>OU795042.1:63621352-64821352 GCA_917208275.1 Patella pellucida | reverse complement strand
GGGGGGTTAAGGTGTTGGGGGCGGGGGGGGGGGGGGTAATATTGCTATTGAGATCTATAACACATCGAATATTGTTGAGTGTGTATAGGATATTAACCTACACGAAGGTGCTATATTATATAACCCGAGGGCGCAGCCCAAGGGTGATATAAATATAGCAACTGAGGTATGATTGGTTAATATCTGACATATACAACGCCCACCCTTAAATTAAAATGGACTTTTCCATTAATATTCAACAATGATTGGATAACGGCTCGGTAGTTTCCGTCAAATAACGAAGATTACCGAGTTAGTCACGTGCAATTACGAGATGGTGTTTTTGTAAACACAGCGCCATTTTGAAGAATTGAATTTCATACAAAAACAAGATGGAAAGTATTACGAAGTCAGATGAATAATCAAATTCTTTTAGCCAACATACTGACGATGGAAGTGGTGTGAATGCAACTATCGATGAGGATCTATTCAAAGCCTAAAGAAAGTTTGTATCAAAAGACATTCTTTCCCGATAATTCTGACAGTGAACTACGATTGAGGGCTTTTCATGTTTTATAGACAGAAGGATTTGGCCGACTGTTTTATTTAAGTGCATGGACTGTACCACAAAATAGTTTATAATGGAAATCTTGGGCGATAAATACTTTCAAGTCTAGGAGTGTGTGGACGGAAAGAAGATTCTGAAAGATATGGATAACCGATTAAATATGCTGATAAGTACGTCGTCTATTTCTGTCTTGAATGTTTCAAACTGTTCCATAATAATTTTTAATTGTCAAAATAATAAAAAATTTATTTCTGTGTTTGTTGTATTATTTTGATCATCAGCGGTTGATATGAGTCGAATACATCGACCTGACATGACGTCATTAGCGGTTGATATGAAATATCAACCTGTCGTGACGTCATCAGCGGTTGATATGAAGAATATATCAACCTATTATGACGTCATGACAGGTTGTTATGAGATATAACTGCTATTCACATCAAAGAAAAAAACTACCACCAGTTGTATATTTTCCCTTATCTACATTCCCGACTAATTGAGTCCATGTCAAAACGTAAATGTCGATACGGTAGTCAGTGGACATGCGCATACATTGCACTGACGAGGCGGATACAAGAGAAGTCGAGATGGTGACAAAGCAAGGGTACGAACACGCGAGAAATACTCAAAGTCGAGGACGGGAGTGCAAGAACTCGAGGATTTTCAATGGCGAGAAATCCAGGGACGAGAACGCGAAATTATTCTTGACTTGTCTGACTCCCTCGCCACAATAGTGGGTGTGGGTTGGGATTTGTCACATCCTTCCGGGAAGGCGGTGAGATCTTAAAGTTCCATTTGGCACGAGAAACAAGATACCGTTTGGACACATCCTCCTAGTTATGGGTAATCGCGGGTTCTTCAAGAAATGACAGGATTGTTTGCGTCCCATTAGAGGGCCTTATCTAGCGGGGGTGCAGGAGGTACATTGCACCCCCAGAAAAAATAAGGCGCCCCCAAAAATCCCCCCCGCCCCTCTCCACAAACAAATTTGACAGTCTTTCAATTTTAAAATGATATGATCAATATCAGTAACTTGGGCATTATATTGGCGCCCCACCACTCTGCTGCAACCAACTTTTAAAATCCTACAAACGGTCCTGGCCACCTTCCTGCCATGCTGGTTTTCAAAATATGATATAGATTCCTTGGTTATTTCAACATTTAATCGTAACTAATAATGATTGGTTACATCGTTTTATTCAGTGGTTGCGATATGGTTGAATTTACTCTCGAAACATGAATATAAATTGCTAGTTACAAAACAATAAAGTAACATATTCGCGTTAACCCACTAGGGCTTGACCCCTTTTATATTCCCGAAAAAATTAATCTCCTAAATCAAACATGTGGGCCCAAATTTGGGCATGTTGCTTACAACACCAGGCTCAAACTGTTACAAAAAATACAAATGTGCAAAATCATAGTCATTATTTATTCAGTAATTGTAATTATTTAAAATGGAAATTTTGGCGCCGACAGGTCCAAATTCAGTGTTGCAAATCTGCAACAGTAGGCCATAGAGGGTTAATGAGTATATTGAAGTGAAATGTTCAATATTATTATGACTCAAATTGCGTTTTCAAATGGTATTTTCTTTATGCGAGAGTAAAGCAAAATCAACTTACTATGGCAATGGACTCCCACAAACTCGAGAGGACAGCTGCAATTCACACCACCTTCTGATGGATTACACGTACCATTATTTACACAGGGGTTGTACGCATCACAGGGGCTTACTAAAAATAAATCAAGATATAAATGTTAGCGTTATAAGAGTAAGGGGGCTTAGTAAAATTATTGAAGATATAAATGTTGGCGTTATAAGAGTTAAGGGGCTTGGTAAAATTATTGAAGATATAAATGTTGGCGTTATAAAAGTTAAGCTTGCTTCCAAACATGGTGACATAACAGACATGGTCTGTACACGAGTTGAAACAGGCGCCCAAGAAACAACAGATTAGGTAAATCTGCTGCCCACCCGTTCCACAAAACAAACACGGTAGTGAGACCAGGTATAAAGCCTTTTTACTGCCTGTTCTCTCATATGCATGATATTTTCCGTTGATGTGTTTTTGGGGGGAGGGGGAGGGGTAATAGAATCGATTAAAATGGTGTGTGATTTTGCATTTCTATCAGGTTGCTGTGAATAATCCTGACACATGCAAGATCACTGCTAGAACATGCACTATGTGTCCAGAAGTGCACTTTATACGCCATGGCACCCATTTATAACACAAGGATTTTACGTGCATCCATCTGAAATGTATCCATGGTCACTTAAACATGCATTATGCAAGAGCTAAATCTGCCCATTGCAGGTCTTTCTTTAGGCCTGAAATGTTTTTTTAAAGTATTAATTAGACATAAATTAACTGATTCAGGCCTTAACCAACTCTCGATCGCATCATATTTATCCAATATTAAATAGATTCGAATGGTGCAGCGATACTTTGATTTAATCAAATATGGAGGACCGAGACATAGCTTTGATCAATCAGAACGGTGGTTGAAATTATTGCACACGTCTGTTAAAGCTCAAACCTTCAAAGGCTAATATCTTCGCTTGCAATAGAGTAATTTGAATGAAGTTTTCAAATTATTCATTTTACATCCTCTACATTCGAACTAGTTTAGCACGAATGACTAGTTCTTTAAAAAAATATTACATAATGTATCTTTAATATTACTAAAACTGTAGCTCACCGTCACAGATATTTCCCGAATATCCAGTAGGACAATAACAGCTGTAGCTGTCTTCAGTTGGCGAACACGAACCACCATTTAAACAAGGACTAGGATCACAGACGTCCACTAGAATTAAACAAGATATAGATATTGATGGTTATATCACATCTATTGGGACTCATTAGAATTTAAAGCGTGACGAGGATAGTCGCTTTATACAGCTACACAATACACATTTAAAGGTCGTGTCCTACAGCTACAAAATACACATTTAAAGGTCGTTTCCTACAGCTACAAAATACACATTTAAAGGTCGTTTTTACAGCTACAAAATACACATTTAAAGGTCGTTTCCTACAGCTTACAAAATACACATTTAAAGGTTGTGTCACAGCTATAAAATACACATTTAAAGGTCGTTTCCTACAGCTTCAAAAAACACATTTAATCGAAAAGTGTCCAACAGTTGTATTAAAATACTAACACCCTGGTTTATGTTTTAGACATTTGAATCTGCTTCTGCTTCTGTTTTGTTACATAATGACACTTGATATACAATTTATTCAAATAATATACTGCTTGTTTTTGAGACAGAGAGAGAGGGAGAGAGAGAGAAATATGGTTTAACGTCCACTCAACACAACTAGGTCATTTCGGGACTAACGTATGGTTTAATTTTATTTCAATAATTCGCTTGTGAGTAGGGGCTTTTAGCAGTGGGGGGGGGGGGGGCGGAGGGCCCTACTCTTTGTCACGTACAATCTTTTGGGGATAAACCTATATTTCAAGTTTCGTCAAAATCGGACAAGAATTGTGAACAATTGTGGACGGACGGGCGAACGGACGGACAGGGGCGACAACATAATGATTTGGCAATTATGGTCCGATTTTCAAGAAATTAGAACTCAGCCTTCCGTAGGTTGCAACGGTGGAAGAGTCAAACGTTTTTTTTAAATCGGATAATAATCGTGACCTCCAGAGGGACCATAGGGGATTTTTCCGAAAATCAGGGGCAATAACGAAAGGAACCGAGATCTTTGGGTTATAACCCAGCTTCCTGTAGCAACAGCCGCGAGTTTAACAACATCTAACCCTTGCTTTAACACTTGGCTATTCCTAACATTTACGCTGGTTGTGTTTACACGTGACTAATTAGCATTTAAATAATTGTCCAATCAGAGGTCGTGGTACATATACCTTGGTTTATGTTTTAGACATTTGAATCTGCTTCTGCTCCTGTTTTGTTACATAATGACACTTGATATACAATTTATTCAAAAAATCTACTGCTTGTTGTTGGGAGAGAGAGAGAGAGAGAGAGAGATGGGGTTTAACGTCCACTCAACACAACTAGGTCATTTCGGGACTAACATATGGTTTAATGTTATTTCAATAATTCGCTTGTGAGTAGGGTCTTTTAGCAGTGGGGGGGGGGGGGACCGGAGGGCCCTACTCTTTGTCACGTACAATCTTTTGGGGATAAACGTATATTTCAAGTTTTGTCAAAATCGGACAAGAATTGTGAACAATTGTGGACGGACGGGCGGACGGACGGACAGGGGCGACGACATAATGATTTGGCAATTATGGTCCGATTTTCAAGAAAGTAGAACTCAGCCTTCGGTAGGTTGCAACGGTGAAAGAGTCAAACGTTTTTTTTTTAATCGGATAATAATCGTGACCTCCAGAGGGACCATAGGGGATTTTTCCCAAAATCAGGGACAATAACGAAAGGAACCGAGATCTTTGGGTTATAACCCATCTTCCTGAAGCAACAGCCGCGAGTTTAACATCTCAACCTTGCTTCAACACTTGGCTGTTCCTAACATTTTACGCTGGTTGTGTTTACACGTGACTAATTAGCATTCAAATCATTGTCCAATCAGAGGTCGTGGCACATAACACACTCACATTGTAGCACGTGAATGTAGTTAACAAATATGACAGCCTCCACAGAAAAAGAACGAGACAAGTTTACAGCCGTTGAAAGTTTTTTATCGATTGAGAAACTCACAGAAAACCAAAAAAAGGCAATTGAAGCAGTTTTAGGACCTTGACCTTAGCATCTCGATTGTCACATTGACATTTTATTTAGAAGCGCGAGACTTGATAATCGTGACGATTTGTTTAAGGAAGGATAAATAAAATAAATTGAAAGTAGTCTTATTTTTAGTAACTCATTTAACGAAGGAATCTGATTGGATCACGGTTGGGGCCGGTACCCAATCAAATTTAGTGCCGATAAATGTAGAGTGTTGAGTGAAGGGCTTGATAAGCTGTATGTAGTTAAGGCGAGATCAAGCCTTCTATTGAAGATGGTTATAACCATGCATTTCAAGTTTCATCAAAATCAAATTAAAACTGTGGCCTCTACAATGTCCACAACCTTGATATAAAAATGTAGCTCACCGTCACAGATATTTCCCGTATGTCCAGTAGGACAATTACAGCTGTAACTGTCTTCAGTTGGTGAACACGAACCACCATTTAAACAAGGACTAGGATCACAGACGTCCACTAGAATTAAACAAGATATAGATATTGATGGTTATATCACATCTATTGGGACTCATTAGAATTTAAAGCGTGACGAGGATAGTCGCTTTATACAGCTACAAAATACACATTTAAAGGTTGTGTCCTACAGCTACAAAATACACATTTAAAGGTCGTTTCCTACAGCTACAAAATACACATTTAAAGGTCGATTTTTACAGCTAACAAAATACACAATTAAAGGTCGTTTTTTACAGCTACAAAATACACATTTACTGGTCGTTTTCTACCTTTTGTACGCATCAAAGGGGCTTACTAAAAATTATTGAAGATATAAATGTTGGCGTTATAAGAGTAAAGCTTGCCCCTGTCCGTCCGTCCGCCCGTATGAGTATGTAGTGTATGAAGTGTTAATAAATTCTGGACGCTCGATTTCAATGAGTGATGCTGATTTTTCCATTGACCAAAGATGCTTATTAAAGGCCATTTATAATATTTATTTAGTTTGTGTCGAGCGGACGTTAATCCCCCTTTCTCTCTCTCTATCTCCATAGGGTTAACTAGTAAAAATTGCACACCAAACGCCCAGGTAAATATTGGTAAAGCCTACAGCGACACTGTTGCAAGGAAAACACGGACAGACAATGATATTGGGCATACTGCAACTCCTACTCAGACAACACATAGTGGTGAGTACTGTAGTATATTTAAATTTAAAGGTGAAGAAATACATCTGACAGGTTTGAAAAATATAGCAGATTCATCAATGTTTCACGTTTTTCTTTTTTTACATTTCACTAATGCGCCATTAGTTGACTTCCGCTCAAACCAGACAGCTTATCGCCTTAAAGGATAAAACATTTTCAGAATTACGATTAGCTAGGAATAAACAAAGTATTTGGCGAGATATTTCAGCAACGTTTTCAGTCAATACCATAACAGCAGTGCGAAGATAAGTGTAAAATGTCAAGAAATCCTATAGAGATTATGTTCAAAGGAGCAACCAACTGGAAGAGGTCCATCTTAATTTTGAATTTGCTGATGAAATGAGTAAGATTTGAGGAGACGACCCTAGTGCCGTACCCCAATTGGCGCTCGATTTGGAAGGAAATGTCGGTAGGTGGCGGGGGAGGAGGAATCCCCCGAAATCGCGACGGAACCGAATGAGGCACCTATTATAGACGCGACACATAGTACAAGTACAAGTCATGGCGAAACTGGAGATTCGGGTACGCATAATATAAATAAAAAAGTAAAAACGCAGAAAAGAAAATTAAGCGACACGAACAAATTCTAGCGTATATGAAGGAAAAAGACCAAAACTTAATAGATCATTTGTAACAAAATAGCAGACAAGCTGTAATATAGTGCTTGAAGGGACAATAACACTCTTCCTGGCTTAACAGATCCAGAAAAAAATAGCCTTATTCTGACTACTAGATGTTTAAGTGTCCTACCTGTTGTGTAAATTATCCATTACATCATTTTTACTTGTCCAGAGGGTTCGAAAATATGTTTAAATCCAAGTTGAATTTGAAAGTGTTTACGTAAAGCTTTTCAAACCATGTAGTTCAATTTTTCCAATTTTTAAAATCATGTGTGTAAAGATGAAATTTGTATCATTTATTAATTGGAATATTGTAAAATAATACAATTCGTTGACCAGAATAAAGATTGGGACATATTATTCAGTTACAACAAGAGTGGTATTTGGTCTTTAACGGGTATTTCACAATGTGTGAGTTCCACAGTTTCTCTCAATTACAGACATTACAGAGAACTTGACAAAAATACGCAATAATTTAATGCGAATTTTATTTATTATTTCTCCAAATAGGAGTTTATATATTTTATATTTGTTATAATATTGTTTTATGAGTGTTATAATATTGTTTTATGAGTGTTATAATATTGTTTTATGTTTGTTATAATGAACTAAAAACCAAGTAAGAACAATCCAAACCATAAGACAGAATTCGAAGTGCTAAAAACGTTATAGTCAAAATAGTGTATTCAGACAAAATAGTGTAATGAGCAAATGGATATTCTTATATTTGAGGTGTATGACCAAATGGTTAGCCCGTGCTGTATCACACGTTCTTTCATTCAGTCGACTGCATCGCGTGGATTCGATTCCCCGTTTGTACGTGACTAGGATTAGGGTCGCCTGCTTCAAGCAAGCGAGTTATTGTAAAAACATTGAGTCAAATGTTAGTCCCGAAATGACCTAGTTTGTGTCTTCTGGACGTTATACCCCTCTCTCTATTTGTTTGTTATATTTTACTGGCATTTGTTCTGGGGTTTTTAATAAATAAAATTTCGTCTTATGTTAAATTACGATTCTAAAATAATGTTTTATGGCATTAGTCATTGAACACATTAAAATAAACCAATGTAATAACTTTATTTTTATTCACAATATTATTTAACATTGGTGCCAAATAAAAAATTTATCACAACCTTTCTTCCAAATTACTATAAATAAATGTCTGTATGGTCAGTTATTATTGTTCCACAATTAATTCCAATTCTCTCCTTCTTTGAACACCATTTGCTTGATTGTGGTATGGTCGAGGAATAACTAGATCATTACCAATGTCCTGAAGGTCATCGATTGGCTCGTCATCGTTGTTTGTACATAGATTATACAGGATACAAGAGGAAAGTTGGGTGTGAAAACGTCCTTTCAGTTGCCCAAAAGCACGCTCTATCGTCACTCTGGTAGAACTGAGTATGTATTTAATCGTTTTTGATCACGGGACAAGTTTCCAAAATCCCTGTATGGAGTCATAAGCCATGGATGAAGTGGGTTGGCTGAATCCCCAAGCAGGAATTCTCCCTCCTCAAATTTGGTATCCGGTTGAATGAAAATACACGAATTCCTCAAAACCCTAGCGTCATGAGTACACCTAGGCCACCCGGTGTAAAAATGAGTAAAGCGGATTCGATGGTCACATACAACCTGGAGTACGACAGAGTGAAATTTTCAGCGGTTTATGTAGGCTATTGGATTGTCCTTTTTCTTGGATGCTTTTATCCGGATATGACAGCCATCGATAGCCCTGATTGTTCCAGGAAATTTACAATATTGAGCAAAACCTTCAGAAATCGCTTGAAGTGCGTGCGATAATGGCCATTGAATAGTTCTTTTCATTAGATGGTTTATAACCGCCTTAGACACGCTGCGGCATATACAATGTGTTGTGGATTTAGATATTCCAAATCTGTTGGATATTGAGCAAAATGAATTTGGAGTAGCAATATACCACAGAAACACCATTGCCTTTTATGGAAGTGTAACTGGTGTACGTCCATTGCATTGCTTCACTAACTGCAAATCTGATAAACCACGGAGTTCGTTAACAAATTTATCAAACTTTGCTCTGGTCACACTAAAGTGTGATTTAAAGTCTTCTAAGGATTGTAGAGAGACTGTATGTTCTGTATAAAATTCTATTCTTGGGACTTTATTTCGCTGCTCTGGATGTAATAGTTCCAATAAGATACCAATGAAAAAGTCATTATCAATTAAAGGTTCTTCTTTTAGTTACTGAACATAATAACACAAGGTACAATTTAACGGATACACAATTATTGAATTTGATACTAAGCGACGTTTCGACGAGGATACTTGTTGCATTAGGATCGTTGTTGCATATTCTGTATTTTCAGCTAGTGTAAGGTCTTCGTCTGTAAAAAAACTTATAGTTCTTAACTTTTAAGTCTTTGGACCGAAGTGTAGCAAAACAACCACTTGTATTTCGAGGAATCGCTGTAACGTGTTGTAAGAGCTGTTCCAACGGGTACACACGTCAATGTCGAGTTTGTGCTCTGGTACGAAAGAAGATGGGCATTAGTTTTCAATACTGCTGATGCCACGTTGCTTCGATGACAGTACGAGACCAGTTGCCTAATCCTAGCAAGTAGATGACTCGCAAGCTTTACTTTTAGACATTTGTGACAGGTAAGGTTAAATGTGTGAGCAAAGCAGGTGACATGCAACTTGGTTCGAAATGTTTTCCTGCTTTCAACATGTTACTTGCATTGTCAGTAACCAAGGAAGGGGCTCCATCAATTGTTGGCACGTTCCATTCAGTAACCGCTTCGTTTAGAACCTCTGCCACATATTCAACTGTAAATTTTCAAGTAAATGTCAACTTATATTCATCTACCTGTGTGACTTCCTTGGAGTACAAACATAAATATTTAATTGATAATGAACTTTAGAATTGATCTTTATACATAACTGATTATTGATTATTGATCACTCAGTTATTGAATACTTTTGAACACATGCTGTGATTGTGTATTAGGCCTATAGTTTACTGTGTTATATTGGTTATTGAAAAAAATTGAATTGATCAAAATTTGTTATAGCTTGCACAATAGATTTGATTTGATTTTTTAATAATTGAAATTAAACTAAACACTTAAAAAATTCAAATACACCAGATTAAAATTAATTAATAAACATATTAAAATAAGGCAGATATTGAAATAACATTTTTTTTATTTAACAAATTAACAATTATTATTCAAAATGTCTACAATTATTTATGATTTTATTACGCTTCAGTTTACATTTTGGAAACACATCCAAATACATACTAGTATTCCTGAAGCAACGGCCCGAGAAATCCCTCTCTGGCCATTGCTGGAATGGCGTCTGTTTCTTGAACTTACGCGGGAATGTGTCTATTCTTTCCATTCAATCAAATCTATCACTTACGTACAGTAACAAGACAGCCCGTCGTTTAATCTTGGGTCTTCCTTAATATTTTGGACAAAGATTTAAGGTATCAAAAACGTTGAAAGTCTGTTCGTTACCATACAGTAGTGTTTACTTTACGTCAATATCGATAGCCTCGTTTGTCACGCAATTAGTTTTACTGCAATATCCTGCTGTGCGCTGGTTAATATAGCATTAAAAAACGTGCAACCATGACGTAACGTTATGTAAACACAGTTGCCCTAATTAAACGTCCTGTTTTAAAGGTAATACCTTTGTAAGGAAGTCAGTGATTGGTCAGTAATAGGACCACTGACCAGTCATAATTAGTGACAATAATACCCACTCAGTCCAGCAGGGAGTAGTGGGATTAGCTCTAATCAAACGGAACACTGCGAGGACGATGAACCAAGTTCAAGTTCAAGTTCTTTATTCCCTTGGGTCAAAAACCCATCGGGTAAAACACACATACAATACATACAAACGAACATTAAATGAAAATATATACATAATGTACAAGGAGAGTATGACTATAACATGTACAAAAGAGTTAAAGTTGATTACATTTCAAGGATAAGTTCAGATCTTCTCTTATTGGCGTGTAATAGAAACCGACCCAGATTCTCTAATTCTGTGGTGTTCTTAGAGGAAAGAAGTTGTATTAGCTTATAGACACTTGGGTTTTTACTAAAATATTGTTTTATAAATTTATTTCGCAGGTTTTCGTATCTAGGACAAATAAGAATAAAATGATACTCGTCCTCGATATCTAGTTTGTTGCATAAAATACATAATCTATCCTTTCTAGCGGTCTTAACATACCTGCCTTTCTCGATATTTAAATTATGGCTAGAAAGTCTTATTCGTGTTATTTCACGTATATATTTAATATGTAGCGATTTAGTTAAATAAGACTGGAGCGTAAACTTATCTACAATATATTTGTATATGTGACATTTGGACGATTCAATAATTTTTTCATGGCATTATTGTTTAAAAATATCAATTAGACAGCTCATTTCCATTTTGTCTCGTGGATCCTGTGTTTTCTCTAAGCTATTTGGCAAGGACGCAAGTCCTATTTTTTGCGAATTGTCTATGGGATTCTTAACCCAAACCACGATAGGAAAATCTCTAGGTGTATTATTTCTTACCAAAACAAATTGATACGAATATTCTGACACCATATGACTATTAGATGGATGATTTTACTATCGTTGAGTGTGGGTGTGGACTGATATGAAAGGGGGAGGGGGGTATCCAAAATTCCATGAGCCCGTCTACCAATGGCGCTTCAAACGTAATATTTCATTTTTATTACAGATAAAGTGGATGTAATTCAAAGCATTGTCAGTGATTACCCACAATATACACCGCTACCAGATGTGCCATTAACTCGGTCACTGCTAGCAGATGGTGACAATGAAACAGAAGGCAAGTACCGTACATAGGTTACCGACTTTCTGAACATAGGATTCTGGATGCATGTTGTCAATCTTGATAATAATATGATTATACAGTATTAGTATGTAGTGTATGAAGTGTTAATAAGTTCTGGACGCTCGATTTCAATGAGTGACGCTGATTTTTCCATTGACCAAAGATGCTTATTAAAGGCCATTTATAATATTTATTTAGTTTGTGTCGAGCGGACGTTAAACCCCCTTTCTCGCTATCTCCATAGGGTTAACTAGTAAAAATTGCACACCAAACGCCCAGGTAAATATTGGTAAAGCCTACAGCGACACTGTTGCAAGGAAGACACGAACAGACAATGATATTGGGCATACTGCAACTCCTACTCAGACAACACATAGTGGTGAGTACTGTAGTATATTTAAATATAAAGGTGAAGAAATACATCTGACAGGTTTGAAAAATATAGCAGATTCACCAATGTTTACGTTTTTCTATTTTTTACATTTCAGTAATGCGCCATGAGTTGACTTCCGCTCAAACCAGAGAGCTTATCGCCTTAATGGATGAAACATTTTCAGAATTACAATTAGCTAGGAATAAACAAAGTATTTGGCGAGATATTTCAGCAAAGTTTTCAGTCAATACCATAACAGCATCAAAGTGCGAAGATAAGTGTAAAATGTCAAGAAATCCTATAGATATTATGTTCAAAGGAGCAACCAACTGGAAGAGGTCCATCTAAATTTGAATTTGCTGATGAAATGAGTAAGATTTGAGGAGACGACCCTAGTGCCGTACCCCAATTGGCGCTCGATTTGGAAGGAAATGTCGGTAGGTGGCGGGGGAGGAGGAATCCCTAGAAATCGCGACGGAACCGAATGAGGCAACTATTATAGACGCGACGCATAGTACAAGTACAAGTCATGGCGAAACTGGAGATTTGGGTACGCATAATATAAATAAAAAAGTATAAACACAGAAAAAAAATTAAACGACACGAACTAATTCTAGCGTATATGAAGGAAAAAGACCAAAACTTAATAGATCATTTGTAACAAAATAGCAGATAAGCTGTAATATAGTGCTTGAAGGGACAATAACACTCTTCCTGGCTTATCAGATCCAGAAAAAAATAGCCTTATTCTGACTACTAGATGTTTAAGTGTCCTACCTGTTGTGTAAATTATCCATTACATCATATTTTACTTGTCCAGAGGGTTCGAAAATATGTTTAAATCCAAGTTGAATTTGAAAGTGTTTACGTAAAGCTTTTCAAACCATATAGTTCAATTTTTAAAATCATGTGTGTAAAGATGAAATTTGTATCCTTTATTAATTGGAATATTGTAACATAATACAATTCGTTGACCAGAATAAAGACTGGGACATATTATTCAGTTACAACAAGAGTGGTATTGGGGCTTTAACGGGTATTTCACAATGTGTGGGTTCCAGTTTCTCTCAATTACAGACATTACAGAGAACTTGACAAAAATACGCAATAATTTAATGCGAATGTTATTCATTGTTTCTCCAAATAGGAGTTTATATATTTTATATTTGTTATAATATTGTTTTATGAGTGTTATAATATTGTTTTATGTTTGTTATAATGAAATAAAAACCAAGTACGAACAATCCAAACCATAAAACAGAATTCGAAGTGCTAAAAACGTTCTAGTCAAAATAGTGTATTCAGACAAAATAGTGTAATCAGCAAATGGATATTCTTATATTTGAGGTGGATGACCAAATGGTTAGCCCGTGCTGTATCACACGTTCTTTCATTCAGTCGACTGCATCGCGTGGATTCGATTCCCCGTTTGTACGTGACTAGGATTAGGGTCGCCTGCTTCAAACAAGCGAATTATTGTAATAACATTGAGTCAAATGTTAGTCCCGAAATGACCTAGTTTGTGTCTTTATTTTCTATTTGTTTGTTATATTTTATTGGCATTTGTTCTGGGTTTTTAATAAATAAAATTTCGTCTCATGTTAAATTACGATTCTAAAATAATGTTTTATGGCATTAGTAATTGAACACATTAAAATAAACCAATGTAATAACTGTATTTTTATTTACAATATTATTTAACATTGACGCCAAATAAATTTTTTATCACAACCTTTCCTCCAAATTATTATAAATAAATGTCTGTATGGTCAGTTATTATTGTTCCACAATTAATTCCAATTCTCTCCTTCTTTGAACACCATTTGCTTGATTGTGGTATGGTCGAGGAATAACTAGATCATTACCAATGTCCTGAAGGTCATCGATTGGCTCGTCATCGTTGTTTGTACATAGATTATACAGGATACAAGAGGCAAGTTGGGTGTGACACAGTAGTTCAAAATCTAAACGATCTAAGTCTCCCAGTCGGCGAAAACGTCCTTTCAGTTGCCCAAAAGCACACTCTATCGTCACTCTGGTAGAACTGAGTATGTATTAAATCGTTTTTGATCACGGGACAAGTTTCCAAAATCCCTGTATGGAGTCATAAGCCATGGATGAAGTGGGTTGGCTGAGTCCCCAAGCAGGAATTTTCCCTCCTCAAATTTGGTATCCGGTTGAATGAAAATACACGAATTCCTCAAAACCCTAGCGTCATGAGTACACCTAGGCCACCCGGTGTAAAAATGAGTAAAGCGGATTCGATGGTCACATACAACCTGGAGTACGACAGAGTGAAATGTTCAGCGGTTTATGTAGGCTATTGGATTGTCCTTTTTCTTGGATGCTTTTATCCGGATATGACAGCCATCGATAGCCCTGATTGTTCCAGGAAATTTTCAATATTGAGCAATATTGAGCAAAACCTTCAGAAATTGCTTGAAGTGCGTGCGGTAATGGCCATTGAATAGTTCTTTTCATTAGATGGTTTATAACCGCCTTAGACACGCTGCGGCATATACAATGTGTTGTGGATTTAGATATTCCAAATCTGTTGGATATTGAGCAAAATGAATCTGGAGTAGCAATATACCACAGAAACACCATTGCCTTTTTTGGAAGTGTAACTGGTGTACGTCCATTGCATTGCTTCACTAACTGCAAATCTGGTAAACCACGGAGTTCGTTAACAAATTTATCAAGTGTGATTTAAAGTCTTCTAGAGTTGTAGAGAGACTGTATGTTCTGTATTGTCTATTTCATTCATTACAATTTACAATTACATTTGTCTAATTATCATGGGGGGTTGTCTATTTCATTCATTACAATTTACAATTACATTTGTCTAATTATCTAAAAGTCATACCAATTTTAAGTTTCCCTTTTTTAGGTCAGATAATAGACTATTAGACGTTGAATCAAAGATATCAGTCAAATAAGTAAAGACTATGCCTATTCTATGAAGTAATAAATGAAAATAAATAAATAATGAGATTTGAATTTGGAATATACATTGTACAATTTAAATGTATTCATTTCTCTCTCAGGAGTCATTGCATGAAGAATACATTAATATGAAATATTTAGAATTTTAACTTATATGTCAACTTATATTCATCTACCTGTGTGACTTTCTGGGAGTACACGTGTTTGCAGCATATAGTTCACAAGCTTTAAATCAACATTAATGTGGACGGAAGTAATCGTCATATTAATTCCGCTGCACGTAGGGACCAGCCATATGTTGTAAGTGCTATCTGTAAACTATGAGCCGATGATTTAAAGTTACATTATTCATAAATAATGTCTTAACAAATAGATGGACAGTATAGTATATTTATACATATTTATATTTACATAGTAACACTGTGGTTTTAATTGGCTATAGTTACCATTGTCTATGGTTACATAGTATATAGGTAACGAGCAGAAAACATGTATACACTTGTGTTAATCTGTAGTATATGGGTTTAATTAAAGTAACATTATTCAAGATATAGATAAGAACTAGCCATTCTTGCTATAATAGTCCGAAAGTAGATGATCCAAGATGAATAATTTGAAAATTTCATTCAAATACAAGCGAAGATATTGGCAATTGAAGATTTGGCCGACCTGTGCAATAATTTCAACCACGGTCCTGGTTGATCAAAGCTAAGACTCGAAGCGTCTGGGCGCGCCATATTTGATTTATCACTGAAACGTTTTAATCTGTTTAATATCGGAGCAATCTGATGCCATCCTAAGTTGATTAAGGCCTGGATCAGTTAATTAATGTCTAATTAAAAACTTTAGAAAACATTTCATGCCCAAATAAAGACCTGCACTAGGCAGATTTAGCTCTTGAATAATGCATGTTTTAGTTTGAATTAAAACTACTAGCCTTTAAAATATACATTACAAAATAAATATTCAATTGATAATAAACTTTTAAAATTGATCTTTATACATAACTGATTATTGATTAACGATCACTCGGTCATTGCTACTTTTGAATACATGCTGTACTTAATTACTACATTTGTATTAAGAATATATCTTTATACGACCTTATCGGCTCCCCACACTAAACCTGCTTAAATAATATAAATATATAAGGTCGAAGCTGTAATTCTCCAATCGAGTCCCATAATTAAGTATACTCCCCACCCTATTTATTCAAAAATGATAATATAGCAAAACAGAATGAAAGAATGAAATGGAGTTTAACGTCCTACTCTTTTGCACCTAACCTGCGCTAATTGAAGACGGGCATACGCCATACAGTGTGCTATGAGGGAATTTTTTTCCCGGCAGCAACTGAATTCCAACTGCTAAGGGATCTTTTACGTGCACGCCAATGTGTACACGGGACATCGAATTTTCGTCTGTTCAGGGCTGATAACCTAAATTATCAAGCAGTAACTGAGAATGAATGAATGAATGAAATGGGGTTTAACGTCCTACGCTTAAGCACCTAACCTGGGCTAATTTAAGACGGGCATACGCCATACAGCGTGCCATAAGGGAAATTTTGCCCGGGAAGCAACTGAATTGCAACTGCGGTACATTGGTTTTTCTTCCCATCCGAACGACTAGACAGCTATCCTTGTCGTCATCTAAATATATTTTCTCTTGTATAATTTATTTTTCAAATACAAACCATTAATACCTATCTTAGCATGACAGTGTGTATCACAATAATCACTTATTTGTGGTTATATTGAAATTTGTAAACGACGTATTCTTTTTTAATATATTTTTTAAAAATAACTTAAATACAACAGAGAAACCAGTCAAGTCTGTTTTGAGGAGTGACACTTGTTATACTTCCAGTGATTAGTAGGGCGGCGTCCAATTCAAACATTATTGTTCAGTTTTAGATTGTTGATTTCGATGTAAAACCTAATAAAATGTATAAAACACTGACTTCGGGTTTTGACTAGCGTATTTGGTTGAATTTTTTGACAATACGAAGGTTGTAGTGTAGTTCACAAGCAGTATTATAATACAGATATGCCACGAAAAACTAATGTAAAAGTTTACTATGCTGCACCGTGTCCTTACTGTCCTGACATGGATTCAAATCACAAATCCGCCCAGTCTAGAAAACTACAAATTCACTTTCTTTTTAACAAATGTTCAATTAATCTACTTTTTGATTTGATAAAACTAATTCTCTTTTCCCAGTAAATCCACTTCCAACATACAACACCCTTTATATAGCCCACCCTTACAATGCCGCGATATCATAAAACTACGGCAAATACACAATTTTTCCTACAACAATAGTTAAAACTCGTTTAATTATGAGTGTACCCACCAGATGATTCTTTTACGTAATGCCGTATTATTTAACTATCGTTTTTCGTCTTGTAATGGTACAAGTCGATTTTAATAATCAAAATAGACAACATGTAATCAAAGAACGGCTTTATCCGCCATTTGTAATATTGTCACGTGACATTGTACTGTTTTGTTTCGCTTGAATTTCAGCAAAGTAAATCATAATAATTAATCATATCATGTTCCAATAAATAATCTAATTTGTAGACCATTGGTCACGTGATTATCGGAACACTATTTGTGTGGCTCTAATTTTGGTGATAGCAAGTACAGCTAATAATTATTTGGAAAAAAACTACGTTTAGAAAACGTATCATTTTTTCCCAGCCTCGTTCTGGACAAAAAGCTACGTTTTGGGACCTCCAGAAAAACGTTGCAATTTTTTTGCCACGTTTCAACGTGGCAAAATCGTATCAAAATTTTTGAAACGTTTTAGCTACGTTTGGACAAAAATGCCAAACGTGGCATTCTGAGGTTTATAGTGATTTGATCCTGCGTGTTTTTAGTCCATTAGACAGAAATATTTTTCTGGTTCTGAGCTTTCTTTATTATTACACACCCATTTATGTCCCATCATCAGTATTTTAATAGGGGGACCATATACCACAGTGGCTAAGTCGGTAAGCAGGGTGGCCTTGAGGTCGGGTGCATTGGCCGTAAAAGTTCATCCAGATATTCCGGGCAAAATTTCCCGTTCTTTATTTGCCCAGTTTAGGAGCAGAACAGTAGGGCATTAAACCCTTTATCATTTTATATTTTTGAAGTTTTTCCACTCTGTCAATTAAAAATGGTCTTAATTTCATAGAAATTGACAGAAAACTAGAGCAGGTAAAATAAAATTGATATAAAGTCGGCAGCCATATTTGCTTACATCATAGTGGATTAACCTACCACGTGGTGAGTGTCCACCCATGTTCAGAATATTTACTTCGGCACCCACTAAACATTTCTTTAAAAAATTGTCCACATTCTACATAATATATACCAGTTCGTTTGATATAACATTTGGGTCAACAAGAACTTATAATATTTTGTATGTTTGCTCAAAATATTGGATCGGGAAAGATGATAATAACGGAAATTATATTTCATACGAAATCGACCGTGGAGATAGTAAAACTTGTGTAACAATCATTACATAAAACCTATTTTAATATATTTTACAGTCATAGTCATGTAGATATACGTTCCCATTAGGGCAGCCTCGATGACTCAGTGAGTATCAGTAATAGAGAGAGAGCCCACCCCTGGCCTCCCATCCCTAGGAAAATCATCTCGAGCCCCCTCTTTTGACTAGATTTTTAACCATTACCAGACTTATGGTCTATGTTATACAGAGTTCAGTCCATCAATATTGTGCAGCTATTTGTTTCCTTTTCTAGAATTGATCAATGATCAAAGACCGGCTGAAATGAACTGTTGTCAACCAGGGTTCTTCTGAACTTGTCGGTTTAACGCGTACGCGTTAGATCAAAGGGTCTGGCATTTAGTCAAGTATACGTTTCGCACCACCCCGACCCGCCCCCATTTTAACCTTGTGGGTTTTAAACTTGCGTAATCAATCATTAACATAAAATGTACTTTAACATATAAATTTCATTTAGTAATAAATGTAACTATGGTATTTTACAGTGAGTCATGTAGATATACGTTCATAAAAGGGGGGCCTCGGTGGTTCAGTGAGAGAGAGAGGGGAAATGAGAGGAGAGAATGACAGAGTGAGAGAGAGAGGGGTTTAACGTCCACTCGACATAGACTAGGTAGATTCATTACTAACACATGGTTCAATTTTATTTCAATAATTCGCTTGCGCGAAGGGTCTTTATCAGGGGGGGGGGGGAAACCGGAGGATCCCGGGGAAAACCCACGAGGTTGGACAGGTGACTCTTCTCATTGACACGTACAACCGGAGATTCGAAACCACGCCATTTGACTCAATGACAAGCTTTATGATACAACACGCACGTGCTAACCTGAGTTAATGATAACTTTATGATACAACACAAACGTGCTAACCATTCGGCCATCCACCCCCCTCCCTTAGCAATGAGGGGAAACAGGGCACCCAGAGAAGTTACATTGTACAAGGACGGGCAAACAATAATACTCTGTGCCACTTGATTCAAAAATAGACCTTATCATCTTTCGGCTACTCAACTTTCATGAATACATTAATGAATTCGTTATTTCAGGATATGCAAGGGTTAGTACTAGATGAAGTATTGTTATCAATCATTGTTTGTGGCAATAATAGTTTGTGGTTCGGGAGGTCAGAGTTGTGATTCCAAGCAGTTGTGTGTTGGCAATTCGCCATATTGTTACATATCTCATTTGGTGCCTTTGGGTTAAGACGTCACTTTAGAAAAAGAATACATGTTTGAAGACGTTCAGAAAAGAAAACAAAACCAGATCTGTACATCCAGACACGGAGAAAATTTTGGTGGACATATGAAAAACCTGATAATAGTCCAAAAATCTTGGTAAATACATTTTGTTTGTTAAATTAGATATGTTTCATTTGTTAAAAGACCAGATAATATTACTTTAGGTTTAAAAATCTATTTTGAAGCTAAATAGTTGAAATTAACTGTAGGAGAATAAATAATAAATAATATTCATTCATAAGTTTTGCTTGATAGGGTTAATAAACATGTGTTAGTATGTATATTGCGAGGTCAATATGACCTATAGTTAATTCGAGTAATAAAAGTTTAAAGTGAGGGTCCGTAGAGGGTAGGTTTTAAAGCAAACAAAATTTTCTTTGATATAACTAAGAATTAATCAGGATAAAGAAACGGTATTAAAAAAGGGAACTAATGTTTTCTCCGGACTGCAGTGGTTAGACGGCAGATCTAAGGAGTTTTTAACTCTAGTTTTTTCAAGATGGCTGTGGTCGCTACTGTAAATTCGTTAAAATGTGTTTTTCGTTTGTTTCGTGTATAATATAATTTTTGAGATCCTTGTCCAAAGTCTCATTAACTAGGGTTTTAGTCGAGTTTGACTAAATGGGGTAATTCAACTTTTGAATACAAAGTTGAATTGCTATAATTTGTGTTTTTGTGTTGTCCGTGTATGTGGTTACGTGTAGATACGTAGAGTAGGGTAATTTTGGGATCATTAGTCCAGATTTCAAAGTGATTATAATTTAGCTTTTGAATAAAAAGTAAGGTTATGTTAAGATCCGAATTTATTAAATTTAGGGATTAGGTTATGTTAGAATCCTGTGTGGTTAAAATCTCGGGATGTAGGTATGGTTTTCCTGAAAAAAAAACAACTAAAATTATTGGCTCGTTAAATTGTGAGATTATCACAAAGTCATTAATACGAGTTTGATAGGTGTTTAAGATAAGAATAGCACACTTTGTAGAAAAGTGTAGGGAATATGTGGTACATTTTGGTACGCATATAATTTTATATAATTATTTTTTTGCTTATGAACGTGATAATATAGACTACGTTTAATATATTTTGCTTTTATATACATGGTCGACTAAAATATAAACAATACGCGATGATTAGATGGTGTAATTTGACATGAGGTCGAATATTTTTATACCATAGGCTCTAACACGGTGTAAATATGACGTGTGTAATAGTCACTGTATCGAATATGATATATATTTGGATATAATGTACTATGTGTGAATCATAGCTATGTATATTATTGTTGTGTTATAAACAGTTAGCTATGTTTCTGACTGTCATGTTTATATAAATATAGAGTGTGTTCCCGGTGAATGTAACTCGAATCATTTGCTTGGAACATGATTCTATATAATGTTTATCAAAATATCGACTGATGTTCTGAGGGAGTGGAGACCACGTGACTTGCCTTGAACATGATTTTATATAATGTTTATGTAATACTAATGTGAAATAAGTAGCCATGGGCTTGATTCATGTGTTGAAGTATTTTGTTTAGCGTCCTACTATAGGCTGAGATGGAATGTCATTCATTTACTGATCATATTTGATTGACAGTTCTATTCTAACTAACGTGTAATACTAATAATGGAATAGGTACTGTAGGGAAATGGGATGTCATTCAGATAGTGGTGCCATATCTGTCTGTCATTCTGGCTAATGTAATAATAAAGGAAATGTTTATGTAATAGTGGATAATGTTTATAAAAAACGAAATTACAAATTATAATGTTTATGTCAAAAAGGTCACGTTACCGATGGTGAAAAATAAGGTAACACTGGGATTTCTAACAAAAATGTAAACGCAATTATAAATAATATTGTAATTGTTTTGGCGGAATTCGATAAACAGAAGCGGAAATTATAAAAACCTAATTTTAAAATTAGAACATTATAAAATTGTAGATTACTAAAGTAAGGTCATGAGGTCAAAATGACTTTGAAAATTTATAGTTAAAGGGACACATCAAATTTTATAATAATTAAATAAAGGTTAATTTTAATTAAGAGAAGTATTTGCTAGTACATTTTTGGAATAATATATTAATTTAATATTAGATTAATAGCACAATAAAGTTGTAATAATTGAGAAATAGTTAGTTCATGGTCTGACAGCAATGACATGTTTGATTGACGAATAAACTTGTACAAACCAATCGTTCTTCGAGAAGAGAAGAAAAAGTTTTCAACTTGAGACTATGGTAGCTGAGGATGACCACTACAACTCCAAGAAGAAATGGTTTACCAGTTTACCAAATTGGGAGTTCCTGATACAGACTTTAAAGTAAAACTGAACTTTAAAAATGTTACGTGATGTGTTATAGTGTTTTGAAATTAGGACACTTCAAGATTTTAAAAAGACAATTTGTTTTTTTCTGTGTTTAGGTTTAGATAAAAGTGGATTTTTAATTGACTTTTAAGTACATTGATGAACTTTTGGAGAGTTTTTGCATGCGATTTTGATTTTGACTTTTGATTATTTGTGGTTTTTTTTCACAGCTTTGTTTTATAGTATAGTAATCATTTATATTCCCTGCTGCGTGCATAATTAGTTAAAATATCTATATTCTATATATATTCTTAAAGGGGGAAGGATTGTAGCAATATAGTCGTAGGGACATTGATTTTAAGATTATAGACATTAAATGGGGAGATAGAATAGCTTTATGTTTCACCCATATTAGTATAATATCTGGTGTGTACTGAGATCAACTTAGAGTTAATTGACATATTTATGTATAAAAACGATTGCAGAACTGATTCTACATGTAAACATATCTGGTTATATGGTCAACAACAGGTTAACAGATATTTCATGGGAATGATTGCTAGTGAATTTCCTTCTACCATATAGGGGTGGGTTGTTGACGTAATGGGCTTAATTGACCAATCACTATACTTATTTATATCATAGCTGACCAATTAGATAATTGAATGTCCAATATCCAACTGATACAAATTAAGACTACTCGTGGTAATTCGCCAGACAACATTTGGTTTCAGAAGGAGAACGATGTGAGAGCTCCTGTTAGTAAACTCGCCCATTTGTACTTTGCTTGTATGTATACCTATATATGCTACATAAAAGGTAAAAACGAACTCTTGCATTGTTATAACTGAGAAGACAAACGTCTTAAGGAACCAGGAAAAATACACAACGTGAAGGAGAAGAAAAGACGATCACAAGGCTAACATATATATATGTAACAAGAAACAAGATGTATAAGTCTAAAGTAAGATCTGGGGATCTCCAGCCCGCTCTCCAGGTCCGACAGAAGACGCCATATATTGTTACACCATCATCAATGTGGAGATCATTAAGCAATTACCCGACCATTAAAAGGCACAGAACACACCCAAACTAATGATTATCACCAGAACAACACCGGTATAGAATTGACTTTTGAAATTAAATTAGGGATGCAATAAAACCGAAAAGCAGAATTGTCATTATCGGTAAGTGCCGTTTGCTATATTTACTGTTCGGTTAGCCGTGTATGGAACCCAATCGTTGCCATATTAAGAGACAATATCACAGTTAAGATGGCAAAATTATCATAGTCAAAATGGTAAAAATGGCCATTTGCGTGATTTTTGACTTGTAGTAGTTGTAGATATGACATAACACATAATCACCATATAAGTATCAAAACAAAAGTTGCTCGCCAAAAATTAACACCGTAAAAATCTACTTGTGTTTTTTCACTTTCTATTTATAGTGATTGTGTGTTATGTAATATATTCCTCTACTACAAGTGAAAATTACGCAAATTGCCATTTTTACCATTTTGAATATGATAATTTTGCCATTTTAATTGTGATATTTTCTCTTAATATGGCAACGATTCGGCTCCAAAGTCGTAAACTTCATCAATAATGTACATATGATTGTGCAAAGCAATATCCAACCACTGATTTTGGAGCATCATTACCAATTTGATAAATAAATTTAACCATGATTTTCAGTTTGCCTGGTGCCTGAAGTTTTTAAATTTGGTTGATGGGACTCCCAGGTCACTTTGCTAAATTCCATTTTGGCGGTCTTCTTTAGAATGGTCATTGTTATTTCATTGAAATTTGGGGCGCCAGAGGTTTCTGGCTTCGGACCTGGGTCTTAAGTAGACTATCAAATTAAAAACGCTGAACGTCGGCCAGGCACCAACTTAGTGAATGTTTAGCTTGGTGTGTCACAATCGAAACGATATTTCCAGACGGGTTGTTTCTGAGGCAAAATTTGTCACTAAAGACAATTCCGAGATTATGTCACTTCTGTGACGTTATTTTCGGTTGGGGTTCTTCGAGTTTCCAATATGGACTTTAAACTTCAACGAAAAATGATTTTTTAGTTTGGACGGGTGAGTATCACGCGCAAGCCTCTGAATTTAATATTGGTCTCTAAAAATACATTATGTATTGGGAATTTCGATGAATCGGAAAGGTTTGTTACGCACAACAATTAGCTTAGAAAGGACAAATACAATTTGTAGAACTATAGTTATTTGATGTCAGTGAACCCATTTGTTTCCTAGACACATGTTTCACTAACAAATTTATTTTTTATCCTGACGAGCTTTTAGTATAATAATATATATGCATACAAAGTTTATGAAATTACACATTTAAACAGCGCCTTCCCTCAACTTAAAAAATAAATTGTTTTTGAAATTTTCTGTTACACGTAAACTTTCTTGTAGCAGTAAATTACTCGACTAATATACCAATTGTTAATTTGTAACACGTTTAACAACTTATTATATATTTCTATGTGAATAAACACTAGATTATTCATTGGAGAAAACGGATACATTTACGAAAAGATATATTTAAACATCATTTAAATATGGTCTACCACCTGTAGCACATTCCTTTTAACATGAAATTAAATTGTAAGATAAAATTCAAACGGCAATTGTTTATCTGATAAGGTTAGGTCTACCATGTAATACAGAAATTATATCTTTCTACACAACGTTAGGCGTACGGGTTCCATGACAGTTAGGGGGGGGGGGCGAAGAACCCGAAATGCCCGAAAAGATTTCGGGTTTACAGACAGCGGCGCCGGTCTTGGTCGCGAGGCGAAGAAGCGGAGCTGACTAACTGGGTTTGTTTCTGGGGAGGGGGGTGGGGCCCGGTCGCGGTGAAGACTTCGTAAAGTGACGACAAAATAAAACTACTTTGCTTCACTATTCCTACACCTCACTCAGATCATTTTTCTCCTAAGATTGGGGCTATTGGGGCTCCTGTACCAACTGGTTTAGTTGGGATCCATAGCTGTGAAGAATGCGTGACATGACGAGAAAATGAAACTAGTTTGATTCCCTATTCCAGGGGCCCGTCGCTGAGGGGGTCTTGGGTGGGGGTTCTCCCCCAAAATTTTTTTGAAATTTAGACCACTTCTGAGCCTGAATTCAGGTCTGATAAAATAAAAACCAAGTACGAACAATCCAAATCAAAAGACAAAATTCGAAGTCCTAAAAACGTTATAGACAATTAAATTAGGAGAGTTGAATGAGAAAAACAAAGAGTTGGAATAAAATCTTCTGGTCACTTTTAAGAGTGATAGCCTGATAGTCACATGTAATATGCGCCAAGCACAATAAATCGGGGTTTTCGCGTGAAAATTAGTTCCCTCAGAGGGGCCCGCTTATACCGGTGAGAGGAGTTATCAAAAAGGGGCCCGTGAGGATACCGCCCTCATAACCTCACCTCGAGCACGCCCCTGCCCTATTCCAGCAACCAACTCATATAACATTCTTCTCCTCGGATTGAGGCCATTACAAATTTCAGTCGAAACGAGGCTTAATTGTGTATTTTTTGTCTTACAATTATGCTTTCCTGATCGTGGCCGAGAGGCCCCTGGCTCTTTTGGGCGCTCGGGACGTGTTTGTCACAAATGTCTGGATAAAACGACGCGGGCTAATATTTTGAGATATAGTTATTTTATATCAGGATTCAACATTAAGCGATGTACTGGTCGTGTGTTAATCACGAAATGAACTGGTTTATGTCGAGTGGACGGTAAACTCCTTTTTTTTCTCTATATCTACCCACTGAGCCAAATTAACAAAAGTGCTGAAGATGAACACACACACACACATCACCCATGATGAAAGTAAGGGAGAGAGGGGGGGGGGGGTAGATCTCGAGTCAATGGATCGGGTTTCGATCCCACATTAATAGGTGACAAGGAGTATAAGAGAGACAGAGAGAGAGAGATAGAGATTCCACCAGTATTATTTAACAATACGACATTGTTTGGTAGCATATTGTTGTAAATATATGAAAAAAGTTATATTAGATTCAGTTTGATATTTTCAAATAATCAATAAGTTTATGGGACAATATTTATTCCATATATTTAAAATTTAAATAATCTTCCTTTCCCATATTTCTGAGCTGAGTACTGTGTCCTATACTTAAGTCTTGTTGGCATAGTAACCAATCAAGGTATTGGCACTAGGCATCCACGGGGCCTGCGTGCTACTAATCTGCTCCACCTCTTTGGTAACTTTATTTAGAAAGTACCACTCCTTAAAACAACATCCAAACATGTATGAAGCATTACAAGTACAGTCAATCTTATATATCACATCCCTCGGATCTTGCCGTTGCTCCCCAGTTCTCCCACCTGCTTTTATTAGGTCTTTGAGTGTCACTCAACTTGGTCAAAATGACTTTAGCATTCAGTATATCAAGTATTCTTTTGATCTTGCAGCTTAGGTTGACAATAAATGGAATAAAAAAAAATAAGGAACTTTTGATATTCGAGAACTTTTTATTTTGTGTGTTTAACTGTTTACAAGTGTAAATAATTTAATTAAATCAACCTGTCCCTAATATTTATTGTCTTGGGCGTTAATCTGCAATAAACAACGACATTCTGCTTTGACATGTATACAGACCTTGTAGATCTGTGGCAATTATTAAAACGAGAATATTCGATTTGCCGTGGTTTGACCACGGTTACATCAGGTGTGCAACTGTCCGAGTTCAACTCACCGTTTAAACTTTGATCAACGTACTGTCGCATCATAGAGAAATAATTTACACCCAGGGTGCGTGCGAGGCACATTTCATGACACATGTGGTCAAAGACACGTCTTCAAATAAAGCGGAGTAATCCATAGTAACGCGAGTTTCTAATTTAATGTCTGTGTAGAAATTGCCGTTCGCGTCTGTTACGGAAATGAATATACAAAACAGGCTTATATAAGAGAGACCTAATCCACGTACCAAGCAGAGCGAGCACACTGGTCAATGCACAAACACAAAAAGTTCAACTAAGCGTGAAGTTAGTTGTTAAGAAAGCGCACCCAGAAGCGAATCGATACTGCTTCGCCATGAAAGGTTCCATGATTGATTATATTCGATAAAGACTAACTATTTAACCATACATTATGCAAGAACCAAATCAACCCTTGGCACATCAACGGTAGTATTCTCAAGCCATTCTACTCCACTATACCCTGAGTTAATCCATAGGCTTTCCACGATTACAAATTATCTGCGCTGGTCTTGATTGTAGCTTGGGTCTACGAACAAATAAAACAAAGTTTGCAAACTATTTTTAGTAATGAGAAGGCCTTTGTTTCGCGTTCGTTTTTGTAAGGGTAAATGACCCTATTCGTGCTGATTTACTAAATGATTTGTGTAAATAATGTGTATATTTCTAATTCATTTATATTGCATGGTATTATCAAACGTTGTAGTTTGTTTCGCTGATTTCATATATGTATAACGTCTATATATTTCACTTTTGTTATAATTATTATTAGTCGTACTCTGACTGAAATGTTTAATCACTGTGACCTTCAGAGTGACAGCAGGCGATTTTTCGTATAATCAGGAACCATAATTCAGGAAGTTATGCTCTTATATGCGTAGATATCGAAAGGAACAAAGATCTTTGGGGATTAAACATACATTTCAAGTTTTATCAAAATCGGATAAGAGTTGTGACCTGTAAAAGGTCCACAACCTTGATATACCCATCTTCAACAGAGGGTCTGATCTCACCTTAACTACGTACATCTTATCAATCCCTTCATGTAACACTGCATTTTTCGGCACTGAGTTTGATTGGGTACAGGCCCAACCTATAGCCAATCAGATTCCTTGGTCGTCGCGAATACTAAGTCTCGCGCTTTCAAGCTAAAATTTATACCCGTGATAATCGAGTTCCAAAGTTCAAAGTTCGTCCAATGTCAAGAGGTCGCGATGTCACAACCTCTGATTGGATGCTACTGTTCACGTGTCTGCAGATACCATAGCTATAATGTCGGAAATTACCCAGTATTGGAGCAACGGTTAGGTCATGTAATATACCATATCTTTACACCATATCTTTTGGTCCGATTTGTGTATCAATTCTGTATTCGTTATCCCTCGGTTTTATGGAAAATACGACAAACCAGTTGGTAAATAGCGTTCGTAACTACAAAAACTGGTTCGGAAGTCGTAATTTCTACTGGAAAACTGGGGTAGCTAAATTTATATTGAGTTCACGATTATGACGGATGGCAGCCAAAGTTACGAAAAATAAAAGTTTTGAACGATTATATACTATTTTTGTAGCTATATGTTTGCTGTGGATGTACATACCGATCTGAATACGTGATTTATAGAATTTTACATATCGGAATAGATTTCCTGAACAATGACAAGAAACACATAAAACAGAAAACGAGAAAAATACCCGGTTTTTCATATTGACTAGCTTGTTTTTGTACCGTACGGCAGTTCAGTCTTTAGGACGCTACGATCTATTTCAACAAAATGTTCCAGTAACTGTGGTTTAACGACCACTCGGCACAAACTAGCTCTTTTGGGGACTAACATTCTATGTTTCTTTGAAATTAAAATGTCTACATACCGTAACAATTAATTATGCACATGCTAAGCTAATTGACCGTGCCGCTCATCGGCAATATCCTTTATCTTATTTGTCACGGTTTTAAATACGATAAATTGTTCTTAGATTGATTATGTAAAAATTTAATTAAGAAAACTAAACCAATATAGACTATCAACGGTATATGTAGATATTTTCTAGCTTGAAATCAACTGGGATAATCCTTCTAGCGATTTAAATTTCACAAATGGTGATTAGGGGTTTAATAATCCTTGAAAGGAAAATGACAGCCATGTTGATTTTCCCACTTGTGCACCCGAACACGACAACGAATACAGCGATAGACAATGTGTTCAGTAAACTGAACATATTACAATAATAAAGAATTGTTAATTATTAAGTATCGTATAAAAAAAGGACATAAATACAGAAAAACAAATGGTATTACCGGCAGTTGTCCTGCTCCCATATATAGATATTATTGTGTTTTGTAAAATATAAGAAGAACACGCTTTTCGGGTCTCCGGAAGCACAATCTGAAATTAAAACCATCTAAGTATGAATTTCTACAATCTTCATTAAAATATATAGGACATATTATTTCAGAGGTTGGTGTTAAGGCTGACACTAACAATTTTTGGCGACGCCTCTCAGAATTGTAAGGGTCCCATGTTCGTTTTACTTGTTTATCCATTTCCCAATAATAAAATAAAAGGCCAGAACTGCCTTTGCAATAATAATTCCCATCATCCCAGTCTATATTCGGTTTTATATTAATATGGATTCGTTCGTTTCCAAACATGAATAGGATTTAATTGAAACTCATAAATTAGCTCGCGATAATTTAAATACGAGCCAAGAACGAATGATGCATTTCATATTTTCGACACTACTACTAAAAGGGGGAAAGAATCGCAAATTGTCTCCCCCATGGAAGGGCCCGGGAATTATAACCCAAGTAATTTGTTCCGAGTCAAGACACTGAAAGGTAAAGCGGGTTTGAATCACGACCGCATAAAAAATTGTCTTGGTAGGAAATTGCCCCGTCGTGGAATGTAAGGTTCCGTTAAAAATCGGAAACTAGTATAAATCGAATTAATGCCAGAAATATCGATTTATTTATTTATTTATTCTTTAAAGCTTCAATAACAAATTTTTAAGTTATATTTTTAAAAGTTGTCAATAGCAAACAGGGGGGGTAATTATGTTGTTATTTCCTGTGTCATAGATTTTTAAGGGTGGGAAATAATGCCCATGATCGTATAATAGATAGTGAGTTGATAACCTATTGAGCAAATGACATAGAACAAATTATGTTTTGACTTTCTTTCTTAGAAAATTTGAAATTCTCGCTTCAAGTAAAGGTTACAACGTGACAATAAATTAATGTATTTTAATTAGTGTAGTGTCGCAATGCATGACATAGAAAGTGACAACAATAAATACAGATATATATATATATGAAAAAAAAAGAACTGTGCTACATTGTATAATCGAAACTTGAAAAGGGACAAGTATAGAGAAATATGATAGTTATGGTGTCATGAAGAGACCTTTACTTCGGATAGCCCACAAAGCCTGACGTTTATTTCCAATGTGGTCCAAAGTTGCCAAAGTCACGCCAGGTCAGAGGTCATCATTGGGAGGCAAAATTTAAAAAAAAACATTCATTATATCACAAACAATAAAATATATTTATGTCTACATGTTATACATCAACCAATTTTATTATTAGTAAATCATCAAGCATATAGGACTATTACAGATTAATTTTATGTTAACAATAAATACTTCTTGTTTGCAGTTTTAAAGCTGTATATTGATTCTAAAGACTTAATATCATTAGGTAAATCGTTCGAGATACTCATGGCTGTGTAATAAAATGAAGTGAACTGATCTCTACCCGCGCATTTTGGAACCACAAAATTGAATAAACTAGATCTTGTGCCACATTGATTAGTATCTTTAACACATTTGAATTTTAATTTAAGGTATGATGGACAATTATCATGAAAAATCTTGTGAACGTGGTTGAGTTTTAACTGTTTAACTCGGTTTTCGACATTTTGTATATTCAAATCTGAATATGAAACATGATCTCTACGGCCTAGCCCATTCACAAATCTAAGAACCTTATTTTGAACAACTTGTAATTTTTGTTTAGTGATTGATTCGCACCAGAATAACAGACTGAGCAGGCGTAATCAAAGTGGCACTGAATAAGTGCAGAACAAAGTATTTATTAAAGCGAAATAGAAATTTTTAATCTTGAATTCGCTTTATTAATAATGCTGTTCACAGTATCCTCACCAGACAAGTATTTGTCAAAACGTAGACCCAAATATTTAAGGTTATCTGTTGCTTTTACGACATGGTTATTGCAGGTTATTGTAAACTCTGTAATACTTCTTAGTTTACGTTTAGGCCCAAAGAGAATACATTCGGTTTTACCAATATTTATTGCATCTGTGGAAAACCCGATGACGGTCTTTCAATGATAATGCTGTGGTCGATGTAGACCCGGGTGTAGACTGGGATGATCGGAAATACTAGTGTCCCAGTTGTGCTCTGTAATTATTCGTCGTAATCCAACTACTGACTTACCGCTATAACGGTAAATGTAGTACTGGCTTTATTTTTTAGAAGTTGGGTGCACAGGGTAGACGATCATGGGCTCCTTACAATTCTGGGAGGCGTTGAAAATTCACAACAGACATGGAATTTCAAGTGCCCATGGGATTCCAGGATTTCACCCCAGCTCCTCAATCATCCACTCGATCACCCGTGGCGTTGCCCTCTTTTGGGGAAATTTTCAGATATGATGTAGGATCCACTCCTACTGTTTTGACGTCAGAGAGGCCAGTCTCTCCCAATCCCGTCACCCATAATCACTTATTCATAGAGAACACCCAGACTGGTATAGTTCTTAAGGTTTCGGGTGGCCATCTTACCCGCCCTGGAGTGGTCAGAGGGACCCAAGATCAGCATGTTAGTCTCAATAAAGTGGAGCAATGTCTTGTGTCTGTGAAAACATGGATGAGCAACAACATGTTAAAACTGAACGACACCAAAACAGAATCAATGATCATTGGTCCTTTAAGACGTTGAGATAAATTAGAGCGTGATGGTCTAAACTTTGATCACAATAATATATCGTTTTCACCATGTGTTAAGAATCTTGGAGTTTATTTGGATGCCTCCCTAAACATGGACAGACCGGTCTCAGAAATAGTGAGAAAGTGTTACTTCCACTTGCGAAATATTGGTAATATTCGTCCCCTGTTGACACAGTCCGCTGCCGCAACCATAACAAGATCATTAGTCATTTCCAGGTTAGATTATTGTAACAGCCTCTTGGCTGGTATCTCTGCCGAAAACATTCATCGCCCCCAAAAGCTCCAGAACACAGCTGCAAGAATCGTCACCATCTCCAAAAATGATTGTCATGTTACTCCACTTTTAAAATCTCTCCACTGGCTCCCTGTTCGACAAAGAATAAACTTTAAAGTTTTAACCCTAACTTATCAGTGTATACACGGCACCGCACCAGGCTATCTATGTAATTTAGTTCATAAATACTCTCCATCTAGATCACTCCGTTCTAGTTTCCAGTTTTATTAACTGTTCCTACATATAACCTTAAAACCTTTTGATGCAGATCATTTGCCTATAACGCAGCACATACATGGAACTCTCTGCCACTACATCTACGAACTGCTCTATCTCTAAACATTTTCAAACAAAAACTCAAAACGTACTTGTTTAAATGTTCATTTTTATAACTATTTCCCGTAACTTTAACTTTGTTACCATTTGTTAACGCTTTGAGCAAACAATACTGTTTGGAGTCTAGCGCTTTATAAGAACCCTTATTATTATTTTATTATTATTAAAGGAGCTAAGTCGCTAACATTTTGGATCTAGAAATGGACACAAATGGGTAGCAACGCATATAATAATGTAATATGAATGTGTATACCTGATTTGCATTCAATTCTTTCCGTTTCTACTCTAAATTTTAAAAGGTTATGGGCAATTATAGCATCTGGTTATTCCAGTCTACTAAGGGGGTATTTTTTGCGTATGCTCCTCAGTTAAAATAATGGTGTCATAATTGGTCACGGACCATGATTTGGCAATCATCGTAATACTAGTAGTCCCACACTGTTATTTCACTTGTAGACCCATATCTGTCATATTCTTTTTTTCTTCTTTTTCGCCAGGGTGCTCATTGATCTTCTTTGTCGTTTCTTCGTTTGTTCGTCAGCCATTTTACTACAAAACGTTGTAGAATCCGCGTCAAGGATTGAACAACCGCATTGACTTGTGGGATATTTTACCATCGTTCTCTCAGTGCCTTATTACAATTTATTGAACGGGAGTTGATTACAAACACACAGGTAAGTTTATAATAATCAAAGTTAACTAGTTTGTTCATAATCGAAGAAATCCGTTAATTATTTACCATGGCTCAGACAGTAAGTCCGTATCTCAATATCACCCCAAATCTTCGACATTGAAAACATGAACTCTTTTGCAATTTAAATCAGTATTGGTATTGTGATATTATCTGGAAAAGATTGGCTTCTGTTATCCAATATATAGGACAAAATAAACATTTTACCATGGGTACACGAATCGTGTACCATACTGCGTTCAGCGCAATCTGTAACAAGGTGCTCAAAGAATGAGGCTAGACATATTCCACAAGTCATGTCAAAAGGTGATGCCATATTCATATTTGGAGAGCATGCTCAATAAATACTATCGGTGTTGACTGGAATAACCAGACGCTAGAAACTGACTTTCGGCTGTGACTGCTGACGAAAATTAACAGTAAAACGGAAACGATTGAATGTAAGACAGTTTCTATAAATTCATATTACATTTTTATGTGTTGCGACCCAATTGTGCCAATTTCTTGGCCGAGAATATTGGTGATTTATCTCCTTTAAATATGAATATGCAGATTCGTCTGAATTATTTCCATAGAATTTATTAAATGGACAATAACACTCTTGTTGGCTTGACAGGTCCAGAAACAAATAGCCTTATTTTAACAACTAGATGTTCAAGTGTATACTACCTGTTGTGTAAATTATCCATTATAACCTATCTTACTTGTCCAGAGGGTTCGAAAATATGTTTAAATCCAAGTTGCATTTGAAAGTGTTTACGTAAAGCTTTTCAAACCATCTTACGGCATAAAGTTGAATTTTTCCAATTTTTAATATTAGGTGTGTTATGATGAAATTTGTGTCATTTATTAATTGGAATATTGTAAAATAGTACAATTTGCTGACCAGAATAAATATTGGGACATATTATTCAGTTATAACAAGAGTGGTATTGGGGCTTTAAGACAATTATATTTTTCATTTGACTACGCAGTTTAGTAGCGGTCATGTTTACATTTCAAAAGTATACGCCAATTCAGACGAATCTTCCCATTTAAATTATTTTGAAATCTAATTTCGGTTGAAAAACTGCATACTTATAGCAATTCTAGATAACTTGATGTTTTCGGAGGTGCTAGGAAGTATAGCCCCCAATGAATGCACATTTAAAAGTTTAAATATATTTGGAGACACTTGCAACAAGGACTTTACACCGCAGTATTTGTTTACGTAATTAATAGAATTAAAAACACCATTTTTGAGATGTAGTGTATGCACAATTTGATAACTCACGTGCAAGAAGGCTATAAGAAATACTATAAATATGGGTATCAATAATAAACCTAACCCTAATAAAAGATATCGGTCGACTAATTGACCCTAACTCTAATATCGGTGGACTAATGAACCCGCGGACTAGTGAGCATTTCCCGAAAAACCAATAGATAAGCCAGTCGAACCAAGTCCTGTAACAGGCCAAGCCAACAACAACAACCAGGACATTTGAAAGTAGGCGACGGTGAGTATTGGATCAAATGAACCCTATCTAACGAAACTACCCCACTGCTTCGTAAAGAAATGAAGACTGGGCAAATGAAGACGGGCATAATTTGGCCCGGACAGCGGCACTACAGTCTACTTTTATATCGAATTCTAACTATCAAGGGATCTTTTACGTACACGCTAATGTGTACACAGAACCTAAGGTTTTCGCCCCATCCGAACGACTAGACAGCTGTCCTTGTCAGGTCCTGCTTCCTAAAATAACAAAGAAACAGCGGGGCAATACCGATTTACTTTACGAGATGGAAAGTATCATAGCCTATTTAAACATACAATATGTCAGATTTGGAGAAACAGCTGATCCTTCTTGCTATCCTAGTTCACAAATAAATAATGCAAATGAATATATTGAAAAATTCATTCTAATTACTTTTTTTATAAGCAATATTTTGATTCAGAGTTGTATCTGGTTTGGGGAACAGGTATAGCCTATATAAAACCACTCTCTCAGGTCGGATTATTGCTTTTGTGAAAGCGTTCACAGGGTTCATCAAAGGACATTTGCTGACACTCAATAGGCTTAAACGAAGTTAATCAGGTGACAATACGCTCATTTCCTGAAGCAATGGCCCGAGAAATCCCTCTCTGGCCATTCCTGGATTGGCTTCTAATACTTGAACTTTTGAGGAAGTGTGTCTATTCTTCTCGTTCAATCAAATCTTTCACTTAGGTACAGTAACATGACAGTCCTTCGTTTAATCTTTGGTCTTCCCTAAAACTTTGGAGAAAGGTTTAAGGTAATAAAAACGCTGAAAGTCTCTTCGTTTGCATACAGTAGTGTTTACTTTATGTCAAAGCCGATAGCCTCGTTTGTCACGCAGTTAGTTTTACTGCAATATCCTGCTATGCGCTGGTTAACTGAGCATAAAAAACGTGCAGCCATGACGGAACGTTATGTGAACAGAGTTAGCCTTATTGGACGCTCTGTTTTAAAAGTAATGCATTTGTAACGCAGCCAGCGATTGGTTGTTAATGGGACTACTGATCAATCATAATTTAGGACAAGAATGTTCCCTCAATCTAGCAGTGAGTAGTGGGATAAGCTCTAATCAAACTGAACACTGCGAGGAGTATGCATAACTCTAGACGTACTTAACACAATCGACGCCCTCATTGTACTAGGATTCTGAATCTCACTAACATACATCAATTTAAAAAAAATCAGATAAGTCTATACATACATATTTATAATTAAATATATTTAATAAAATTTGTCTCATAAAAAGTCAAGTATGATATATTTAAGTAAACATCACAATTGACCGTTCGTCACGGCAGACGTAGCCACTTCCCTTATGAATAAAGGGAGATAACACAAATCATTGGGCGTCCCCGCTCTAATCTGTTTCATGGGAAACTTTCAAGAGGGGCCCAATGTGAGTTGAGGCTCGCATCGGTTGGAGACGATTTAAGAGACCTAATCGACCCCGTTTCCCTTAGATAAATGAATTGAAACGGGGGTTTAACACCCTACTGGTCTGCTCTGACTGGGGTAAAGAAGACACCTTGTTTAAATATCGGACAGAAGTATGAATGAATGAATGAAATGGGGTTTAACGTCCTACTGCTATGCACTTAGCCTGGGCTAATTGAAGACGGGTAGCATAGTTTTGAAAATCCAATAACTTTCAAATAGATCAGAATAAAAAATTAAAATGTAAACATGAACGGAAGTTCGCAAATAAATAATAAAGATCTTGAACAGATTCGATCGCCCTGTGCGTTCGAATCTAGCAACATAGCAACACAATCTTCTTGTCCACCGCCATTGTTAGGTTCGACGCTATACCATAAGTTGATATCTAGAGTTGAACCATCCACCCATAACATTGTACCCTCTACAATTGTATCACTCAATCCTATCCAGTTTTCATTACCTGAAACTGATAGAGAAAGAGAAGAAACCTTGGTGTTAACTGTTAAAGACGGCTTTGGTCTTTGTATTAAATAGTTTATTCCATTTATCCGAATCATTATCGACCAAGACATAGCCTGAATTTAACGTTAAGTCAATGGAATGAATGAAATGGGGTTTAACGTCCCACGCTTCTGCACCTAAACTAGGTTAATTGAAGACGTTTAAGTCAATAGAGAAATAAACGTTGGCTTATCCACAAAACAATACCGTCTACGTATTTATTTTGTATAATCTAACATCTTTTATTCAATCCCATGAGCCTTGGCTTGATTCCACAAACAATAACTACTACGTATTCATATTTAAAAATTTGAACATCTTGCATACAAAAGACATTGGTGAATATTGTTTCCATTCGACCAACCGTTTCAATATTTCAGTTTTTGAATCTAATTAGTCTAAAAGTCAAATGATAAGCATCTATATGTTTAAGGATGGTTGTGTAAGGATACATTATTAATGGAAGATTAGATAATGAGCTGACAGTTCTCATTACTTATTAGTCAAATAATAGATAATATAGCGGGAATATTCTGAAAATAAGAAATACTTAAAAAAAAAACGTAGCTTCGCTTGTCATTGTTGCCGTCGTGATGAAAATAAAGTCTTTATTATCCACTTTTGCGTTTATTCATCAATGTCTGCCTGTTGAACGGTAGGTCGTATTCAAATCTAATAAAAATCAGAAGAATCAGTTGGCATCGAAAGTTGATTATGTTCTTGTGATATTAAAGATACATTATTAGGGTGGGGTAAATGAACTTTTTTTTTTGAAGCCTAGGGGTTTCTTTGGCCATTTTGGATGTTGATTTCAAATCCATTGGAATTTTTGACTTGGAATCTAATTTGACCCCTTAAAATGCTAATTTTTTGAAAATGGCGGCGAAAAATGCAGGTTATATATTTAAAATATGGCGTGTAATATGTCTATTTCTGGATGAAATTTGGAATCCTGCAATGGGGATTCCGAATTTCATCCGGAATTTCATCGGCCAAAATCCAACACACCTGGCCCAGAAAGTCTATTATGCCAGCCTATTCAAGACTCCAGTGATGGCGTGGCGGCCCATTAAAGCCACCGGCCACATCATCATCGCTCCATGGCCGGTCCAAGCCCCCCCCCCCCATATTTTATTCAGCAGAAAAGGATTTTGTAGTCGAATTGGACAAAATGATTATTTTCATTTTTTGTCCGACTGACCCTTCAGGCAATCGCCCGAACACCTGATGGACCAATCTGTCCCTGAGATTGCTATATCCAAGTTACTTAGTCCTAGCCATGCGTCTCACAGTGTATCATTGTTCTTAGAATTTGTTCAGTGGATGGGACAAGAGGGAATGGGCACAAACATCTGAAGAATCTTCAGACGTGAGAAGATAGAAGAATACTTCTTAGCTACGGTTAATTTGTTCAAAACACTTGGACTGGCCAGGAAAGAAGAGCTAAAAGGAAAGAAAAACCTCAGGTTACTGCAAATTATGGACATTTGTAAACAGCACGATGAACCAATGACTGAAAGTATTTTGGACTTGCTTGGCCCATTGCCTGAAAAAGAACCTTTGTCTGAAATTGTGTACCTGCGGCACACCATTGCCCCTAATATCCTTTAGCAGAGACATGTCAAGGATTCTGAAGAAGGATGATGAATTTTTGAACAGAAAATCATAAAAAGTAAACAGTGTAGTAGTCATATGCATATGTCTATACTTGTCAAACGAATTAAGAAATATTTCACAAGGGCAAAAACAAATTGTATATGAGCGTAATGTGACTATTGTAGCATATCCCACTCAACACTGCCGTAATGAATGCAAATTTATGTTCCAAATTATGACTGGTATCAGAAGCCAATCCTGCAATGACCAGAACGGTATTTCTCTGACTATTGCTGTATGAATCTTGGATGCTGGAGTGCAAATCTAACTTCGGTCAGGCGAATAATAATAATATGTACCTTTAAAAAGCGCACGTACATATGCATGTCCACTGCGCATACAATTAACTTAATCTAATTAATCCCGATAAGTCTTGATATAAAACAAGAAAGGGTTTGAGATGATGAATTGATCTCTGGAAGATTGTTACGCAGTTTAGGCGCATTCACTGAGCACGATCCGTATCAAAATGATATCAATTTTCACCTTAAGAAACAAAACTAATGAATGTGTATTCAGCCGAAGGTTACTCGAGGGAACTTCTATGCGCATAAAGTTAAATAAGTATATTTGAGCTAAGCCATTCACACATTGATACGTCAAAGACATACTTTTGAAGTTGATAAATAGCCAATAGAGTGATTTCACAAAAGGATTAATATGAGAGTATTTGATGATTTGGTAAGAATTCGAGCTGAGGTATTTTCTACGAGTTGATTTTTTGTCCCCCGCCTTTCGAAGAAAGCAGGGGACTATTAAAATGGGTTCGTCCGTCTGTCTGTCCTTCTGTCACACTTTTTGGGACACAATAGCTCTCTTTCTAATTGAGCTAGAATATTCAAACTTGGTATAGGTGTTCATTCGGTCATTACCTTGATGGAGTTCGAAGATGAGCATTTTCCGCTTAGGGTAAGCAGAGATAAGCAATTTGATTGGTTGATGCTTTGGGACACGATAACTTAATTTGTAATTAAGTGAGAGTGATGAAACTTGGCATATAGTTTTATTTTATCAATACCTTGACTAAGTTCGATAATGAGCATTTTCTGTTCAGGGTAAGCAGAGCGATAAGCAATTGTGCTAAGAGGAAAATTTTGCCCTGGCAGCGGCGCAACGGCCTACTCTTATATCGAATTCCAACTGCCAAGGGATCTTTTACGTGCACTCCAATGTGTACACGGGACCTCAGTTGTACTTTTCAGGCCCTCCTGCATCACTGACTAGGGGAAATCACGCCGGAATATCGGGATGAACTTTCTCGGCCGATGCAGGGATCGAATCAGCATTTAACCCGCTTAGCCACCGTGCCCCCCACGCAGGGTAATCAGATAAAGTTTCCTATCTACGTTCGAGTCATATCAGTTATAAAACATCGTTTTGTCGCAAAAATCTTATTTCTTTTCTTTTCATGTTATCATCGTTATCGGAAATACTTTAGTCCGGAAAATATGTACTTACTAGGCAGCATTTCCATTGCTGAAAGTTTTATAGATAACTCAACCTGTTTTAAGATCAACAAATTTCCACCATCTTGTTCACATGTTGTTTTAGCTGTCGGCCATGGTAAGGTATAGCTAGATGCTTTCATACAAAATATTCCACCAATTAATGACTGGTATCCAGACGGATTGTTGCATCGTTCTGTAATGATTAAATGAAACAATGTCTGCAATTATCCCCCATATACATTATTTTAAATAATAAAATAAAAATATGCATTATTTTAAAAAATGAAAACAAAGTATACATTATTTTAAAAGATAATATGTCTTTAGCCAGCAATATCATATATTCCCTTCTTTGAATAGCATTTAGTAATTGGAACATTATCAAAAGCGCAGTGAAATAAACCATAGTAATTGTTATTCCATAAAAGTGTGTTATTAGAAAAAATATTATCAATACCAAGTGGGGTTCAGGGCATGCACTTTGTCACAATTGGAGCACATCCCTTAAGATTGCTATGACAGCCGGATTTGTAGAAACTTGTGCCCGGTCTCATAAACTTACCTTTCAAACTTTGATCAACATGTAGAGATGTTATGTTGATGGAATCCAACCCTTTATCCACCATATTTAAAATATAACACGTACTGTCATCATCATAGTGAAATAATTTACATCCAGGGTACGAGACACATTTCATGGCACATTTGTTCAAAGAGACATCAGCAAATGACAAAGAGTAATCCATAGTAACATTATTTTCTAACGTAATCTTTTTGTAGAAAGTGTCCTTCGCGACTGTTTTGGAAATGAATATACAAAACAGACAGAGGCTTATACAAAAGAGACCTAATCTTGACATTTCTAATGGAATATTATTTTATTGTAACAGTGAATGTGTAAATATAACTGTGTTGCGTCTTTCAAAGTGTATGAAAAACACAATATTCTCGTTCTTTTTAAAGTCAATCAACAAAATTAATGCGTCTTTTAAAGTCTATAAAAAACAAAACACTCAAGATGTAAAGTCGAAAGAAAACTATAATCTATCACAAGATATTGTATACTTAAACTTTTAGATACTTGACATGCGATATAATACAGAATTAATAAAACATAAAACACAGTCAAGTCAAGCATATTTAATGCCGAGCAACTAATCTATCAATTGTAGCATGTGATATGATGCGTGTGACAATGGTATAATATATGTAAGCAATCAATATAAATAAAACTAGTAAAGGTAATATCTGCTCACTATAATCTGGTTAATTTTAATGACTTAATATTGATTAACTCGCGCCACTTAATGCATACAGAATGCAGTTGTAGGGCGCGAACAAACTACACACCGACTTTTATATAGAAACCCTTACAGGTGCAGATTTTCCATAGATTAATAAACGTCATAAGGGCGGTGTTTGTGATTCTGCTAAAACAGCGATTGGCGAACGCCAAAAAAAAATTAGACATAATGCGACTTTGTGATCGGGGTTTCTTTATTTCCCGCGTGTAGGGTGCCCCATGCTCAACAGAAAGTTGGTCTCGACACGGCCACGTGCACGCTTCAGTGGTTGAGTCTCGAACTATGGTAATAGGTCAGTGGAGGAGTGAATGAGACTATAAATAGCCATGGCACTAGCATTTCTGTATAAATCTTTTAGCTATAAGGGCCTTAAAAAATCTATTGTTGACGATTTGGAATAGGAGTAAAATTTAGCATCTTGTTATTACAGTAGCTTTAGAATTACGTTCGTTTTATTTTTTAAATTGCTTTATTATTAACTGTACCGTTAGGAGTGCTATCGTTTGGTTTAGTAAAACAAATATCTCTGAAAGACTTTGGTAAGGCCGGAACATGATACCAGCAGCTGTTTTAATTCACTTTAAACAAGTTTTTTTAAAACGGGTGTTGAGTTGACAGACGTGCTAATTTCTAAATTCAATTTCTTGTTCCAGCTTTCTGTAATGTTTCGTAAAAAATGTAGTCTTGATTATCCCGACCTGTCAATCAAACGTAGAATGATCGGTAGACTGGTTAAGCAAGGCTAATGTCAACACGGGCCCGTAACCTATATTTTACTCAAAAGTGCTGGATGTTATGGACGACACTTGGAACCAGTTTTCAGTCTAGTATTTAGAGTTTATTTAGTGACTATAATTGGGTGGAACTGATTTAAGGCTTGGTATATATATAAATATTGTGGAGTAATTGTCGAGATATTTGGAGATATTTATTTTTGGTGGGGCACCCTAGTATTAGAACGAAACGAAGAAATGTCATGTGCTGATAATACGAAAAGACATGTCTTCTATTCACTTAATTCATTAAATATTCGCTTAAATATGTTAATAATTCTACGCTGATGAAATAATGATTATTTTTTTACGGTTTTGCGACCAAAGTTAGATTTCAGGATAATTTTATCTCGTGGGTTCTCTCATACAACTTAAATATGAATATGCAGATTCGTCTGAATTGTTTGCATGGAATTATTAGAAGACAGTTTGGCGATAAGCCATTGATCGGCAACGTTTCTTTTTATTTATTTTATTCATTTGACTACGCAGTTTAGTCGCGGACATATTTACATTACAAAATTCAGACTAATCTTCTCCATTTAAAGCCCCAAGACCACTCTTGTTGTAACAGAATAATATGTCCCAATCTTTATTATGGTCATCAAATTGTACTATTTTACGATATTTCAATTAATAAATGATACAAATTTCATCTTAACACACCTTATTTTAAAAATTGAAAAAAATCAACTACATGTCGTAACATGGTTCGAAAAACTTTACGTAAACACTTTCAAATGCAATCTGGATTTAAACATATTTTCGAACCCGCTGGACGAGCAAGATAGGTTATAATGGGTAATTTACACAACAGGTAGGACACTTAAACATCTAGTAGTTAGATTAAGGCTATTTTTTTGTGAACCTGTCAAGTCAGCAAGAGTGTTATTGTCCCTTATAATTATTTTGAAATCTAATTTCGGTTGAAAAAACTGCATACTTATAGCAATTCTAGATAATTTGATGTTTTCGGAAGTACTAAGAAGTATAGCCCTCAATGAATGCACATTTAAAAGTATAAATATATTTGGTGGCAGTTGCAGCAAGGACGTTACACCGCAGTATTTGTTTCTGTAATCAATAGAATTAAAAACACCATTTAAGAGATGGAAAGTAGCATAGCCTATTTAAACATACATAATGTCACATTTAGAAAACGCGCTGACCCCTCTTGCTATTCTAGTTCACAAATAGATATGAACATATTGAAAACTTCTTTCAAATTACTTTTTTATAAGCAATCTTTTTATTCAGATTTGTATCTGAATAGGGATTGGGGAACAGGCATATCCTATATAAAACCTCTCTCCCAGGTCAGATTATACCTTGAGCTGACATCAAATAGGCTTTAACGAAGTTAAATAGGGGACATAACTCTAGTCGTACTTAACACAATAGACGCCTTCGTTTCACTAATATAAACCATGCTACATTTCATACAGATCGGGTGATAACTTGTGCCGTTATAAGGTTCACAAGGTGCAGCAGAGTGAAACGGGGGTCATAACTCAAGACATAAAATTCAATATGCTTCTTTGTTTCACTAATAGTAAGTGCAGTAGGACCGCACTACACGCAAAACGAAAATATACAAGCCAACAGTGAGGCTGAGGTCCCCCGCCGAAATCCAAAAATAAATAGATGACACATATTAATTAATTGCACATTTATTTTTTTCAAAAGTTTTGAGCAATCAAACTATACACTAAGTTTTATCACTCTCTATCAGATAGAATCGGACAATGTTCATCATAGAACTCCATCAAGGCATTCACCTAATGAACGCCTACACCTAGTTCGAACATTCTACCTTAATTAGAAGGAGAGTTTTTATGTTCCAAAGTCTCGGCCAATCCAATTGCTTATCACTCTGCTTACCCTGAGCAGAAAATGCTCATTATCGAACTTAGTCAAGGTATTGATAAAAAAAATTATATACCAAGTTTCATCACTCTCACTTAATTACAACTCACGTTATCGTGTCCCAAAGCACCAACCAATCAAATTGCTTATCTCTGCTAACCCTAAGCGGAAAATGCTCATCTGCGAGCTTGATCAAGGTAATGACCTAAAAAACACCTACACCAAGTTTGAATATTCTAGCTCAATTAGAAAGAGAGTTATTATGTCCCAAAAAGTGTGACAGACGGACAGACAGACAGACGGACAGAAGGACGGACGAACCCATTGTAATAGTCCCTTGCTTTCGTCGAAAGGCGGGGGACAACAAGATAAACCTGCGGACAAGACAGAAAATAAACATTGCAAAAAATAAACAATTATCAAATCAAGTGAATGTGTGATGCATATTAATTTGATACAGATGCAACAAAGTGAAACAAGGGCCATAAATCTGGACCTAATTATTGAAATGACAAAGGATTCTTGATCTCAGTAATATACATCAATACTTATAATTAAAATTATCTAATAAAAATTGTTTCGTAAGTCAAGTATGTTATATTTTAGTAAATATCACAATTGACCAATCGTCATGGCTGACGTAGTTACTGCCCTTATGAATAAAAGGGAATAGCACAAAAAAACGGGACGCCCCCAGTTCAATCTGTTTCATGGGAAACTTTCAAGATGAGCCCAACGTGAGGCTCTTCTCGCATCGACTTGAGACGATTTAGAGACCTATTATGCCCTGACTGGGTTAAAGACATCTTGTCGATTGCTTTCCTTAAATAACGGGCAGAAAATATAAATTTTTATTTGATAGAAAACTAGTTTCCGTTGAAAACATAAGCAAAACGAACACAACTGGGCATAATTTTGAAAAACCAATAACTTTCAAATAGATCAGAATAAAAAATTAAAATGTAAACATGAACGGAAATTCGCAAATTGAAACAGATTTTGAAGAACAGGGTTGATCGCTCAGTGTGTACGAATTTAGCAAAATTTTAACACAGTCTTCTTTTCCATCTTGGTTGTTAGGTTCACCGGCTTGCCACAAGTTGATATTTGGACTTGAACCATCCACCCATACCATGTTACCCTCTTGACTTATATCATTCAGTCCAACCCAATAATCGTTACCTGAAAATGATAGAGAAGACACTTTGGCGTTTACTGTTAAAGACGGTTTTGGCCTGTGTATTAAAAGTTTATTTCATTTATCCGAAAGGACGCATTGGTCTTTCCTGGGAATACACTAGCGTCTGGCTAACTAGTAAATAGGGCTAAACGTCACATTTGAGGTTTTATATTTAACTTTGGCCTTAGAGGCATTTTGACTTTATCCCTATCGGCATTAGGACTTTGTACATTTTACCGGGGGATTGGGATGGCCTAGTGGTCTAGAGTGCCGCGCTTCGACCTCTAGCTTGCCGGCCACCTCTGGCTTGTGGCTGTGGTTACGAGCCCTGGTGTGAGCGCATGTGGCATGTAGATAGGGGCGCCTTTTCAACCTCGTGGGTTTCCTCCGGGTACCCCGGTTTCTTCCAACTGCTAAAGACCCCTACGCGCAAGCGAATTATTGAAATAGAATTGAACCATATGTTAGTCCCGAAATGACCTAGTTGTGTTGAGTGGACGTTAAACTCCATCTCTCTCTTGTACATTTTACATATAATCAATCGAAAAGACGCCCTTCAATATTTGTGTATCAGATAATGTGGTAAACGTTTAAAATCCACCGAAAAATTATGAACCAAGCCATAGCATGGATTTAACGTTAAGTCGGTGCGGTGGAGAAAGAACCGTTGACTGATTCCACAAAACAATACCGCCTGCGTATTTGCTTCGTATAATCTAACATCTTTCATTCAAATGGCATTGATGCATATTCTTTCAATCCCATGAGCCTTCGCCTGATTCCACAAACAATAACTACTACGTATTCATATTTTAAAATTTGAACATCTTGCATACAAAAGACGTTGTTGTATATTGTTTCCATTCGATCAACCGTTTCAATATTTCAGTTTTTGGATCTAATTAGTCTAAGGATGGATGGTTATCCTCAAATAGTTCTTTCAGTCAATCATTTTTGACATCAATCACTTTTGTAATGAGAACTTAAAGGTATATTATGGGAGGGTAGATCAGATAAAGAACTGACAATTCTTAATATAATAGTCAACTAATAGATAATGTAGCGGGAATATTCTGAATATTTCAGTCAAATTAATCGCCTTTATTAGCTTGTGGTCCATCGGGAGGTCACAATTATTACCCGATTTAAGAAACCGGTTGATTATATCACCGTTATACTGTAACGAAGGTTCACTTCGCATTTAGTGAACATCGGACCAACATTGCCGAACAAAATTGTCGCCGCTTGTACGCGAATAGTGTAAAAGTATGTTACATCAAGGTTGTGGACCCTTATAGGTCAAATTTTTAATCTGATTTGGATGAAACTTGAAATGCATGTTTATAACTTAGAGATCTTGGTTTCTGTCTATATTTGCGCATATCGGATCGTAACTTCCTGAAAAAGCGCCCATGTTTATACGAAAAATCGCCTCGTTTAATTTGTTCTCTACCCATCACTCGAAAATAGGGGGCGCATCCTGCCTGGTTAGCCGCTGGTTTATACGTTCGATGGCCTACACTACATGAAAATCTGACCGGTTTGTGCGATATGACACATCAGAGGTCATTCAAGCGGCTTTTGTCCCTATGACGCCAGGCATTTGATTGACCATTCAGCATTGCTGTTACTAGTGGATTATCCACGGTTCCGTGCAAAACACACCTAAAGCTTTTACAGACTGTTTCATTGGCTAATACGTCACATCATTCAGAACATGCCAATAACAACTCTTCCAGATCCTAGTTTAGTACACACAAGTAAAACTAGAAACTATAAAAATGAAACGAAATAAGATCTGTGTTTTAATGAGATTGGATCACCAACATGCAGACCTTGAAAGTTGTGATCGCCATCTATGCTCTGGTGATTTTTAAAAACTATTTCTCCTGAAAGTAGCGATTGGGGGTGGGTGGGTGGATGACCTAGTGGTCTAAAGTTCCGCGCTTCGACCTCTAGCTGGCCGGCCACCTCTGGCTTGTGGCTGTAGTTTGGAGCCCTGGTGTGAGCGTATGTGGCATGGAGATACGGGCGCCTTCTCAACCACGTGGGTTTCCTCCGGGCACTCCGGTTTCCTCCCACTGCTAAAGAACCCTACGCGCGAGCGAATTATTGAAATTAAATTAAACCATATGTTGAGTCCCGAAATGATTTAGTTGTGTTGAGTGGACGTTTAACCCCGTTTCTCTCTCTCTCTCTCTCTCTATCTAGCGATTGAACACTATTAAAACATAACACAACTCGCTGGTTTATACATATATATAGCATGCACGACGCTTCGATCAGGTTTCTCTTATCGCTTTGATACTTGGTAAACTAAAGAGTAATATTTATAATGATACAGGAATGAAATGGGGTTTAACGTCCTACTGTTATGCACTTAACCTGAGCTAATTGAAGACGGTATAAGGGGCGCCATATGGAAATTAAATGAAATGAAATTGCGTTTAACGTCTAACTATTCTGCTCGACTATTGAAGACGGACATACGACATAGTGTGCTATGGCGGAAATTTATTGCTGGGTAGTGGCACTATGGCCTTCTCTTATATCGAATTGCAACTGCCCCGGGTCATATCACTTATAAAACATCTTTTTTAAAATGTAATTCTTTAGTCCAGAAAATATGTACTTACTAGGCAGCATCTTTATTGTTACAAGTTTTAGAGATAACTCAGTCTGTTTTATGATCAACAAATGTCCACCATCTTGCTCACATGTTGTTTTAGCTTCCGCCCATTTCAAGGTTTTGCTAGATGCTTTCATACAAAATATTCCACCAATTAATGACAGGTATCCAGACTGGTTGTTGCATCGTTCTGTAATAATAAAAAAAAAAATGTCTTCAATATTCTCCAATATACATTATTTTAAACAATATAATAAAAATATGCATTATTTTAAACAAAAAAGTAAAGATACACATTACTTTAGAATTTAAAAAAAAATATACATTATTTTAAAAGATGAAAAAAAAAATGCATTATTTTAAAAATATAAATAAAAAAAAACATTATTTTAAAAAATAAATAAAAACATACATTGTTATAAAAATAAAATAAAAATATTCAATATTTAAAAAAGGCAGGTATTCAGGCTCGTCATTGCATTATTTAATTTTTTTAAAATTTATTGCAGACTTTATGATCGAAAGTATACGGGTTAAGTCATATTTATTTAGACCGAATTTAGTGTTGGCTACCCAACCTCCCATGTATATATTTATACCTAATTAAAGATGCATTATGCAAGAATTAGATAAAGAGCTGACAATTCGTGCTATAATAGATAATTACTTAATTCTGAATAAGGTTGTCACCGTTTGTAGTTTTGACAAGATGTGGGCATAGTGGTATATTCGAGATTTAACCTCCGTTTCCCCATTTTTAAATTGCGAACCGTTCAATTCTTCTTAAAATCCGGAGTATCCGATGTCATCGAAAGTTGATTATGGTCTTGTTTTGTTAATAAATGTCTAATTAATAGTTTGTATACCATTTAAGGCGTATTAAGGCGTAAAGAAAAACATGCAATTGGCAGATTTAGCTCTTGCATAATGTATGTTTAAGTGGACTTTTTAATATAATGTAACACTATTTGTGCTTAACAGATGGTCACTTTAGTTAATAGAGTATTTAGTTACGTCGGAAACAGGGAATGAATGAATGAATGAATGAATGAATGAATGAAATGTTGTTTATTGGCACGTGAGCTCCAACCGGGCCATATTGCGCCAAACATATGGTGATGATACGAGACAAACTATAAACAAATAATCACATTATCTATATATACATAAATAAAAACAAATATCACAGAAAAATCAAATAAAACTAAATATGAACTTTATGTATATATATTTAAAATATGAAGGTGAAAATCAGATATATACAATTAAAATTTTCGATAAAAATTTGTCTCTTTTAAAAAGTCTAGAGCTTTACTAAATAGACCCGGTTGGGCAAACAACTGATGAAGTGACTGGCAACGGTAATGCCGTAATCTAATATCTTTGAGATGCTTGCACTCAATCAAAATGTGCTTCACTGTCAAAGGAACATGACAGTGTTCACACTCTGGCTGAGGCTCTCGCTTTAATATGAAAATGTGAGTTAAAAAAGTATGACCAATACGAGAGCGACACAAAACCACCTCATCTCTCCTGTTAGACCTGTAGGAGCTAGGCCATTCTCCAAGAAGAGGCTTGATGTGATGAAGTTTATTTGTGTCTGCAAGATCCCAAGACCGTTGCCAGCGGTCATGAATAAAATGATTTATTATCGATTTAAAATCGTTAAATGGTAATAAAAATGGTGATTGGGGAAGATCTAAAGCAGCTTTGGCAGCAAAATCTGCTTTATCATTCCCCCTTATATCGACGTGACTGGGAAGCCAGCAGAAGACGACGTCTTTACTGCTGAACTCGTAGGATAGTAGCAGACGATAAACATACATACACAGGAACATGAATCAATCAGAAACTTATATACATCAGGAACATAAAACACGGTTCATTACTATATAAAGTCAACCAACCCGCCACTCAACCAAAACAGCGGGAGGAGCTCGAGTGAGTCCCTAAGCTCGTCCCCGCGCCTCTCCCTAACCGTCCTTGACGACAGAATTTTTTTTTACCACAGAATATAGTTTTAAACAGCTAAGAAAATGGACACTTAGATCTAATAAGGAACTGGGTACCCCCCCCCCCCGATCATCCATATACACGTTATCGTAAAGCTGACTGTGTGAATTCAATTAATTAAAAAACACGGTCAATAACATGTAATTAAACACAATTATCAGTACCATGTGGGGCTCAAAGCATCTAAAAAAAATAAGTGTGGGGAGACACTGACCATCGCTGGCGAAGCCAGTGCCGAGGGCCGTAGGCCCGAGGGACCGCTTTCCAAGGGCGGGTTCGGGGGAGATCTTGGAAAGCAGTCTCTCGTGCCTACGGCGCCCATGCGAACTATGATAAACCTCACTATGACAACATCATTTGGGACGGGTTTGTAGAAACTTTTGCCCTGTCTCATGTAAACTTACCGTTCAAACTTTGATCAACATGTATAGATGTTATGTTGATGGAATCCAACCCTTTATCCACCATATTTAAAATATAACAGTATTTATCGTCACCATAGTGGAATAATTTACATCCAATGTATGTGGCACATTTTATGCCACATGTAACCAAAGACACATCAGAAAATGAAACAGAGTAATCCATAGTAACAGTATTTTCCAACTTAATCTTTTTGTAGAAAGTGCCGTTTGCGTCTGTTACCGAAATGAATATAATAAGCAGGCTTATGCGAGAGAGACCTAATCTCGACATTTCTAATGACATTTATTGTAACAGTGCATGCGAATATATACCTGTGTTGCGTATTCCAAAGTGTATGACCAACACAATGTTTTCTTTCTTTTAAAAAAACAATTAACAAAGATAATGGGCATATATAACTGTTTACTCGATTCCCCAAATGCGTCTTATAAAGTGTTGCAAAAAACTAAACACCCAAACACAAGATGGAAGTCAATAGAGAAACTATGATTCGCCATACAAGAAATGAAAAGGGGTTTAACGCCTTACTCTTCTGCTCCATACTCGGCTAATGAAGACGGGCATACACCCTACAGTGTACTATCAGGGAAATAAATTCACCATACAATACTATATACTAAAAGGCTTATATCAAGAGCACACGCAAGAATCTATAATTCACCATAGAATATTGCCCACGAAAACTGTTAGATACTTAAAATAAAAAAAAACCAAGTATAAACAATCCAAACCATTAGGCAAACCTCGAAGTCCTAAAAAAACGGTATAGTCAAAATAGTGTAATCCGACAAAAAAGTGTAATCAGCATATGTTCACCGTGTACAAAATACATGACAAACAGTGGTAACAGGTGTCCGGAAGAGCACACAGAAGGTTACCTAAACGCAAGGTCAAATAACTACACTTGTTAGACACTTTTTAAGTTGTATAAACATAACTGTAATGATACATGAAATAAAGAAAGCGCAGAAGCAATCAATAAAGCTCCGCTGTGAACATCGTTATGATTAGTCATATTGATAACAATGTAATATATTCACAAAGAGTTGGCCGTTCTTGCTATAATAGTTAAAAGATAGTAAGCTGGCACTGCCAGGCAGTATACGCCCACATTTTCGAGAGATGGATAGAGAACAAACAAGCAATACTAAAAGTGATTTTTCCTATAATCAATGGCAATAATTCATTAAGTTACAATTTGATATGCGCAAATATCGAAAGAAATCAAGATCTTTGGGTTATAAACACGCATGTCAAGTTTCATCATAATCGTTTCAATATTGTGACCTCAATAGGGTCCACAACCTAAAACGTGACTTTTCGTACAATCAGGGCCATAATCCATGAAGTTCGATCCGATACATGCCATATCGAAAGCAGCCGAGATCTATTTGGGATGACTCTTCGAACAATCAGGGCCATAATCCATGAAGTTTCGATCCGATACCTGCTAATATCGAAGGCAGCCGAGATCTATTTGGGATAAACCTGTATTTCAAGTTTCGTCAAAGTTGGATAGGAATTGTGACCTGTAGAGAGTCCACAACGTTGATATACCATATTTTTACACTTTTCGCGTTCAAACGAGGGCCATTTTGTCCGTCAATTTTGGTCAGATTTTCACGAAATGTGAACTCCGCCTTCCTTACAGTGTAATCGGATAATAATTATGATCTCCAGAGGGACCAAAAGCTAAAAAAACGCGATTTTTCGGACAATCAGGGGCCATAATTCAGGAAGTTACGATGAGCGCATAAATCGTGAAATCTGACGTAAAAATTTATGTCCGTTTTGATTGCTGCAGGAGAGACGCAGTTTACAACGATTGACTTGGTTTGTGCGCGATCCAAACGAAAAGGTTTTTAGGTTGTGAGGAATCTTGAGCCATAAGTTTCGAATTGAAAATATTTAAGAAATAATGATTTTTTTGGTCTTCACTTAATTCGTTCCTTTCTCTAATTCCCGATGGTATGAAAGAATTATACGAAATATTTGTTTTGCATTTATATTTAGGTAGGCATGGGTTTCGGAGATTGTAATGTGTGCTGTCTGTCATGATGAAGTCATGAAGATAAGATGGAGAAAGGCCTTTTATAATTTAATAAATGATTTTGAGTTTATCTCTTCTGCGTCTCTCTTTTAGCGTAATAAACCCCGGTTTCTTTATATAACAGTCTATGTCTGGTACCCCTTATCACCACAATATCATTTACATAAATAAGAGGACAGAGAACATAGCCCTATGGTTCACCCGAGGGAATGGTTTTGGGGGAGGAGGATCGAATTCTAAATGGTTCATATTTATACCTTATACTGTAAGGATAGCAACTATTTATTTTGGTGCATGTCCTGACCTCACACCCACTTTTTTGTTAATTTTTTTTTCAGTAAGTGCTCTACAGGTTGCAATAATTAACAGATTTTTTTTTTATCAAATTCAGCAAGTGAATGATTTAAATTGCTCCATATCCAACCCCAGAGACAGAGCTACGCCCCATTGTTATATTAATCGTCTACAGGCTGCAACTCTGAATGGATCATCTTGAAACTTTGCATATCTGTTTCTTATGCCGTTGAGACAGCAACTATTTTTTTTGGGTGCATACTCCGCCCCCCTAGGACAGTGTCACCCACACTTTTATGTTAATATGTTGTCTGTTAATTCGGCAAAACAAACGCCTCGCCTTCTTTGCCTCTTGTCATATTGCAGCCATTTCGTATTTCATTCTCTTCATTTTAAAAAGTACCATAACAATTAAAGCAGGAATGTGGACGTATAGTACAGCGTTAGCGATGCCCCCGTTTTTATCAAGCAATTAACCTAATTTATCTTATAATCCCACGGTCGGTGAATTTTAATATACTTATAGACATGAAATAAAGGCATTCCCGATCGCTTTGTTACAGAAAGACTTCGGTAACTCCATTTTAAATAATTCATATTTAATAAGCCACAGCTTCAACACACCAATCAATTAGTTACAGCCCCGAGAGCATAGCCGCCACACACCAATTACACCCTTTAGCCTGCTTACTAAAATGTCGCGATGGTATCCGATGTTAAGGGTGCATAGGCGTGGTCAAAGGAGGCGGATTAGTACCCCTAGTTTTTAAATCAAGATACGAAACAAATTGGTTGGGCTTATCGTTTTACCGTTCTGTTCCCACTGGTCTAATGAAGTCAAGCACAAGCTATACAGTCTGGTATGAGTAAAATATTGTCCGGGCCTACTTTTATATGGAACCAAACTGTCAATGATTCTTTATGTGCATACCAACCTGTGTACCACGAAATTATGTCTTGTGCCCTTTAATATACTATTAAAAAAGTAGGGGATATTTGATTTTGGGGGCATAATACTAAAATATGGCCGCCGTTTCATCTTCCAGGATGACAACGCAAGATGTCACAGGGCCAGGATCGTTACAGCTTACCTCCAACAACAGAACATCACCACATTACCTTGGCCAGCACTGAGTCCCGATCTCTCCCCCATCGAGCATGTCTGGGACATGCCTGGACAGAGGTTACGTCACCGTCAAAAAGGTCCTGCCAATGTCCAAGAACTTGCTGCTGCGTTGCAACAGGAATGGGACAATCTGGACCAAAATGACCTTAGACGTCTCACTTGGAGTATGCCACGTCGGATCAATGCTTGTTTGGCAAACATAGGAGGATTTACCCGTTACTGACTTTGTTGTGATGCTGTGGTAACTTTGCTGTTTGACCCCGGGTATCATTTTACCCTTATAATGGTCAGTCTGTGCCTTACTTAGTCTAACGATCATTTGGCTCTATCTGCTCAACCAGAGCTATATATTTAAAAAGAGACATGTTTTTATAATAAAGTTTAAATTATATATATAATAATGTTTAATATTGATGTGCATAAAGCTATGCGATATTTGTTTTCATTTAATTACTAAAACTAAACAATGTATACAATACAAGTATACTAAAACTAAACAATGTATACAATACAAGTATACTAAAACTAAACAATGTATACAATACCAGTATACTAAAACTAAACAATATATACAATACCAGTGTACTAAAACTAAACAATGTATGTTATAATAAACTCATATTTAAACAATGTATACAATATCAGTGTACTAAAACTAAACAATGTATACAATAACAGTGTAATAAAACTAAACAATGTATACAATACAAGTGTATTAAAACTAAACAATGTATGTTATAATAAACTAATATTTAAACAATGTATACAATACAAGTGTACTAAAACTAAACAATGTATGTTATAATAAACTCATAATTAAACAATGTATACAATATCAGTGTACTAAAACTAAACAATGTATACAATACTAGTGTACTAAAACTAAACAATATATTCTTATGTACTAAAAGTAAACAAATATTAATTAATTGTTTTTGTTTTTTTTATGTAATTGCTAATAGCTGTCCTTCGGGAGGCTTCTGTCGCGCTAAAAAGTATTCATGATTCAAGAGAAATGGCGATGTGAATGTCCGAAATCGTTCGAAATGACGTCGTATACATGAGATGATTCCGCGGTTAGATCAAGGTATTCATTAGATTGTAATGTAGTATACACATGATCTTCTTGTGGTGTGCTGTCATGGGTACTGGCATATTGTGCTATATCTGGTTCTTCACTTGGTTGATTGTTAGATTGTCGTGGGCTTGTCTTCTTCTTATATTTTCGAATGACGACTGCTGGGACTACAACCAGGACAATGCCAATAACTGCAGCTCCACTTACCATCCAAATTGGAAAAACAGAAGGTAAAACTAGAAATAAAATAAAAGGTACATTGGCTGAAATTGGTATAATAACTCGTTTAATATTCAGCCAATCTACCATTAAGGCGCCCTCGGTATTCCCAGTGGTCTTATTCTGTTCAAAATAAAAAAAACCCCTCCTTAATGGTTTAGCTCATGACTACCTGCGTGATCTTAAAAATCACAAGTGGTGAAAGAACAACAGAATCAACATCAAAACGCGACCTTGTTGTTCCCAAAACTTTAAAAATGTTCTGTGGCGATAGACGTGGTCAGTGACAGCACCCATCCAATGGAATACATTAAAGGAAGCCAGAACATCCTTGAAGACTCACGTATTTAATTTCGAATACCAAACGTGACAGTGCAGCTCATGATCAGCGCCATCAAGTAGAACATTTCTAAATGAGAGACGCTCTATAAATTCGTTATTATTACTAAGAGCACAGTCATGAAGTGCAGATACTTTTAATACATGCAACCTCTGGCTTGCGGCTGTGGTTTCTAGCCCTGGTGTGAGCGTATGTGACATTGAGATAGGGGCGCCTTCTCAATCTCGTAGGTTTCCTCCGGGCACTCCGGTTTCCCCCACTGCTAAAGACCCTAATGCGCAAGCGAATTATTGAGTAAAAAATTAAACCAGATGTTAGTCCCGAAATAACCTAGTTGTTTTGAGTGGGCGTTAAACCCCATTTCTCTATCTCTTTGAATACCTGTTTCCCCCATGGATGAATCAAGGGGTTAGTGAACAGGAATGAGACCACTGGGGATACCGAGGATGTCAGTAAGGCAGTTAACCGTAACAATCGTTCAAATCTGGTTTGAGGCTCAAAACGATGCATATCGGTGTCCCTCTACGGTCATTCATTAAGAAAACCTCCTTAGCCACCAATTCCCAAAAATATACTAACATTTCACAAAACTTTTCAGTTTTGACCCGTTCTACTTACTCATCATGTTGGACAATGTGATATATGCAATATATTCACACCTAGTATCGACATAGCAAGTCACATTTGTAAGTGGAAAACGGACATTCTTTGTCTTTGACAATAACAATGCCAGGCATAGCAGGAATGGGAGAAATTTTTATTTGTTAGGTATGTTTTCGCTCCACATGAGCCATTCCCTTCCATGCAGCTCACACAACCCATTGTACTCCTGTTGACGTGGCATACTAGAAATAAATAAAATCTTACCGGACTGTGAAGGTAAAACAGCTGTCTGAAGGGGCAATACACATAAAGAAAACCACGACCCAGTTCGTAGAGCTTTGGGTATCTTAGGAATCAACTTCTCGAAGGTTATGTTTCTTAAACCCATTTTTAAAACTCTGTAATATAAAATATAGCTGTGTATAGATTATAATTAAAACCACTTGTAAAAGATCTAGATATTGATTCAGTTTATATATAATAAAATTAAACACTTCCATGTCATCTTCGGGAATTTTAACATCATGACGACATAACGGAGACAAGCTCAACAGGAATATGGAAGCATTTAGGGGTCAATAGCGCGATATCAGGGTATTAATATGGCAATTTTATGATGTCAACATATATTGTGATTGTTTCGATGATTTTATCACTCAAAAGACAGTTTTTGCCCAGTTAATTTTACCATCGCTATGTTGTATGTCGCCATTTCGTTTTAAATGCGCATGTTGAGTGCAGCTATGAACCGGTCTGCGCAGGCGTCAGATATCGAGAGAGATACGATTCCTTTGGGCGTTCAAAGAAGAATCGCGGTGAAAAATGGACTGTAAGGATTCCAAAATAGCCTTTAAGAACCGAGATGGGGGAAAAAGCCTTACATTCATATTAGTTGTAAAGCGCATTCGCCAGTACCGGCTAGAGACAGAGCCGATAACATTCGTTACTAAAGTAACTACAATTTCAAAAGAAATAAGTAATAACTACTAACTGTTTTGGAAACCAACAGAGAATATACATATTTCTATTAACTGTTATAAAATCTTGTATACTGCCCGAACAGTAAATGTCGTCAAGTATTGCTGATGTGATAGTCATATTCGTCAGGAAGTCTGTTTTCACGCCATCCAGATTTGCTAAATACAGCTCTTTAAAATTTGACGTGCACACCATACCACTATCTGTTAAATTAAAACCAGTTAAACAATTAACAAATTATACTTTACAGCAAATTATTGCACCAATGAAAATGCATCCTCCAATAATATGCCCTGATCTAATATTGCGACTGTAATGCTGAATGGTAGAAAAGGACGGCCAGAACTTAAACATACCAATTGTAAAGCAAGGCTGACACTTGCACGATTCCGTGGCACGCATTGTCGTGCCAGTGAGAAAACTAGTCGTAAACTGGCGTGAAGTGTGCGTTAACCCGTCGTGACTGCGTGCAATGTCTGGACGAGAATTTTGAAATGTTCAAAATTTTTGTCAAGACAAAATCAGCAAACGGGTCGTGAACTATGCGCAAACTGTTCGGGAACTCGTCGGGACGATGCGGGAGGATGCGTGCCAGTGTGTGGCAGTGCACGCCATGCCACGACTAGTTCACGACTAGTTGTTTGTTTAAACATAGTTTATTGTACTATAGAACATAAATAAAGTACAAAAGGATTGGGACAAAAGTTACGAAAACTTACCGATGCCCTCTCCACATACATTGTAATTGACAGTTATGATAGTACAATGGAAAAGAACATACAAAAACGGAGGATATAGATATTACAATAGATAGTTAAAAATCCCATTATAAAAAAAATTCTTAGATATTTGGTTCATGAAAGTAAATTTTCCGACATGCTCAAAGAATCTCACTGGGGAATTTAGTATCTTCTTTTGAAATGTAATATGAGTAATCACCCTTGCGAATAAAAATCGAAATCGAAAGTTTGAAGGGGAAACTCACAAAGTAGTAATATTACGTACACAAAAATAAACAACAACAACAATCAACACATTTTTACAGTTGTGCAAATAGAAAAACAAAACAAAAATGAAACTACACTACGCATACTTATAAATTGAACCTTTTAGTTGATTTAATATATTTTTGTACTTGATTAAATATATAAATGTTAATGTCAGTATTTAATCGAGAATCACCCCAAAGAAGTATATTTAAGGTTATGGTGGTGATACTACGTATAGAATTGAAAAGTTCATTTCTTTCAATATCAAACAAATTACATTCCATAAGATAGTGCTTTGCGTTTTCGGATGACCATATTCCTGAAGCAACGGCCCGAGAAATCCCTCTCTGGCCATTGCTGGATTCGCTTCGGATTCTGGACATTTAAGTAAATGTGTCTATTCTTCTCGTTCAATCAAATCTACTACTTACGTACAGTAACATGACATTCCGTCGTTTAATCTTGGGTCTTCCTTAATATTTTGGACAAAGATTTAAGTTATTAAAAACGTTGAAAGTCTGTTCGTTACCATACCGTAGTGTTTACTTTACGTCAATACCGATAGCCTCGTTTGTCACGCAATTAGTTTTGCTGCAATATCCTGCTATGCGCTGGTTAATATAGCATAAAAAAAACGTGCAGCCATGACGTAACGTTACGTAAACACAGTTGTCCTAATTAAACGTCTTGTTTTAAAGGTAATACCTTTGTAACGAATTCAGTGATTGGTCAGTAATGGGACCACTGGCCAGTCATAATTAGTGACAATAATACCCACTCAGTCCAGCAGGGAGTAGTCAGATTAGCTCTAATCAAACGGAACACTGCGAGGAGGATGTCGGATGACGCGCCACAATAACATTCAGGATTTTCAATTAAATTTATCCAAAAAAGATCTGAGTTGAGGGAACTGCACCCATGACGAAGTTTTGTGTGTAAAATACACAACTTTCTATTACCACTCGCATAATAATTTGGAGCCTTTATTATCCCGAATCTCTCAGACAATTTTATTTTGAAAGTTTTGATATTTTCTATCGTATTTGTTGATAAATCAACAATTCCAGTCTCGAATTGTTGACGGAAAGAACGAGTTTTTATATAATGATGTTCTACAGAAGGGTGGGGAAATATGATCACTATTTCTTAAATTATATCTAGTGTGTTTCTTTCAAAGGCATGGATAATTTCTAGTAAGTATTGGGGTGCGTTATTGTTTAAGATTTTATGTAGGGTGGTAAGACGTCTTATACCCCGGCGTTCAGAAAGCCTGTTCCAACCAGATTCATAATAAAGCGCTGCACGGCTACAGAATTTTGGAAGTCCGGTGACTATTCTCGCGGCCTCTAATTGAATTTTTTCGATTTTTTCTGCGTCGATTGACGAACAGCTATCCCAGACTTCACAAGCATATTCAAGAATAGAGCGAATATGTGCTTTATATATTTTATCAAGCGAGCTCCTAGTTGTAGTATATTTTAGCTTTCTTAGTATATTAGTCGTTTCGAGGCTGACCTGCATAACATGTCTATGTGTGTGCTCCATTTGCAATCATCTGACAAGTTAATGCCGAGATGCTTGTGAGATGAACGATTTCGAGCTTGTTATCGCCGAATATGAAATTTGGAGTGATTGACAAGTTTTTGTTAGTGAAAATTACGACCTTAGTTTTATCGGGATTGAATTTAATTGACCAATCTTTTGAACACTCGGAGAGTTTTTTTAAGTCTAAATTTAATGATATTTCGAGGTCCGGTACGTTTGTTTTATTGCACCTAATTACTGTGTCATCGGCAAAGAGTCTAGCGGTATTATCTAAAGCATCCTGGATGTCATTAATATAGACAAGAAAGAGGAAAGGACCTAGTACAGATCCCTCGTGTACCCCAGAGGCCAAAGCTGCATAACCCGAAAAGGAACTGTTGATGAAGACTCTTTGTTTTCTACCGGTGAGATAATTTTTGAACCAGTCTATCATGTTGTCACTTGTAGCATAGCTAGATAGTTTGTGGAGCAAACCTAATTGATTAACACGGTCGAACGCTTTGGTAATGTCACAATATATGTGACATGAGTACTGTCGTTAGTCTATCGAAGAAAGCACGTCCTGATAAATTTCTAGTAACTGATGCACAGTGGAATGTTTGGCTCTAAAGCCTGACTGAAGACAATTTAATAAATCATTACAATGAAAATAATTGTAGACGTGTTTTTAAAAACACAATTTTTTCGAAGATTTTGCTCACTGACAATAATAATGATATAGGACGATAGTTTGAAACGTTACATCGGTCCTCATTTTTAAACAAGGGCATAACATTTGTAATTTTCAATGCACTTGGGAACGTGCTGGAACTAAGTGATTTGTTAAACAATAGTTTAAGGGGTAAGAATATCGGTCGAAACGACATTTTTCAATAAACAGTTACTAATTTTGTCCGGGCCGTTGGCCTTTTTTATTTTTAGGGTTAGGATAAGATCAATAATCTCTTGATCGGTACTTTCCGGCATGTGAAACAGAGAGTTTGTTCGTTTGGGAAAATACGGAAATTCCTTTTTGTCATCATTGTTGGAAACGGAACCGAAGAATGTATTTAAAAGTTCGGCCTTATCGAAATCTGAATGTGCAATAATGCCTGTATTGCTTGATATTAATGGTGGTATATCAGAATCAACTTTTTCACGTATATAATGCTTAATATGTTTCCAAAAATTTTGAGGACTCGTTTCAGGATCTGATAATTTAGATACCAACCTGTCATTATACTCTGTTAAAACTTTTTTAAAAATTATTAACTTTATTACGTTGATGTTTGTATATCATTAAATGGCTAGGTCGTTTTGTTCGAATAGCCTGCTTCCTTAAACGATCACGAATCCGAATCTCCTTACGTAGACTAGAATTAAACCATGGTTTATCCGAAGGTCGAATAATTACTCTCTTCCTAGGAATACATTCAACACCTAAAAGATCAAAATTGAGATCCCCGATTATGATTATATTTTTTGAGAATTGATAAGCTAGTTCGATTGATGATTCTAAAAATAACCAAAATTCAACGCACGAGTTCGGTGGTCTATAAGCAGTAGCTACCAATATGATTTCATGTTTTAGCTTCACTGCAACTCAAACTATTTCAGTGTCCTTAAATTCTAAGTCTGATCTTCGTTTACATGACAGTTTCTTGTCAACATACACTAGAATTCCTCCCCCACTAAAGTTCCTATCCTTTCTAAACGGCGGGTGAAAATTTTTAAAAGTAAGAAACTCATTGTCTACTCTGTTATCAAGATGAGTTTCTGTGAAACCACAGATGTGATAATCTTCGATAATTTCTGAGACAGTGCCGAGTTTTTTTCTAATGCCAGGCCCGTATCTAGCCCAAAAATGTTAGGGGGGCAAGGGCTGCTGGGGGCGCCGAAGGGGCTTCTGGGGGCGCCGGTGTACCAACAGTTGACGGTCCACGGAGAAGGGTCTACCCCCCCCCCCCAGGCGCCCGAAATGTTTAGAAAATATGGTTTGCACCTGAGGAACTATGAAAATGTCAGAAATTTTAATTTGCGTTATTGGCGTAATATGAACATTATAAAAATTTGAAGGAAGGAATACGACTTCAGCGTACCTATATTAATTTATGAGAAAAACGAAAAGTTTTGAATAGGGTTAGAGTGCGACTTGTTTGAATTTTTAAGATTATCACTCCTGGCGCGGGCTTGATTCAACCTCATCACCATTGGGAATTTAATCTGAACATTTCCTACAATCTCCAGTTGGCTTTCTTATAGTGTATTTCTTCGGGCGTCGGTATGTGGTCGTTTAGTCGCGTTTCCGTCATTGTAGATATCTGCCGCCACACTGCCCGAATTCTTTTTCGGGGGCATTTCTTCACACTTAGTATCGCACGTTATACAATATCGATGCTGTATGTATCGGGAACCGTTATATACTTGACAGTAATAAAAAGTTTAATTCCTGCTACTTTACACTTAACGACAGATTCTGGACTTTAAGCCTATAAACACAAGATGAAATGAATTGTTTCCCCATGATCATGCGGGGGGGGGGGGGGTGCGCTGTATAACGGGCGCATATAACAAAAGCCCTTCAAGGGGCGCCCAATCATGCTGTATTGGGCGCCCCATTGACCACGTCGTGGGCGCCCAACCTTTCTAGCTCGACATTATTTATTATGTGCGAACCGACAAACATACATTGGCATTATAATGTGCCCCACCAATCATGTGATAAGTAACACCACAGCTCACACATTTTTGGACGCCCCCTCAAGTTAGGTGTTAATCGTGTGATTCATTGTGAGGCGCCTCATCGTTTGGGTGGTGGGGCGCCTCATATATAACGACATGAATAGAAGTGACATTGGTTAGGGGTCCCAGAAATCTAGTAGTAGGCGCCTAACCAAAGTTACTCGGCTTTAAAGGGCGCCCATACTGAATATGGACTCGTTAGTCGCTGGCTTCGTATTGCGTCCAATAGAAAGGGCGCCCATTACATTTTTCTCGCAATGGTGAAGACATTATGCATTATGTGCGGCCATAAACAATTATTGTCATAATAAGGCGCCCCACCAATCATGTCATTAAGGAAGGTCCCCTGGGATAAGGTGCACATAGATCACACCGTTTTTGAGGCCCCATCAAGTTGTGATGTTCATCGTGTGACTCATTGTGAGGCGCTCCACCATTTGAGGGGCGCCTCATATGTAACGACATGATTGATGACGCCCCCATAAAACTAAGTGACATTGGTTGGGCGCCCTGTCACTCGTCTTTATGGGGCGCCCATACTGGTATGGGCATGTAAATCGATGGCCTAGTACTGGTTCAATGGAAAGGGCGCCTTCGGCGCCAATTAGGGGCGCCCGCTTTTTCGAGGTGGGGCGCCGATTTTTCCCAGGGGTGGCAGCTGCCCCCCTTGCCCCCCCCGCTAAATACGGGCCTGAATGCTTCGCGCATTTAGATGAACTTTTGATAAATGGTCCGTTGGCGAATTGATTGGACTAGGGTTTAGTCGGATGTCCCCAGATCTGATAAGTAGTGCGAAAAGTAATGCTTTTATGAGATTAATGTGGGATGCGGTAATTACATTACAAGCAAATATAAGTAAATCAACCAGTATATTATAGTGTCTAATATGAACCCCACACGTCACCCTTCTCTCAATAAAGATAGGGTCTAGATCTACTTGTCTAGGATGCGCCCTGGTACTTTAATCAAGGAAGGGGAAAGGTGTGGTTCAGTTCCTATTATGGTTTTATAAATATGGGTAGTTTCAAGAGGGTGTGTTAAGTGCACGGAAAAATATAACATATATACGGAAATGTACATACACACAAATAAACACAATAAATAAATAACAAAATAAAACAACATTTCAAAATACGAATACATAAGAGCTCAGAAGCAACCTATTATAAGAGGAATCAGGTATATTATATATTAAGATGATAAGAATAGTATAAAATGATCGTGTAAGCCAAAATTTGGATAGGATTATTGATTACTAACGAACCGTTTGGCCCTTTTAGAGATATAAACAAGCGTTCGTTAAACGAAATCAGTAGTGAGTAGTGATTAACGGTACTGATTGTGTCAAGAGAGCGATGTGCTAGCTATTACAAAGTGTGATTACATTATACAAACGAGTAACTAGATTTCAGTGTTTCTTTTAAACATAGATAATCAAGACGAGAAAAGGGGGATGGGGGCATAATGCAGACTTTAGGTATACATCGATATTAAATCATATTAACCATTTCGAATAAAAGTTGGATGTAAAAACAACTATTAGTATATGGGTTTTCTTATCATGATACTAGAGGTGTAATATTGTGAAATAAGATTTATCATTATTTTTTTACTCTAGCGAGTTTGTGTTTTATTCTCTTTATCTCTTCACTTATATTCATATGCATTTGGATTCGAATTTTTAGACCGGATTTATCAACTGCAAAAATTTTGCCGTTGGCATACCATGCCGTGCTTACTTCAGGATGCGATTGGGCTTCTTCCAGAAGCTTAACATTAGTGTTAGTCATATCTTCGGCTATCGAAATACCAGAATTTTTTAACAGTTTTCGATATTGGCGTGTCCAAGTCGGCACGACATCGTCCAAATTGCGCAAACTCGCCGGTCCAATGCGGGAAGTGTGTAAACAATGCGCAAACTATGCGTGAATTCGTCGGGCCAGTTCGTGTCAATGTTGACACTGATGGGCACGCATTCGTGAACTCGTCGTAAACTATGCGTTAACTAGGCGTGAACAGTGCGGGGTCTCCCAGTTCGTGACCAAAAATGGCACGACGTGCCACGACAAAATCGTGACCAAAGGTCGTGCAAGTTTAAGCCTGGCTTTAGAGTTAAATCTGCCTATTGCGAGTCTTTCTTTAGATTATATAATATTATATAAACTATAAATTAGACATTTATCACAATAAAAAATCATAATCACCTCCAGGTGCCATCTTATATGTTCGATTTGCATTAGATTTGAATCCGATCTGTTGTTTAACACCCCTTGATTGTTAAAGGGAAAAATGGATAATCGAGACATTGATGATTATTGTGGCAGGTGAAACAATGACAATCGAGGCTACACTGATTTTAAAATAAGTTTTCTCGGCTTACGAGTGAAGCAGTATGATTGACAATTTCAGCCTATTCCCTTCCCATTATAAAATTGAGCCATATATTAGGTCTGCATTGACGACACAGATCGGGGTTTAAGCGATATCATCTCGTTCTATTTTTAACATCTCACCTAAAATAGTAAAAGCCTGGCAGTCTACTTTTAAATGTTTGAATTTAGAAGTGCGAGGTTGAAACGTATACAGACCATTTGGAGTGGACCAATACACCCTGTAATTACAATATATTATATATAAATGTAGATACTTAAAGTGTGTCCATGCGTATATCAGTTAAATTATAATTCTACAGTCGCTAATATTGTCACCCCCCTCTCTTTCTCTTTTAAACAAAATCTTCTGTGTAAAAACAAACAATATATAGTTACCTTTTATTGGCCCGATTCCCATGAAATCCGATGTGTAATACATATTCTCCAAGAGGGACATTAGAAATAACTATTTTTCTATAATTCTGTTGGTAAGAATACAATCCGTATCCCTTTGGTGAATAATAATACAGGTTTCCAGTTTCTTGGTCAATACTCATGGCACTTATACTGCCCGCTAATATGAAAGACAAACGTAAAGAGCTATTTTAATTTTTAAATTGATTCCATAAATATTTAAAGCTATTCTTTCTCTTTAAGAATAGTATAGGTTTCTAGCTACTTGGTCAACTCTCATAAAAAAAACAATTTTTATTTTCCGTATAACTGCAGTGTACTTTTAAAGGAGCTATATCGCTAACATTTTGGACCTAGAAATTCACAAAAGTGGGTCGCAACGCATATAATACCGTAATATGAATGTATATAAACTGATTTACACCCAATGGTTTCCATTTTTACTCCCAATTTCAAATCTGTTATGTTCGACGAAATAAGCCAGCAATCGCTTGCACATTTCTAGCGTCTAGTTATTCCAGTTAAACAAATTATTTTATCTTAAAGGAGAATGCTAAAGTAAAAGTTTAATTTAACCATTTACTCAGATCATTATGTAACACATTTTAGATTTTTAAAATATTTTTTTTAAAGATTTAGTAACAAATAACGTTAAAAAACACTCTCGGATTTACGCAATTACGGAAACACCCGACAATTAATGAGCTGAAGCTATATCACGTGAAATGACGTAATAGTCAACCTACGTTTAGCAGTCGATGTATAATTCAATAGGGTAACAGCAGAAAGTGACAGCATGTCAGACATTGATTTCGCCCAGAGTGTTCTTCCCTATCAGTACTGGCGAATCAGAAACGCGAGGAACAACGGTGACGATGATGATTCGGAACATTCTAGTTACAATAATGATAAATAAATAGGCACTAGAAATTAAAAACAGCGTAGACGCACCTTCACTTGTCTTATCCTTCCTATATCACTACCAGTCACTAGCCTATCAATCAGTCCTTAGATTCGCGATGACTCTCGGCTTTATTGTGGCCCTATTAATTGGTGTTCTCGCTTCATCGGAAAGAAATATATCAGATAAAAACTAATAATTGTGGTATTATATGCCCTATACTAGATACGAGAACGTCGCTGAAATGAGTCACATCGTCATCATACAGATAGGACAATGGTCCAGTAGGGCCTACGCTCACGCTGAACAAAAAGTAGCATCACGCTCATTTACCAAGTTACATCGGACACACTTCTTACATGATTTAGTACTATTTATGATCGACTGCAAAATCATCGAAATAGGCCTACGGAAGATGCTTCGAAAGGGGGATAGTAATTAACAATAGTGTATTTACATCAGAGATATCTATTGATAGATTTTGAAAGCTTGCCGGTTTCGCCATAGAATAATGCACAGAGTTTTAACAGAAAGATAAAATAACTGTTATATTTTTATCGACATAATAAAGTTATTACAATTGCACTGGTCACGTTCATAAGCAGATATAACTCCAAATTCTCCGAACAAGAATTTGAAAGAGAAGCGTGTTTTGTTGATATCGCCTCGTTGATCGCTGTATCCCGACTCAGACCTTTTCTGAGTGTTGTTTCGCTTGGAAATTTTAAAAAGAAATGACACACGCTTTCCGATTTATTGTTGGTGCTATTAGTATATCCCAAAGCAACGCAATTGTCTTTATTTATGGATCTAGTTAGTCAAATTGACGGCATGACGTGCTCAGTTTCAATATAGCCTTCTATATGTGATTTTTCGTACAACCAGGGGCCATAATCCATGAAATTTCAATCCGATACACGCCAATAACGAAAGCAGTCGAGATCTATATGGGATAAACATATACTTAAAGTTTTGTCAAAATTGGATAAGAATTGTGACCTGCAGAGAGTCCACAACCTTGATAAACCATATTTTTACACTTTCGCGTTCAAACGGCGGCCATTTTGTCCGTCAATTTTGGTCAGATTTACACGAAAGTTGAACCCAACCTTCCTTACAGTGTAACGGTGATGTAATCAGACGGTTTTTCAAATAGGATAATAATTGTGACCTGCAGAAGAACCACAAGCTAAAAACGCGATTTTTGGGACAACCTGGGGCCATAATTCAGGAAGTTACGTTACGATGGGTGCATATATCAAAAGGAACCAAGATCTTTGGGTTATAAACATGCATGTCAAGTTTCATCAAAATCGGTTGAAAATTGTTACCTCTATAGGGTCCACAAGCCTAAAAACGTGATTTTTCGTACAATCAGGGGCCATAATCCATGAAGTTACGGTCCGATACATGCCAATATCGAAAGTAACCGAGATCTTGGGGAGATAAAGCTATATTTCAAGTTTCGTTGAAATCGGATAAAAATTGTGACCTGTACAGGGTCCACAAACATATTGTGGACGGACGTCCGGACGGACCAACAGGGGCGACGACATAATACGTCCACATGAAAATGTGGGCGTATAAAAACTGATATACGTCATGCAATGACGGAAATTGTGCACAGGGAGCAGCGTTTAAGTCTAACCTTATTGCGAAAGCTGTCAAGGACTTCTGTTACGTGCAGACCATGGGTTCTACCCTGGTTTATGGTTGAAACGAACGCGAAAGCAAATTGTCCCTGAAACGTAGAAAGCGGACATTTAGCCATCACGAGAGTCCAGCCCGGCAATTTTAGTCTCGAGTTTTTACCGCTGTCATACTTAAACGGCATTGACTTGGGGTGGATTCTGTTGACCTAATTCCGGACACCTTTTACCACTGCTTGTCGTGTATTTTGTACACGAAGAACAGTCCATTTGCTTATTACACTTTTTTGCCTATAACGTTTTAGGACTTCGAATTCTGTCTTATGGTTTGGATTGTTCGTTCTTGGTTTTTTATTTATTTTATAGTATTTGGGTTTGTTAAGCTGTATCGGGTTGGGTAAGTTCATTAGTAAACGCTGACCACCCAACGCTCCTGTCTCCATCCCACCGGTGCCTTGTGTATAACATTGTACCCGAATCGGTCGTTTCAATGGCTTCTGGTTCCAGTCCAGGAGTAAATAAATATATACGCCATATTTGAAGTATAAATGACATAAATTCATTGATATTATCGTTACCTTTATCCGATATGGTTTGTACATCTCCTCCATCTGGATTCATTCGGAAAATCTTTGTGGAAGCTTGATTGCTATGTTGGTACGTAGTATATCAAGTTTCTTTTATAATCGCATGCCATGTAATCCACTGTAAATAAAATGAAATGTTGTTCTCGATATTAAACGTCCGCTTCCACCGAGGGGGATTTCGCAGGGGTCTTTCGTGTAGGAGGACGCCGAGTACCCGGAGTAAACTCACGATACTGCGAAGGTCCCCTTATCTCCAAGCCACATACCCTCAAACCAGGGATCGAAACCACTAGACCATCCCAACCCTCAGAAATGAAATTGAATTTGATTCATTTATTATAACTTTTTTTATTTGAATTATACTGAATATCAACATAAGATAAAGTATTCTCAAAGCCATTAAAAACGCAATGCCAAATTCAAAGTTTATTTACTGCAACAACTGTTAACAAATGTACATAACAATTGGCAAAATCGAGATAATAAGCATCTGTGGATAATTTCATGAAAGAATTCAATACAAATGCACAAAACCGAAACGTCAGAGAACCATGAAACAAAGCAGGTGTCAGCTGGTGTCGATATCGTGTATGTCCACCCTGGGCTCTTACGCAAGCCTTAAGTCGCATTGGCATGCACTAACACAGATGTCTCACTACACGCTGTGGGATTGTTTGCTAATGATTTTGGAGTGCCTGTGCCAACTCTGCAACTTCGTGGTGGTACGACTTGAACTCACCCATGTTCATCCCAAAGGTGATCGATCGGGTTTATGTCGAGAGACATAGCGGGCCAATTCCATAACACGGATATGGTGATTGTTCAGAAAGTATCTTGTCTGCAACCTGGCAGTGTGGAAAACCATCTGTTCAGCAAGCAATGGAAGCAAGACCGGGCGAGGGACTGCGTCAACATAATGTTGAGCGTTGAGATTGCCTCGGACCACCACCAACTGGGATCGGATGTTCACGTTGATAGAGGCCCAAATCATAACGCCACCCCCCACGTAACGAACTGTTGCGCATTTGCTGTAGTCGGTGTGGCAATCTTGAGCAATTTTTTATTGCCGAAAGTTACATAACTTATAGCAAATACAAAAAAAAAAAATACAATGAAAAATAATTATAAAATACGTAATGTAAAGGTGTTAATGATACAAATAGTACAAAACAAATAAGAAGATTATGTACGATCTAGGGACGAATAGCTTCTTGAATAGACTGACGTTTAATAAATGTATATATTTTGCTAATGAGTTTAAAATAACTGGTCGTCGAAGACTTATTAATATCTATAGATTTTTGGAGTGAAGGGTGATTTGTATAATAAGCTGGAATAAAGTGTTCTCGGTTATCTTTATAAAATGGACAACAAAATGATATTCATCTTCAACATTATTTAAATTGCATAGATAACAGATTCTATCATTTCTGGTAATTTTGTCGTATCTTCCCGTTTCTTTGAGCAAGTTATGTGATACACATATAAATTTCGATAAAGAAACACAGTAGTTATGATTTAATATAATTGATCAATATTCTTTTGGTGAAAAGGTTATAATAATTTAGTTTTGAGTATTTCAACCAATGGGGCTTCAGGCCGGGGTCGACTGGACATTATTCCAGTGGCATGGAAGCGTTGTCTGAGGCGAGCAATGGTCAATGGGTGGACATTAAAGCGTCTGACGACGGCTACCTGTGCAGCCCACTGATCAAGCATACAAATAGCCCTTTTTCTGTTTTCTTGTGTAAGGCGTGGCTTTTTTTTCCGAATTGATGAATATTGGAATTTTGATCTGTATTAGGGCCAGAGTGCCGGAAATGGAACTTCTTAAAATCGTGAGAAAAGACAAGCGTTGTGTTTACAGGAACCAAGTTTATTACCGAGAACTGATATTGGGTTCAAACCCAGAACTCCACAAAAAGAGACCAGTAACAAGTTTCACCTATGTGCCATAAGACAGGAAGGTTCAAGACAACGTTTACCAGAAGTATTTTACGAATTAGGTATTCCGTTTTTAATGGCTTTTGAGTGTACTAATGATGAATACCTTTCTCAACAAGTTGCTTCACCTGTCTGGTATTCGTGTTATACCGATAGATTTCATAGTTGTCCGTTAACAGAAACAGTTCTTCTCCTGAAACATAATTTGACCAAATACAAGGTGTTGGGGTGTACCGATTGAGTCAGTAGTTGACATTACGTCATGTCATTTAATACAAATGAAATCTGTATAAAGGAAGAATAAACTCAGAGGATAATTGGTTCGAACTAGTTCATTTCGGGATTAAAACTTGGTTCCATTTTATTCAGTCATTTGCATGCGCCTAGTTGACAGGCGGGAATCGAAAGCACACGTGATAACCCATCGGCCAATCAAATCTACTTCTCCTGGTTCAACATCCTGTTGTAAAATAACATGCAACTCTCTGGCATAGGAAACCAAATATGCGAACTCCAGACTGTTTGTTGATGCGATGTAGTCGCCATCATTTTGAGGGGTGCATTGAATTTTCACGACGACCATGATTCATAAAAAAAATATGATTGAAAGCCAGCATGGTTTGATTCATTGAAAATAATACTGGTATAACATCAAATCGTTAAAGATGCATTATGCAAGATTTAGATATAGATCTAGCCATTCTTGCTAGAATAGTTTTTATACGCCCACATTTTCATGTGGACGTATTATGTCGTCGCCCCTGTCCGTCCGTCCAGACGTCCGTCCGTCTCGGCTGCTTTCGATATTGGCATGTATCGGATCAAAACTTCATGGATTATGGCCCCTGATTGTACGAAAAATCACGTTTTTAGCTTGTGGACCCTATAGAGGTCACAATTTTGAACCGATTTTGATGAATCTTTACATGCATGTTTATAACCCAAAGATCTTGGTTCCTTTCGATATTTGCACCTATCAGAACGTAAATTCCTGAATTATGGCCCCTGATTGTCCGAAAATTCACCTATTTTAGCTCGTGGTACCTCTGGAGGTTACAATTATTATCCGATTTGAAAAACCGTTCGATTATATCATCGTTACACCCTAAGGAAGGTTGAGTTCAAATTTCGGAAAAATCGGACCAAAATTACTATGCAAAATGGCCGACGTTCGTACACAAATACTGTTAAAAAATGGTATATCAAGGTTGTGGACCCTGTAGAGATCACAATTTTAATTCGATTTTGATGAAACTTGAAATGCATGGTTATAACCCGAAGATCTTGGTTCCTTTCGATATTTGCGCATATCGGATTGTAACTTCCTGAATTATGGCCCCTGATTATACGCAAAATTGTCTTGGTTTAGCTTGTGGTCCCTCTGGAGGTTACAATAATTAACCGATTTTAAATATCGTTTGATTATATCACCGTTACACCCTAAGGAAGGTTGAGTTCAAATTTCGGAAAAATCGGACTCAAATTACCATACGAAATGGCCGCCGTTCGTATGCGAATACTGTTAAAAAATGGTATATCAAGGTTGTGGACCCTGTAGAGATCACAATTTTAATTCAATTTTGCTGAAACTTGAAATGCACTGTTATAACCCAAAGATCTTGGTTCCTTTCGATATTTGCGCATATCGGATCGTAACTTCCTGAATTAGGGCCCCTGATTATACGCAAAATCGTCTTTGTTTAGCTTGTGGTCCCTCTGGAGGTCACAATTATTATCTGATTTAAAAAATCGTTTGATTATATCACCGTTACACCCTAAGGAATGGCTGCCGTTTGTTCCTTTCGTTATTTTCACATATCAGATTATAACTTTCTGAATTATGGCCCCTGATTGTCCGAAAAATGGCCTATGGTCCCTCTGGAGGTCACGATTATTATCCGATTTAAAATCTTGACTCTATCACCGTTACACCATACGGAAGGTTGAGTTTGAATTTCAGGGAAATCGGACCATAATTGCCAGACAAAATGGCCACCATTTGTACGCTAATAGTGTTAAAATATAGTATATCAAGGTTGTGGACCCAGTATAGGTCACAATTTTAATTCCATTTTGATGAAACTTGAAATGCATGTTTATAACCTAAAGATCTTGATTCTTTTCGATATTTGCGCATATCAAATTGTAATTTAATGAATTATAGCCTTTGATTGTAGGAAAAATCACTTTCGATTTTGCTTGTTCTCTAACCATCTCTCGAAAATGTGGGCGTATCCTGCCTGACAGTGACAGCTTACTATCTTTTTCTTAAAAAATGGCAATGAATACACTGAAATGTCAGTCAAACTACTTCATTCTGCGAGAAGTTATGATCTTTTGAAGTTTTTAAAATATTTTTTGTTTGTAATGTAAAGTACCATTATTATGATAATAAGCATAGTCTCCGTTATCAATTTTTACATTAAATTATTAAATGAAGATTATATTGCAATCCATTTAAAATGAAGGCCTATTTCGCCTATATCGTTTGTTTTTTTTGGAACAGAACCGGTGTAGGCGGTCATTGTTAGTCCATTGGCCAATCACACTATTTTACCGAGATTTCGTCTAATAGTTCGGTGGCAGGTGTGGCGCGCCAGACAGGGTAAGCTTTCTCTTCTTGGCACCTGCTAATACTGTTTGTCGTGTATATTGTACACAAGGCGCAGTCCATATGTTGATTACACTATTTTACCTGATTACACTATTTTGCCAATACCGTTTTTTAGGACTGCGAGTTTTGTCTAATGGTTTGGATTGTTCGTACTTGGTTTTATTTTATTTTTAATTCCGTCTGATAATGGTTTTTTACGTGCACGCCAACGTCTTACTCACTAAGCGACCGTAACTCACGGGGTCGGAAAGAGCCATACGCGTTGGGTATCAATTTGACAATCAAGCTTGTACATTTCTTAAATAATATTAATAAATTTCTCAGCCTGAAAACTACATAGATTGTTAATAGAAAATTGGTTCCTACCTGTTACAAACAATGCATTAAAAATACAACAAATAAGAACGCGTCCATACAGCTTCATTTCTAGACATCAAATGATCAAGCGATATAGTATTTCTAATTTCCAGTAATTATCAATTATAATGTCTGACTACAGTAAACAAAACGGCAACAAAAAACAAGATTTAGATCTCTAACTGAATTCGAGCGGCTACATAATAGTGAGATATATGTATCAGTAACTGAACTCGAACCCTATTAAAATATTTCTCGTGTTCAAAAGAGTGTTTGGTCTCATTTTTAATCTATTAATTGACTCATTATTTTTGCAAGTTAGATGTTAATTGAAACAATGGAAACGTGGTTGCATTTTTTTTTACAGTTGCCCCCTGATCTCATTGCGTCATTATTGTGATATGTATCCCCTTTCCAAACTTAAATGTTCTGAACACAAGTTTTTAATAGTAGTATTATGAGGTTCACCGAGCATAGCACCGGTAGCTATCAACCGGGGGTAGCATATCTCCGAGCTATGAATCTCTGATTAATCAACAGATTAACAGTTGGCCGGCATTAAGAGAACAAACTATATTATCCTGGTTTAATTTAAATATTACGAAATTTAAATACCCCAACCCCCTTCACATACATGTTCATAGATACATTTCACTGTTAAAATTACAAGAGTAGAGGTAAAATATACATAGAATAATTCCAAAATAAGAAAGTTCTTACGAATAGATATTTGTTCCAATTATCTTATATAAACAGTGAGAATTTGCCATTTTAGCAAAAAATGCAAATACCACATCGTTACCTTAAAAGGACATAATAACACTCTTGCTGGTTTGACAGGTCAAGAAAAAAATAGCCTTATTCTAACTACTAGATTATGTTTAAGTGTCCTACCTGTTGTGTAAATTATCCATTACAACCTATCTTACGTGTCCAGAGGGTTCGAAAATATGTTTTAAGCCAAGTTGCATTTGAAAGTGTTTACGTAAAGCTTTTCAAACCATGTTACGGCATGTAGTTGAATTTTTCCAATTTTTAAAATAAGGTGGGTTAAGATGAAATTTGTATCATTTTTTAATTGAAATATTGTAAAATAGTACAATTTGTTGACCAGAATAAAGATTGGGACATATTATTCAGTTACAACAAGAGTGGTATTGTGCTTTAAAATGGCTGCGTTTGGTCTTGCCAAGTATTTCGCATTACATTTAAATTTAATCCAATCGTTCCACGTTTCGATTGTTTCAATTAACATCTAACATGCAAAAATAATGAGTCAGTTAATAGATTAAAAATTAAACCAAACACGAGTTCAATTACTGATATTACGTAGCCGCTCGAACTTAGTTAAGCCTAGCGCACACTAGACGACAACATAGGCGATTTCGGTCGCCGACGATGAAAAATCCAAAAATCGCCTAGTGTGCGCACTCAGCAGTAGACTAAAGGGACATAACTCTAGCAAAATATATGGACTAAGACTAGTAATTATTTGCCTTTTTTTATGATGAAGACAATTTTTCCCTTAATTATTTTCTCCCCTCTTCCTGCATTTTTGGGTTGACTTTTTGGTCTAAAATAGGAGAAAAGGGATTAAATTTGCCATTGTATAGCAGTTTTCGGTAATACTAATGATATTACAGCGGGTGGATGGGGGTGAAAAATGTCTTTCTGGGGAGGAATCAAATGTATCGGAAGTAAGATTTTCACCCCAGTCAACTTCAAATCCCCGTAGCAAATAATCTAAAAACGATCACCCCCTCACCCTACAAGTTTATGATGAGGAGATTGCCTAATGTGGCCACAATTGTGCCTAAAAAGGTCGGAATGTTGAGCAAAAAGCTACAACCTTTGATGTTACACACATTTAACATTGAAGTCAATGGGAAAATAATTACTAGTCTGAGTCCATATAAATCCTCGTCTGATCATAATACCAAACTCAGAGAAATCCGATCAAACCTCTTGTGGGCGGAAAGGATGATTACAATGTACGATCACATTCAAAAGTAGATAACATATTATGATGTCACATTATTATTTCTAATTACGGAAGTTTTCGAACACAATTCTAATTTAGGTTACAATATTCTAAAGAAATACTCTATATTCTGATCTGTATATTTTCAGTTCAATTACAATCATTTTGTACCTTTATAGATAGAAGGGCAGTATTCCTGTAATATTTTCAAAACAGTTATATTCTCAAGCGGCTTAGCTGGACCGTTGTAGATTAACGGTTGGCCCGTTTAAGGATTTTTACATCTAAAGAAGGGACTGGGCGTTCTTCCTACATGTATAACGGTTCAACAATAAATAATGAAAGACTTGTGTTTTCAAATTTTAAGTCAAATTACTTAATTCTGAGCGCGGCTTTGACAAGAAATAATCATAGTTGAAAGATAGAGACCCCGCCAACGGTAGTCTCGGTCACCCAGAATCTCCTAGTCTTTAACATACGGAGGGCCTGGGAAAGTTTTCAATATTTCACTGCCCATTCGTAACCGGGAGTTTGGTTTTTAATTCGTTTTTTTTATCCAGTATCTTTAGTCAAGTCATGGGCGTAAACATCTTATTTTAAGTGGAGTTACCCCCTTCGACGCCATTGTATCTAGCCAATTTTTCTCAAATGTTGACAACGCATCCAGACTAATATTCTAAGAATATTTTCTGGATGATAGAGACAACGCGAACGGTATGATCTTTCGACTGACAAGCACAATTGCCATGATAACACATAATTGATCATTAGTAATCTACAGCTATATCATCGTTTAACGCAGATATCGGAGCCATATACGTCTGACGCCCGAATAATATCCTGCATTAGGCAAGTTTAGCTCCCACGTAACCACTCGTTTCTTTAATCCTAAATAAAAATAAAAATGTGTAATTGATACGTTTCAAACACTGCCAATAGAAGGTAGGGAAATAGCCGAAACGAAAAGGAGAAGAAATAATAAGGGGCAGCTCGCTACCAGTTTTTAAAATGTGGTTATATTATTTACAAAAATATAAGTTGCAAACATATGCGATCGGTTCAAATCTAACCATTAGTTTACTATACCCAAAAGCTCCGCTGTGTTACAACCCCTAATGTAATAACAACCCCTATTGTAATAACTGTAATAAAATTTCAGTCAACCCCTATTGTAATATCAACCCCTATTGTAATAAATGTAATAATTTTGATACAATTTTACTTAACCCCTATTGAAACATCAACCCCTATTGTAATAATTGCAATAAATGTATAATACCATACAATTGATTCGACATCTAAATCAAAAAGTATATGAAATTTGATAACCATCTGAATATCAATATTTAGAAGTAATGGCATGCGTTTACACCGTATAAAATATGAAACACCACAACCGAAAACATGACTAAAAGCCGTTTAGGAGTTTGAATAAATTATTAAAATCAATGATATTTAAATAAACGTAAAGTATGATCTGTGAAATATCGGTCGTCTGGGGATTTTTATCATCTTTTCCGTATGCATATCGGATAAAATAATTCTCCTTATAGCATTTTTAAATCCTTCTCTACACTTAGACATATTTATTACAATATGGGTTGATATTACAGTAGGGGTTACACGACGTAACCCCTATTGTAATAAAATTTCTGTCAACCCCTATTGTGCAAAATGTAATAAATGTGTTTGTGTTTGTCATGCCAATAAAATCGACACCTAACTGTAAATGTCTATGTATTTTCATCACCATTGGCGTATCAATATATAAGGTAATAGCATGCCTTTATACTGTATAGAATATTATGACACAAAGCCACCGAAACATGTTTTGAAGTCGTTTGAAGCATTATTAAAATGGAATGTCAACCACTATTGTGATCAATGATATTTGAATAAACGTAAAATATTTTCTCTGATATTTATGTCGACACTTTTCCGTGTGCATATCAGACAACACAATCCTCCTGATAGCGTTTTTAAAATCCTTTTCAACACTTCCTTTTTACAATAGGGGTTGATATTAAAATAGGGGTTTCACGGCATAACCCCTATTGTAATAAAATTTATGTCAACCCATATTGTAATAATTGTAATAAATATGTTTTGCAATGTCAGTAAAATTGACACCTAACTTTAAACGTCAATGGATTTTGATCACCATACCCCTATCAATATGTAAGAGTACTGGTATATCTTTATACTGTTATGATAAAAACCCCACCGAAATAATGTCTTAAAGCCAGCTGTTCGGAGAAGTAATCACATGGAATGTCAGCCCCAATAGTAATCAATGATATTAATTAAAAAAACCAAGTAAAGTATATATCGTCTCTGACAGGTCGGTCGTCTGAGGATTTTAAACATCTTTTCCGTGTGCATATCAGATAAAACAATCCCCCTAATAGCACTTTTAAAATCCTTCTCTACACTTAGACACATTTATTACAATAGGGGTTGATATTACAATAGGGGTTGATATTACAATAGGGGTTATACGGTATAACCCCTATTGTAATAAAATTTCTGTCAACCCCTATTGTAATAATTGTAATAAATGTGTTTTGCCATGCCAATAAAATCGACACCTAACTTTAAAAGTCTATGAATTTTTATCAACATTTCCGTATCAATATATAAGATAATGGTATGCTTTGATACCGTATAGAATAATTATGAAACAAAGCCGCCGAAACATTTATTAAAATAGGGGTTGATATTACAATATGGGTTAAACATAAATTTTCTGTCAACCCCTATTGTAATATTTGTAATAAATGTGTTTTTCCATGCCAATAAAATCGACACCTTACTTTAAAATTCTATGGTTTTGATCACCATTTCCGTATCAATATAAGATAATGGTATGCTTTTATACTGAATAAAGTAATTATGAAACAAAGCCACCGGAATCATGTCTTAAAACTGTTTGGAGAATTAGTAAAATGAATTGTAAAACCCTTTTGTAATCATTGATATTTGAATAAACATAATATATGATCTCTGGAAATTCTGTCGTCTGAGGATATTGCAAACTTTTTCCATGTTCATATCAGATAAAATGCTATAAGAAGAATTATTTTATCAATATACATACGGATCAGATGATCGAACTCCCCAGTCGACCGATCTTTCAGAGATTATACTTTACCTTTATTTAAATATCATTGATTGCAATAGGGATTGGACATTCCATTTTAATAATTCTCCTGCCTTTAATCATGTTTTTGGTTGTGGTGTTTAATAATATTCTATGCAGTGTACTCGCATGCCATTACTTCTAGATATTGATATTCAGATGGTTATCAAATTTCATAGACTTTTTGATTTAGATGTCGAATTTATTGTGTGGTAATATATATTTATTACAATTATTACAATAGGGGTTGATATTACAATAGGGGTTGATTGAAATTTTATTACATTTATTACAATAGGGGTTGTTATTACAATAGGGGTTGTTATTACAATAGGGGTTGTTATTACAATAGGGGTTGTAACACCGCTGTCCGAAACCTGTGAACCCTGGCACAAGCTAACTGCAGTCTTGACTCAGACATTTGGCTGCATCGATTCGGTTCCTGTAATATCACTCCCAAACAATGTAAATTTACATACCGGTAATAAGTACAATTACAAATTCGTGCGGTTAGTTTACAGACAATTTGTTAGTATAGCAATATGCATCCTAATTTTTGGGGTTTTTTTACCAACGATTTTGCTGTTAATTCATAAAACAGCATCTGTTTTTTTACGAATTCCTTAACAGTGAAGCCAACAAAATTATAATTATTTATATCGACAATAACACATTTCAGACATTGCCTGCATCCCCTTCTAGGAAAATCCTCTTAAAACCATTGATCGCCACCAAGAATCTAAATCTATGAAAAAAATTATCCTCACGACTGGCGAGACTACCCCTCACCTACCGGACTAAATGTGGGCCCTAGGGCACGTACCGGACTAAATGTGGGCCCTAGGGCACGTGCCCGGGACAATTTATACGCCAACAAGGACATATCTAGTCACCCCGGTTCCACAACATAAGTACAGTAATCTGTCATCAAATTCAATGTGGTATTCTATAATAAAGGGGGTTGAGGGATCGAATGGTTAACGCAAACGCGTTGCACCATAAGGTCTGTCATTGTTTCACGCGACTTAGTTTCGATTTTTCGCTTGTAAGTGACGAGAATCAGGGTCACCTCTCCAACCCTGTGTTTTTTTCCGGGTTCCGCGCCGTTAAAGCCCTCTACGTGCAAGTGAATTATTGAAATAGTTTGCCTAGTGGACGTTAAACTTTTTATTAAAGGGACAATAACACTCTTGCTGGCTTGACAGATCCAGAAAAATTAGCCCTATTCTAACTGCACGATGTTTAAGTGTCCTACCTGTTGTGTAAATTATCCATTACAACCTATCTTACTTGCCCAGAGGGTTCGAAATTATGTTTCAATCCAAGTTGCATTTGAAAGTGCTTACGTAAGGCTTTTCAAACCATGTTACGGCATGTCGTTGAATTTTTCCAATTTTTAAAATTTGTATTATTTTTTAAATGAAGTATTCTAAAAAAGTACAAATTGTTGACCAGGATAAGATTGGAACATATTATTCAGTTACAACAAGAGTGGTATTGGGGCTTTAAAATAGTCTGTCCTGTGGACGTTAAACTCCATTTCAATAGATGCCTTGGATATATAAATAAAATTGACAAGCGCTTAATAAGTTCTTACAAAGTAATTGTAATTGTTTATTATAGTGTCACACACTGCACACAAGAATATATATACATTTACATAAAATATAAATAAAGTCAAAGCAGTGTCCAGCCCATATCGACTTACGAGACACTTTTTGTCCCCTAAAATAAAGCATTAAAAATGCTAAATCATTAAATAAAATAATTAAAGTAATAAAATATATTCATAGTAGTTTTCTCCTTCGCTTTAACATGTTTAAAAGACAATTAGTAATTTTATTATTCATGTTTAAAATACTTAAAAAAAAACATTTATTTTGAAGATATATACTTAACATCCTCATTTACGAATAGTTTCTTTCGGATATCAGAGTAGACATCACATTCGATTTTGTTTTCAATACACGACGAGCACAAAGGACATATGCGGTTATTTAGGGGAACCAGGGGTTTACACACTGGACCCTTTATTCTGACTCGGGTGTTCTAGTTACGGATCAACCTGTAGTGTGTTGTTTTAGCACGTGCACAGGCGATCATTTGAGGAAAAGTAGGTGTTCTTATTACTGAAAACCCTGACATACTAATACTAACCCGGTGATTGTCAAAATAGACCATGCATTTTCGTGCGTGCACTGTATTATATAAAAAGAAACACCGTGTTAATTAAAAAAGATACATACATACAGTAAAAACAATAAATTAATATTTTGTCAATGTAGATTGTGAAATAGTATCATTTGCTAAAAACAATAGCATAAGGAACACATACACAAAACCTAGCGAACTGGGATAAATTTCTCATTCGCCACGTTTCAGATAATTTGTAATTTTGTAAAATATCTTTCCTACATCATCGCACATGCTATCTTTCGGCACATGTTAGATTGTTCTGTGGCAGACAGGTCGTGAGGGATCACGGTGGCTCAGTGGATAAGGCGCTGGTTCGCTAGCCTGGATGACGGGTGTTCGATCCCTGCATTGGCCGAGAAAGTTCATCTCGATTTTTCCGACGTGATTTCCCCTTTTCAGTGATGCCTAGTCGTCCGGATGGGACGAAAAACCGAGGTCCCGTGTACACATTGGAGTGCACGTAAAAGATCCCTTGGCAATTGGAATTCGATATAAGAGTAGGCCGTAGCGCTGCTGCCCGGGCAAAATTTCCTTTATAGCCCACTGTATGGCGTATGCCTGTCTTCAATTAGCTCAGGTTAAGTGCATAATAGTAGGACGTTAAACCCAATTTCATTCATTCAAGACAGATCGTGAATGTGAACAGTATCCCAGTAAATGCAGCATACCCCATTCACACTAAATAAATATTACATTATTCATTGGTCTGTTGCGGATTTTAAAGATATATTGTCAGACAACGAAACAAACGTCCACAGCAGCGAAGTCGTCCAGCCAGTCAATAAGGTACGGCGCATATTTTTTTTCTTCCTTCGGGAAGGAGATTGAAATGGGGTTTAACGTCGACTCGACACAAAAGAGGTGGATTCTTGACTAACATGGTTCAATTTTATTTCAATAATTCGCTTGTGCGTACACGTTTTTAGCAATGGGAGGAAACCGGAGGACCCGGAGAAAACACACGAGTTGGACAGGTTAGCCTATACATTGTCACGTACAACCGGGAAATCGAAACCACGCAAGTTGACTCTGTGACATACCTTATGATACAACGTGCACGCGCTAACCATGCGGCAATCGACTTGTCGGTAAGGAAAACATTTACAACACATTAAATAATAAGTACGAATAACAAAGTCATTAAGTTATTGTCATACTTGTTTGGTTCTAATTCTGCCCCATACTGACAATGAGTAATCAAAAAATTAAATAGCGAGGGTCACAAATCTGGCAGTCATTATTTGAAATCGTTGAAAATCAATAGGATTCTTCGTCTCATGACCTTTATTGTTAAGCCTCCACAGTCCGGACACCGGGCGAGCGGACGGGAGAGACGACAATATACAAACATATTGACGTATAAAAAAGTGCCGAAAACCTGAAATCAGCAAATAGGTTTAAAATACATTTATCCTTACACCAATCCAAATAACTTAAAATTGTATTTCAAAACCCTGACATTGAATGGTTTGATTTGTGTGCATCGTAAATAAACCGGTATACACTGGTTGTATTAAAGTTATCGGCCCCTGTCCCAATCTGCTGAGTAACAACACTAAAATAAAACCAATTTCGAACAAATTAAACTGTCAAATTGATGTATTGATACCTGTTGTAGACAAATTGGTAAAATTATTTTGTGTGATAAAGGGCATGTGATAAACTTGCGTCTCCCTCTTATACGTCAAGCTTTTTTCACTCATTGAACTTATTACAAAAACAAGGAGCCTATTGCGTAAGCAAGTTATCGACCTTCGACTCTCGCGTTCCCAGTGTACAACCTTGCACAAGCTCTGGTGTTCATCTTACTTGAACCCCTCTGTCGATAACCCTTACATATCAAAATATAACACGTTATTTGCTCAACTGGAGCTATACAAAGTGCTAAAAATTTAAAAAGAGACAATTTTTATAATAAAATTTAAATTATATGTTTGTATTTTAAAAGTTTAATATTTATGTGCATAAAGCGACGTGATATTTGTTTTCACCTAATTATCTACATGAATAAATTTTTGTTATAGTTATTTAGAGATACATTATAGGAGAATGAGCTAGCAGTTCTCGCTATCATAGCTAAAAACTCAATAATGTAAAGGGAATTTGCTCAAAATTTCAGTCAAATTGGTTTACTCTGAACCGAGATTTCAGCGTTTGAGAATTCGGCATACACTAAAGTCAGTATGATAAAAAATATATATTCTCGATTACCCATTTCATAATTAATTCATGAATGAAAGTTGGGCGGTAAATCAGATCTTAATCCAATAAATATCGCGGGCTAGCGTTGACATCGAGAGTTAATTATGGTCTGGATAAATCAATTAAAGACCGGCAATAGGTAGATTTAGCTCTTGCATAATGTATGTTTAATTTGTCTCACATAAATCACCACGTTTGGCCCAGTTGGAGTTCAAATAATTTTAAAAAATTTTAAATTAGAAAATTGAAATTAAAAACGGGGAAATCACGGGAAATCCAAAAACTGATAGCTAAAATGACAAATTCCGTTTTTTGTGATAGTTGATGAACGGTAATAACAAGTTTTATAACGATTAGTTGAAAAAATTAAAATGCAAACAAGAACGGTATTTCACAAGCAAATGGATGCGGGGCTGAACACGATTGATAGTTCAGCCAATAATGAGACACTATTGTACAGTAGTTTTCTTCTTCTAATTTGTTGTTTGGTTCATCAGGAGCCCAGTAAAAGACATCTGAAATGAGAGGAGGGAAATTAAATTTGGCGGATAAACTCCTGAAATAAAGTCTATGACAGACGAGCCTCTTTTTTTTGTCTGATGGCGCCAAAATAAACTCGCAATCGATTTGTTACGTATAATAGTAGGTAAAATACGTCGATCATGTGGAATCAATGTCTCCAATTGGCTTATAAAAATAGTTCGCTCGATATGATATGCTGGACACAGACAGACGAGCGAATTCTTCTTCGAATCGATCGCTGGCGTACAATATTCGGCCTAAAATGTATGTAATGCTAGATACGGGCGATCGATCGGGCGTATGGGTCGCCGAGAAGAATCGTCGTCGCCGTGAACGGGCACACAGGCGATTTTTCGAACTATTTTAATAATCGACGGGAATGGGCGAAATAATACGCTGGTTTGTCCTAGGCATGGACATTTCGGGCTAAAGAGTTCTAACAAAGAAGAAGTTCAATGAGTATGGAGCATATCAGGTTACAATGAATAACGCTAGTGGCCAGAAAGAAACTTACTCCCTGGGAATGAAGGAAATGTTAAAGGGGGATACAGATTCTTTCATCGACACCATGTTATCAGTTTTTAATGACCTAGCAGAGACGTTTACTGATGATTCCCAACAAATCAACGAAATTAAAACTAAAATGTTGGCTAGTATTAAAAATCTTATGCCCGATAGACATATTGTAAATAAAAGTTTTAAAATCAAGTTTGAAGAACTTCGAGCAGAATTATTCAATAAATACGTTGCCAATTTTAGAACATTAGATAATTATTCGAAAAAGCAGCTTGTTGAACTTTATTCTGTGCATTACATGTGATTGGAAATATGGGTACTGTTGCATCAAAAGCACTGAAAGTGTATGAGGCCATCGTATTACCACCTGAAATTAAAATTACAAAATACTCATTTGACAAAGGTAATGCAAGAACTTTTGATTTGATATTTGAACTTTCTCAATCTTTAACTATTTCTGGCAGTCAAAGATATGGGCGTTTTTCAGATTGGGAAGCATTTTTGACAGAGAGAAATATTCATAATTATCTAGTTTCATTTCTGCGACATCGCTTTAATATTTTATTTGTTAATGGTGGTGCAGCCTTCTATCATCGTGAACATATAGCCGAGTTTTTTAATTGTCAAATGGCACCAAACAAATTGATTAAATGTATTTTAGAAAGTATAACCTCACCTGTTTGTGTTGCTGAATGTAGAGCACTTGGTATATTTGGCGTTTTGATTTCACAGCCACTTGGAAAATAGTAGAGCGTGATGTTCACGTGTTAGATTTAAATCCATATTGGTTAATACTTCGAAATGCGCTTTCCAAGTATTCAGAAGACGCATCTGATCTCTTAGATGGTATACAACTTTTTGATGAATTTGCTGTGAAGGAAGATGAAGTGTACAAAAGTCTTTTCATACAGATGAGGTAGAATCCCTTACCAAGGAATGTTTACAAATATTAACCCTTATGCCACTGTTTTTGAAGATACTCAATCTTGTCCAACTACAAACAGATTAGGTGAAAAGGATTAAAGCGACCTCGACCGGGAAGTAAATCGTGCCCCCTAACGTAGCACTTCAAATATCTCCGGCATTATCTGTTTCAGAAACAATAAAACGTGGAACTACTACAGGAACATGACTCCCGAAAAAAGAAAATTGTGTTTAAAAAGAGCTTTAAAAATAGCACCAAAACGTCGCATGGAAAATAAGGCTCGAAGAAAAGAACTAAAAAAAAAATAATATATATTTATCATGGATAAGAAGGCTAAACGTGAAGAAGCTGACAATAAGAGGCAAAAGCAAATTCTTGATATTTCGGAACATATTAAAGAAGATGGACTGTGGTCTATTGAAAAAATTGAACGGAACATACAATGTTCTGACTCTTTAGTGTCAAAACAAAAAATATTAAACATCAATTAAGGTATCACCAAACTTTTTTAAAGAGCAAAGCTGATAAAACATTATTTTCATATTCTATTAATGGAAAACCCTATTCATTGGAGAAGTTAACCGAAAATTTAAAACAAGTTGTAAGTTTTAGTTTAATGCAAGATAAGTCAGAAGAGATGCTGTCAACAAGTAGTATACGATTCCGCAGTGAGTCTGAACGCCGAGTTGTACTTAATAATTTCCTTGAAGTGAAACCATTAGTTCCAAAAGTACGGCCTTCTTTATCTGCTAAGCAACAAGTTGCTCGAAAGATTGTTAAGCAAGCTGAAAAGAGGAAATTGATAGCTAAATCTTTACCAGTTAAACACCCAAAAACAGCTAGTGAATCTCGTGATTTAACAATTTACTCGGACTCTGACAAAGATAGTTTTGTAGCTGTTGCGTATGAAGATCAGTGGCATTTAGGGAAGATAACTCATGTCATAGACGATAGTTCAGCTAGTGTCTCCTTCATGAAACAAGTTGGGCATGAACTGTTTAAGTGGCCTTCAAAACCAGATTTGAAATGTGTTGACACTATTTTTATTTTAGTTAAAGGATTAGTAATAGAACCAAAGGACTCTGGCTTAAGAATTTGGAAATTAAGTTGCTCAAACACAATTGATAGAAAATATCTTGATTACAAATTGAAATATTTCTAATTTATGAAGTATTATATTATTAAAGATGCAGTATCTAAGACTCAGTCACTCTTGATATAATATTGATAGTTTAAAAATAGATCATGAAAATGGAATATATATTGAAAATTTCCAGCCTGAACTGATCCTTAAAATATAACTTATATAAGGGTTGAATATAAATCCTGATAATTACAACATGAATATTTTCCTTTATTTTTTTTAATCTAGTGAGAGTGAGAAAGGGGGTTTAACGTCCACTCGGCACAAACTAGGTCATTTCGGGACTAACATGGTTTAATTTTTTAATTTTAATAATTCTGTTACGCGTAGGGGTCTTAAGCAGTTGGGGGAAACCAGAGGACCCGGAGAAAACCCACAAAGTGGGAAGGCGACCCTACTCCTTGCCATGTGCAACCAGGAATTCAAGACCACGCCATTTGACTCAATAACAGGCTTTATGACAGACTCCTTAATTTATAGTGAAAATAATTATGCAAATTTAGTATGCATTATCATAATTAATTGTCTTGTTTAATATGTATCAACTTCAACTCAATTAGACGTACACTTATTCAGTACAACAATATGACATGTTATGTTGTGATAGACAACTTAGTTTATAGTGAAATGATGAAAACGAGTATAAAAAGCTAAAATTATGCAAATTAGGTGCAAAATATGCAAATTTAGTTTGTATTATTATAATGATCTGTCTTGTTTATGCATTAACTTCAACTCGATTAGATGTACATGTATACTTATTCAGTACTACAATATGACAAGTTATGTTGTAATAGACAACTTAGTTTATAGTGAAAAATTGAAAACGGTGTACAAAAAGCTAAAATTATGCAAAATATGCAAATTTAGTTTGCATTAGTATAATGAATTGTCTTGTTTAATATGTATCAACCTCCAACTTAATTAGACATACATTTATATTATCCAGTACTACAATATGACAAGTTATGTTGTGATAGACAACTTAGTTTATAGTGAAATATTGAAAACGGTGTATAAAAAGCTAAAATTATGCAAATTAGATGCAAAATATGCAAATTTAGTTTGCATTAATATCATGAATTGTCTTGTTTAATATGTATCAACCTCCAACTCAATTAGAAGTACACTTATATTATTCAGTACTTCAATATGACAAGTTATGCTGTGATAGACAACTTAGTTTATAGTGAAATATTGAAAACGGTGTATAAAAAGCTAAAATTATGCAAATAAGGTGCAAAATATGCAAATAAGGTGCAAAATATGCGAATTTAGTTTGCATTATTATAATGAATTGTCTTGTTTATGCATCTAATTCCCCTCAAATATATGCACACTTAATCAGTACTACAATCTGATAAGTTTTGTTTTGTTTGCTGACTTAATGTTTAAAATAAGTGCTAAAATTATGCAAATTAAGTCATATTATGCAAATTAGATAATCTAATTTGCATAAACTATATCGAATATGCACATGGATTTTGTCATCACATACAAAAATAAATAAATGGTTAAAATTCAACAGTAGTGTTTATAATTCATAAAATATGTGAGAATAAAAGAGAAAACGGCCATTTTTATGCTAATTAGATACACATTATGCTAATTTGCATAAATTATTTAAATTCGTATTTTCAATTTTTTTACAAATGATATATTCAATTGTTATTGATGTGAAATTTTATTTAGATAACTTCTAAAATGACAAAGTTATAGTTTAAGTAACAATGAAATTCCAAATATTGTGTTAATCACGGTGCCATTGTCTAATTAGCCTTAATGTTAAATCCCTATTAGACGGAGAGATATAATTTCTGCTTGTCAAGTACCGAGAACAAATTGCAAAAGAATTTATTATACTGAAATCTAGTAAAGGGATGTCTTAAGGACTCCCAACTCAAAATTGTCCGCTGAAACCCTGTATCGATTTTCATAATTAGCATAAATCCAAGATGGCCGCCAATTGGACCTTTTTGGCCTCCATATCCTGGAAACGGCTCGTTTTAGAGCAAATAAATGCGTATCATTAGACACAAAAGTGATACAAACAAATCAGAAACAAAGGTTATCACGACGCCAGCAGGTCATGGTGCCACGTCATGACGGCATTGTGACGTAATGAAGTCACATTGACGTTATTTTGACGTTAAAACACTTAAAAGTCCGGTAGAACTTTGGCTGAACCTGGAATTGTTTACAATTTTTTTTATGATTGATTTTAGTAGCCTGTGGTGTGTTGTTTAGGTATCTGCCGGTTGAACCTGGGTCACCCTTGAGTGTTTTGAGAAATTCAAGATGGCGTCTAAGACAGCCGTCATTTCAAATAATCCCCTATACCCCCCATACTATTTTGACAATGATGATAATTTTAGAGGCTTACCGTATGTTTTGGGGGCCAAGGAATATACTGAAATCATTCATTAGGTTGTGGGGTAATTATCGTACTAGAATGAATACTATGGGGGTTATGGGGGATTGTGTGAAACGACCACCATCTTGAATTTCTGAAAACGCTCAAGGATGATCAAAGTTAACCCAGCGGATTCCGAAAGAGGCACCATGCAAACGTCACTAACGTGACGAAATGTATGATGTAGCTGGCTTTTTTTTTCGCATGTACACAGTGACTGGTCATTTTGCGCAGTAATCCCAGCCAGAATTTGGCTATTTTGTTAAAATTGCTATAAAGATTTAAATTTTGGTTGTGAACTGAAATAAATTAACTATTAGAGAATCCCCACGCTAAAAACATTAAAATAATTGATTGTGTATATTTGAAATAGACCCTACTGAAGAACAAAAAAAATCCAAGATGTCAGCGCCCATGAGCGAAAAGTTTCGGGACACTATACATTTTCAGCCGAAGTTAGGAGTTACAAACTTATATTTGAAGGAAAAACGAGCTGTTTCCAAGATATGGAGGCCAAAAAGGTCCAATTGGCGGCCATCTTGGATTTATGCTAATTATGAAAAACGCTACAAGGTTTCAGCGGACAATTTTGAGTTGTGAGTCCTTTAGACATCCCTTGACTAGATTCCAGTGAAATAAATTCTTTTGCAATTTGTTCTCGGTAGTTTATTATTTCTCTCCGTCTATATTGTTTTAGGCCTCAATTGTCTTCGAAATGTGACATTTTTTAAGATTAAAAACTTCCATAGAATCTTTATTTCTCAATCGATTTTATCAAAGTAAACGTTAAATAAAAGCTTGGAACCTCCTCTATTATAAAACTGTGTTCATTAGTGTGTTTGTTTAATTATGATTTTCTGACTGAACTCCCTAATTATGCGAAGGGACATACGTTTTCCGTATCAACAAAAGGGACACAGTGTTTCGCAATAAATTGCACCAATTATCAAAATCCCACCTCAAAATCAAATGGAATAACCTGCCACAGGTAAGAAATTCATAGTGATTTTATTAAAATTAAAGAACCCAGAATTGTTAGCGTTCAGCGTCCTGACCTGACCCCCTCTGTCAATGTACTTAGTCAGTGTGTTAAGGCCTAAAAGTTTATTTTTAGTACGGGTTTATTATTATTATTATATAACACGCACACTGTCTAAGACTAAACATAGCCTATCGTTAACTATCATATCTTCAGAGGTGACCGTAGTATTAGCGCCTTAGGCTATTGTATTAGTATTGTAACTTATTGTAAGTAAGCAGACATGACGCCTAAAAAGTAAGTATGCTATGATTGTATGTAAGTATCTAAGTGTAGGCCCTGCCCCTGGTGTAGTACTTTCACTTATTTATTTACTATTTAGGCCAGTGAGAAATCAGAATGAATTTATCTAACTTTCGTTCAAATTCACTACGCTACTTTCCTGAACTGACGACGAAATTCCCTATCGTTCGCTTGATTTGTCGACCTAGCCTAGTAAATTTAGCCTCGCTTAGGCCTATTATTAGGCCTTTAGGCTATATTATAGTATTCTTTTATTATTCTATTAGTATATGAACGGAGGACGAAATCCCTATCGTTCGCTTATATGACTGTTGTCGACCTATCCTTTGTAAATTTAGCCGTAGGGTTAGGCCTATCTATAATTCTAATATTATTTATATTTAATTAACTACACTAGCGACCCGTTAACAGGAGTTGTCTCTCTTAAACCCTCTCTTGTTCTTGTCCTCCATTTTTACGAAATGTAAACATGTTTTGTAAGATGTTTAAGAATATACCATCTTTATCCGTTAGGTGTTGTTGCTTATAGTTTATGTGTGGTGTTGCTGACTGGCGTAGATGTAGGGGTAGTGTATAATCCGAAGATCGAAGATCGCAGACCTGTATAATCCGAAGATCGCAGACCTCAACTATAATCCGCAGACCCCCTATACTATATTCCGCAGACCCCAACTATAATCCGCAGACCCCCTATACTATATTCCGCAGACCCCAACTATAATCCGCAGACCCCCTATACTATATTCCGCAGACCCAACTATATTCCGCAGACCCCCTATACTATATTCCGCAGACCCCAACTATAATCCGCAGACCCCCTATACTATATTCCGCAGACCCCAACTATAATCCGCAGACCCCCTATACTATATTCCGCAGACCCCAACTATAATCCGCAGACCCCCTATACTATATTCCGCAGACCCCAACTATAATCCGCAGACCCCCTATACTATATTCCGCAGACCCCAACTATAATCCGCAGACCCCCTATACTATATTCCGCAGACCCCAACTATAATCCGCAGACCCCCTATACTATATTCCGCAGACCCCAACTATAATCCGCAGACCCCCTATACTATATTCCGCAGACCCCAACTATCGCCTTCCCCGATATTTTTTTTTACAACAACAACGCTCTCGTCATGCGATGCTTTAAACACTGTGCCAAAGGCACCACTCCCAATTTCTTCTAAATTTGAAATGTCTTTCCATTTAAAATTTGAAAATTTACTAAGATTCTTATCCTCCTTTACAGAAATTCGGGCAGGTATTCTAAACTTAAGAAGAAATATTGTAAACCCTCTCTCAAGAGAATCAAATTTACAACTGAAGAATATATCATTTAATTCATGTAATACATGGACAGAGTGTGTAAAAGGGGCTAATATTCTATATAGCCCAGTGAATAAGGGCAATATATGAACCATCTGATGAAATTTTCGTTATAGTAATGCCGAGTCAGTCCTTTGAAGTCAAAGATCAATCGAATTCAAAGCTTTGGACATAAAGTCAAATTACTGTGACCTTGCAACATTGTATTAGGAATTCTGAAAGTGTGAAAAATTAAAAAAAATTGAAGCTTTAAAGGGGGTCTGCGGAATATAGTATAGGGGGTCTGCGGATTATAGTTGGGTCTGCGGAATATAGTATAGGGGGTCTGCGGATTATAGTTGGGGTCTGCGGAATATAGTATAGGGGGTCTGCGGATTATAGTTGGGGTCTGCGGAATATAGTATAGGGGGTCTGCGGATTATAGTTGGGGTCTGCGGAATATAGTATAGGGGGTCTGCGGATTATAGTTGGGGTCTGCGGAATATAGTATAGGGGGTCTGCGGATTATAGTTGGGGTCTGCGGAATATAGTATAGGGGGTCTGCGGATTATAGTTGGGGTCTGCGGAATATAGTATAGGGGGTCTGCGGATTATAGTTGGGGTCTGCGGAATATAGTATAGGGGGTCTGCGGAATATAGTTGGGTCTGCGGAATATAGTATAGGGGGTCTGCGGATTATAGTTGGGGTCTGCGGAATATAGTATAGGGGGTCTGCGGATTATAGTTGGGGTCTGCGGAATATAGTATAGGGGGTCTGCGGATTATAGTATTCACCTATTCGTCATTGTTGAAGGGAGGTAACTCCGCCACTGGTGGCGCTAGTTGAGGGGGGCTTTACGTTGTTAACAATATTAGTGGCTTCGCTTGACAACTTGACGTCGGTGACAATAAGTCAATACATACAAACTGAACTTTCCCTTCTTCAAATTAGTTATTATCAATTGATGATGTAACTTTAAATAATGTACCTTTTCACATTTTTAATATAATTATACATAATTGTGTTATGTCGGAACATATCATAAAATGCTTCGATCGATAGGGCTATTTTTAGTAACATGTCATGTCATTTCTTGGCGACCAAGTGAAGTATTATGACCCGTCTACTAAATAAATAGCCTTCATTTGATTCGGCTAGTATGCCCCCCCCCCACCCTTTAAGAGTATGCATTCTTGGGTGAACAATAAAAATGAGCTGGGTGAAAATTCGAAGTAGGAAAATGCTGCTTTTTGTATGTCCATATCAGCCGTCGTATGTTCGGAATTCGCCGTTCATAAATAAATATAGACCTAGGCCTATTGGAAAATGCGATGCATGTATGAAGCGATTTTAACAAAAAAACTTAAATATATTTCGCCAATCCGTAAATGAATGTTGGACATATTTGGAGAGAATTGTTTTAAAAAAAAAACAAAACAAGCAAAAACAAAAATAAATAGGCCTAGACGATGTTTCTATTCATTTATTTTCCAATAGGCCTACATTTTAAAAAAAAAAAACTGCTCTGGCTGTAAGTTTTAAAAACTAATTAAGTTATTTTTTAAAATAATATATATACCCCCCCCCCCTTCCGAGCAGACACCACAATTTATTTTATTGAAAAACAATTCATTTCTCTTTTTTTTTCAAAGACTTATTCTTCTTATTCTGACCCGTAAATAATAAACCCTTGTAAACATTTGGACCCTCCGATCTTAAGGATATATATAACTTGGATGCAGTTGAATTAGTAGCCTACCATCTTTTATTACGGATAGGCCTATATAGTCACAGAATTATTACCCAAAAAATCGATATTAGAAAATATCTTGATAGCTGGAGACAAAATACAAATAATCATGACTTTATGACTTTCTTTGCTGAATCATTAACAAAAAAAAAACAAAGTTAAAATAAAAACTGGTTTTATTATCGAAAATGTACCATAACATCCAGCAAAATACATAATATTTACACAATAGTAAAATCAGGCAAAACATTACTTCATCATGTGAGGAATGACTCTGTACTATCTATAGTAATTGTAATATTATTAAAATCTTTAAAACAGGAACCTTTAGTTTGCACCGATTACTAAAAAAATTATATCCGTCAGTTTTATTCCCTTTATCATATTAAATAAGGCTAAAAACACTGAATAAGTAGGAAAACCAGTATAATATCGAAATAAATTGTCATTTACTTTTAAATTATATAAATAATATAGAAAACTCGGGATGTTGACTTGTCAAATTATCAATAGCATTGGCCAGTCTACCTGTTCCGATTGTACTTAAATAATCATGATCATGCTGGGTTGACTGAAATAAAAAGAAAAGAACACATCATTTAAAAATGTAACAAAAGATCACTTGATTGAAATATGTAACTTATATATATGAGAAATTTTTTTCTCACTAAGATCTTTGCTGTGTTTCATTTTGTTTGAAGCATGTACATGTAGGCCTATCACTACAGTCTCAGGACTTGTTTGACTGTTTGTACATGTATGTGTCGAACTATTTATAGTAAAATTGTGTGACAGTATTGATTTTATTAAAAAATGTGCTGTAGTAATTCAATATCAGTACATTTTTTAAAAAAAAGAATAAAATATCATATTTAACTTACAGATAACTGTTTCATTCCATCAATTTTTTCGTGCTGAATGCTCGGCTTCCAAAATTTCTACACTCTTTTCTCTTGTTTTTCTGAGAAATAATAAATTTACTTATTAATAATATTAATCAATACCAATACTAGTAAGACATTTGTTTAAGTTTCAAAAAAAAGGTGAGTCTAACTAAGGTTATTTTCAATAATTCGAAACTAAATCCATCATTAAATGTTTTTTGGGGGGGCAAGAAGAGTGACAGGCTAGTACTAGTAGTAGGCCTATAGGCCTAGTGCCTCTTCTAAATTATGAACCTGATGAAATCCCCCCCCCCCCCCCAAGGCACATCCACCTCCATTGCATAATACTTATTAAACTCTGGTGATAGTTTGAGCCAAAAGCCGAGTAGTGGAATGATGTGAATTGCAAACAACTGAACAAGAACAAGGCCTTGATTGATTTTATTTTTGGCAATCCTAGCTATTTTTTTTAGTATTTTGACTATATGAATACACTATACTATGGGCCTAAATAATAACAATTAAATAATACAGTCGACTGTGTGAACTGGATATGCTAGGAAAAAGCTTTTAAAAATTATAGTATGACAATAAATTATAAATATGAAATAGGCCTCGCCCTCAACACCTCATGGCATTTTTAGATATTTTAATGAGTTGGGTGTAGGGAGACATTCGACTCGACGGGACGTATTCTAATCTAGGCTACTGGCGAGTAATAATATTACAAAGAAGTAATAGAGTAATAGTTACTAGTACTAGTAGGCTAGCCCAAAAAGGCCAAAGGCAAAGGCCTAGCTTACTGTTTACCTTGTTGATCGTATCATCATCACTGACCAGGCGTTCGTTTCCTTTTCAAGACTACAGGTGGTTGATCCATTGAAGTGGATTTGGTTGAAGGCCTAAGTGTTGTTTTTTTCTGTATACAAACACTGTTGGAAGTACGTGTTTGTTATCTTTTTGTCTTGAGTGGATGATAGATTTGGCGGAATCAGGAAATGACAGCTAGATCTACACGTAACACAAAGCTGCGGATTGTAGTTGGGGTCTGCGGAATATAGTATAGGGGGTCTGCGGATTATAGTTGGGGTCTGCGGAATATAGTATAGGGGGTCTGCGGATTATAGTTGGGGTCTGCGGAATATAGTATAGGGGGTCTGCGGATTATAGTTGGGGTCTGCGGAATATAGTATAGGGGGTCTGCGGATTATAGTTGGGGTCTGCGGAATATAGTATAGGGGGTCTGCGGATTATAGTTGGGGTCTGCGGAATATAGTATAGGGGGTCTGCGGATTATAGTTTGGGTCTGCGGAATATAGTATAGGGGGTCTGCGGATTATAGTTGGGGTCTGCGGAATATAGTATAGGGGGTCTGCGGATTATAGTTTGGGTCTGCGGAATATAGTATAGGGGGTCTGCGGATTATAGTTGGGGTCTGCGGAATATAGTATAGGGGGTCTGCGGATTATAGTTTGGGTCTGCGGAATATAGTATAGGGGGTCTGCGGATTATAGTTGGGGTCTGCGGAATATAGTATAGGGGGTCTGCGGATTATAGTTGGGGTCTGCGGAATATAGTATAGGGGGTCTGCGGATTATAGTTGGGGTCTGCGGAATATAGTATAGGGGGTCTGCGGATTATAGTTGGGGTCTGCGGAATATAGTATAGGGGGTCTGCGGATTATAGTTGGGGTCTGCGGAATATAGTATAGGGGGTCTGCGGATTATAGTTGGGGTCTGCGGAATATAGTATAGGGGGTCTGCGGATTATAGTTGGGGTCTGCGGAATATAGTATAGGGGGTCTGCGGATTATAGTTGGGGTCTGCGGAATATAGTATAGGGGGTCTGCGGATTATAGTTGGGGTCTGCGGAATATAGTATAGGGGGTCTGCGGAATATAGTTGGGTCTGCGGAATATAGTATAGGGGGTCTGCGGATTATAGTTGGGGTCTGCGGAATATAGTATAGGGGGTCTGCGGATTATAGTTGGGGTCTGCGGAATATAGTATAGGGGGTCTGCGGATTATAGTATTCACCTATTCGTCATTGTTGAAGGGAGGTAACTCCGCCACTGGTGGCGCTAGTTGAGGGGGGCTTTACGTTGTTAACAATATTAGTGGCTTCGCTTGACAACTTGACGTCGGTGACAATAAGTCAATACATACAAACTGAACTTTCCCTTCTTCAAATTAGTTATTATCAATTGATGATGTAACTTTAAATAATGTACCTTTTCACATTTTTAATATAATTATACATAATTGTGTTATGTCGGAACATATCATAAAATGCTTCGATCGATAGGGCTATTTTTAGTAACATGTCATGTCATTTCTTGGCGACCAAGTGAAGTATTATGACCCGTCTACTAAATAAATAGCCTTCATTTGATTCGGCTAGTATGCCCCCCCCCACCCTTTAAGAGTATGCATTCTTGGGTGAACAATAAAAATGAGCTGGGTGAAAATTCGAAGTAGGAAAATGCTGCTTTTTGTATGTCCATATCAGCCGTCGTATGTTCGGAATTCGCCGTTCATAAATAAATATAGACCTAGGCCTATTGGAAAATGCGATGCATGTATGAAGCGATTTTAACAAAAAAACTTAAATATATTTCGCCAATCCGTAAATGAATGTTGGACATATTTGGAGAGAATTGTTTTAAAAAAAAACCAAAACAAGCAAAAACAAAAATAAATAGGCCTAGACGATGTTTCTATTCATTTATTTTCCAATAGGCCTACATTTTTTAAAAAAAAAACTGCTCTGGCTGTAAGTTTTAAAAACTAATTAAGTTATTTTTTAAAATAATATATATACCCCCCCCCCCCCTTCCGAGCAGACACCACAATTTATTTTATTGAAAAACAATTCATTTCTCTTTTTTTTTCAAAGACTTATTCTTCTTATTCTGACCCGTAAATAATAAACCCTTGTAAACATTTGGACCCTCCGATCTTAAGGATATATATAACTTGGATGCAGTTGAATTAGTAGCCTACCATCTTTTATTACGGATAGGCCTATATAGTCACAGAATTATTACCCCAAAAATCGATATTAGAAAATATCTTGATAGCTGGAGACAAAATACAAATAATCATGACTTTATGACTTTCTTTGCTGAATCATTAACAAAAAAAAAACAAAGTTAAAATAAAAACTGGTTTTATTATCGAAAATGTACCATAACATCCAGCAAAATACATAATATTTACACAATAGTAAAATCAGGCAAAACATTACTTCATCATGGGAGGAATGACTCTGTACTATCTATAGTAATTGTATTATTATTAAAATCTTTAAAACAGGAACCTTTAGTTTGCACCGATTACTAAAAAAATTATATCCGTCAGTTTTATTCCCTTTATCATATTAAATAAGGCTAAAAACACTGAATAAGTAGGAAAACCAGTATAATATCGAAATAAATTGTCATTTACTTTTAAATTATATAAATAATATAGAAAACTCGGGATGTTGACTTGTCAAATTATCAATAGCATTGGCCAGTCTACCTGTTCCGATTGTACTTAAATAATCATGATCATGCTGGGTTGACTGAAATAAAAAGAAAAGAACACATCATTTAAAAATGTAACAAAAGATCACTTGATTGAAATATGTAACTTATATATATGAGAAATTTTTTTCTCACTAAGACTTTTGCTGTGTTTCATTTTGTTTGAAGCATGTACATGTAGGCCTATCACTACAGTCTCAGGACTTGTTTGACTGTTTGTACATGTATGTGTCGAACTATTTATAGTAAAATTGTGTGACAGTATTGATTTTATTAAAAAATGTGCTGTAGTAATTCAATATCAGTACATTTTTTAAAAAAAAGAATAAAATATCATATTTAACTTACAGATAACTGTTTCATTCCATCAATTTTTTCGTGCTGAATGCTCGGCTTCCAAAATTTCTACACTCTTTTCTCTTGTTTTTCTGAGAAATAATAAATTTACTTATTAATAATATTAATCAATACCAATACTAGTAAGACATTTGTTTAAGTTTCAAAAAAAAAGGTGAGTCTAACTAAGGTTATTTTCAATAATTCGAAACTAAATCCATCATTAAATGTTTTTTTGGGGGGCAAGAAGAGTGACAGGCTAGTACTAGTAGTAGGCCTATAGGCCTAGTGCCTCTTCTAAATTATGAACCTGATGAAATCCCCCCCCCCCCCCCAAGGCACATCCACCTCCATTGCATAATACTTATTAAACTCTGGTGATAGTTTGAGCCAAAAGCCGAGTAGTGGAATGATGTGAATTGCAAACAACTGAACAAGAACAAGGCCTTGATTGATTTTATTTTTGGCAATCCTAGCTATTTTTTTTAGTATTTTGACTATATGAATACACTATACTATGGGCCTAAATAATAACAATTAAATAATACAGTCGACTGTGTGAACTGGATATGCTAGGAAAAAGCTTTTAAAAATTATAGTATGACAATAAATTATAAATATGAAATAGGCCTCGCCCTCAACACCTCATGGCATTTTTAGATATTTTAATGAGTTGGGTGTAGGGAGACATTCGACTCGACGGGACGTATTCTAATCTAGGCTACTGGCGAGTAATAATATTACAAAGAAGTAATAGAGTAATAGTTACTAGTACTAGTAGGCTAGCCCAAAAAGGCCAAAGGCAAAGGCCTAGCTTACTGTTTACCTTGTTGATCGTATCATCATCACTGACCAGGCGTTCGTTTCCTTTTCAAGACTACAGGTGGTTGATCCATTGAAGTGGATTTGGTTGAAGGCCTAAGTGTTGTTTTTTTCTGTATACAAACACTGTTGGAAGTACGTGTTTGTTATCTTTTTGTCTTGAGTGGATGATAGATTTGGCGGAATCAGGAAATGACAGCTAGAGCTACACGTAACACAAAGCTGCGGATTGTAGTTGGGGTCTGCGGAATATAGTATAGGGGGTCTGCGGATTATAGTTGGGGTCTGCGGAATATAGTATAGGGGGTCTGCGGATTATAGTTGGGGTCTGCGGAATATAGTATAGGGGGTCTGCGGATTATAGTTTGGGTCTGCGGAATATAGTATAGGGGGTCTGCGGATTATAGTTGGGGTCTGCGGAATATAGTATAGGGGGTCTGCGGATTATAGTTTGGGTCTGCGGAATATAGTATAGGGGGTCTGCGGATTATAGTTGGGGTCTGCGGAATATAGTATAGGGGGTCTGCGGATTATAGTTTGGGTCTGCGGAATATAGTATAGGGGGTCTGCGGATTATAGTTGGGGTCTGCGGAATATAGTATAGGGGGTCTGCGGATTATAGTTGGGGTCTGCGGAATATAGTATAGGGGGTCTGCGGATTATAGTTGGGGTCTGCGGAATATAGTATAGGGGGTCTGCGGATTATAGTTGGGGTCTGCGGAATATAGTATAGGGGGTCTGCGGATTATAGTTGGGGTCTGCGGAATATAGTATAGGGGGTCTGCGGATTATAGTTGGGGTCTGCGGAATATAGTATAGGGGGTCTGCGGATTATAGTTGGGGTCTGCGGAATATAGTATAGGGGGTCTGCGGATTATAGTTGGGGTCTGCGGAATATAGTATAGGGGGTCTGCGGATTATAGTTGGGGTCTGCGGAATATAGTATAGGGGGTCTGCGGATTATAGTTGGGGTCTGCGGAATATAGTATAGGGGGTCTGCGGATTATAGTTGGGGTCTGCGGAATATAGTATAGGGGGTCTGCGGAATATAGTTGGGTCTGCGGAATATAGTATAGGGGGTCTGCGGATTATAGTTGGGGTCTGCGGAATATAGTATAGGGGGTCTGCGGATTATAGTTGGGGTCTGCGGAATATAGTATAGGGGGTCTGCGGATTATAGTTGGGGTCTGCGGAATATAGTATAGGGGGTCTGCGGAATATAGTTGGGTCTGCGGAATATAGTATAGGGGGTCTGCGGATTATAGTTGGGGTCTGCGGAATATAGTATAGGGGGTCTGCGGATTATAGTTGGGGTCTGCGGAATATAGTATAGGGGGTCTGTGGATTATAGTTGGGGTCTGCGGAATATAGTATAGGGGGTCTGCGGATTATAGTTGGGGTCTGCGGAATATAGTATAGGGGGTCTGCGATCTTCGGATTATACAGGTCTGCGATCTTCGATCTTCGGATTATACACTACCTAGATGTAGGCCAGCTTACTGCTACTAGTTAGGTTATTCACATTATTTAATAATAATATTATAATATTATGGTACTTGAAATTCTTGAATGAACTTTTAATAATCTAACCAAGTGAACTAGCAACACCTGGTAAATATAAACAATTTTGATTTGCTTTAAATTAGATTTCCCAATAAACAGAAGGAGCTGAATAGATTTTTAATGTGGGAGATAAACTGCAGAAGACGAGACAAAAAGCCATCAATTCGATCTCTCTTGTGCAGCATTCATTTTAATAATGACTGTATGGATAGAACTGGACAAGTCGGAAGATTGAAGAGTGACGCAGTACCGACAAATTTTGATGTGCCAGAACACTTACAGGTAAAACAATAGATGCATATATTTGATTATAAACTTTTGTTAACTCATAAATTTATACTATAGCAGTTAACAGTGATCAAAAATTTATTACCGGTTGTACAATTTATGAATAGGCTTTTATATTATATTTTTATATTGTCTGTTTCAAATTTCAAGTCATACAATTATTAAAAAAATTATAATGCAATGACCTAGATCTGCCTATTGCAGCCTGCAGGTCTTTCTTTAAGCCAGAAATGTTTTATAATGAAGTTTGAATTACATTTATTAACATGGCAAGACCATGATAAACTCTCGATGCCATAGGATAAGCTTATATCCAATAATTCAGTAGATTAGAAAAGTTTGAAGCCATATTTAAAAGTGATGAAGCAAGGCTTAGCTTTGAACAATTAATGCACACATTGTGTCAAACCTTGGAGGAATTTGAATTCAATTTTCAATATACCGGTATTCATTTGGCATTCACTATATAATTACATGTAGTAAGAATGGCCAGCTCTGTATCAAAATCATTCATGTCATTCATAAACTATTATTCAATTCTCATATTTATCATTCATTAGAATTGTTGCATGTATCAGTGGTAAGTATATCTCATACATACTTCATTCTTATCAAAACATCAGTGTTTGGTTAGATGGTAAAACATACAAAGAGCTGGAATTATAAGTCATTTGCAACAATTATTTAATGAAGATTTTTCATATTTAACTTTGGTGGCTACAGGAATGAAATGTGAATTCGAAGGGATGATTCTGATGGTTATTTGCAAAGTTTCTGTAGTATAATAGCAATACATCCTTGAACTGTACGTGTTGTAGGAAAGGAAGATGCAGGTTCGAATCCAGCCAGGAACTCATTTTCACATTCATTATCATCCATTTTTCATTCATTTCATATTCAGCCATCAGTGTTAAATTCATCAAGATTTTTATAGATAATTTCACTGTGTTTTTGATGTCAACTTATTAAAATATAAGTTTAATTTGATCTGATGTACTTTTACTTTAACATGAAAGTAACATGAAAGCATAATTAATTCAAAGCATGTATACTTTATTTCAGTTGAAGCTAAATGCTAGATGCAATGGCTATTCGAAAACGAATCTAGGAAAAAAAGTCACAGAAAAAAAGTCACAGGAAAAAAAGTCACAGGTAAAAAAGTCACAATTTATATTGTTGATAAGTGTGAAGAACTTGGCCATGAGATGTAGAAACGATCGTGACTGATTTCAAAGAACGTATTTTGCGCTCTTTGCTCGTCGTGTTTGGTAGAGACGTGGCAGCCAAAGGATGCTTCTACCACCTGACACAGTCAACCTGGCGACATGTCCAGACACTAGGACTAGTACCCCACTACAAGGCCTAACCTTCTCCATGAGAAAACCCCTCCCCCCAATGTTCCCTCCTGAAGTTTGGAACGTACATGACGCAACCATGAACAGTGCCCCCTGTACCAACAACATCTGCGGGGGATGGAATAACAAGTTCTACAATCTTGTCGGCCAACACCATCCATCCATCTGGAGAGTGGTGGAGTGGTTCCAGAAGGAATCAGCCACAGTCCAGACTGTCGTCGCCCAGGATGCCATCGGCAATTGACCCGTCAGAAAGGTCAAAAAGAAACTTGTAAAGATGCAGACACAGCTACGAAATCTGTGCAGGGATCGTGTCAGCGGTGCCAAATTCATCCCATTTATCCTGTGGGTTTTTTTTACCTAAGCAAATTTGTGACTTTTTTACTGTGACTTTTTTTCCTGTGACTTTTTTACCTAGGCAAATTTGTGACTTTTTTACTGTGACTTATTTTCCTGTGACTTTTTTTCCGCGCACCTCGAAAACAGGTCACCTATGACAGTCACGCTGGTAAGCTAGTTGGGTTTGTTGACTTGGTAACTGGGATCGACGAGACAGATGAAGCCAAAGAGGCGCTAGTTTTATGTTGGTGGGGATTAAATCCAAATGGAAAGCTCCTGTGGCGTATTATTTAACAAAAGGGTTACAGGCAGAAGTGCAAGCTGAGCTTCTTGTGGGGTGTATAGAGAAGCTGTCTGAGTCTGGTTTTGTCATCCACTCAGTCACAATGGATGGTCATGCATCAAATATCAGCATGTGTAATTTGTTGGGATGTAATTTTGAATACCAGCAAGATCCCAAACCATTTTTTGAATTACCTGGAATTAATAACAGAATATGGGTTGTAATGGATGCCTGCCATATGGTTAAACTCATTAGAAATGTGTTAGAGGCCTATGGAACACTCATGTCTGCTAAGGGTGCCATAAAATGGGATCATATTAGGCAACTGAACGACGTCCAAGAAGAAATAGGACTCCGCTTAGGCAACAGGCTTTCAGCTAATCATTTAGCCTTTAAGCAACAAATAATGAAAGTAAGATTTTAGTCCAGTAGTGAGAAAAAACAAAAGTTATTATGCAATTTGCCAAAGACCTCGAAATATTAGAGGATCATTTTATCTGCAATAAACTAGTGAACTATTAGAACTTGCACAATGTTTGCAAATGTATCATAAACACTATTCTAAATAAAGCTCAATCTATCCTTCTAGAAATGTATACTTTATTAAGTAAGTAATTTTGGAACATATACATGTACATGTACACCAAAAAGTATCCTCAAAAAGCTTTTTCAGTCCACAAATTATTAAGTGATATTAACCAATTCTTAAACATAGGTTTTAATTATTAAATTGTAAATTCATATTCTTTTTTCCTCAGGTATCACTTGCAGTGCAGACTTTGTCTAGTTCTGTTGCCCGAGCATTGGAAACGGCCGAGGAACTTGGAGTGCAGGGTTTTCATTTATGTGAGCCAACTATAGAATTTATTGAGGTAAAATAGTAAAAAAACTAACATTTTATTATCCTATCATAAATATTTTATGGACCTTACAACTTAGCATAAATAGTCTGATACACAGTTAAAGACGTGCACATGACACAGACTCCAAACAATATAACTCGTTCAGGTAATTGATCGACTATTTGATATTTTGAATAGTCGTTCCCCTTTTGGAAAAGGTTTTAAGAAACCTCTTAAAAGCACATAATATTCAGTATATTATGGACTTTCTTATTGAAACAAAGTCGTTTTTGCTGTCTCTAAGAACTTCTGATAGAAAATTATTGTCGAGTAGTCGAAGGTGATACTAATTATGATGTTGGTTTTAGATTTTATTTCGAGTTAAACCTTGTTTAATATTATTATCTGATCTACGAATTGTTTATATTTAAATGCATGATTATTACAGGAGTTATTAATTATTTAACATCATATTCATTGGTTTTGTGACACTACAGGTAGGGTTACGCGGTTAAAGAGTTATATTTAGTTTCTTTTTTTCCTTTTTACTACACATAGCTTCATTGAATGCTTGGTTATGTGTTATGTGTTATTATAATTGGTAATCATTATTATCTTATTATGGATTCACCAATTAATAAGCTTACATATATTGGCAAGTTGATCTTTTAAACAAAAACTTATAACTGAAAAAAGGAATCATTAACAATTGTATTTTTCTTGTATCTTTTACAAACAAAGAATAATAATCTCTTTAAATGCTGCCAATTTCAGGAAAACAGGATTTATGGGAATGGTGATAAATATAGACAGTATCCTTGGTTTGTGTTCAGATCTTTTTTACACTGATGTGCACCCACTTAAATACATACTAACATATAAATTCAGTCAAGATCACCTTGAACTATTTTTCAATGCTGTACGCAGAATTGGTAAGATCTTTATAAAATATAATGGGCAAATATCAAATCTACAAACATTTATTTGAATAAACAAATTTAAATATGGCCCTGTTGTGTCCGCTAAATATAGCCTATAAAAAATAAGACAAGTCTTTGATATTATTGTAATCATTATATTCTTGATTAAAACAAATAATATACATGTACATGGTATTGTAGCCAAAAGTGGAAGTTTTTTGAGATTCCAGCTTGTAAAAAAGCGGTGTCCAATGATCCAACCCCATTTCACTCTCTCTCCCCTCTGAATTTTATGGTTTTACACGACACAGCTCTTCCTGAAATCCTGCTTACAAGTATGTCTTCAACAATGAAATTTAACCAGTGGCATATTGAAAAAACACACACCTGAAAGGCAATAAAAATAAATGAATTAGTGCTTTTGAAAGATAATAATCATTTATTTCAATTATTTGTTGTATAATCAAGTTTTTAACTTTTCTTTGTAGGTGGCTGGAATAATAACCCCACTGTAATTCAGTTTAAGGCTGCATTTAGACGCCTAATATCACGTGCTGGAACGAGTACAAGTGGATCCAGTGGCAATGTAGTTGAAATGGACGACACAGCAATTATTCAAGCTTCAACTTCTACGTATGTCCCATCCACGGTTTTCAGAAATGATGATCATAATATTATTAATATGCCTTTTGAAAATGTAGATAATTATAATCTAAATGCAAAACAAAGTTTACTTATAGATAATGTACTCGTATATATTTCTGGATATGTTGTAAGGAAAGCACTACCACAATTAAAGTGTGATATTTGTAGATCAGTAATTGTAAACCAAGCGACTAAATTTAATAATACCCATTTTCTTATTACCATTAAAGATAATGGCGGATTACTTAAAATTATAACTGTAGCAGAGAAATTATTAAGATGTATGTCACAAATTAATACACCATCTCATTGTTGTACTATGTTGAAATTGCAAGCTGCTGTGTTAGAAGAAGTTGGGGGGGGGGGTAGATGTTCTAGACTTAAATATACACATAGATGATACGCATTTAGGCATAGATAACCATTACTATGATTTAGTAAGACTTGTTGTTGGAATATGTTTTAAATTACGGCAATATCACATTGTCAGACTACACAATATAAAATTAAAAGCCAACAGTGTTCGCCAGAAGTTAACTAAGAGTATTCATTTCATGGGACAATAAAATAAGATTGACATGTCACAACATAAATCTGTATATATTATATAAATGTGTCTTTTTATAGTGGTCACGTCAAATGCTTATTTTATGTTTAATATATTATTATTCATTATTGTATACTATTTGATATAACTAAAATGATCAATTTGGGGGCTTGTTTTGGTCCCTTTCTAATTTCTAGAAACTATATATGATTATCATTCTAAAATTATATTTTGTCTGTCTGTTACTCTTTTTGGGACACAATAACTCTCCTTCTAATTGAGCTAGAATGTTCAAACTAAATAAGTGAGACTGATGAAACTTGGTGTAGTTTCATTACAATAATACCTTGACTAAGTTCAATAATGAGCATTTTCAGGGTATGTAGCGATAAGCAATTTAATTGAGATGGAATGTTTAAAATTTATGTAGATGTTCATTAGGTGACAAGTTCAATGATTACTCAAGAGCTAAATCTGTCTTTCTTTAAACCTGAAGTGTTATCTAAATTAATTAACTTATCCAGAACATAGTCAACTCTCGATATCATCACTAGCCTGTGATATAGACTATGTTGGGGCTTTTTATCGTACTGACTTTAGTAATGATGATTGAGGCTAGGCCGAAATTCCAATCGCTAAATACTCGGTTCAGATTGGATCAATTTGACTGAAATTTTTACCAAATTCCCTTTACATTATCTAGTTTTTAACTATTATAGCTGCCGGCGTTTATCTAAACTCCCATAATGTATCTTAAACATTTCCTACTAAAGCCAAGCAGAGTTTCATTGGTTAAAGGTTTGGGACAAGATAACTTTGATCTTAACTGACGAAGAGTGATGGAAATCAGTGTATAGTTTTCACTACCAGGTACTTCAAAACTTTTTGAAAAGATAAACGTGCAATAAATGAATATGTGACATCTACTTATTTTCGGATTTCGGATTCAGTCTCACTGTTGGCTTATTTCAATTGATTTCACTGAATTATTATTATTGAACACAACATGGATGACAATGATATTTATTTCTATTGTTTTTAACTGACAATACCAGTATTTAAAAAGAAAAGCAAGCATTATTTTTGACTTTTTATATGCTTACATTTTCATTTGGACTAACTATGTTGTTGAAGTTGTTGTTATGGTTACATATTTAACTTTAAGAAATCTCAGACACGCTTTCAACTTTGTTGTTGAAGTTGTTGTTATGGTTACATATTTATCTTTAAGAAATCTCAGACACGCTTTCAACTTTGTTAAAATATAGTTTTTAACATGGTTATGGTTGAAACTTGCAAGTTCAAATTTTTCTAGAATATTTCTTCTGTATTATAAATATAATACTTGTATTTACCTTTCATGTAGGCCTACTTTAACATTTAGATGTTGAATACTTAATCATCAGTTGTTTCCCATTACTTTACTTCATTGATTTCATCATCATTCATCATACTTAAAATAAAATTAACCAGTTTAAAAAAAAAGAAGAAAAAAAAAAGGGGGAAGTAGGTCTATTGACTCATGGAGCCTCACTTCAATCCTAACTGGTAAAAGTATATATGGTGTTGTTTATATTATCACTGCTTCTCTTAGCTGGGAAAGTAACATTTGAATGGATAAATATAACCCAATAACAGGTAGGTATATATAGTCTATATTGTCAGCGTATGATATAATAATAGCCCAAGCGTTGCATGCTGGAATATTGGGTCGGAGCATTATTGTAAACGTAGCTGATACGAAAATCTACTAGTAGGCCAACTACATCACCATTGAAGAAGAACCGAGGAACCGATTTATTACTGCATTTTATTCACAGAATAATAAACTACGTCTACGGCCGTCTGTATAAAAAAAAAGGACCCGGGAAATATTTTAAATACACAAAGGTAAATAACTTACCGTACAACTACCGGTACCATTAAAATGCAGTATAATAAATGATTAAATGACAGCCCGGTTGGCCTCCTGTACGCCTATATTTTGCTGGATGGGCTAGCATATATTATTTGTGTGCTTTGTCGATCATCGAGATTCCATAATTTCAAAAATAAATACCACAAGCATTGCTCATCCATCCAGTCTCTTTAATTTGTAGATGAAAATAATAATAATAAGTCCATTTTGACATGGCATCATCGTATGTTTCACCGTTGTTACCGCCAGTACCGGTATGTCACAATGCCTATTTAACGGCTTCGCTTCATAGTCATTCCATTAAATTGGAGAATGAAGATATATATATTAAGTTTTACAAGCTGGTACAGCAAAACCTGTGATAATGTATGGCAATGGGTAGTTTTACGACCCTTCTTTCTTTCAAGCGTAACGTAAAACGAAGCTGAATTCATTGAGTTCATCGCACGCGACGTCAACAGAAACAATGCACAAAGATGGCGGCCCTATTTACATGTCGCGGGTCACGTGACGGCCATTCTAGTCTATTTATATATTTCTATGATTTCAGGCCTAATGAATAAGCTGCAATATGCAGGTGTAGCTCTTGCATGATGTATGTTTAACGGTTAGTAATATTCACGGCGGTCTTAACTCTTGTTGATATCAGTGTGCACCCGAACAATAGCAGTCTCCGTGCTATGAAACTTCCTGCAAGCACTGTGGAACTCTTCCATTAGATTATTGTCATTGATATGGGATGTGAGTTGGCTTGATATTATGCGTTCAAAGCTTTTAGATATAAAAGTCAGGTTTTGAAACCGGTCTGTAATTGTTTTCAAGATTTTGATACAAGTTGAATTTCGTAATTAGTGAGAACTTGATTGCGGTTTTGAAATCATCAGGAACAGTATTTTCACAAATACAAGTGTTTATAATATCCGTAATAATGGGTACATTTATTTTTAATAATATTGTCGCGAGGGGGTCCAGTTATCATGATTATGGGGAAGATTGCTTTAAATTTTCAGCCAAAGACAGGTGTTGGATATGAAAGTCGGAACGTCAGAGAAGACAAATTATTATAATAAAAGGTCCACTGATTTTGGCAGCCAATTCTTCTGGGAAAAGTAAGCAGAGATTAAAACAAACCGGACAGCAATGCGTATCTCCATTCATTACAGATGAAACCAAATTCTATAAAAGAGGGCTGATTAAGGCTGTAAAAAACAGGTTTATTCATCAACATGATTTTCCTGTATCCCAAACAAAAGTTGTTTGGCTGTGATTATTACTAGGATAGTAAGTCCGCAAAAAACAGAAGCGGTCTTTGCAAAATTAATTGCAATTATTTGATTCGCAGCCACGATCAACTTCCTTTTATCTGGATTTGGTACTTTTTAACCTATTTATCTTTTTCCACTACGCGTATCAGATTGCGAACGCTGTTCATCTCAGTATTGTATCAGCTCCAAGTTATTGAACATCAGAGGAGAATTGCATGAGTTACTGGCAGCCCACTTTTTCGCGAAATTGGCCTATTTGCTGCGATTTCCAACTCCACTTCATATCCCAGAAACGCAAATGTCTTAGGGACATAATTATTTCACCAAAATTAAGCTTATTTACACACCAACATTGCATTATATATAGTTGATTTTCTAATGTTTGCAATAACCACACATAAGATTAAACACTTACGTAAACTTGAACTAGCTACCGGTAGCTATATTTAAATATTATTTTCGTCTTTAAAATCACATCTTAGTAAAACCCCAAGTTTTTTTTTTATAAACGGAGCAGAATTGAAGAAGTTATTCTCCGTTTATGCGCCCGATGAGAACAGTTCGAAGATGGCAAAGAAACGGTGAAAATATTATTTTTTTTGCGGCCGGGGACAAGTTCGCTCAAACCCCAACGTTCTGGACTGATTGATTGAATATAGTTATATTTACGTATTATATTGTAAATAGTGTACACGATTCCTTTGTTGTTTTTAGGTTACATGTTAAATATTTGTGGGGGAGGGATTATATAGACTTTGCCTGTTTCCTAATCCTAATATTCAATAAAATATTGTTTAGAAAATATATTTTTTTATTTCAATAATTCGCTTGCGCGTAGGGTTTTTTAGCAGCTGAATCTGTTTTTGGTTAAGTTTGTGGGGACACGTGTCAGAAAATAGCTTACGAAGTTGTTCGGTACCATTTTGGGTGGGGTAGGGTCTTAATATTGAACTGTGATACGAAATTCCTGATATAACACATACTGTATACCATATTAGATATTTATACGAAATTCCGGATGTTTTTTCAATTACTACTGGAAAGAATTTGCTGCCACATTCACGTATCTTTAACTTGCTAACAGATCAAATTCGAACCAAACTGAACTCTATTGAGTTGCGGGGATAAAATACATGTAAACGTTTATTGAATAGCCGGAAGGTTTTTGTTATCGCTCCTTCAATTGAAATTGTGCATTCACGGTTTTGCACAATTAACCCGTGTTCGTTAGAGCAACGATTGTCTTATGTTACAACTATTTATAATGTTAAAAGATAAAAAAATCATTGTGTAATATAACGCTCAAACGATACCCCATTATTATATGATAACTTATTGTATTTAAGATCAATTTGGTATGGTATGCCATAATCCATAACGCATTATGTGATCTAATGAACAACTTTACGAGATGTTTAGAAACACATTAAAAATTAAATCAGTGTATTCAATTGCAAGGGGATGTTTTGATTATTGATTTTTACAAAAAATAAAACTGTTAATATAACCTTAAAATAGGCGACTGAAAAATGACTAATTGTGCATATACAGTAAATGATAACTGCGATATCCTTTATTAGGGGGGGGGGCGGATATGTGAAATGGGCGTGACTTTCTGAAAGAAGCATGGCAATTTGGCCTAAGAGGGTTGTGGGTATTCTAATTTCAAAACATTGAGGGAACCACGACGTCACCCAACCGTTCTCGTCAAAAATCGCTAAATTCAAAATGGCCACAATAAAATACGTTATCGTCCATAAAATGTAAGTGCGCCGATTTCACTGATCTTGATGTCTATACCTATGTTTTGGAGGTTACGGAATCTAGTAAAACACATACAAAGACTCATAACGTTCTACTTCATAGTGTTTTCTAAAGATAGAAAGGATCCAAGATCTTTGGGTTATAAACATGCATGCCAAGTTTCATTAAAATCGGTTCAAAATCGTGACCTCTATCGGGTCCACAAGCTAAAAACATAATTGTACGTACGATCAGGGGCCATAATTCATGATGTTTTGATCCGATACATGCCAATATCGAAAGCAGTCGAGATCTTTTGCGGATAAACCTATATTTCAAGTTTCGTCAAAATCGGATAACAATTGTGACGGACGGACAGGGGCGACGACATAATACATGTGGGCGTATAAAAATGGTTATAATTCTAATCCATGTTTTATATGCACACGAAAGTGTTGTAAAAATATTCAATAAACGTCTGAACTTTCTTCATAAATACCATATATTCAGAGAAAATAAACTTAACAAGGTATCGGTATCATTCTATTTTCAGAAACAAGTGATGGACATCTGGACAATCACCTATACTGTCCAAAAGACCAACTAGAATATTAGTTTCTTGTGTCATAAACCCACCAGCAACACGTTACTCGTCTCAGGCCACTACTTCATCTGCCTTGCATGCATTGAACAAAATGCCCTTACATAATTATGAACATATGCCGACTAGAAGATGGGGATTGTATGAACAAAAAACATAACAAAAGTAAAGCATAAAGTTCAGTGTAATGCAGCAAAGGTGGCGGGGGCCAGGAAGCTGCAATAAAAAGTTTGTATGAACACGACCTAATCACCGCCTAAAAATCAGAGAGAGAGAGAGATGGGGTTTAACGTCCATTTGACACAAACTAGGTCATTTTGGGACTAACGTATGGTTTTTAATATTTATTTCAATTATTCGCTTGCGCAAGGGGTCTTTAGCAGTGGAAGGAAACTGGGGTGCCCGGGGGAAACCCACGAGGTTGAGAAGGCACCCCTATCTCCATGTCACATACGCTCACACTAGGGCTCGAAACACAGCCGCAAGCCAGGGGTGACCGGCCACCTAGAGGTCGAAGCGCGGCACTCTAGACCACTAGGCCATCCAAACCCCCGCATAAAAATCACCTTTGTAGGTCAACTACTTCAGCATGTCCCATATATGCAGACGGCAGAGCCTCGTTTTTTTTTACTTTATAAATTATTTATAACTTGTGTTTATATTTTTATACGCCCACATTTTCATGTGGTCGTATTATGTCGTCGCCCCTGTCCGGATCTCCGTCCACAATTGTTTGTGGACTCTCTACAGGTCACAATTCTTGTCGGATTTTGACGAAACTCGAAATATAGGTTTATCCCCAAAAGATCTCGGCTGCTTTCGATATTGGCATGTATCTATCTGATCAAAACTTCATGGATTATGGCCTCTGATTGTACGAAAAATCACGGTTTTAGCTTGTGGACCCTATAGAGGTCACAATTTTGAACCGATTTTGATGAAATTTGACATGCTTGTTTATAACCCAAAGATCTTGGTTCCTGTCGACATTAGCGCCCATCGGAACGTAATTTCCTGAATTATGGCCCCTGATTGTCCTAAAATTCACCTATTTTAGCTCGTGGTACCTCTGGAGGTCACAATTATTGTTATTCTATTTGAAAAACCGTTCGATTATATCACCGTTACACCCTAAGGAAGGTTGAGTTCAAATTTCGGAAAAATCGGACCAATATTACTATACAAAATGGCTGCCGTTCGTACGCGAATACTGTTAAAAAATGGTATATCAAGGTTGTGGACACTGTAGAGATCCCAATTTTAATTCGATTTTGATGAAACTTGAAATACATGGTTATAATCCAAAGATCTTGGTTTCTGTCGATATTTGCGCACATCGGATCGTATTATGGCACTGATTATACGCAAAATCGCCTTGGTTTAGCCAATTTAAAAAATCGTTTGATTATATCACCGTTAAACCCTGAGGTAGGTTTAGTTCGAATTTCGGAAAAATTGGACCAAAATTGCCATACAAAATGGCCGCCATTCGTACGCGAATACTGTTAAAAAATGGTATATCAAGGTTGTGGACCCTGTAGAGGTCACAATTTTAATTCGATTTTGATGAAACTTGAAATGCATGGTTATAACCCAAAGATCTTGGTTCCTTTCGATATTTGTGCATATCGGATCGTAACTTCCTAAATTAAGGCCCCTGATTATACGCAAAATCGTTTTTATTTAGCTTGTGGTCCCTCTGGAGGTCACAATTATTATCCGATTTAAAAAATCGTTTGATTATATCACCGTTACACCCTAAGGAAGGTTGAGTTCGAATTTCGGAAAAATTCGGAACAAAATTGCCATACAAAATGGCCGCCGCGTGTATGCGAATACTGTTATAAAGCGGTATATCAAGGTTGTGGACCCAGTATAGGTCACAATTTTGATTCAATTTTGATGAAACTTGAAATGCATGGTTATAACCCAAAGATCTTGGTTCATTTCGTTATTTGCACATATCAGATCATAACTTCCTGAATTATGGCCCCTGATTGTCCGAAAAATCGCCTATGGTCCCTCTGGAGGTCACCATTATTATCCGATTTAAAAATAACTGCTTGACTCTATCACCGTTACACCATACGGAAGGTTGAGTTTGAATTTCAGGGAAATCGGACCATAATTGCCAGACAAAATGACCGCCGTTTGTATGCTAATAGTGTTAAAATATGGTATATCAAGGTTGTGGACCCAGTATAGGTCACAATTTTAATTCGATTTTGTTGATACTTGAAATGTATGTTTATAACCTAAAGATCATGATTCTTTTCGATATTTGCGCATATCAAATTGTAATTTAATGAATTATAGCCTTTGATTGTAGGAAAAATCACGTTCGGTTTTGCTTGTTCTCTATCCATCTCTCGAAAATGTGGGCGTATCCTGCCTGGCAGTGCCAACTTACTATCTTCTGATATCAAAAAACACTCGTAGGAGATTCTGTGATGGTACCACGGGAGATTTTCACAAAGCAGAAAAAATGTCCTTTGATACCAGTGTCCGAAACATCGCTACAAAACTCCGAAGACCCAGACCATAAATCCCCTAGTCCAAATTTTCATGCTTCTTTCCGGAAGCGCACCACTTGACCAAGACATGTTACTTTTTCGCCCCACTGCATTAGGAGTGTTAATAAACTTTCTTGCAACAATTCTTTATATTACAACCTTTAGAAGCGGATATTTAAGTTAAAATGAAATGCAATGGGGTCCTCCTGTTCTGCTCCTTAACTAGGCTAATGAAGACGGACATACGCTATGCTAAGAGGAACATTTGCCCTGGCAGCGGTACTGCGACCTACTGTTCTATCGAATTCCAACTACCATGGGATCTTTTATGTGTACATGGGACCTCGGGGTTTCGTCCCATCCGGGCGACTAGACAGCTGTCCTTGCCAGGCTCTCCATACTATATCACTGACAAGAGTGAGCACGCCGGAAAACTGCCCGCACTTTCTTAGCTAATGCAGGGATCGAACACCCGACCTCCGGGCTAGCGAACCTGCGTCTTTTCCACTTGGCCACCATGACCTAGGAAAACAGCCGTGTCGTTGGAATATGATCGCCGTAGATCGGTTTATAGATATTTGACAATCACCTATTTTAACTTACCTGTCAAACTTTGATCAACATGTATAGATTGTATTTCGGTTGAGTTCAACCCTTTATCCACCATATTTAAAATATAACATGTACTGACACCGTCATAGTGGAATAATTTACATCCAGGGTATGAGGCACATTTCATGGCACATGTGGTCAGAGATACATCTTTAAATGAAACAGAGTAATCCACAGTAACAGTACTTTCTAACTCAATGTTTTTGAAAAAATTGTCCTTAGCGTCTATTTTGGAAAAGAATAATAATATACAAAACAGAATTATACAAGGGAGACCTAATCTTGACATTTCTAAATAAACTTAATTATCTTTTAAAAACTCAAATCCCATTACCGTGCAGAGCGATCATACTGATATATTTCAAGTAGATGCACAGAAGTTAAACTAAACGTGAAGTTATAGACCTATAGCTGATAAGAAAGAGCACTCAGAAGTAATCGATAAAATAAAGTAAAATTTTTAACGGATCAAATCCTGAGCATATGAACATCTACTGTTTACAATTATACAGGCGCGGACCCGGGGGGGGGGGGCAGGGGCCCGTGCCCCCCCTCCTCAGCCCCAGCGAGACTGGTGTATCCGCTTTTTAATTGATGATATGAACTGATTTTTGCATTGTCACTGCCCTGGCAATGCGACGAAGGCTCCGGGGACTACACCAAACCACTAATACATGCGGCACTCTAATGATTACCATTTATTACAATGTATGCCCCCCCCCCCCTTGAAAAAATCCTGGATCCGGGCCTGTTATATGTATTCATATTTTTTGAGTGGCAATTAGCGATCGGGTAACAAATTAACAAAACACAAATATTCTTTGTAATTATATAAATTCTAGTATATCCAAACCTAGTCGGCTAATATCTAGAAATCAAATAAATCTGTTAATTATATAATTTATAAGACGGAAATTAAATTAGAACCATATCTTACCTCATTGCCGAATAATTATAAATATACTTTTATAAGATATAGAACATGAAATCATAAACTCTCTGTCGAGGTCGGGAGATGGATAAGTCTCTGTCACCCAAAACCCCCTAGTCTCCAATGGGTCGTTTCTCAAATTTTTGACGAAAATTACTGGATAGCCTATCCCATAAAAAAACAAACTCTCGGTTACGCATGGGCAATGGAACTTATTGGCTAAAGTCTCGGCAAGTGCTAGATCTTATGAAGCCCGGCCGATTATATTGGCTATAGTCTCGATCTTATGACGCCGGGCCGATTTCGCCAGATCCTATAAAACAAGGTTGAAATATATCCCACAATTCACTTGACACATCTATTATTAGAAACAAAATAGAGACAATGGAAAAAAAGCACGAATTGCGATGAAAAATTAAGAAGATTGTGAGAAGCAATACGTCTGATTCATGACGAGAGAAAATTACCATTTTAATTAAAACCTTTACCAACAAAATTTTAAAGATTGGCATTGTTAACAACCGAGCTGTTTTGATAGATTCAGTACGTGGTAACTTAAAAGACTGGATAATCAAGACAATGATTTACTTTCCGTCAAATTTTGAGATGATAGTGACTACTGTCTGTTCCAAACGACACTACGACTCGAAATGTGCTTACTATTTCTTCAATTTTTAATTAAAATGGTTAAAACTTAACGACCTACCTGGAATTGTCATCCCTTAACTTTCTACCTCACGTTAACTAATTTCAGATCAAGCTATATATCATTTCTCTCGTGAAAAATCGTGTTTTGTTTACTTCGCGGTGTTGAAGACAGCCATGCTTGACCTGGTTATTTAGAATATACCAAATCTAACAGGGGCGATAATTTGGCTTGGGGTCGTTTCGTCCTAATTGCATGTTTAAACAGTTGTTTCGACACAAACAGACACGCACGTACAAACAGACATATACAGACGCACGCACGGCCAAAAATCAAACAGGCGAATCCTCCCGCACAAAGCATTATTAACCGAATGCACCCGATTTGTGGAATACCCTTATACCCCTATATGATATAGAGTGACCCAACTTGCACCGGCGCAGTGGAATTGTTGATGTTCTGTGTAACTGGCCGGTGTCGAAAAATGTGAAATTTACAAGAGGATAAGGGTTTTTATCAAACTAATAGGCGTTAATGCTAGACGCAGAAAGTAATGGGGTGACAATTCCAGGTAGGTCGTTAAGTTTTAACCATTTTAATTAAAAATTGAAGAAATAGTAAGCAAATTTCGAGTCGTAGTGTCGTTTGGAACAGACAGTAGAAATGGATGAGTGTGTTTATGAACAAAGAATGTGTCTTTTATGTGAAGTAAATGCAGTCGGCGATGAATATGACTACATATTCAATTGTACTTATTTTAATAAAGAACGTGACTTAACTATACATCCAGATATTATATTACCAGACCGAATATTTTTAAACAACCAATAATTATAATATAATGTATGTCTTAAAAGGTAATACTTAATAAATGTATGTCCATTGATTACGAAATTAAAAGCCCTTAGCCCCCAATTTGTAAATAACCTATCAATCATAATATGTCATGTAGGCCTATTTGATCTGAGTTGTGAATAAAGTTCTGGGGTCTGTGGCTCAAAACTTAGTTATTTTTACGATCCGTTAAACACTAACGGACATATCTTGGTAACGTGTTGTTTGTTAACTTTCCGTTAAATTTACTACAGAAAACACTAAAGAATACTTTATTTTTTATATCAGCATAAATCTGTAGGAAAAATTTGCACCACAGAATGTTCGGTGCCTTTATTTCCAGCAACAGTCTTTCTCTCCGTTAAAGTTAACGGATCGTTAAAAGATAACGGAGCTTTGAGCAACCGGCCCCAGTTTTGTATTCGAAATAACCACTCCATTTACTCTTAAAACACAACGTTTCGACAAATATCCACTTATCTATATCAAGAACAATGACACATATTAGTACCCTTGAGGTGAAATATATATGAAATCTATAGTGAAACCAACCACGGAAAAATATTTTACAGTAACAAAAGGAAAGAAAAAGATAGACGATTCTATTTATTGTTTCCTATAAAACCGGTTGTAACGTACTCTATTAGTAAATACAAGAGGACTGCACTACGCAAAACAAACCAAAAAAAAATCTACAAGATAAACCTGCGGACAAGACAGAAAACAGACATTGCAAACACGAAACAATTATCAAATCAAGTGAATGGATCCGGGGGCCAGCCGTAAGCGTCCACTTTCATGGCGGCGGGAAAGAAAATGTGTGTGATTGTTGTTTTACCGTGAGTCATTTTGATTTTAGAGGAATGTAAATTATAATTGTTTGATTCTGAGCACACAGTTTGGCGTTTGAAACAAAGTATTAGGTTTATATTTTGCAATAAAATGTTTTGCGACTGTTTGGCTGGAATTGAGTTAAGTTTCTAATTAGAAAGTGCTTGAATATACGGTTGATTAGATTTATCATCGTCAATCGCTGTATTTGCGGTGAAGATATTACCTCACAAACATTCACATAGGTCATTTCGGGAGTAACAGTGTTCAATTTTGTGTTTTAGCAATGGCAATCAGCTAATTAATAACTAATATCAGGGGATATATAGAAAGGACCAGGAGTAGCTTAAGGGGAACCAGGGGTCCAACCTAACTTACAACTCACAGAATACTAGTTTTAGATACTAGTTCACTATCAGCCAGATTGTATTTAAAATAATCCGGCGGCCGTTTACGAAATAGCAGGGGGACCCAAATTTTTCGAGATAAGTTTTTTTCTGGTCGATTTATATGGAATCGGACCCGCTGAATCCATTTTCGCTACTGGATCACTGTCAGTCTGGAGGGTTTTGAGTACTTAGCGAATTACTTATTAAATAACTAATTAAAATCCCCGTTCGTTTAAAATGACACATACAAGTCGAAATACGCCGCTGTTTGTAATGTTATTTATAGAATAGGACCCCTGAGTCTGTTTTAGATACTAGTTCACTATCAGCCAGGGGCCTGTTTCACGAAATTTTAACTTAAGATACAATCCAAATTTTAGTACATACTTAAATCTGATTGGCTAAGCGCTAAAATCAATCTAATACTATCCAATCGAATTACTAAAATCGGATTTTATCTTAGTTAAAATTTCGTGAAACAGGCCCCAGATTGTATTTCAAATAATCCGGCGTCCGTTTACGAAATAACAGGGGGACCCACATTTTTCGAGATAAGTTTGTTTCTCGGCGGTTTTATATGGAATCGGACCCACTGAATCCATTTTTCGCTACAGGATACCTGTCAGTCTGGAGGGGGGTCAGCAAGTCGCTAATTACTAATTAAATAATTACCAATTAAATAGTTAATCCCAATGATTTACCACCCCCTTTTGCAATGAACATAGGGATAATTCAGCACGAGTAATAAATATTGTGGAAATGCGCCACTTATGTCACTTTGATTATAACACCGTAATGAAGGTTTGGAATCGAATTTCGTGAAAGTCAGACGACAATTGCAAGACAAAATTGCCGCCGCTTGTACGCGAATGGTCTAAAAAATATGGTATATAAGGTTGTTGACCCTGTAGTTACAATGTTCACCCGATTTTGATGAAACTTGAAATGCATGTTTATAAAACGCTAATTCACATCAATAAATTGGTTGTGTATTATGCAACAATAAATTGGTTGTGTATTATGCAAATAAAATAATGCACTACGAATATCCTATTCTTTTAGGCTGCATTCCATGGTAACAAATTCTCGTCGCAAACAATATTTTCGTTCCTTCAAATCCGGTCTAGAAGAAATTTTTATCGGTGTATAGTTCTTCAAAATATTCTTCTATGAAAACCAGATTATTTATTAATAGTTAAATTCATTGTGCGCAAGGTTACTGGACAGAGTTAAAAGTTGTTCGCCGCGTCACGTGTTTTTTTCCAGAGAGAGAGAGGGGATAGCGAGAAAGAAAGGATGACACAGCTTTTCTGGATGTGACTCGACAAGCGCAAAAACGCATTTTAGATCTAGTAAGAAGTACATTGAAAGGGACAATAACAAACCAGAGCTGAAATTGCCTTGAATTTATCATGACCACTCACCAGTGGTTACCTAATGTGGGAAAAAAAGACACAAATCTTGCAAAATTTTAATCAATGGATCTTCCATCCAGATTACAAATCACAAACCTTCCTACATCCAACAATCTATGAAGTGCAAAACCAGTTATGTAATCTATATGACTGATTGCCTTGCTTGTAGTGGACGTTATATTCGGAAAACGTTTATTATTCTCAGCACAAGGATTAACGGCCATCCTATAGGATGATCCCACTAAGTCGCTATTCAGATTTTTGCGGTGGACGATACTTCAAAATTTTCCCGTTATATAAATTAAATAGCAATAACAACGAATTACTAGAGGCCAAAAAATCATATTTTATTGAAAAGTAGTTTTGAGTTATATCTTCAATTATAACTCCTTTGAACAATAATTACTCCTTTAACAATACGCTGTAACTATGACGTCATGCTCATTCTTTATCTTTTAACCACTGAATATTTGTCTGAAGAGCACGAAAGTACTTACAAATATATACAAATAAAGTTTTTTAATCTTGTGTGTGCGGGGCATTATACCCAATTGATTTGACTTCAAGGGGAAGCCATGGATCGGAAGGAAAAAGAATGGATTTGGAAGTTAAATACATTGGCACCCCACACGTTTTAATTACAGTAGGTCGATATGTAATGATAGCCGTGAATATTTACGAATCACCAATTGTGAGAGGCATATCATCAGTAGTCTTTCTGTTTTTGAATATAAATGAAGCCATTGTAAAAAATGTCACTTACCGTTCTGACATTAATCATCACATATGTTTGGCGCAATATAGCCCGGTTTGAGCTGACGTGCGTATACCTTTCTTCATTAACCCTGTTTCATTTCTTTTTTGTAGAGTTCTGAGTTTGAACCCAATATCAGTACTCGACAATGAACTTTGTTCGTGCAAACGCAACACTTATCTTTTTTTCCACATTTTTAAGCAGTCCCGTGGCAAACGTTTTACACGTGCATCCCCTGTCCTCGCCCTTTAAATGCAGACAAGGATGCTTTCGAACAAATCAACGAACATGATGCTAAACTGCCAAAATCAGGAATTTCGAAATCCACACCCAGGTAACAACATACTGCTGAATTGCTAAAACCAGGAATTTCGAAATCCACACCCAGGAACTTAGGAATTACTCATATTCCCCAAGCAATGGTCCGAGAAATCCCTCTGGCCATTTCTGGATTGGCTTCTAATGCTTGAACTTTTGAGGAAGTGTGTCTATTCTTCTTGTTCAATCAAATCTATCACTTAAGTACAGTAACATGACAGTCCTTCGTTTAATCTTGGGTCTTCCCTTAAACTTTGGACAAAGATTTAATAATAATAATAACAATATCGTCATTTATAAAGCGCGTTAATACTGAAGAAATCAGTTTCTAAGGCGCTGTTGGATTTTATATTCACTGATTATTTACAGATCAGGGTTTTGAAATAAGAATGTTTTAAGTTGTGATTTAAAATGGCCCACAGACGGTAGTTGTTTCATTGACTGTGGTAGTCTATTCCATAGAAAAGGACCAGCATAAGAAAAGGCTCGTTTTCCAAGTTGTAAGTTAATGGCTGGAGATTTGAGGAGATGTTTTTTCTGAGAGCGGAGATTTCTACTGGTAATATAGGGTTCTACAAGACTTTTTATATAAGATGCAGCTTGGCTGTTTAACGCTTTGAAGACCAAAAGTAGTAACTTGAACTTAATTCTTTGCTGAATTGGGAGCCAATGTAAAGATTGCAATACAGGGGAGATGTGTTGATGTTTTCTAGTTTTAGTGAGGAGTCAAGCTGCTGAATTTTGAACATGTTGTAGTTTGTTAATCTGATAGTCTGGTAAGCCGTATAGTAAACCATTATGGTAATCTAGTTTAGATGCGTGAACGAGCTTTTCTTTATTTTCATAATTGAGATAGCGTTGGATCTTTCCAATTCGATGTATATGATAGAAGGCGGTAGAACAAATACACTGTATGTGATCTTTAAACGATAGGTTCGAGTCTAATATAGCACCAATATTTCGAGCTTTATGGGTTCCTGAAATTATTTCTTTATCAAAATTAACAAGAGTTTGATCAATTTTTCGGAGTTGTTGCTTGGTCCCAATTACTAGCAGTTCTGTTTTATCTGGATTTAATTTCAAGAAATGTTCTGTCATCCACGCAAGAATTTCTGTGAGACAAAGCTCTATATTTTGTATCGTAGAATGTTGAGAGTCTGTGTCAAATTCAATATAAAGTTGAGTGTCGTCTGCAAACAAATGAATATTTAGCCCATAACCTTCAGCGATCTTAGTGATAGGCTTTGTGAAGATAATAAAAAGTACAGGTCCGAGTACAGAACCTTGTGGTACCCCACAAAGCATTGTATTATTGCCAGATGTTGAATCTCCAATTCTAACAGCTTGGGTGCGATTGCTTAGATATGACTTAAACCAAGGTATTAAAAGATAGTAAGCTGGCACTGCCAGGCAGGATACGCCCACATTTTCGAGATATGGTTAGAGAACAAGCAAAACCGAAAGTGATTTTTCCTACAATCAAAGGCTATAATTCATTAAATTACAATTTGATATGCACAAATATCGATAAGAATCACGATCTTTAGGATATAAACATGCATTTCAAGTTTCATCAAAATCGAATTAAAATTGTGACCTATACTGGGTCCACAACCTTGATATACCATATTTTAACACTATAAGCGTACAAACGGCTGCCATTTTGTCTGGCAATTATGGTCCGATTTCCCTGAAATTCAAACTCAACCTTCCGTATGGTGTAACGGAGATAGGGTCAAGCGTTTTTTTTAAATCGGATAATAATCGTGACCTCCAGAGAGACCATAGGCGATTTTTCGGACAATCAGGGGCCATAATTCAGGAAGTTATGATCTGATATGTGCAAATAACGGAAGGAACCAAGATATTTAGGTTATAACCACGCATTTCAAGTTTCATCAAAATTGTGACCTACATTGGGTCCAAAACCTTGATATACCATTTTATAACAGTATTCGCGTACACGCGGCGGCCATTTTATATGGCAATTGTGTTCCGAATTTTTCCGAAATTCGAAAGGAACCAAGATCTTTGGGTTATAACCATGCATTTCAAGTTTCATCAAAATCGAATTAAAATTGTGACCTCTACAGGGTCAACAACCTTGATATACCATTTTTAAACAGTATTTGCGTACGAATGGCGGCCATTTTGTATGGCAATTTTGGTCCAATTTTTCCGAAATTCGAACTCAACCTTCCTTAGGGTGTAACGGTGATATAATCAAACGATTTTTTGAATCGAATAATTATTGTAACCTCCAGAGGGACCACAAGCTAAACCAAGACGATTTTGCGTATAATCAGGGGCCATAATTCAGGAAGTTACGATCCGATATGCGCAAATATCGAAAGGAACCAAGATCTTTGGGGTTATAACCATGGATTTCAAGTTTCATCAAAATCGAATTCAAATTGGGATATCTATAGGGTCCACAACCTTGATATACCATTTTTTAACAGTATCCGCGTACGAACGACGGCCATTTTGTATGGTAATTTTGGTCTGATTTTTCCCAAATTTGAACTCAACCTTCCTTAGGGTGTAGCGGTGACATAATCGAACGGTTTTTCAAATCGGATAATAATTGTGACCTCCAGAGGTACCACGAGCTAAAATAGTGATTTTTCGGACAATCAGGGGCCATTATTCAGAAAATTACGTTCCGATAGGCGCAAATATCAAAAGGAACCAAAATCTTCGGGTTATAAACATGCATGTAAAGTTTCATCAACATCGGTTCAAAATTGTGACCTCTATAGGGTCCACAAGCTAAAAACGTGATTTTTCGTACAATCAGGGGCCATAATCCATGAAGTTTTGATCCGATACATGCCAATATCGAAAGCAGCCGAGATCTTTTGGGGATAAACCTATATTTCAAGTTTCGTCAAAATCGGACAAGAATTGTGACCTGTAGAGAGTCCACAAACAATTGTAAAGACAGGGGCGACGACATAATACGTCCACGTGAAAATGTGGGCGTATAAAAAGGTGAAAGTCTGTTCGTTTCCATACAGTTGTCAAAGCCTCGTTTGTCACGATATTAGTTTTACTGCAATATCCTCCTACGCCCTGGTTAACTGGGCATAAAAAACGTGCAGCCATGACGTAACGTTACGTAAACATAGTTAGCCTAATTAAACGCCCTGTTTTAAAGGTAATGCATTTGTAACGCAGTTAGCGATTCGTTGTTAGTGGGACTACTGATCAATCATAATTAAGGACAAAAATGTTCCCTCAATCTAGTAGTGGGATTAGCTCTAATCAAATGGAGTATGGAATTACCCCACCCAGGAACTTTGGAACCACCATGCCCAGATGCGTCTGGTAACTCAAGTACTTCTGAACGACGAACACATGCCCCGGAACAAAAAGACCCAGACAATGCCGAACTGCTAAACCACCAAACATCGACACCGCAGAACTGCCATACTCAGACATATGCCCTGCCTTATACTAGAAAACAGTAATAGAGTTATTGGCATGCTGGATCAGGGGGCTGAACCAACGTCGACATGAACGCTTTGCTTGTTACTACGTGCCGCTATTAACGTCAATCTCCGGTCAACAGTATGTTTACGCCATCCTTCCGCCGGTGTGCTTCCACTGTTGGCTCAACATGGCGTCCATCGACAGATGGTTTTCTAGCATGAAAAAATGTTGATATATTAATTAATTTAAACATGTTTTTGTTGAAATAAATCAAATCAGATTTACACTTTAGAATTAGTCAACTACCACGTTGGAGGCTATGGGGTGGACGAGAGTGGTGACAATCCAGTAACCTTTTTTTTTACATCGAAGGCCGCTCCATTCTTTACAGAAATTGAAAAAGTTTGAGAGATCCATCCAGCCATCCACTTGAAAGTCAATATTGTTATATCACAGTCGCATTGAACTAACAATCGGATATACTGTAGACAGTAGTAAGATATTAGAATGTCGGGCCATAAGGTGTCATTAAATTCAGCGGCGTGGTTTCGATCGTCCGCTTGTATGTGGCAAGGAGTCAGGTCAAGACAATATGCGTAAGCGAATTATTAAAATAAATTGAACCATTTGTTAGTCCAAATTCATCTAGTTTATGTCGACTGTTCTTTCTTTCTCCTCAGTATATTTGAATAGTTTGGACCCTTTATTGTGACACTTGTCTCAATGATTTTGTATCGTAGCACTGCTGACTTATGCGAATTGAATGGTATTAATATTACCTTTTAGCCAGTTCAGTTAAAAAGGCACATATATCTAAGAAAAATTTAAGGCAACAGTTAAGAAGACATTTTCATTTTTGTTGGGACAAGTTACATTACATAATCTTCTAGTCTAGTATGACAAAAAGTAATAGTTTAGCAAATACAAATAAATTCAGTTGTTTTTGGGCACAACCATCACCCATACCGACCCCACACTGCCAGGTTGACAAGAGACTTTCTGAACAATCATCATGTCATGGTTATTGATTGGCCCACTAAACCCGATCGAACACCTTTGGGATAAAGCCTAAGCCGTGCCACCACAAACTGTTGCAGAGTAGGCTAGTTGGAGAAGGTGACAAATCCAGCTTTGTTGGTATACATATCCTACCCAAATGACTTCTTCATATTCTGAAACAACTATGTCCCTAGTGTTTCAGAAAAATTTTCCCCGACGATTAGAGTTGAGCAATTTTTTTTACATTATTACAAAAATTTGCCCCCCTCCCCCTGGGACAACATAATGAAACTGAAAACCATTTATAACTTCAAAAATAACAATTTTACAGCCTAGAAATATATTAATGTGCGAGTGTGTGTTTTAAGCTACAGCCACTGGACTTGGAAGGAGGTTTTGCAGAATTCTGATGGTCCGAAAACACTTAGAACACGAGTACAATTGAGTACTGCGCATGGGAATTGGTGTATATTTTTTTTGAAGAACGTATAAAGTATGAGGGATGTCGAAACAGTTCTAAGTCTGTACTGTGAAAGATCTGTACAATGTCAGTAGTTTTCATATATTTCTCTACATATATCCAGGGTTTCATCCTTAATCAACAACCACTCGCGCAGACTATCACCAAAGGCCTTAAATTATGCCAAGCCCAACATGCAATTTGGTGCAAAACACTTCGAAATTACACTGGTATATATTATTGATAAAAACAAACGTATAGTAGAGACTATAGATAAAATCAATAATAAAGATAATGCAAAAAACAATAGAAACGTTCGATTTTTCTTCTTTGTATACTATGCTCCAACATGCAGATCTTAAAAATAATTTGGATTGGTTTGTAGATAAAGCATTTAATGGAGCTTTTGGAAAAGGCAGAAACTTGATGGCCATTTACTCTCAAGGTGCTAGATGGATCATAAAACTGTAATTTTTGATAAAGAAAAGTTTCAAAATATAATACATTTTCTCATTGACAATGCCATATTATACAGCAAACTATTGGTTTACCAATGGGAACTGACCCCGCCCCATTTATGGCAAATCAAATGCACATTTGCATAAATATGAATTTTACTTTCAGGACCATAAAAGGAAAACAGATTACAAAGTAGCTAAAAGTCTGAACTACACCTTCCGTTACATTGATGACATAACACCCAATATTTCAATAAATATAAAAGTGAAATATATCCCCCTGAACTAATATTAAATAAAGAAAATTCCGGCACCCAAAATCAATATCATTAACAATAAATTTAATGTTGGTATTTTCGACAAAACGGACAAATTCGGTTTTGAAGTAGTAAAATATCCGTCAATTTATAGTAACATACCAGATACCACGCCATATAATGTTTTCTATTCACTAGCATTACGATTTTTGACCATATGTAACAATAAAGAACTATTTCTTTCCCGAACAAAATCTCTGTTTTTTAAATGCACTGCCAAAGGCGGTACACAATTACGCATATTTAAAGAAATTTCGAAACTTCCGTTTCTTCAATACTAAGTTTAACATTTCTTATAAGTATATAACCGAGTACATATTGGATAATAATCCAATGCAATTTAATTTAAAATTTGTATAGTTACGTAATCCTGTCTGGATTATCGCCCTTATTTTATGAATTTATAAATACAATTACATTGTACGATTACTTCTGCATTCCTGTTTTGCATTGCTTGTATGGGGTATTTGGTATTATGTTTTGTGCAATTATACAACTTAAAAATTCTGATTGGCTGTTTAAACTTATAGTTTTTAGCATTATTTCACCTTGATTATCGCCCTTTTTCTTACAATATTTGTGACGTCATTGATACAGAACGACGTATTTACGTCGCGCCATTCAGTTAGCAGACGACTACCGTCTTGGGTAGTCTACATTTCATTTGTTTCTTCGTATTCGGTTTTGTTTGTGCGTTTTTTCTTGCGACCCGTGGAACATGTTCCCTCAACACATTTACTATACCGGTACATATATTTAATGTTTTTAGACTACCTTTTTTTTTATAGATTTCACCGATGTGGTTACTTGTATAGTCGAAATTTTACTACAGTGTGCTTGCATTCGTATTTCTTGCAGCATATGGCAGACCATGACTCATGCTTACATCACATTATAATGTTTTCCTTATCATTTTCAATTTTGCGTGAAGTCTGTGTTACTTCAGACCCGGGACTGTACAGCGCAGTTGACGCTTACGGCTAGCCCCCGGATCCATTCACTCTTTTTTGAATTGTTTATTTGTTGTTTCGGAGTAATTCTTGTCGTTATGTTTGTCTTTTATGTAAATCATATGTGGCGCAGTCCACCTGCACTTACTATTAGAGTCCCCCGAATTCACTTGAAGAGACCGGAATTCAAAGACTGGGTAGAAATGAAATGGGGTTTAAAGTTGGGCTTACCTGTTACCACTGTTTGTCGTGTATTTAGTACACAGAGGAGCAGTCCATTTGCTTTTTTTTCTTATGGTTTAGAATGTTCGTACTTGGTTTTTATTTTATTGCAACACAAAGCAACTAGTTGCAGTCAGTTGCAAAATTTGGTGTCTTCACCTCCATTTGCTTTTTTATAAATAAAATAAAAACCAAGTACGAACAATCCAAATCAAAAGACAGAATTCGAAGTCCTAAAAACGTTATAGGCAAAATAGTGTATTCAAGCAAAATAGTGTAATCAGCAAATGGACTGCTCCTAGTGTACAAAAATACACGACAAGCAGTGGTAACAGGTGTCCGGAAGAGTAAGCTTACCCTGCCTGGCGCCACACCCGCCATAGCTGCATCCAATCTATTAGGCTAAATGTCAGTCAAAAAGCGTGATTGGCCAATGAACTATAGTATGCAAAATGCACGTGATGAACTGTCTTAACGATGTAGTAGACATTATCAGGGTGATAGTAACAGTATACGTGTCAATTTAAAATATCTAGAATTATAGCCGAGAGAGACACGTTATATTTACCAATCAAATCAATATGACGGCCATAAAACTTTTTAAAGGCCTTAATCAGTTTAGTGCGCAAGTATCCTTGTAGTTGAAGCTTAGATGATAAATGCCTCGATCTACTTAAAAAATCAGAATAAAAGGAACAAGCTCTCGTGTAACGAATTAGCTGAGACACAAACACTCCATAAGCTGGTGATATTGGAATGTTACTACTAATGAATGGAAATTAACAATCGGAAAGTCAAAGTCATCCCGTTTATCGTACAATTCAACACTCAGTGTATGGCAATTGTCATATTCGAGACGCAGATCCAAGTAGGAAGCGTAATTGTCACTGTCAGTGGTATTTTTAATTTCGAGCTCATCAGGATATATGAAGTCTACATAATCACTAAATTTAGGATTATTAAGGGCTAAAACATCATCAATATATCGATAAGTGAAATTAAAAAGTCTGACTGATCGTTTGTTCGTTTTTACGAGCATCTGTATGTACTCGGCTTCGTACGAATAGAGAAACAGATCAGCAAGCAAAGGTGCGCAGTTGGTGCCCATTGGGATGCCAACCACTTGCTGATATATTTCCCCTCCAAATTCAACAAAGATGTTATCAATTAAAAAAACCAACATCTGAATTATCTTGATGGCCGTGTATTTGTTTTTCGAATCACTGTGATACTTAACGAAATATGTAGAATTATAATTTACAACTAAATATTGATATCGAGCAGTACCCGATTTAGACGAAAAGACACTGTGAATAATGTCTTTCAATCGGGCTTTTAATTTACTATGGGGAATTTTAGTGTACCAAGTAGAAAAGTCAAACGTTTGAATAGATGAGACTGAAGCAAGGGATCTAGATTGCAAACCATCAAGTAATTATTTGGAATTTTTTTAATATCCACATTTGATTTATACCACTTCGAGAGTATACTTTGTCACAGTATTTTTGAATACCCTCTTTAACAGCTGTTGGTATAGATGTCAATACCTTTGAAAGTGGTTTTGTGGAACAACGGGATGAACCTGCTATAAAACGTTGCTTGTAAGGATTTTTATGTAATTTAGGTATCCAATACAACAAGGGCAAATCTGTATAGGTATTTCCACATGGAGTACCAAATGAAGTGAGTACAGATTTGTGATTGGATATAATTTCATCCTTACTGAAAGTAGATGGTTTATATGTAGCACTGTCAATTGGTTTCCCGAAATTAAGTTCTGTGAACAGACAGTCAAAATAATGTCGTTTACAAATAAACACTATGTTATTGGACGCTTTGTCAGCTGGCACAATGACATAATTGTCATGCAAGGCATTCAGATTTTCAACAATGCTAACATCATTGAAAATAGACTTAGGCCTAGTGTCAACTGACAAACGTTGCATGTATATTCTTCGTTTAAGTAAACGACTGATAGACTTAGTCCAATCAGAGAGAGTATCCGAGATAACATCTTCCCTCTTAGCCCATGATCTAGTGTAGTCCTCTACGGCATCCATAATAAGTTTGAAATTTTGATCCCATGAAAATGGTTGCGGTTCCCGGCATTTGGGTCCTTTGGACAAAATTTCACGTAGCTTATTATTCTGGACTACGTTCAAATCACCAGTGACCACATGTCCAGCTGGCGGGTAAAGGAAGGGCGACGTAGAACAAGAACATGGTAGAGGGTTGTTGTATAAGTCTTGTGCATTGATGTCAGATAATGCGTTTCTGTAATTAAATATTTTGGATGCAATGGGTTTTGTATAAGTATAAGAAATCCTAGGAACAGTAACAGTTTTGAAGTTAGGAGGGATGTGTGCTGTGACTTGCTTATGGTGCAATTTTTGGCTTAATCCGATAGCATCAATGCCTTTATTAGCAAATTTCAATTTTAGAAATGAACTATTTGTGGTGTGTGACGCATCAGACTCAGTTGCAATGTCCAGACGACGGTGGGCAATGTCAAGAACAATTGATACAACCCTGTATTCAGTGGATGTAGGGTCAGTACAATTTGAATCCAAACATTCAGCTTTTAGTAATTTCAAAATAGTAAGTGGAATGGAATATAATTTAGTACGGATATGATGTGGCCCTAGTGGTTCCTGGATAATTTCTAAAAGGGCATCCAATAATATAGTGCTGAGCTTAGGTGATGTGTAGCGACGATGTCCGTGACTGCGTTTTCGACGACGAAACTTGGGGAATAACGTCATGACATTAACATCGCTACACGCAGGGCTAGATAAATTCCCAATACTAGCTACATTGCCATTGCATCCATAAGGGGTGGCAGTACCTAATGTTCGAATCCAATATTCCTCTTGGTCTCTGCGAAAGGGAGTACTCAAAGTAGGGCTGTTAGTATGGTGGTAAATTTTCTCTAATATCGACACTCTCATTGATAGTATAGAGTGGTCCGGTTAGTTAAAATGTCTATAGAGAATCTGGTTACTACCCTTATTAATGTTGTGACGATGACCATTAACACGTAAGTGTAAAGGGCCTTTAGTTTCGCCAACATAAATCAGTCCGCAGAGTGTACAATCTATACCGTAGATAACATTGGAGGTTTTACAATTTAGTTTCTCAAACCCACGTGTAAAATAAGTTTTATTAGTTAAAGAACTAGTAAAACTGGTATTGTTATTCAAAATAGGACAGGTTTTACAATTATTAGACATACATTTAGAAATATAACAGTTAGAATGATGTGGTGAAAAATGCAAAATATCAAAAAGATATCAAGCGTTTCTTTTTTAGCTGCTCTGAAATATGCAATAATAAAATAAATTTAACAATACATCTAATATTCCTTCCCTCCAGTACGTATATGTATACTGGACTGAAAGCTAAATATGTTCAATTTTCATTCTAAACATAACCGTACTCATGGTGTAAAGGAGATATATGAACACAGTACAGAGACCATTTCACTCAATGTTTTATTCCAGTGTTTTTGAAGGTAATTGTATTTGAATTCCTTGTTTTGCCTTTCAATTCCCCGTCTTCCATTAGCCCAGGTTAGGTGCATAACAGTAGGACGTTAAACCCTATTTCGATTGGCCTTTCAATTCCATTAATGGTGTTGATGGCAACTAAAGGGTGGTCTTTTCGGAATGCCCAAACCAATCTCTGAATTATTTACTGTTATTTCAGTAGGTATTGTACAGTCGTTGTCGTTTGTACAAGCAGAAATTTTGTAGAGATTAATGTTTACTGTCAATGAAATACACCTTGTATTCACTGAGCAATGTTTTTTTCAAATCACACTTGTAGCCTTTGATTATTAAGCCAGAGATCACTCGTCTTTAAATCAGATGTGACATCTTGAAATTTATTCATAGTCGAAGCAAGTGAAATCCGTCTTAATCCTCCTAATATTTCCGACTTGATAGGTGTAACATCATTTTAAGTTTTACTGGTCCAATGTTTGCTCTCTATGGAAGTCGCAGATATACACTGCAATCTAAATTGGATAAATTTACTTAGGAGATATGAATGAAATTGGGTTTACGTCCTTCGCTTCTGGGGGCGCTGGTTCGCTAGCCTGGAGGTCGGGTGTTCGATCCCTGCATTGGCCGAGAAAGTGCATCTCGATTTTCCGGCGTGATTTCCCTAATTTTATCCTAATTGGCATAGCGTCAGGTGGGGGCGAGTCGGTCTTCCTTAAATTCATACTTACTCTTTCGGAATTGCAGTACTCTTACAGACATACACTTGTATTTAATTCTTTGCTAAATTCAAAGTGATGATACTTCTTAATTCCTTTTTTTTTTTTAAATATTGACCTAAAAATGTTGTCCACACAATTGGCCAATGTTAAAATTCTCTGAAGACTGCCCCACAACCTGTACAATGTCCTTTACAATGTCATTCAAACAATTCACGTCTGTCTTCCTGTACATTATTTTATTACTTTAATATACAATCACTAAGTCTGGCATTTTCAGATCTCGAATTACAATTACCAGATAAAAGAACGTCACAATTAGGATAATCGGCATGTATTTGTTCTAATTTCTCTTCTAAGCCACCAATACCATCTTCATTTACATGAACAGGCGAGTTTTCTGGAGCTATGTAAACCACTACAAATATTAAAGGGTTGCCAGTTATATTTCCATTTAATCCGAAGAAGATTGATTCATTACAGTCGTCGTAAATACGTGAAATACCGGTACCGCAAAATGTTGTTTTACCATTATATTGTATATTAACTAGTCATAGGCCAAGACTTGATGATTGGATTTATATTGTATCATTATCCAATATATGTGATTTTACTTTAGGCAAAGGCCTCAAAGTTGTAATTATATTATTATTAATTATAATATCAGGTAAGTATCAATACAATGTCAATATACAATTTCGTATTCTAAATGTCAATTGTTCACTTAATATTCTACTTTAAATTGAAAACAACACTGTTTCTAGAAATTTTTATGATAATACACTATTATATTTCAGTCCACTTTATTAATTGAAATCACAACTGGAATCGACACGATATAATATTCAATTCTTTGTAAACAACGTCTTGCAAATTTTATGATAATATACTACTATAATGCAGATTATTTAACAATCCACAGAATCGGTGTTTATAATAGGAAGCATTGCTGTTACTAATACTCATTCAATTTATCATATGTCAATCGTTTCAGTCCATACAAGCTATAAAACACTGCTTCACAGAGAATTTCTTCTAAGATAATTGAGATGTTTGGTAAAAAAAACGTGGAGATGGATACTTCCCTCCTATACTTCTTAAAACAAATTTATAATTACTCTTACATGGTATGGATCACAACTTCCCCAACTTTATACGGCTTAATTGTACTGACTCTCGTGACCATCCTGGCAAGAGGACCTTTGGGATCAGCGGCCAGAGACTCGCATGTGATTTCAAACTTTACTCCGCCAACATTTAATAAAACATCAGTATTCTGGCTTAAAAACATTTGTTGTATATCGAGTTCATTTATATCAGGAACTTTAGTACTGGAAGGCTTCAAGGTGATCACAGGAACGGACGGGGGGATGAAATCTGTTTAAGATTAATGATCTGGGTAACTGGTTCTGCAGTATATTGAATACATTCTTCGTCGTTAATTGTCGTATTGGCTGATACAGACGAAATCGGTAACCCTACCGGGTGCAGATCAAGCTCTATGTTGTTTTGACATAAAATAACTGGTGACACAGGCAGGGGAGAAGTAAGTGATGGGAGCCGAAGTGCTGGTATGGGTGTGGCTGGAACGGATGTGGCGGTTGCAACTATTGAAGTAGGCAGGTTAGTTGTTGGTGACATAGATTGAGGAAATATCCGGGGGTAGTCATCAAGTTCTATGTCTAAGCCAAATGTATCATTTGTAGTGTTGGTGGTATTCTTATTTAGTTTTAGTGATGAAAATATTGGCTGGGATAGTTTAGTTGGAATTAACTTCCTTCTTTTTGCTTGTTCGGTTTCCCTTTCTCTTTTTCGAAAAGCTGAGAATTTCTGTGAGGTAGGGTTTGGTACTAGCAGTGGTTTAATATGTTTTGAGGCAAGACATCCTGTTTGGCAAACTTGCTACAAACTCATCACATTCATTTTTCATCAGAGCCATACATTATGTTACTGCGTTTTATTCTGCTAAAGGTTGAGCTGGCACAGCGGGGATGGGTGGCGTCATTTTTATTTGACACGAAGGAACATACAGAGCAAACATAGCCGAAGCCAAAGTGATCACTCAGGATGTGTTTTTCTCAACGGACTCGTCGGTGAAAATCGATTTTAGTGCCTAAATTACATTTGTAAGTGGTGGCCTGTGAAAGAGAAAAATTGAAAACTTTTAATTTTTTTGGGAGCCCAGATGGGATCAGATGATTATGATCAACGACTAGGGGTTCACTTTTAGGTGATTGATCTTGACTAGTTTTAAAGCCAGACAGGGTCATTTGCTTTATATGTATTTAAGTACATATTCCTGTCATGGTCCCGTATAATATTTATTGTTGAAAGGTCAATTTTATTCCGTGCAAATTCATGTATTTTTGTCAATTTATGTGATAAGAGATATGCATAATCAGTTTTTATGTTTGTATTTTCAGACTCTATACTCCCGAAAATAAGATCAACAGGCAAGGTAAAATTGCGTCCAAAGACCGTTTCGGAGGGGGAAACACCGGTTGTAGATTGCTCAGTAGCTCTATATGCAAGCATTAATAATGTTATATATATATATCCCAGTCCCAAAATGACTTAGTTTGTGTCTAGTGGACGCTAAAACCCATTTCTCTCTCTCTCTCTTTTCGGAAACAAAAGAAGTGAGCATAGCCTCTTTTGTCATGTTTGCTTTTTTTACGAGCCCGTCAAACTGAGGTCTGTGGGGGTAGTCTGAGTTTTCTCGTTACCCAGTATTTAAAAAAAAAAAATCATTTAATACAAGGGATTCAAAATTGAGTCCCTCATCTGCGTGAATTTGCATGGGCACACCAAAAATAGTGACGATACGATCAATTATGTGATTTGCTATAGTCGCGGCTTTTCGGTCCTTCAGGGGCACTGCATCGATCCACATTGTTAAATAATCTGCCATGACTAAGGGATACTTTTTTCATTGATCAGATATTGGAAGGGGGCCAACAATATCTATAGCCCATCTTTCCATAGCGACTCCTACATTATATGTTTCCATTAGGCTGTATCCTTTTTGTCCCCTGCCTTTCGAAGAAAGCAGAGGACTATTAAAATGGGTTCGTCCGTCCGTCCGCCCGCCTGTCACACTTTTTGGGACACAATAACTCTTTTTCTAATGGAGCTAGAATATTCAAACTTGGTGTAGGTGTTTATTAGGTCATTATTTTTATCGAGTTCGAAGATGAGCTTTTTCCGCTTAGGGTCAGCAGAGATAAGCAATTTGATTGGTTGATGCTTTGGGACACGATAACTTAAGTTGTAATTAAGTGAGAGTGATGAAACTTGGTATATAGTTTTATTTCATCAACACCTTGACTAAGTTCGATAATGAGCATTTTCTGCTCAGGGTAAGCAGAGCGATAATCAATTTGATTGGCCGAGACTTTGGAACATAATAACTTTCCTTCTAATTGAGCTAGGATATTCAAACTTGATGTAGGTGTTTATTAGGTCAATACCTTGATGGGGTTCGAAGACGAGCATTTTCTATTTAGGGTAAGCAGAGATAATGAATTCCATTGGTTGGTGCTTTGGGATGCAATAACTTTAGTTGTTAAGTGAGAGTGATGAAACTTGGTGTAGGTGTTAAGTAGGTCAATACCTTGATGAAATTCAAAGATGAGCATTTACCGCTTAGGATAAGCAATTTGTTTGGTTGATGCTTTGGGACGCGATAACTTTAATTCTAATTAGGTGAAATAAAGAAATTGGTGTGTAGTTTCATTACATCAATACCTTGACTGAGTTTGATAATGAGCATGTTCTCCTCTTGGTAAGATGGCTGATAAGCTCGAGATTTTGGAACACAATAACTCTCGTTCTAATTGAGTTAGAATGTTCACACTTGGCATAGGTGTCTATTAGGTGAATACCTTGGTGGGGTTCGAAGGTGAGCATTTTCTGCTTAGGGTAAGCAGAGATAGGCAATTTGATTGGTTGATGCTTATTAAGTTCTGATTAAGTGAGAGTGAGGACACTTGATGTATAGTTGTAATTAAGTTAGAGTGATGAAACTTGGTATATAGTTTCATTTTATCAATACCTTGACTAAGTTCAATAATGCGCATTTTCTGCTCAGGGTAAGCAGAGCGATAAGCAATTTAATTGGCCGAGACTTTGAAACATAATAACTTTCCTTCTAATTGAGCTAGGATATTCAAACTTGGTGTAGGTGTTAAGTAGGTCAATACCTTGATGAAATTCAAAGATGAGCATTTACCGCTTAGGGTTAGCAGAGATAAGCAATTTGATTAGCTGATGCTTTGGGACGCGATAACTTGAGTTGTAATTAAGTTAGAGTGATGAAACTTGGTATATAGTTTCATTTTATCAATTCCTTGACTAAGTTCAATAATGCGCATTTTCTGCTCAGGTAAGCAGAGCGATAAGCAATTGATTGGCCGAGACTTTGGAACATAATAACTTTCCTTCTAATTGAGCTAGGATATTCAAACTTGATGTAGATGTTTATTAGGCCAATACCTTGTTATTTGCAGGTTTGTTTGAAGAACAAGTATCACATTTTGAACACCAGTGTTCAATGTCACTTATCCTTCCTTGCCAAACATATCTCTCCCTGATCTGGGAGAGGGTTTTCTTTAAAGGGACCTACGGCTCGAGTTCAGTATAAAATTGGCAAATTTTATCATTTTCATGGTAATTGAGATTTTGCCGTATTTGACTGCACAAATATGTTTACTTTCACATATGCCTTCATTTTAATGTCAAAATATTTTTTTTTTACATGAAATTAGTCATTTTCTCACCCTATCTGTGTTGTTTTGTTGTTAAATTTATTATCATGTCCTGAAATTGTTCGTTTTTCGCTCTCGATTGCCGCCATCATGGCGGAGGAAATCCCAGCATGCTTGGTATCAATAGAAAGGGGAATTCCAGTCCTGTACGTCATACAAATTACGTCAATGTCTCGCTATACTGTAAACGACAGTAGCCCGCGAAATAGAGGGTGTTTTCCGACCTAATTATCCTTATTTGGTAGTAACCTTTGACCGTATGACGTCTGGCCTCTTTCAATTGGCTGAACTGTATGTAAATTAGTCAATCGTGTCACGTGTGCGATCACGTGATCGACCACGTGATCCAAATAACTATGGCGGATAGCTCTCATTGTAAAGTTGATTTAGTCGGGGTTTCGGCCCCAAAGCAAAGAAAATGGCACACCAAAAATAAATTTGGAACAAAGAAACGATCTAGGCGTCCAAAATGTAAGACCTCCGGTATCTCAGCTAGTAATAGGCTCGATAACGACCGCGATCAGCCGTTATTTTCTGCCACAAGTAGCGTCATTAGTGATGACATTGACATTGAGAATGTCAAGGTCGATGATAATAATAACAACACGACGAGTGCCGACAATGATGTTTTCTTGCCAGATACGGCAGGGGCGTCAGGTACACCGGATCGTGTAGAAGATGATGAATATATATCTTCAACCCATAAAAGACTGGCAGGTTTTTCTTTTGAAAAACAACAAAATGTAGAAGGGAATTTGACTGAGCCTGCCAGTCCCCCACCCACCTCTGAATCTGTGTCAGATGTCCTTCTTGTTGACATAAACTGTCTAACCGAATTAATTTCCCCAGCAAAATGTGCTGACTGTAATAAGCACACATTGCATATTAGAGAGGTTCCTGAAAGAAGGAAAGGGTTGGTGTCTGTTTTGGGTCTTGCCTGCTCTAATATGCAATGCATGTCTAATATCATGAGTAATGATAATGATGACATGAACACGCCCACTATAACTAACTTTCAGTCAACTGTATATACCTCTAAAAAGGTGTCAACAGATACTGCCCCGAACTGTTACACGCCCAAATATAGTTCAAGTTCCCGTCTCCCCTTCTCCCTTAATTTAAAATTAATCCTCGCATCCCGAAGTGTAGGGACAGGTTATTTTCAGGTAAAGAGGTTTTTTAGCATCATGGGTGTTCCAAATATACCCCATTTAAAAACTTTCCAAAATTTAGAAAGCAAACTCCATGATGCTACAAAAACCTCTGTTCTGAAACACTTGACGCAAGTGAGAGAAATTGTTGATAGAACGTATGAGGTTGAAGGGCTCTATGAAGATGATAATCTTTTAAATCCTGAATTGAAAACAACAAGGGAAAAGGGGGACATTGCAGTCATGTATGACGGTACGTGGCAGAAGAGAGGGCATAGAAGTCATAATGGGGTGGGGGCATGTCTTGATGTGGCCACCGGATATGTACTGGACTACCAGGTACTATCCAACTATTGTCAGGGTTGTACATCAGGCCCAAAGGTAGATGACGAAAATTATGACGACTGGCTCATTGAGCACGCACCTAAATGCACTAAGAACACTGACTCGTCGTCACATGCCATGGAGACTACGGCTGCTAAATTAATTTGGGAAAGGTCCACCATCCAAATGCCAAAACTCCGATACCGACAATTTTTGTGTGATGGAGACAGCAAGGCCTTTCAGGCTGTTTCATCATTATCTCCATATGGAGATGATGTTGATATTGTCAAAGAGGATTGTGCTAACCATGTAGCTAAACGCCTTGGCACAGCGCTGCGAAAAATTACTGGTCTGGGGCGGGGTAATAAACTCTCCGAAGAGACAATAAAAAAATTGACTCTTTATTACAGGATCTCGATTTCTAATAATCGTGGTAATGTTGAAGGTATGTATAAGGCTATGTGGGCATCTTTTATGCACTCAACATCTTCTGATGATGCCTACAACCACAATTATTGCCCATCAGGACAGGAATCGTGGTGTGGGTATCAAAAAGCCAAGGCATTAGGTTTAGACATACCTCCACATAAACCTAGACTAAATATAATTCAAGCCAAAGCTTTAGAGCCTATATATAAAAGACTTACAGAAAAACAGTTACTCAAACGCTGTAACTTGGTTCGTACCCAAAATCCCGCAGAATCGCTCAATTCTCGGATTTGGACTCTTGCTCCAAAAACAAAATATTCCTGTAGACAGACAGTAGAAACTGCTGCTGGTCTAGCAGTAATGTGGTATAACAAAGGGTATACCTCATTTGCAGATATCCTTGCTGAGCTGCAAATTGAAACCCCAAGATCACTATCTAGTGAAACTGAGTTTGCAGACAAGGCAAGAATATCTCAAATGCAATCCAAAATGACTGGTGAAGCCAGATATAAACGTAAACAGAAATCTATATCGGCTGCACAGCAAATGGATAAAATTAGACAAGGAGAAACACTTTCCTATTATCCTGGTGGCACAGATTTGGGCATGTTTGAAAGTGACCAGGATAGTGATGACTAATCACACAGTTACTTGCCTGTCTTTAAAATTGTGTGATCTGATAAAAAAAAAAGTTAAAAAATGAAAAAAAAAAGTACATAACCTGAAAAAAAATGAAATGTACGTAAAAAAAAGTGAAAAAAAAAATGAATGCAATTGTACAGTAAAATACTATCAAGTATGTTTATATTGCACATGAATGCAAATGATCTGATAAAAAAAACTTTAAAAAAGCAGAAAAAAAAATGTACATAACCTGAAAAAAATAGAAATGTACGAGAAAAAAAACGAAAAAAAAAAAGTGTATATTATATATTGCACAAGAATGCAAATAGTAAAAAATACATGTAGGCCTAAACAGATATACAGATATCGCAAAACTGTGACCGGGATGACAGTTGTAATGACTCATCCTACCACAATCAGGCTACATCTAAAAAAAAAAAAAAATTAAATGAATTTAAAAAAAAAAAAAAAAAATTAAATGAATTTAAAAAAAAACAACCAAAAAACCATGACACTAGCTAGATCATGTATATTTTTCAAATTAATGTATATAATATAAGTTTGTATATATTGTAAGTCTTTGTGTATAATAATGTTTAGTATTTATATATTGCAAGTCTATTTAAATACGCCTATGCCCTATGTATATATTTCATGTATATAATGTATTTGCACAAACCGTTAGGACAACTCAAACCTGCACAACACCCAAAACTTGTACTACTCTTAATTTTTATGAAATATGTGTATTATGTCTCATATTTACATCTGCAATAACCTAATTTTAACAAAACAACACTAATTCTGCTATTTCGTGATACATTTTTGGGGTGCATTTTCGGTTGTCGATTTCTCAAATCTGACTTTTATGCCGTCATACAGTTTTGTGGACAGGAGGATATAATTATTTCATTGCACAGTTTAGACTATCAGTTGATAATTGCAGTTGGAATTTTCAAAATATATGAATTAGGCTTTGAGAAAAAGCTTCCACAAAAAAGCTTCCGCAAAAAGTGGGCGTGGCCCGTTACCATGGCAACAGTGAAAAATTTGGTGACAAAAGTTGTGCATTCCACATCAACTACCTAAAGGGGTTAATAATAGCATATATTTACAGGAATCTAGGCATAAATGTAGAATTTGACTTTTCGATGAGTAGGTCCCCTTAACTCAAAATGCCCTGCTGTGATAGTGTCATGTAATTGTGACAAAGCTACTTTCTGTAATTCCCTGGGGAGAATAATTTGGAGTTTAGGATTTTCCCATCCAACAAGGTCCAATGGTGACGGTGACACCTTTGTGAAATATTAGGGATTCAAATCATTGCCAGTAGTACTTCACTGTCAGATTCGTATTTGCAACTTTTTGGCAAGAAGGCTTTTTATCATTCTCCACCCACTGTCTTACAACATGGAGGTTGGGGTCAGACTCTTGCATTGGTTTTATTGAATCAAAAGTTATATTTTCTAATGACATTTTGTTTTTATAGGCCCTTGTGGACTCTCTACAGTCACAATTCTTACCCGATTTTGACGAAACTTGAAAGACCTCGGCTGCTTTCGATATTGGCATGTATCGGATCAAAACTTCGTGGATTATGGCCCCTGGTAGTACGAAAAATCACGTTTTTAGATTGTGGACCCTACAGAGGTGACAAATTTGAACCGATTTTGATGAAACTTGACATGTATGTTTCTAACCCAACGATCTTGGTTCCTTAGATTTTTGCGCCTATCGGAACGTTATTTCCTGTTTATGACCTCTGATTGTCCGACACATCACCTATTTTAGCTTGTGATCCCTCTGGGGCTCACAATTATTATCCGATTTGAAAACCCATTTGATTATATCACCGTTACACCCTAAGGAAAGTTGATTTCGAATTTCGGAAAAATCGGACCAAAATTGCAATACAAAATGGCCGCCGTTTGTACGCGAATACTGTTAAAATGGTATATCAAGGTTGTGGACTCCGGTAGGTCGAGGTCCCAATTTTAATTTGATTTTGATGAAGCTTGAAATGTATAGTTATAACCCATAGATATTGGTTCCTTTCGATATTTGCGCATATCAGGTCGTAACTTCCTGAATTATGGCCCCTGATTATACGCAAAATCACCTTGTGTTTAGCTTGATTATCCGATTTAAAAGATCGTTTGATCATATCACCGTTACACCTTAAGGAAGGTTGAGTTCGAATTTCGGGAAAAGCGGGCCAAAATTGCCATACAAAATGGCCGCCGCCTGTACACGAATACTGTTAAAAAAACTATATCATGGTTGCGGACCCTGTAGAGTTCACAATTTTAGTTATTTTGGTTTTCAAATCAGGAGTTTTAAGAGAGATAATAATATAACATTTAGAACACTATACATGCACATTTTTTTGGTTCTTTCAATGGTAGGAATCTGTTCAAGATAACCTGTGTGGCGTAACGAAATTAGGAGAGCATAATCCTACCTTTGTAGAACAATCAATATTATCATAAACCTAGATTAAAATCCCCAGATTTTACAACCAAATTGCTGATAATCCCCTGTCTCACCTTATCACCTTATTCTTATGAAATAGGTTTAAGATGGCCCAAAATATATCCTTGAATTTGATATTGTAACACTATTTATATTAGTGTAAAACAGAAGATGGGTTTAGTAAAAAAAAAAGTATTTATTAACTTCAGGAACACATCTACATAATACAGGTACTGAAACTATAAGAACTAGGCTACAACACGAACAACTCTACATAATATTAACTCTATTAGTCTTCTACAGGAACATAATACATTTACTATTCTGCCCCTCTGCCAAGGCAGCGGCTGAACTCGGGTGAGTCCACACACCCGTCAAAGCCTTTCTTCATCCCCGGCTCCTCGCGTTTTAACTGTCAGTGAACTCCTGAATATATACCCTTTGCACACATAGTCAAATCTGCAATTGTCTCTTTTATCTCGTCACGGCATGTGCATAATCCCTTGAAGTCGTTTGGATCTTGTACACAGAACATATTGAATAAATTAGATGTTTAATAGATAGTGCCTCGACAGCAATTCATATAAAGGTGAACGTCAAAAATCATATATCGTCAAACTAGCCGAGTTCATTAGGTTCTATGTAAGGAATATGAATGGAAGCAGCCAAGCCATGTGTTTATAATGTCACCAGGTAGAGTGAGATACAGTTGTAATCAAGTTACCTGTGGGATGTCACGTGGCTAGAATCAACCAAATATCTAGGACTAAAACTACTACCACGTCTAATAACCTCTCACTAGAGTTACAATATGAATGGAAACAGCCAAGCTACGTGTTTATAATGTCACCAGGTAAGAGTGAGATACAGTTCTAATCAAGTTACCTGTGGGCTGTCACATGGCTAGAATCAGGTAGTTTGAGCATCAGATCACCTGTTTGTCCGGTAAACTCTAGTCACTGTCAGGCTTCAGGTAAAACTAGGTGTATTGTTATTACAAGGCCATGATAAATAATGGTTTGTTTTCAAAGGAAGGTTCGGCGATCAACCCGAAAGTAAAGTAGGGAACCGTACCCGGGACGGCCAAGCTGGAACTATCAATATAGCCTTTACAACACAATCTTCCGTCATCTTGAAAAAACACTTTTGGTAAAATACTGAAAGGTGGAAACATAGGGATGATAACTAGACCATGAAATTAAGAAAGCATGAAATGCAACTACAAAAGGCCAGGGTCCCAGGAAACATAGCAATCAATCCGAGCTTTTATCCTGGAAGCAAAAAGATCCTTATCTGGAAGGAAGAATCTCTTACAAACCTTGTTAAATATATATTCGTTCAGTTTCCACTGTTCCATCAGCTAACTAATTCTCTTTGTCTGGTAAATATTTAGCTGACAAATAAATGCTTCTTTTATAAAACCACAACCATATTTCTTTAGTAATGGTAAATAATGAATCACTTGATCCTCCTAAATTATTAACACGCGAGACAGCAGCTATACTCTCGGACAAAATCAAAATGTGCTTCTTTCAATAATTGAGGAAAACACTGTAAACCATACTAAATTCCGGTACATTGATATGCTGCTTTGAATCAGAAAGATTCCAAAGGCCATTAGTCTGAGAGTTTCCTAACACTACACCCCAACCAACAAGGGATGCGCTGTTTTCATTGTTATGGCAATGACAATCCCATTAAAAATCTTGACACTATTATACCACCAGAGCAACTCCAATCCCATATCTTCATTCAAAAATACAGCCGCATCATAATCAAAGTTACTACAGGCTGAAGCCACATTGATTTGTTTATCAAAGAAATGAATAAGGAGTGGCGCTGCTAATACAGCTGTCCCTGTAAGGGAACACGGCCCAATGAAAGAAGCAATTTTACGAATAGTTAAGTTAAATGCAAGCAGAATATCATTTGCAAGTGCTCTAATCTTCTCAATGTTTTAAGGTGTTAAAAACACTGTATAGGTCTCGGTATTGATAAGAAAGCCAAGAAATCTGAAAAACCTAACTTGTTAAAAAGGTTGAAGGCTGTATTCGTTGCAAACCGACTGTCCTTCTCATTATCAGCAGCAAAAATAGAATCATCTATAAAATAGGAACACACAATGTCTTGACCACGAAGACATGCAAATATAGGTTTCAGGGTTTTCGTAAAAACTCGAGGAGTAGACGAAATTCCAAACGGCAAACAAGTGAATTCATACATAACATCCCGCCAAACAAATCCAAGGTACTTTCTATGATCTTTGAAAATAGGGATTGAGAAATAAGCATCGCTGAGATCAATAGATGAACGATAATCATTAGGTTTAATCATCTTTAATGATGACTGGTCTGAATTGACCATTCTTTTCCTCTACTAAAAAAATATTTTATATAAATTGGTCAGAGTCAGACCTAGCGACAGGAGCAATAGCGCTTTATGCTAGCAAAGTCGAAACTTCAGCATCAATTAAGTCCATTTGCTCCTCACTAAAGGGAGGGGACCCCCATAATGGAAAACTGAACTGGTTTTGATACAAAATCTATGTGATAGCCTTGTACAATATCAATAATCCATTGATCAGAAGTCAAATTACGCCAGTTATAGTAAAACTTAGGAATGTTACCAGCAGTAAAACAAGTACTTACTGAATTTTTTATTGGTACTGTTGTTGGAATTGGTTCTGGAACGGTCTTTGACCCCTTCCTCGTGCTCGTGTAGGGTCTGTTCCTGAAGTTTCCTCTCCGATCCTGAGATCTGTTCTTGAAACCTTGTCCCGAAAAAGACCTAGGAGACCTAGGATTAGAAGGACCTGACAAATTGAGAGAAGATGAAAGCCCATTGGATTGATCAATCTCCTTCATTCTGTTAGCAACATCAGGCCCAAACAGTGTGTCTCCTACAGGTGTTGTTGTACAGCAAGGAGGGTGATAACGTCTACTCATAAATTTCTTAAGAAATATCCGACGTCTAAGTGAAAGTTCCAATACACTATTGCCTAAGGTGATAATTGAATCCACCAGAGTAAATTCCTGTAGTGAATTATCCTGGGCTTGAGCAGGCCTCGGTAATACCTTCCAAATATCGGGTTCAACAAGAGGAGGTTGTAACCTCTTACAATTTTTAGGGATTGGATATGTTAACTTCTATATTTTGGGAAGTTGCAATATTGACTAATTAAACCAAATTGTCACCAACAGGCTTGCCATAAAAGTCGTTCCCCCAGAAATATTTTAAAGGAATCTGATTCAGACGGTTCCTCTCGGAATTCGTCATACATTGATTGCGGGTCAACGATATCTAGAACTGGTTCATTGGCATAATCATCATCATCATATGTCTCAGTCGCATTACAAGAAGTAGATGGGCTTGTATCTTTTTTTTCAGAATTGAATATTGAGGGGTGATTTAAATCTAGAGGAGGTGAATTTGAAGTACTTCGAGGTAATGCAGGTTATTGGGACGGCTCGCCAAGCGTAACACTACCTATATGACAATCATTAGTTTTTTGCGGTTTGTATTTTATTTCCACTCGATCACAGTTGTTACATTGCCCCACAAGACACGGACGCCTTGACATTGTGTCTGCATTATTGTGATTACGCCCCGCCCTGTATTTAATTGTGAATTGGTAAGAGGCCAATAGCTCAAACCATCGAGCTAATTAGTAAGGTTCGAACTCCCAGATCCGTGACCAATTTCAGGGGAGGAAGGTTTGATGATTGATTCTGGTAGGGCGGACTGTTCTGTTGTGCAGTTTGCAACCTCTGGAAAGTGTGGGAAACTCTTAAGGACATACAAAAATCCAAGATGGTTGCCAAACTAGCACATAGACTTATAGTTGGGGGAAAATGTCATCAAACCGCCCTTGTAATATGTTATTTTGATAGTTTTAAAGGTCGCTGAATCCATTAAGAATACCCCCAAGACACTTTGATCCACCCATATTCCAATATGGCGGAAATGGTGAAAAAAAACCGGAAAATTCTAAATCTAATGCACTGTCTGACTAAGATGTGTCACTAACAGAGGTATTATTATCCTCCTTATCATCACCATCATCAATGTCTACCAATGATCTGAACTTAAGTGGCAAGGCGGGTTTATATACCGTACAGGAACACACATTCCCTCATTCAACTCCCATCCATGTCCAAGTGGATCAGCTACGTTACTGACATTGTAACTTAGCATGGTATATGCTTGATAGTTCGCTATTTTTATGTGATGTTCCAGACTATCTTGATCAGTATAGAGAGAGCGAAATGGGGTTTAACGTCCAGTCACCACAAATAGGCCATTCCGGGACTAACATATGGTTTAATTTAATTCCAATAATTCGCTTGCTCGTAGGAGTGCCCGGAGGAAACTCACGAGGTTGAGAAGGCGCCCCTATCTTCATGCCACATACGTTCACACCAGGGCTCGAAACGAGGCCGAAGCGCGGGCCTAGCTCCGAACAGAATAATAGGACGTTAAGCTCATTTCATTTCCATTCATGTATAATATAACAAGAACTTTTAAGTAAATAGTTGAGCTCTCTTGTTTCGTTCATCGAAATGTGATTGAAATGGCATTGCAATCAAATGGATTTCCTGACTAGTTTTGGACTAGTTGCCTCCCTTAGACTGTTTATGAAAATACTCAGACTAATATTCTTAAAATACTTTTCTGGGTGAAAGAGACTAATGTCAAACTCACTGCGAAATGAAATGAAATGGGGTCTAACGTCCTACTGGTATGCACCTAACCTGGGCTAATGCAAAACGGGCATACGCCATACAGTGTGATATGAGGGAAATTTTGCCCGAAGAGCGGCGCTATAGCATACTCTTATATCGAATTCAACTGCAAAGGTTTCTTTTACGTGAACGTCAAAGTGTACACGGGACCTCGGGTTTTCGTCCCATCCGAACGACTAGACAGCTGTCCTTATCATGCCCCCCGTTCTTCATCACTGACAAGGGGTTACCACGCTGGAAAATCGAGATAAACTTTCTCGGCCAATGCAGGGATCGAACACTCGACCTCCAGGCTACCGAGCCAGCGTCTTACCTACTTAGCCACGTGATACCCCCACACTCACTGAGCGACCACGCCCCCACCCTACCCTGCAGAGTTGCGACCTTTGTACAATGGTAGTTAAAGGTTTCAATATTGTAACCGAGACATATACCCATGTACAAAGATGATTACCTTTACAATCCGTATCTTTAGTTTGAAAAAAAAACCACCCACAAACAATTGATTAACATCAACCATATGATTTTAGCAATTTTGGTTTATAGGGGCTCGCACCTTTTGTGAAAAATGCTGTTTATATTAATGCTGGGATTACCGAACAAATAATCAGTTTAAAATACATATCTAAGTTGCGTTTTTTTTATTATGATTTTGATGGCCTTTACTACAAGAAGATCTGGTCGGTTGTAGTGAGAGGGCGCGACATTTGATTACCCAATCAGCGTCGATGTTTCTAGAGGGATACCGACAGTCCCGTACAACGCACGCCAAGAGCTACCCGCAACATGGTTTCACTGGCTAGTCCCTCACATCAACCAGAACGCGGTTTATAAAACAACTCTTCCAGATGCTACTATAGTAAGACAAGTAAAATGAAATTTTGAACAATAAAAGACGAAACGAAAGTCTGTGTTTTAATCAGATTGCGGAACAAAGAATAAAACGTCTCTATAAATGAAAAATGTATGTGCAAAATATCATTGTGTACAATCCATCTATCTCGGCCGATATTGACAATGGTATGCTAATCAGTCACATCATGCACAAAGTAACTCGGCAGATATTTGTTGTTTTTGTAATCATTCTGCCGCCATATTTGTTCATAAGGATAGGGAATTTCCGGCATAGAAACTTCATTTAATTCCTTCATCTGGAATAAAAAAAAAAATCCAAATTGCAGTATTCTTATTGCATTCCACTTATAACACATGTTATTTCGTCTTGTAGCTTTTGAAAAGTAATAGACATTTACATTGTTTAAATAATTAGAGAGCCGCGGGTGCTCAGTGATAGGGCGCTGCCTCACTAATCAGGTCGGGGGGCGGGGGTTCCCGGGTAATGGTAGATAAAACATATGATTGAATCTTATTTCAATAATTCGCTTGTGGGTAGGGATCTTTGGCAGTGGAGGAAGAAATCACGAGGTTGGACAGGCGACGCTACACCGTGATACGTACAGGCGGAGAATCCAAACCACGCTACTTGACGACTCAAAGACAGACACGTCTTCGTTAACAAAGTCGAAGCAGAAACATAGGACGTTAACCCCCATTTGATTTCATTTCAATGGCAGACATTGTGGTCTACTGTGCACGCATTAAACTAATGGCCCAAACCTGTACCGCGGAATAATGGCTGCACGGTTGCGATATCGCGTATTGTGGAGCAAAACTTACCTCTTCTTTAGTCAGCTTCCAACCGGAACTAGCAACAGCATTGTCGTTTAACTGCTTAAGATTCCTGACACCAATTATCACCGACGAAACGACGTCTCTCTGTAACAACCATCGTATTGCTACCTGGGCCACCGACTTACCTAGCAACAAACTCAATATTATTATATTATAAACAGACAAGAGAGAGAGAGAGAGAGAGAGAAAGAAATGGGATTTAACGTCTACTCAACACAACTAGGTCCTTTCGGGATTAACATACAGTTTTTAATTTTATTTCAAAAATTCGCTTGCGCGTAGGGGGTCTTTAGCAGTGGAAGGAAACCGGAGTGCCCGGAGGAAACCCACGAGGCTGAGAAGGCGCCCCTATTACCATGCCACATATGCTCACACCAGGGCTCGAAACCACAGACGCAAGCCATAACTATATAGGGATCACGGTGGCTAAGTGGATAAGCCTAGTCGTTCGGTTGGGACGAAAAACTGAGGTCCCGTGTACAAATTGGAGTGCACGTGAAAGATCCCTTGGCAGTTGGAATTCGATATAAGAGTAAGCCTTAGCGCCGCTGCACGGACAAAATTACCCTCATAGCACACTGTATGGCGTATGCCCGTCTTCAATTAGCTCAGGTTAAGTGCATAACAGTAGGACGTTAAACCCCATTTCATTCATTCATTCATAACTATATATGAGTCTGATTAAAATAGAGATCTATATTTCGTTTCGTTGTTTTATACATTCGATGGCCTACATTACAAGAAGATCTGACAAGTTATAGTTAGAGTTCACATCAGTGGTCAAACGAGCGGATTTTGACTCTATGACGCTAGCCATTGATTAATCAATCAACATTGACGTTTCTAGTGGTTTACCTACAGTTCAGTGCGTCAAAAGGCCAAGAACTCGCCGTAACAGACCTTTTTTTTTTGGCTAATCCCTTGCATCATACCTAGAACACGTCAATGATAACAACTCCGATTTACGATACAAAAAAGGAAAGTGTATTTGTGTTTTTTAAAAAAAATGCCTTTAATTTGACTGATTTGCTCTAGATTTCTGGTGTTCAATATTCTATGAATTGTTTTCGGGATTATTTTAAAATGCCTTACAGTGTATGGAAGACAAAAAGGAAATAATGGTACATTTTATAAACTAAGACTATCTCACCTTTAGCTTTACTAATCTCTTCTAGTTTCCCAATAGTATTCCATATGTTGTCGCTGCCTTCTAGCTTGTCCCAAGATGGAAAAGTCTGATTCCCTCTGTGTGCTTCATCTTGTGCAACCCAACCAATTCTTCCAGTCACCGGCCTCTCTCCACGTTTGTATTTGCCAGATAATGCCCCACTGGAATAGCAAAACATAATATTATTATACGAATTAATTTCAAGTATTTTTTGTTCTTCGGGTATCATGTGCGTAATATACACAATTGAAGCGGGTCAACTCCTTATGAAATGAAATGTCAGTATTATCCAGTCTCCGACATTACAATTACGATTTATTGGTTCATTGCTACCAATGGTGGTGGTTATTTACAGTGAAAATATGGACTCCTGGTATCAACCTTTTGTTTAAGACACAGCTATGAACAATTTTAAAACCAGTACACGCCGGCGTGTACATTATACTCCCAAGAGTCGGTCCGGTGAGTGAAACGTCAAACCATTCTTCCCACTGCTATTCAATATGGACTACTGGCTATGGACAATATGGACTGCTCGCTATTCAATATGGATAAATCCCCTTCGAAATTGGAATAAAAATATTTTAAAAAATGAATATAAATCGGTTTATATACATAAATAATATGCTTTTGACCAAGTTTCTATACCGTTAGGTTCCAAAGAGATTTAGCTCATCTATGCGTCTATGAAGATGAACTCTCCCAAAACCCACCACTTACCCTTTTAAGGCACTCCACGGTAAGACGGCAATACCATTTAATTTACATACATTAAAAGCCTCGAACTCATCATATCTGGTAGCTAGACTGTATTGTTGCTGTAAATTTGAAATCAATATCCCTATAATCTTTTTTTTCACCAGTAATTTTTTCTTAACAATTTCGTGATTTTCTAATCTTTAAAAATTATATTGCAAAATGAGCTTTAAAAGCCCCAAATGTACAGGCTATTGCATATTATGAGGTAGATAAAATGGATTAGGTTCATGGATTATAAATTACCCTACCTGAAGTACTAAAACATTGATTACGATATAATAGATTTAGTACAAGGGTATATTCAATGAATTGCAAGTATAATAAATGGATGGAGTTCAAGTATAATAAATGAATCTACCTGGAGACTGATGAATGGATTAAGACCGAGTTCTCTGTTCAAATCAACTATTTGTTGTAACTGCCATCCTGTAACGTTACTACAACCAGCATGTCGTATTTTACCACAGCGTATCAAATCATTAAACGTCAACAGAGTTTCTCGAATGGGAGTGGCATTGTCCCAACAATGCATCTGAAAGATCAAGTACATATATAAATATGAAAATAAAACAATATTATAGATATAATCTGTTTATTCAGTTCATTTGGATTCAAACTATCACATATTTATAAAGATACTGACCAAAGAATTGGCGTGTTAACTTTGCATTAATCCCGACAGTTGTGTTTTTAAAGCAGTATTGATTGGCATTACAGCCTTCATAGAGTTAATAAAGCTGCCCCCATTGCACATCGACAAATTACTCGAAAAAGAAAACCCTACTGTTGCCATGTTTCAACTCGACATATATTGTGCATTGGCGTCTCCACGGTAAATTGCATCGTTAAACTTATTGGGAGGGGCAAACATACTGCATTCTACCGGTTTTATCCTTCTGGTATCGAACCAGCGACTGCTTGCTGGGTACGTGGAACATTTTAAGACTGAGATACATGTACTTACTTGATAGAGATCAACATAATCTGTTTGTAATCTTTCTAGACTTTCCTCTATACTTTGTATAATATGTCGTCTTGTTAAACCTTGACGATTTATATCAGGGTTTACTCGCCAGAAAAACACTTTAGTCGCCAGAATATATTTATCCCGCTGTTGCCTATAAATTCATTAAAAATTGTTTTTATTGCAGTTTCAAAACGCGGTTGTAATTTCAATAAAATAAAAACCAAGTACGAACAATCCAAACCATAAGACAGAATTCGAAGTCCTAAAAACGTTATAGGCAAAATAGTTTATTCGAGCAATATAGTGTAAGACAGGGAAGAACAGTATAGCCTGCATTTCATAACAAACAAGGTAGAATTCACAAATGGTATAAGCACCACCGGGGTCATGCACATGGTAGGGTATGTACATTACATATATTCGTTCATTTAGCATCTTTAAATAATAATGGCATTGGCTTGCTCTTCAGAATATCTTGGTGATACGGTGTGTGTATTGTAGTTCAGACAACCGACGTGTATGGCAATTGGTTAAAGGGACAATAACACTCTGGCTGGCTTGACAGGTCCAGCATTTTTTTAGCCTTAATCTAGCTACGAGATGTTTAAGTGCCCTACCTGTTGTGTAAATTATCCATTACATCCTATTTTACTTGTCCAGAGGGTTTGAAAATATGTTTAAATTCAAGTTACGTTTGACAGTGTTTACTTAAGGCCTTTCAAATCATACAATTACATTTTTCATTTTTTTTTAAATTGGGTGTGTTAAGATGAAATTTGGATCATCAATTAATTGAAATATTGTAAAATAGTACAACTTGTTGATCAGAAAAAAGTTAAGGACATATTATTCAGTTACAACAAGAGTGGTATTGGGTCTTTAAAGATCCACTGACAGTTGGAATTTGAAATAACGGTATATGGTAGCTCCAATGCCCGGGAAAAATTTCCTTTATGATAAACTACAAAGCACTGTCGATGCAGAAAAGTAAGACGTTAAACTCCATTTCACCTCATTTTTATAGATCTCATCTAATTAGGATGTCCATTAACATTTCTCTATAGTTCATTTTAACTGTTTTAAACTCAGAGATGAAACTTACTGTTTTAGCCAGTTGCCAATAATGGACTCGGAATTACCGAGTGAATATATATCAGCAGTATCTATAAAATTACCCCCTAGTTCAACATAACGATTTAATATTTGATGTGATAATTCTTCATCACACTGACCTGGTAATCCACCCTGAAACTGAAATGTACAAGACAAATAATCAAAGACACAGTATGTGATCTACAGCAAACTACCATAGTGCGCAGGTTGAATGTGTAATGTGTATACTAGTCCAAAAATGGTTCATTTCCCGTATTTAACGAATGTGAAATTACAACAATCTATGCCGATCCCTATGTAACATGCCGCAGCCATATCAATTTGTCGTGAATCAGATTTTATATAATTATGTTAAATACTCAACATGAGTGTATATATATTATCGTGAATTAAGTCGTGAAAAATCGAACATTTTTCGAAAATAAAACCACCAAATCATGCAGCGTTACTTTAATGAATATATAATATTATCTGAATAGTGTATCGGTGATTATAGTGGAACAAATGTTTGGGGCCCCCCACAATTCTGGGTCATACTAATATTTTATCTCGGACCGAGCCAACCAGTACTGGGGATGGGGGCGGTATTGGGGCCCCAGGACTGGTAGGTACCAACAGAGTTTTCAATGGCCCAGAATCGGTTAGGCCCTAAAATTAACTAAATTACATAACTTAAAGGTTCTACCAATCAATAGGTCCTAACCAGTTTCGGGGATCCCGTCCTGCGGTGTGATTGCTGGGGCCTAACCAATCCTGGGAAATTAACGTAATCATAGTATAGGAGTTCAGACAATTGTATAATCTGAACATGTTTCCTGCCTTAATTTTACGTCTTTTTCTCCGTGTCTTTTGTTTGGATTTGATCTATGCTCAATAAGTTAGTTTCGTGCGTATCGTCAAAAAGTGCATGGGAAATGGCCAAAACATCCTTCACATCGCATTTTCAGCTCATTGAACCGAAGGTGTAAGTAGAGTGAATATTTTTTGAATTGTTTAAATTATCTCAGATGCACTGAAATTAATCCTAATTTTAAAAAAAAAGTCCTGGAGGAAAATACCCCAGGCACTCAAGGGGGCAGAGTACATACTAGTACTGTCTGCGGTACTCAGTACGAACAATATGAACAAACAACAATTGGGCCCCCGTACAGTTATGTCTCCCCCCCCCCCCACAAGGTTAATCCGACCCTGCCGTTCGGTACAGAACAGTTAAGACGTTAAACCCTATATCTTTTTATTTACTATTTTAATATGTGGACGCTACTGTATACCAGTTATAAACTTACCTAGTTTAAATTCTTGTGTTCGATGTAATAAACAAATACTTACACTGCTTTGTCCAAATGTCATGGTACCTAGGCACAGATTAGAAACCTGGATTCCCGTTCTCCCTAAATAGTTATAGTCCATTTTGAATCCAGTCAGATCAGCCATTTTGAAAATAATGTCACAAATAATGTGCAATCTAATGAAGTCTGTAATATACACTACAGGATGTTTAAACAGTTTAGGTCAGCCGGGGTCGCCATTTACATAGATATCCTTAAATATGAAGTAGGTTTAAAACTTGAAACCTCTGTCTGTCTAGATAACTATAGTACATTTTAACACCAGCCAGATTAGCCATAATGAGACAATTTCAATAGGAAATTAAATGAAATTAGGTTTAATGTCCTATTGTTCTGTTCCAACTGGGCTAATGAAGACGGACATCCGCCGTACAGTGTACTATGAGTAAAATTTGTCCCGGAACTATGGCCTACTCTTATATCGAATCCCAACTGCCGAGGGATCTTAAGCGTGCATGTCAATGTATACATCAGTTTTTGTGTCATCCGAACGACTAGACAGCTGCTTTTGTCAGGCCTTCCGTCCTACTCTACTGACAAGGGGAAACCTCGTCGGAAATTAGATAGGTGATGTTTAAACAGTAGTCGGGTAAAGATAAGCCAAATGGAGTGGATACCTAGAACAAATTGCAACAGAATTTTTCTCGATGGAATTTGGTAGAGGGGTACCTGAAGGTCTTCCAAACAAAAATCGCCCAAAATAAAAAGATAGGTTTTCGAGATATTAGCATAAATCCAATATGGCCGCTATTTGCACCCTAAAACTCCAATATCTCGGGAATGGTTGAGTTTGGAGGGTGTAAATGTATTACGGGTAGATAGAAAAGTGGTACAGATGACACAGAAAAACATAGCTAAAAGACGTTTCTGTGACGTCATATCGTCATGCGGCCAATAATTAGCATAAATCCAATATGGCCGCCATTGAAACGTAAAACTCTGTTATCTCGGGAATGGATAAATTTGGAAGTTAAATGTATTACGAGTAGATAGAAAAAGGCTACCAACGAACTATAACAACAATGCCAGGCAACTTTCTTGTGACGTCATAGTTAGCACAAATCCATACGTCAGACGGTCATACGGCAAACAATTTGCATAAATCCAATATGGCCGCCATTGACACCTTTAAACGCCAACATCTCGGCAATGGATGACTTTGGAAGGTATAAATGTATTACTGGTAAGGTAGTTAGGAAAGTGCGACCAATTATTAAAGTATCATAAAAAAAAAACACTGCCAAATGACGTCACCGTGACGTCGTGTACGTCATACGTCCAAAAATTAGTATAAATCTAATATGGCCGCCATTGACACCATAAACACCTAGTTTCTCGCGGATTGTTGAGTTTACAAGGTAAAAATGTATTACTTGTATCATCTTATCAAACAATTCAAATATTTCTTGAATATCTATGTACGTACATGTCATCAGTTTGTAAAGGTTTAACAGGAATATTTTACTTGGATTCTGATAGACCTGGGTGGTATTTATAAAAAATCTAAGAGCTGGAACCAACTCTTAACTGTCAAAAATTACTGCTAACTTTGTAGATTTTCTTAAGACCTATTTATAAAACAGTTTACTTTAAGAATTACTCCTAACTATGACCCATATTTAGGAGTCCTCCTGTTGCACTTCTAACTTGTTAAAAGTACTCTTATCTTGGTTAACATGGCCGTCATAAATCGATTAATTTAGGCCAAAAAGCCGACCTTACAACCATCGCTCTGCGAAATTATCATATCGTTATATTATTTGAATTTTTGGAAATAGGAGGCTATTTCCCGCAATTTGAGACTATTCTCGACATCCCAATTCTGTACTTTCATCTCTGAAAATAACGAGTTAATAAAAGGAATATATAACACTAGTTTCAGGAAATCTTCTCGCAGACTTATTCAGCCAGCAGAACAACTATCATCAAATTTTTCTGACGCCTTAAAATTGAATTGTGCTTTTTGAGTTACGAACCATCGGCAGACGTTTCTGGCGTATCCCAACAAACAGGGTGCAGGTGACTTAATAATTAGTAAATTTTCGGACGACAGTGTCTGTTGAATCCGATAACATTTTCGGATGATATTCGGAATGCCCATTGCAGGATTCCGAATTCCGGCCCGCACCCAGCACACCGGCCCAGTCAATTCTAGACTCGGGTGATGGCGTGGCGGGTCGTTAAAGCCACCGGCCACATACAATATGATCACCCCCCCCCCCCCATATAATCTTCAGCAAAAAAAGTTTTTTTTAGACGAATCGGATCAAAAAAAAATCAATTTTGTGTCCGACCGGCACGGGCGTTCGCCCGAAGGCCCAAAATGCCCATAACTTAGAATTTCAATCTTTGCGTTCGTGTCTCTTGAAGGGTGGTTATTAATAATACTTTAGTCATTTAACTAATTATTGGATATTAGAGCGCATTATGATTGCCATAAGCGTGGTCACCATGGCCGCCAGTGATCGCCGAGTCACGGCGTTTATTTTGGGCAAAACAAACGCCAAGATTCTGCGATCTAATACCCCCGACAGACTGAGGTGGCCTAGTCAGATCGGGTGGCGTCCCTATTGCTCTGCAGCGATCATACAGCGATCAGAAAATGCGCAAACGTGAACACAACAAACGAAAATGCCCCAAAGTATCACAAACTTGATAAAAAAAATGTATATTTACACATCTTTCGAGGGCAGATCGCAGAACCTTGGCGTTTGTTTTGAACATGCCTCAAATAAACGCCATGACTCTGCGATCATTGGCGACCATCGAGACAACAGCGCGATATCTGGCGTTTCCACCACACTTTACCACGCTTATGGCGAGGTTGACGGGCTCTGTGGCCATATTCCGTCACTGTAGCAGCGTAGTAAATGGCCACCCGGTCTGACGGGGTATAGAAAAAAACTTCTTTTAAGTTTGTAAATTTTTGGGACATTTTCTCGCGTTGTGTTTACGTTTACCGGCGACTTTGTAAATGTTCTAGTCGAAGCAGCGCAGTAAGGAAGCCACTCGGTCTGACGGGGGCATAATGAAGATGAATGGTATTTTTATTTAAATTATAAACAACAGTGATATTTTGGTAAAAGGGCTAATGTTCTCCCCCTGGTTTTGGGAGAATGGGGATGCTTATTCCATATTTTGGAAGGAAATGAACGCCTAGGTCAGTCTATGACGTTCAGAAATTAGGGGGTTTTGCAAGAGGGTGTTGAGTGAAATTTAACATAACTCATTCTGATATTCCCAGCAGGTATCATCAATGCTTTATTGAGAACGAGGAACATAGAAGTCTTGCAAGCAGTTTAGTAGTTAGAAATATACTAACCTGAAGTTTTATTTTATTGCAGTTTTAAGGTTCCAATGGCAGCCATATTAGATTTATGCCAATTGTTGGATTATGACGTTATGACGTCATAGATTTTGCTTTTTTTAATTGGTACCACTTATATATCTACCCCTAATACATTTACACCCTATGAAAGCAATCACAATCCCAAGATATTGGAGTTTTGAGGTGCCAATGGCGGCCATATTGGATTTATGCTAATATCTCGATTTTTGTTTGGGAGACCCTCAGGTACCCCTCTACCAATAATAAAATACACGAAAACCTGCCTTTTTATTTTGGATTCATTCCAATTGTTACCCGTATGACCTAAGACGTCACAAGGACGTCACCGGCATTAACTTTCTAGTTCTTTGGTAGCACTTACATATCTACACGTAATACATGTACATTTACCCTACAAGTTTCAATGACGGCCATATTGGATTTATGCTAATTATTGGCCGCATGACGGTTTGACGCCACAGGAACGTCTTTTAGCTATGTTTTTCTGTGTCATCTGTACCACTTTCCTATCTACCCGTAATACATTTACACCCTCCAAACTCAACCATTCCCGAGATATTGAAGTTTTAAGGTGCAAATGGCGGCCATATTGGATTTATGCTAATTATTGGCCGCATGACGGTATGACGTCACAGGAACGTCTCTTAGCTATGTTTTTCTGTGTCATCTGTACCGCTTTCCTATCTACCCGTAATACATTTACACCCTCCAAACTCAACCATTACCGAGATATTGGAGTTTTAAGGTGCCAATGGCGGCCATATTGGATTTATGCTAATATCTCGAAAACCTATCTTTTTATTTTGGTCGATTTTTGTTTGGGATACCCTCAGGTACCCCTCTACCAAATTTCATCGAGAAAAATTCTGTTGCAATTTGTTCTAGGTCATTTATTATTTTTACCGGACTACAGTCTATAATGGGTCATTGCAATTGATACACCATGCAAGACCTAGATAAAGTGTTAACCGTTCTAGCTTTAATTTCTTAGGAATGGATAATGAAACATGAATTTATTCTAAGCAGAGTAAGTTTTGATCTGATCTCAATTATCAAGTACCATTATTACGAAAATAAACATAGTCCCGATTATCCACACAATTATTATATGACGCGGGTGCTTTAATCCATTCAATATCCCATTCATCCAATGACAGACCTTATAATTTCATGCTCACGCGTTTAACCACTAAACACCCTCTCCCGCCTAATATTACCATTAAGTAATAAAATAAAAGTAAACGCTTGCTTGTGATACTCTATGACGATGTATGTTGTAATACATAATTGGCAAATAATCTAAAATTTTTATTCTTTCAGCAATCTGCAGCTAAATGAAACTATCCAAGATTTTGCGATCCGAAAATTTAAAAAGAAAACCTGTATAAATAGAGTATAATCAACACTCTCAGACCGTAGCACACTAAAGCGATACTGGAACATCTTGCAGCTAGTATCAATCTTTTTATGTTGATTAGAGAGAGAGGGAGGTCGCAATAGGGTTTAACGTCCACTCTGCACAAACTAGGTCATTTCGAAACCAACATGGTTTAATTTAATTTCAACCATTCGCTTGCGCGTATGGCTCTTTAGCTGTGTGAGGTAACTGGAGGACCCGTAGAAAACCCACGAGGGTGGACAGGTGATATAATTCTTTGTCACGTACTACCAGGCATTCGAAACCACGCCAGTTGACTCAATGACAGGCTTATAATACGGCGCGCACGGGCTAACCATTCGGCCATCCTACCCCCCGGTTGTATGCAAATACCAGATATAATCTCGCCCATAATATGGTCTAAATATGGAGTTATATGAAATGTGCTTAGGGAGTGATGCAATTTTCGTAGCAAACTGTAGGCCAATTTATCACATCGGTTGTCCAATGAGGGCCTGTACGCCCCGACGTATAAACTGTCCACTGGAGATGCCCCTTGACTGATTCTTGGTCATGTACGGTGACGAACTCTTTGAAATATAACTCGCTGGCTGGCCAATAACAAAATACACCCATAATCAAGTTTTGATTGAACTAAAAGCTCGATATAATCGGAGCAAGTCAGTATATAAAACTCTCAATAAATTGAGGGCTTTCAGACGTTTCGTTTTGAACGTTTAATTTGGAGGATAAATAATAACTTAATGTGAAACCCTGAAATTTGGTTTCAACTACAACTGGAAGAAAGGTACTGGATCTGGATGCAAACCGGTCGTCTTGGATTTCGAAAAGCGAATTCAATTTTCGGTCGCTCATTGCTGAAGTGAATCCAAACAAAGCTGCAGCTGACGTTCGATTATACGTATGTCTGCAGAGCCATAGATCATTTGAGAGTTATCAACCTAAAGAGAGTCATTTGTGCCTGCTTTAAAGCACCACGAGATAGTATTAGTTTGTATCGCAAAAAAAGCGTTGCAAGATAAAACACTTCACTGGGGAACTTCCATCCCGGAAACTAGCCCAATCTTTCCTTAAATGTGGTATCATAAGCTTTTTCCAGATCGAAAACAATTGAAGATCTTTAATTATTACGCATGAATGAATGAAATGGGGTTTAACGTCCTATTCTTCTTTAATTACAAGCATATCCTCCCAGAAATGAAAGGGCTAGACGAGCTGAGTTACTGAATATTCTCAACGCGTTGGGTCTATACCTATAAACTTTAAGGATCGTAAAAAAGCAATTTGAGGATCGTAAAAAAGCAATTTGAAGATCGTAAAAAAACAATTCACAAGTGGGTCACGTGTTATTGTTTATAGTAGCTTTACAGCAGAATGGGTCTGGCAAGAAATCACTTCGAATCTACACGTCCATGACTCGGTAGGAATGTGGGATTTGATTATATCAGAAGGTATTGATTACCGAGACAATCACAAATATGTTGTTGTATTGTTACAATAATAGGGGGTTTGGGGGGCAAATGTACCTCCTTAGCCCCGCAAATTTCTATCAATCGTAAACATAAATCAAATAAACCAAGGACGATCAATCTAAACCATTAGGCAAAATTCAAAGTCCTAAAACAACGGTATAGGCAAATGGACTTTTCACCGTGTAAAAAATACACGACAAACAGTGGTGACAAATGTCTGGAAGAATAAGCTTATAAACAATTTCTTGCGTCCCCCAAGAATAGATATTGACAATTTGGTGGGCAACGAGTTAAGAACAATATCGATTAATTAACTCTTTTCTGAAAATGATGAAATATTTACCCGAGATCATTATGGTAATCTAGAAGTGTATCAGTAGAACAATATGTGTTTAGCCAAGGCTGGTTTTGGTAGAGTTGCATTGCAAACCTATTTATCAAATCAATAACACCCCTTTTCAGACGCACTGCTTTGTAACATTTGGTTCCAGTTCATGTAGGAAATATTTTAAAGACAGACTCTTTGATGGTGTGTAAAAAAGTAAAGTTAATAAAAACTCTCAGACAGCTAGGCTAGTGTATTTTTTTAAATTATACATCAAGATAATTATACAGTAAACTGTTGGACGATTTTCATGCGGTACATATGTACGCTATATTTGGCCTAGTTGGGAGCGGGGTGGAATTCTTGGCGTGGAGTACCACAACCAACACTAGGTACCCGACAGACTTTCATGCTGATAGATAAAATTGGCACACCTTTAAGTAGGGTGGTCCTTATCTTAATTTTTTTCGAAATAAGTACTTCTCACTCCTGGTGTTTTGATTTTGAGCTAATTTATAAGACGCATTTCATGAATCGAGAAACGGTTATATATACTCGACCCATTGTCTTTGTTAATTGTCTTAAAAAAGAAAGACACCATTTTTAACAATGAATTGAAATAGAAATGTCAAGATTAGACCTGTCTTGCATAAGCCTATTTTGTTTATTCATTTCAACAACAAACGCGAAGGACAATTTCTTCCAAAAAATTGAATTAGTAAATCCTGTTCGTATGGACTACTCGGTTTTAATTGACGACGGGTCTTTGACAAAATGTGGCATGAGATGTGCCTCTTACACTGGATGTAAATTATTTCACTATGGTGATGATGGTACGTGTTATATTTTAAATATGGTGGATAAAGGGCTTGGCTCCATCAACATAACATCTCTACATGTTGATCAAAATTTGGAAGGTAAGAGTAAATGTGAAGGGCATGCCATTTGATGGATCCGTATCAAACTTAATTTGAACTTTTAAACATAACATTCTCACAAAAGAATGTATCGGGTGGCTATTTCCAATAATAATATGGCATATCGAACTAGACCAATACTGGATTACCTGAAAAACACCCATGGGACAAGCACTGGGTAAAAATGTCAGGGTATCACTAACTGCTTGACTTAGGGTTCGGTTTTTATTCGGCGGTTTGGGGAAAATTGAGGAGTGTAAACTTATAACTGACTGCAATTACACGGCATAAAGCTAATTAGTTGGCAAAAATGATTCAAGAATTTTTTAGGCCTCAATGTGTATGGTTAAATGGACAGTAAGTTAAATGACAAATGCATTCTGAAAAATTGACACCACCCCTCAACTAAGTAAGGAGTCAAACATGCCGAATACACATTTTTGACAGGGTTTTGAAGCATTTTTGGGGGTAAGATTAATTGTGTGTGAAATAACTTTATTTAACGTACGCTTCTACCTTAGTGATATCGCAGATTAATTAGTTATATTGTGCTTTTATTCCAAATTATCTCAAATCAAATTTAAAATTTGCGAATCATTTCAGTCAAATTGATAAACTCTGAATCGAGATGTTTGCTCTTGAATTTTAGGCCTAGCGTCGATCATCGTTACTAAGGTTGGTACGATAGTCTCAATTATCCACTTTTGGATTAAATCATCAATGATCCCCCACTGTTTTGAAATTAATTATCAATGAGCGTTAGCAGCATATAGGATACCAATCCAGTCGATATCGAAGGCTAGCCTTGACATCGAGAGTTGATTATGGTCTGGATAAGTTAATAATGTCTAATTGATAATTTAGATAAGATTTCAGGCCCAGAGAAAGACCTGCAATAAGCAGATTTAGCTCTTGCATAATTATGTTTAATAAAATGGATAAGTTTGTTAAAGAATTTAGTGAGCGCTCCAGTAGAACATGGGCCATATTACCAAAAAATACCCGAGAAAGCAAAATCTTAAGTGTACAGGCCACAAAAAGGGGTTGGTAGCTAAAGTGACAGCGACCAGCTGATTGATACGAAGGTTAAGTTTTCATTTTACCGTTTTGAGATCTGTATACTTCAGAATGTGCTTTCTTAGGTTTTCTTTACGTGTACCAACCATCTGTGTCTCTATCACATCATATGAAATATCCACAATCACTAAAATGAACAATGCATAGCAAGACGCCATTTTGTTAAAGAAATCGGCGATTCATGTATATAATTACAGTTTTTCGCCAATGTTATAACGCCGGAAAGCAGTTTTAAGTTAACATATACTTCATAAAATAAAAACCAAGTACGAACAATTCAAACCATAAGACAGAATTCGAAGTCCTAAAAACGTTATAGGCAAAATGGTGTATTCAAGCAAAATAGTGTAAATCAGCAAATGGACTGCTTCTCGTGTACAAAATACACGACAAGCAGTGGTAAAAGGTGTCCGGAAGAGTAAGCTTACCCTGCCTGGCGCCACACCCGCCATAGCTGCATCCAATCTACTAGGCGAAATGTCGGTCAAATAGCGTGATTGGCCAATGAACTTCAGTATGCAAAATGCACGTGATGAACTGTCTTAACGATGTAGTAGACATTATCAGGGTGATAGGAACGGTATACGTGTCAAAAAAAATAAACACACTTTATGGATATACTACTTCTGAATTTTATTAACATGCTACTTTTAAATACACATACAGGTATCGTTATCAAGCAAATAATGATTAATTAACAAAAATGTGATGCAATATATAGATGAACACTTTGGAAGCCATTTTGTAGATAAAACAGTAACAATAAACTGATATAACAAGATGAAAGATGTAATATATACACAACAAGGAGAAACCATTATAGCGGATAACACAATAACAACAATTAATTAACCAGATCAAAGATAACAATTTGAACCATTTTGCAGATACTCTAATAGTTAGTGCAGGGGGACTGCGCCACATATGATTTACATAAAGGATAAATATAACGACAATACATCATACTCCGAAACAGCAAACGAAACAAACAATAAAACAACAATTCAAAAAAGAGTGAATGGATCCGGGGGCTAGCCGTAAGCGTCCACTGCGCTGTACAGTCCCGGGTCTGAAGCAACTCAGACTTCACTCAAGATTGAACATATTGACTCGTACAAGAAAACGCACAAACAGCCCAACACAATGAAGCAAAGAAAATGTAGACCGCCTCGGGAGGCAGTCGTCTGCTAACTGAATGGTGTGACGTAAATACGTCGTAATGTTATCAATGACGTCAATAGAATTTCTTAACAAAAAGGGCGATAATCAAGATTTAATAATGCTAAAAGCTATGAGTTTAAACAACCAATTAGAATTTTTAAGTTGTATAATTGCACAAAACATAATACTAAATACCCTATACAAGCAATGCAAAACAGGAATGTAGAAGAAAGCATACAATGTAAGTGTATTTATGAAGTAATAAAATAATAACAATAAGGGCGATAATCCAAACATGGCTACGTAACTATACAAATTAAACTAAATTAAATTGGATAATTATCCAATATGTACTCGGTTATATACTTATAAGAAATGTTAAACTTGGTATATTGATGAAACGGAAGTTTCAAAATTTCTTTAAATATGCGTAACTGTGTACCACCTTTGGCAGTGCATTTAAAAAACAGGGATTTTATTCGGGAAAGAAACAGTTCTTTGTTGTTACATACGGTCAAAAATCGTAATGCCTGTGAATAGAAAACATTATATAGTGTTGTATCTGGTATGTTGCTATAAATTGACGGATATTTTACTACTTCAAAACCGAATTTGTCCGTTTTGTCGAAAATACCAACATTAAATCTTTTGTTAATGATATTGATGTCCAGGTCAAGAACAGATGCAATTTGGGTGCCGGAATTTTCTTTATTTAATATTAGTTCCGGGGGATATATTTCACTTTTATATTTATTGAAATTTCCATTATCATTGATGGGTGTTATGTCATCAATGTAACGGAAGGTGTAGTTGAGACTTTTAGCTACTTTGTAATCTGTTTTTCTTTTATGGTCCTGAAAATAGAATTCATATTTATGTAAATGTGCATTTGCCATAAATGGGGCGGGGTCAGTTCCCATTGGTAAACCAATAGTTTGCTGTATTATCTGATCCCCAACCTCAAATATGGCATTGTCAATGAGAAAATGTATTATGTTTTGAAATTTTTCTTTATCAAAAATTACAGTTTCGGCATTGCGAGGTTTTATAATCCATCTAGCATCTTGAGAGTAAATGGCCATCAAGTTTCTGCCTTTTCCGAAAGCTCCATTAAAGGCTTTATCTACAAACCAATCCAAATTATTTTTAAGATCTGCATGTTGGAGCATAGTATACAAAGTAGAAAAATCGAACGTTTCTATTGTTTTTGCATTATCTTTATTATTGATTTTATCTATAGTCTCTACTATAGGTTTATTTTTATCAATAATGAAAAAACTATTAATACCAGTGTAATTTCGAAGTGTTTTGCACCAAATTGCATGTTGGGTTTGGCATAATTTAAGGCCTTTGGTGATGGTCTGTGCTAGAGGTTTTGTCTGGCAAACACTGGAGGATATTATATATCTAAATTTTACTGGGTTTTTATGAAATTTGGGTATCGAATAAATGTACGGTAGTGCATCTATTTTCACATTGTCTTTAATATTATTACTCCTGTTAAAAGAGTATTGGTTGTGCAAGATATCTTGTTTAGTTAAATCCGTAATGCATTTATAAGTGTCATTATTTGTGTTGGGCCAGAGTCCAACTTCAGTCAGAATATTTTTAATATAGTACTTTTTACAGATAAAGGCAATGTTATTACTGGCCTTATCGACAGGTGTTAGAACAAATCTCTCTTGGAGAGTGGTAAGACACTCAACTGCAGATGCATTTTTTAGAACCTCTGGTGGCGGGTGTCTTGGTTTAAGTTTGATATATTTGATTCTTTTTGACAAGAGATCAAACACAGCATTTTTCCACTCTCCAAAAGACTCAAGAGGTGCACGAAATTTATCAGACCAGGCTACAATGCATTTCCTAATTTGGGATTTGAGATCATTATGTAATTTTTTAAAATTAGTCCTATTTGGCTGTTCCCGAAATTGTGGTCCCAATCTGAAGAGATTTCTAAGATTTTTATCTTCGATAATGTCAAAGTTTCCTGTCAGTATATGGTCATGAAATGTATCTTTAAAGGGAGAGTTGGTGCATTGACATGTAGTATTATCGTAATTTTCAATAAATTCTTGTACGTTTAGGTTTTCGATAGTTTCATGGTAGTTAAATATTTTATTACGGATAGGAGGTAAAAATTTGTATACGACTGTAGGTGAAATTTTAGGAATAGTACCTGGTATAGATTTTATAACTGAACGGTCTCTGAAGATTCTATTCAGTCCAATGTCTTGTATATGTTTATCCGTGAAAAGGATTTTACATAGCACATCAGGTTTTTTCTTATGCACTTTATGAGGCTGTATCGAATAATTGGGTGAAAATTTACTGTTTATCAAATCGGTAATAACATCGTAGTATTGAGGAAGAAAGCGTTCATTAAGTTGATTAGAATGGATGATGTCCTGTATGAGGACACCGAGTTTTTTAGCTGTAGATTTTTTCAAAGTGTGTACAATTTGTCGGGCTAAGTTCATTACACAGGCAGCACAGGACAATTTTTCAGAAGTATGGCATTGGCATACAGAATACAATTCATTCAAAATACTTTCCGGGTCTTTTTGAAATTTCGACTTTTTTATGGAACGTTTTTTATTATGAAAATTATGGTCAAGTTTTTTGTAACAATTTCTGGTAATCAAAGTGTTTTCATCGCGATTGTTGTAATCGGTGTTTTTGAATCGATCATTGAGACCGTAAGGAAAAATGGTCTGTAATTTGGTAATCCAGGTTTCCTCTGCATAAGTTCTTTTTTAATGACAGCAGGGTCAATTTTACCATTGGCGAGGTGCCCTGAACCGGGAAGTTTTTCAATTACCTGTACATTGTACCCCAAATCCTTACAGGGACTATTTTTAAAATGTTGATATAATAATTTATGTGCATTTTCAGATTTTCCGGCAGATCTATGACCATTAAACCTAGTTTTACAAGACTTACTTGTCTCCCCAACATACTGTAATCTGCAGTAATTGCAGGTTAATAAATATATTATATTTTGCGTATTGCAATTAATATTGATATCTGTAGAAACATGGTAGCATCTACCAGTAACAGAGCTACTAAAAGTGTGGGCTTCATTGTAATCAGTACACAATTTACATTGTCTATAGTGACAAGCACCGATAGACAGTTGACAAAATTCACAGTTTACATATAAATTATTAGAATTATCAGAATTTAATAGGTTACCCTTATGGGTAATTTGTTTTGTCACGTTAGTCGAAATTCCTCCCCCCGCAGCCAATTCACCAGATAATAAGTAGAAACCATGTTTCGGGTAAGCCACAGACCACAATAATATACGAGATGAAATACATATATAATAAATAGAAACCATTTTAGCAGATTAAAGAAAAAGATAATAAGTAGAAACCATGTTTCGGGTAAGCCAAATAAATATTTAATAAGTAGAAACTTTTTAGCAGATAAATGAAAAAAGAAAAAAATGTTGGGGGGGGGGCACACGTTAACCAACTATTAGGGATTAAGTAAATCTACCCATAGGTTTGGGAGAAAATGTCCAGTGTCTCTGTTTAGTTCGGGCTTATGTTTCTGGATTTCTAGTGCTTCTCTTAGGACTCTGTTTTTCCACACTGTCAAGTTCCTGGCTAGAATTTCCGTTTTTTCCCATTTAATTTCATGCTGTGGGTTGTTATGAATATGTTCTGCAATTGCTGATTTGTTATGTTCTTGCTTCCTAACTGCAGTGTGGTGCTCTTTAATTCGCACTGACATCGGTCTGGATGTTTCTCCTATGTACTCACTGTCACATACACATTTTATTTTATATATGACACCCTTTGGGTCGTTTTTTGATTGTTTTAATCTGCCATTAGCGTTTAACATGGTTTTTAATGTTGTGCCGCTGCTAAATACTACATCTGCGCCTATTTGTTCTTTTAGGATTCTTTTGATTTGGTGACTGACTGGTCCTATGAATGGAATCGTAATGAATATAGGATGATTATTCCTTACAGTTTCTGGTGGTTTGCACGTGTGTGTTAGCGTTTTCTTCATTGTTGATTTAGCTTGGTTTCAGCGTTTTCTTCATTGTTGATTTAGCTTGTTTTTCAGCGTAGTTGTTGTATTCTATAAGGACATTGTTGATGTGTAGTAGTTCATCGCGTAGTAGTTCGTCGTCACACAATAATTTAGCGCGTCTGGTTAAAGTATTTATAATTCCTGTCTTGACTTTGTTAGGGTGGTTTGAACTGTTATGTATATATTGGTCTGTGTGGGTCGGCTTACGATATACAGTGGTTTTTAGAATATTTTCAGAGTTGTTGACCAATACGTCTAGAAAAGGTAGCTGTTTGTCATGTTCAAGTTCTACCGTAAATTTCATGTGAGGGTGGGCGCTGTTAAGATGATCAAGAAGGAGCTGAGGGTTCTTACTTGGTTCCATGATGACAAATATATCATCGACTTTTCTCATCCATTGTATTGGTTGGAAAGGTGCAGACAAGAGAGCAGTATCTTCAAAATGCGTCATGTACACTTCCGTTATGAGTGGACTTATTGGAGAACCCATGGGCAACCCGTGGACCTGTTCATAAATGCCGGCCTGCCATGAAAAATAAGTAGAGTTGATGCAATCATCTATGAGTTGAATTATACTATCGATTTTGAGATTTGTAGACAGTTCATGGTAAATGACTTCAATTCGTCGTCGTAAAAGGATCAATGCTTCATCTCGTGGTATATTGGTGAACAAATCAATTACATCATAACTGACCATCTGACCATTATTATCTTTTTGCTTAAGTCTTTCGCAGAAATCTGCTGAGTCTTTGATGTAGGAACTGGCACTGGTAGCTATGGGCGATAACAATTTAGAAATATACTGTGCTGTATTGTAGTAAACTGATCCCCGAGAGCAAGTTAACAGTCTAATTTTGATGGGGTCTTTGTGAATTTTAACCTGTACTCTGGCATAAGGTGGTGTTGGATGGGATATATTTAATTTATCATAAAGTTGTTTGACTATTTCATTATTGTCGCGAAGGGTTTTTAATGTTGACTTAAGTTGTCTGTCGAGTTTAGCTGTGGGATCCTTTTTCAGTAGTTTGTAGGTTGAACTGTCTGACAGGGTGTTGTTGACTAGTTCGTTGAGTTGACAGGTATCTATTATGACTGTGGCTTTACCTTTATCAGCTGCTACTATTGATATATCTTTATTATCTTTTAATTCTTTAATCGCCCTGGTTTCACCTTTAGTTAGGTTAGGTTTGGTAACTCTGGGTTTTTCAAGAATCTTTTTGATTTGGTGTCTTATATAATCTATTTTTCCATTCGGTGCAAGTTGTTGGAGTCCTTTCTCTATGTTGGTAATAAACGTTTCAGTTGGTGGTTTGTTGGTTCATGGTATAAATTTAAGTCCTTTCGATAGGAGGTTTACCTGGTCATCTGTAAGCGTGTGGATGGAGAGGTTGACTACTGTCTTCTTTAAATAATCTTTCTTGCTGTTAACTGAGGCTTTGGATTTAACTGTTTTGGTTTCTTCTGCTTGTAGGTGATTGAATTTCTTTATTTGTTTCTGCTTGGTTTCTAATTTAAGTTTATCAGTTGCTTTGTGGTTCAAATTGATAAACTTTAGATAATCTGAAGGTGTTAAGGTATCGACAAGTTTGTTTAATAATTCGGTTTCTGTAACTAGAAAAGAGTTTTTTACTTTCCTATGATGTGATATTCGTTCTTTTACTAATCGTTTACTTGCACATTTGAGTATTTGGTTGGCTTTAGAAGAAATAATTGGTGACTTGAGTCGAAGGCCTTTAGGTATAAAGTTTTTATCACGACAGCGTAACAAAAAGATTAAACTGGATGAAGATTTACATAATTTCGATTGCACACATTTGAGTTGGTTAAGAGCGTGTCCGCGAGAGCACCATGCAGAGGGTGATAATCCTTGCGTCAGGGATTTGGACCAAATTTTTTCTGTGAGATGGGTTAGTACCCAGATACATTCGCACAAAATATTATATTGATTCAGTTGATACCAACCTGGCAAATTGGAAAAATATGTTTTTAATAGAAAAATACTCAAAAATGGGCTAATTTGGAACTAAATTTGTATGATCTGTTATTCGTAAAATAATTGATTTGGACAGACGAAATTTTGGGCATTAGTAGGACTACCCAGGCTCCTCATACACACAGAGTTTTAAGTTTCTACTGCCAATGATATCTTGGTACTAGCCAGATACGCAACTCGCTCTTAAAATTTAATTTAATGAAAACCAAAGTTTGAGAGGCTATAGTTCGTTCTTGGCGGGGACTAGGACCAAAGTTGAAGGTTACCCACAACCAGCAACCTTCCTACTAACAATATAAAAAATAAAAATGACCGGAACAGGCATAATAAAAAAAGCAGAAATAAATTAAAACCCCAAAAACTGGGATAAAATGTCCTGATTGTCAATATCCCACATGAAGAAAATGTATGGACATCTTTACAAATTTCATATATATTCCATTTAATCATTAGCAAGTATGATTGAGAGGGAGAAAAAAATGTGTTTAACGTCCACTGGACACAAACTAGGTCATTTGGGGACGAACCTATGGTGATGCACATGTTTGGTCATCTTTACAAAGTTTATATTATCCATTCAGTCATCATCTAGGATGATTTTGACCTAAGAGAGAAGCGGGGTATAAGGTCCACTCGACACAAACTAGGCAATTTTGGGACTAACACATGATAAGTTTTATTTCAATAATTCGCATGCGCGAAAAGAGAGAATTCGTGAGATTGGATATTTACCAAGAAAAAATCTAATATGATATAGTAATGAAATTAAACATAATATAAGTAAGTGAACACTTCTGCTCAAATATAGGTAAATGCCGGATGTTGGCATATGTAGTCAGAATTATCCTTGATTGTCTGGAGTGACACCGCTAGATAATAAATGATTCTTCATGAGGTTCTTCTTACATGAGAATGTGGATAATAGATATATCAAGCTTATGATAGCCGATAGCCGTGACAGCTCATAAATCTATACGATGATCTGCCCCTAAGTACAGATCTTACCATGGACCCTGTATAGTAGGACAGGCAACGTACACGAAGCCTTTAGAATTATGTGCCGTGGCAAAAAGCAGACCTGACAATCGTGACTAAAATAACATTACCCCCCCCCCCTCATGCAATTACCAGTGTTAAGTTAAAAAGCAAAAAAAAAAAAAAAAACAGAAATCAATTCATAATATTTCTATTAAACTTGCTAATCTTTTTTTCAACCTATACATAGATATAGATATGGTGATTGGGGGTGTAAATATACCAAAGCATTGTCTTGTGTACTTCGGACTGCGAACGCGCCCATGTGAATCCGAAAAAAAAACATGTTGAGTTTTCGTTGAAAGCAAACCTACTAAAACACCCTTTTAATTTTTACTTCTGTACAATTGTTCATCATTCGGGACATTATTATACCTGAACTCTATTTTCATAATTTTAGAATCTTTCATACTAACGGGAATTTGGTTTATGAAAGTAAAACACAAAGGCTTACAAAACTACGAAAATATTGAAATCATTCATTTCACAATTTTCAACTGCTGCATTTGGAAATTTCAAAGTTCTAAACTGGAGAAATTTGTCACTACCGTATAGAAATACTTATTATTTGAAAAATTAACGTGTAACTATAAGAATGCAGTAAAATCTAATGAGGAGTTCGAGAATTTACTCTGTATAAAATCCCGCAATGTCTAGAATCACTTAGCTTGGTTTACCGTTGGCTGTCTATCTTTATACAGGCCATGATCATCTTTATACAGGCCATGATCATCTTTATACAGGCCATGATCTTACTAATCGTGGTCTGATCACTGCAAAATTAAGCATGATTTATGACCTTCCCAACAGCTATATAGCGAACGAAAGCGTTATGATTTTGTACCAAAGTACCCTTTTTGACAGGTATGTTCAAATAACGAAATATATAGTAGTTTTAAGTAATGGTTATGATCAGTGGTCATTTAGAAATAATCGTTGGTCATTGGTTAAAAATCGCTGCTTTGGTTAGATTGTGCTGATATAAAAGCTTGCCATGCCAGCCCATACACCTCCCTGCTAGTAACTACAGAATACAAATGAGAATAATAGTTGTCTGATTCTGCAAAATTGTACACAAGTAATTTTACGCCCCCTCCCTACGATGATCGTGAACGTCCGATTTTGTTACAAAAACTTTATGATTTTTACCAAAATAACATATTTGGTACGAGGAACGCTCAAATAACAAAATATAGTACTAATGTTTATAATCGATGGTCATTGTTACTCTTTAAGATAGTCGTCGATCATCAGTAAAAGGAAAATTGCATGGAAAATACTGATTTTTACACATTTTCAAAATATTGTAGCATACTAGTGGGTTTAGTTCCGGTCAATTTGTTTCTTCTGACATATACTTGAACAAATGCCCTTCATAACCACACCCAGCAGTTCTAGGTCAGACCCGCCAAGAAGCCGCTACATGCGTTTTAGGATGACACAGTTTTCAACATACGTAAAATGACCACTTTAAGATAAATCTCAGAAAATTCCACACGATCCATTTATTCCCAAACGACTGTAGGATTTTAAGTCGACCACTTGGCCTATCATACCTGACCAATATCAAAATTTTACGATCACGCCATTTCGAGGAGGAGCGTTATGAAATTTGGGCAAAAAAATGGTCGAAATATGGCAAATTTTGACCCAAAACAACAATTTCCAGCTATACCGGAAGTTGTCATTAAATTTTTTTTTCACTGCATCGCGTGACTTCTGTTGCCTAGGGGTCCCCATAGACCAAGTATGATTGAAATTTGCTGACCCCCGGGGTTATCATTTTTTTCAATTTTTGCATGGTCCTCTCGCAGACGCGTTCTTAATCACTTTTAACGTCTCATCTCCATAATGATGTTTTACATAATCCTTATAAGACATATAGAAATAGATTGCACTAAAAATAAACACACTTTATGGATATACTACTTCTGAATTTTATTAACATGCTACGTTTCAATACACATACAGGTACCGTTATCAAGCAAATAATGATTTATTAACAAAAATGTGATGCAATATATAGATGAACACTTTGGAAGCCATTTTGTAGATAAAACAGTAAGTAGTAGTTATTAGCACCTTTTCCGAGGTGTATCGGTGAATATCAGGACAGTTTTGGTCGGGGGTTCAGCCGAGGCGAAGCCGAGGCGGTCCCCGACCAAAACTGTCCTGATATTCATAGATACACCGAGGAAAGGTGCTAATAACTGACTTACATCACATTTCTATCGAGTATTGTGAAGGAAACTGTGAAAATAGTATTTATTATCGAGTCGTTTCAACCGAAACGTGTCGAATGCTCTTTCATTTATCCCTTTTTGAGCCTCACGTTACATTTCATGGTAGAATGATTGCGCAGTGGAGAGACGACCTGAATAGTATTTACACGTGCGTATTGGTATACCGCTGGGAGTAAAACTATCACGTGTTTGTTTAGACCACATCGTCAAAACAACTTGTCTATGGCGAAGAGGACTGCGATATTAATAATATTATTATAAAATGTAGTGTAAAGGAAATGCGAAACGTGGGTCATTCCTGGTGAAAGTATGCATCAGCGAATTATTTGTAATAAAGTGTATGTCTTTCTAGGCGTTTCTTTTTCATCCTGCTTATTTTTAATGCCTGTGAAGTGTCCAGCAAGAGAACTGCGCCTTCTATCCTCACAATTGATATAATTATTTAGTACTCTAGTTTATATGTTTTGCATATTAATATCAATCAAACCAAATTGTGGAATAGATGCCAATTGATATGTATAATAATTGGTTTTTGTAATATGTTTTTATTTTAATTTAATTTTATTGTATATATTTTTGAACTGCCAGTTTGTTCCACCCGGTATGTGTTGTTACAGTGATTTTGACTACTTGTTTGGTGTGATTTATCCGGCTGCTTTGAATAGAGCTATCGTTATCATTGCGATCTGGGCCGGACTAAACGTCCGCTACTTATTGCTTGAATGGTATCTTAAACGGTGTAGAAGTGTTCGTTTGTCGGGAATGAACAGTACTCTTTTTAAAAAGTGTACTGTTCATTTCTGATACACGGATACTTTTAAGCCTGTATTGGAAATAAACAGGCCACTTTTATCAAAGGTTGCCACTGGCAACGAGGTATAAGTGGGATGTAACAATAAACTGATATAACAAGATGAAAGGTGTAATATATACACAACAAGGAGAAACCATTATAGCGGATAACACAATAACAACAATTAATTACCCAGATCAAAGATAACAATTTGAACCATTTTGCATATACTCTAAGACCATAGTAATTAAACAATTAGATAATAAGTAGAAACCATGTTTCGGGTAAGCCACAGACCACAATACGAGATGAAATACATATATAATAAATAGAAACCATTTTAGCAGATTAAAGAAAAAGATAATAAGTAGAAACCATGTTTCGGGTAAGCCAAAGACCACAGTGATATACAAGATGAAATAAATATTTAATAAGTAGAAACCATTTAGCAGATAAATGAAAAAGAAAAAATTGTTGGGGGGGGGGGGACATAATCACTAAATTTAGAATTATTAAGGGCTAAAACATCATCAATATATCGATAAGTTTGTTTGTTTTTAAGAGCATCTGTATGTAGTCGGCTTCATACGAATAGAGAAACAGATCAGCAAGCAAAGGTAGGATGCCCCGTGCTCTACAAAAAGTTGGTCTCGACACGGCCACGTGCACGCTTGGGTGGCTGTGTCTCGAACTATGATAATAGGTCAGCGCCGGAGTGTATGAGACTATAAATAGCCACGGTACGTGCATTTCTGTACAAATATTTCAGCTATTAGAGCTCTAAAAAATCTGTTGTTGACGATTTCGAATAGCAGTAAAATTAGCTTCTTTGTCATTACAGAAGCTTTAGAAATTACGTTCGTTTTATTTTTTAAATTGCTTTATTATTAACTGTACCGTTAGGAGTGCTATCGTTTGGTTTAGTAGAAATAATATCTCTGAAAAGCTTGGTTTAGGCCGGAACATGATACTAGCAGCAGTTTCGATTTACTTTTACAAGTTTCTTAAAATAGGTGTTGAGTTGACAGACGTGCTAATTTCTAAATTCAATTTTCCGCCCAGCTTTATTTAACGTTTCGTAAGAACTATAGTCTTGATTATCCCGACATGTCAATCAAACCTAGAATGATTGGTAGACTGATTAAGCAAGACCAAGGTCAAAACAAGGGCAAGTAACCTGTCTTTTACTCAAAAAGTGCTGGATGTTATGGACAACACTTGGAACCAGTTTTCAGTCTAGTATTTATATGATTAAATGATCATTAGCTTATTAAGTACAGCATGGTCGTTTATTTAGTGACTATAATTGTGTGGAACTGATTTAAGGCTTGGTATATATATAAATATTGTGGAGTAATTGTTGAGATATTTGGAGATATTTATTTATGGTGGGGCACCCTAGCAAAGGTGCACAGTTGGTGCCCATTAGGATGTCATCCACTTGCTGATATATTTCCCCTCCAAATTCAACAAAGATGTTATCAATTAAAAAATCCAACATTTGAATTATCTTGATGGCCGTGTATTTGTTCTTAGAATCACTGTGATACTTAACGAAATGTGTAGAATTATAATTTACAACTAAATATTGATATCGAGCAGTACCCGATTTAGACGAAAAGACACTGTGAAAAATGTCTTTAAATTGGGCTTTTAATTTACTATGGGGAATTTTAGTGTACACAGTAGAAAAGTCAAACGTTTGAATAGATGAAACTGAAGCAAGGGATCTAGATTGCAAACCATCAAGTAATTCTTTTGAATTTTCTAATATCCACATTTGATTTGTACCACTTCGAGAGTATACTTTGTCACAGTATTTTTGAATACCCTCTTTAACAGCTGTTGGTATAGATGTCAATACCTTTGAAAGTGGTTTTGTGGAACAACGGGATGAACCTGCTATAAAACGTTGCTTGTAAGGATTTTTATGTAATTTAGGTATCCAATACAACAAGGGCAAATCTGTATAGGTATTTCCACATGGAGTACCAAATGGAGTGAGTACCGATTAGTGATTGGATATAATTACATCCTTACTAAAAGTAGATCGTTTATATGCTGATTACACTATTTTGCGTTTTTACACATTTTTGCCTATACCGTTTTTAGGACTTCGAATTTTGTCTAATGGTTTGGATTGTTCGTACTTGGTTTTATTTTATATGTAGCGCTGTCGATTGGTTTCCCGAAATTAAGTTATTTAAACAGACAGTCAACACTATGTAATTGGACGCTTTGTCAGCTGGCACAATGACATAATTGTCATGCAAGGCATTCCGATTTTCAACAATGCTAACATCATTGAAAATAGACTTAGGCCTAGTGTCAACTGAAAAACGTTGCATGTATATTCTTCGTTTAAGTAAACGACTGATAGACTTAGTCCAATCAGAAAGAGTATCCGAGATAACATCTTCCCTCTTAGCCCATGATCTAGCGTAGTCCTCCACGGCATCCATAATACGTTTGAAATTTTGATCCCATGAAAATGGTCGCGGTTCATGGTATTTGGGTCCTTTGGACACAATTTCACGTATCGTATTATTCTGGACTATGTTCAAATCACCAGTCACCTAATGTCCAGCTGGCGGGTAAAGGAAGGACGACGTAGAACAAGAACGTGGTAGAGGGTTATTGTATAAGTCTTTTGCATTGATGCCAGATAATGCATTTCTGTAATTAAATATTTTGGATGCAATGGGTTTAGTATAAGTATAAGAAATCCTAGGAACAGTAACAGTTTTGAAGTAAGGAGGGGTGTGTGCTGTGATGTGCCTATGGTGTAATATTTGGCTTAATCCGATAGCATCAATGCCTTTATTAGCAAATTTCAATTTTATAAATGAACTATTTGTGGTGTGTGACTCAGTTGCAATGTCCAGACGACGGTGGGCAATGTCAAGAACAATTGATACAACCCTGTCTTCAGTACATGCAGATTCAGTACAATTTGAATCCAAACATTCAGCTTTAAGTAATTTCAAAATAGTAAGTGGAATAGAATATAATTTAGTACGGATATGATGTGGCCCTAGTGGTTCCTGAATAATTTCTAAAAGGGCATCCAATGATATAGTGCTGAGCTTAGGTGATGTGTAGCTACGATGTCCGTGACTGCGTTTTCGACGACGAAACTTGGGGAATAACGTCATGACATTAACATCGCTACACGCAGGGCTAGACAAATTCCCAATACTAGCTACATTGTCATTGCATCCATAAGGGGTGGCAGTACCTAATGTTCGTATCCAATATTCCTCTCGGTCTCTGCGAAAGGGAGTACTCAAAGTAGGGCTGTTAGTATGGTGGTAAATATTCTCTAATATCGACACTCTCACTGATATCATAGAGTGGTCATGTTATATTATAATTGTTATTGATTTTGGTATTATTTTTCTGGGAAACTTATGAGCGCTTTCTTCTTTTTATGTCTTGTAATTATGCGCTTTGCTTGGATGACATTGTAAAGAGCGAATTTTTAAGCATAGCTCTTAAATCAATAACATTACTTATCTGTTTTACTTCAAAGTCGACTCTTGTCAGGTTTATAAATATTTGAGGGCACTTTATATTTGTAAAACTCAACATTTTGATTTGAGGTAATGCATTTCCAAGCGGACAAATCTCATAGTTCGATGATATATACCTCGTTAACCTGACAACAAATTGATTAACAAGAAGCAATCAATAAAATCGCACAAAATATTCAGAGTGTTGAATGTAGGGCGAAAATCATGGCAAATGACAGATGCTTTAAAACAGTTGAACGGAGATGAAACCTATAATAAGGGAGCTTGGTTCATTTTGATTCGAAAATCGGGTTCAATCGGTGCCCGATACTCTGAACCTTGATTCTTAAGTTGCGGGTCCCCTACCCATGGGGTGGGGGTCCCACAAATCGTAGAACATTCGGGTTTTATTTGACTTGTGCGTACAAAAAGCAACTTTCGTCAACACACTGCTTAAGAAGAACCCTGACTCTTTCTTTCTTAAAAACACTCCCTGAGCATCTAAGAATCAAGGTCCAGGGTATCAGGCATCATTGTACACTCAACCTGAATCTAGCACCCATACTAATAATGTTTCCCTTCGAGAAAAGAAACATGAATACATTGTGGTCATCTTGAAGTTGTGATACCCAATAGTTTATAGGACACCCATGCCAAATATCATACCAACTTCATTTGAGTTCGCGGAGCCGTACACCGTCACCCACAGAAAGATGAATAGCTCTTTGGGATTACAGTTCTAGGGTCAACGAATTATTTTCTGTTGTAGTTTAGATATATTACTCGACAGGTAATAGCGTAATTATAATCACACAAGGAATAATGAAAATGTGGTTTAATGCTTCGTCGGCACCCACCGATCTTGATTGCCCCAAACATATACGGCGACGGACTCTTATCACAATTGTTTTCGTAGTGTAATGCAGGTTAGGCAAATTAATACCAAGGTAAAGGTCTTCAATTAATTTGTATCGCAAAAACTTGTTGGTGAAGCGACCTCATAGGCCGAGGTTTATGGAGGACCGCATGATACCAAATGGTGTCATATGCTATTTCAAAGAAGCTTTGCCTCTGGACGAACGTCTCAAATCTAACGAGATGATCAAGCGTGTTCCTATGGTACCAAATAAGCCTTCAATTGTTCTGTCTTTCTATCTATCTATAATGTCTTAACATGATCTTTTAAACGAGTAAAATGGAAAACATTTGGGTTTTTTTAATTATTACAGAACGATGTAACAACCAGTCAGGATACCAGTCAATTATTGGTGGAATATTTTGTATGAAAGCATCTAGCTATACCTTACAATGGTCGCCAGCTAACGCAACATGTGAGCAAGATGGTGGAAATTTGGTAATCTTAAAACAGGTTGAGTTGTCTCTAAAACGTGCAGCAATGGAGATGCTGCCTAGTAAGTACACTATTTTGTACACTAAATTGTTTCCTAAAATGGTGATTCCATAGCAATGTTAAGCAAAAATCAGTAAGCTGCCTATCGCGTGCTGAATCGTGTATGTTTAGGTTTGTAAACCGTGGGTTCTATTTATAAGGAACTTTAACCACCAAATGGGCACAGAGCCAGACCACACTTTTCTATAGTAAAATTGTGCGTTGAATACGCTAAAGAGTTGTTATCAGTCCGCCGTTGGGGCGTTTTCGAGATATTCAGGGTCAAAGGCCAAATGATGTCATTCAAGTAAAAGATAAAGCGAAAGCTGTCCTAATTATAATAATAGGAATCTTATATTGTGCTAAACTCCAAACATTAAAGTCTGCTCAAAGCGCACACAAAGTCAATTCTAGCTTACTTTAGAGTTTTTAATTTAGATTTAAATGTTGGAGAAGATTTCAAAGCTAACCGGAGGGCATTCCACTTTATAGTACATACAATTAGCTGGGTGTCATCAGCATATAAATGATGTGACAGCTGAAAACCATTTATAATCTGGTCTAGTTGACTAGTATACATGTTAAACAAGTATTGGGCCCCAATACGGATTCATGCGGCACACCACAGCGTGGCTTCAGCCTGATAGATACGACGAAAACCAGTTTAATACCATACCATCTAATCCACATTCTAATCAAGGGGACGGGTGATAAGAACACTGGGATCAACACTTCGACCTCTAGCTAGCCGGTAACCTCTGGCTTGCGGTTGTGGTTTCGATCCCTTGTGTGAGCGTTCTTGGCCAAGATATAGGGGCGCCTTCTCAACCTCGTGGGTTTCCTCCCACAGCAAAGACCCATGTGAGTGCTCTAAGATCATTAAAATGGAAATAAAACAACTTGTCTGCGATCGGCCTTTAAACACGATGAACAACAACAGTATCGAATGAAACGGTGTATGCCATTGTCCAAAAACGGCGAACGCCAAAAATGCGACAAGATGATCGGGATGCCTTTATCTCCTCCCACGTATATTTTATTTTGCTGTAAAAATTAGAACTACTGCATATTCACAACAAACCGAAGAAATGCGAGGTGCTGATAACACAAGACGTGGTCTATTTTAAATGTCATTTAAAGACGTGTCTTTTATTCACTTAATTCATTAATTATTCCCTTATCTGTGATTGTTTTTATGTTTTGAAAATAATAAGAAGCATTTTCATCGTTGATTTTTTTTATAGCTTTTTTGAAATTTCAAACGTATTTTACTTTTAACTTCCGTAATGTAACTCACACCCAATTCTTTTGTGAATAACAACTGAAAACTGACTGGCCTTAAAAGTTTAAATATTACACTCAGATAATATTGTAACAATAAACAAAAATCCCGAGAATCTGACTAAAAAATATGCATTATTTTATTTTTTTTATGATAAAAAGGGAGACGGGTTTTACATAGGCTAAGCCTGTTCCCCAATCCCATTCACACAACCTAAATTAAAATATTGTTTTATTAAACAAAACGTTTTGCATTAAACTTGTCTTACCTCGGCGACTTTTGTCCCAGAACCGATGAAAATTATTTGGCTATCTTCTAGTATGTCTAATGAATTTGTCAAGACATAATCCACAATTTGTTTTGTCCCATTACCGTTGTCTTGATGAGCCCCGAGTCGAAGTGAAACTGATAAAATATCTAGGCCCGGCGGAGTAGAGGGAGCCCCCCCCCCCCAATAATTTGGCCGCAAGTACTCTTTTCTTCAGATTATTGCGGCCCCTGGACCCTCGCCTATAGGATCTTGGTATGGAAGCCCCTCCCCCCCAATCAAGAATTGCGTCTGACGGCCCTGATATCAGCACTGTTATCATTGTTTATGAGATATCCAATACCATCTCTGGTGGCCCAAGGTCGTATCTGCTCTCTCTGTTCTTAGCTTAATCTTTGAGTTGGCGTAATGTTGGAACCGTATTACAGTTGCGATATCTCCCTCTGTAGACTATGTAATTTTTGCTGAAGTTGGAACGTTTTAGGCTCAAACTCGAGTCTCTCATTTACACTCATGCCCCCCCCCCCCCATTTTTGGCGTTTGCCGATTTTGAAGAACCACAAACACCTAAAATAATCCCAACAACCGCCAGCACAAATATATCGTGGTAGATGTGGAAGATTGTCACTAAAACTGATCAATTAATTAATGATGTAGAGGTTTGGAAAGACACTGTGTTTTTGGTATCAAAAAGTAGTCGTTTTTTGTTTGTGTACTTTCCTTTTGATAGAAGTCTTTAAGATAGACTGGCACTGTCAGGCAGGATACGTCTACATTTTCGAGAAATGGATAGAGAACAAGCAATAACTAAAATGATTTTTACTACAATCAAAGGCCATATTTCATTAATTTGATATGCGCAAATATCGGAAAGAATCAAGATCTTAAGATTATAAATATGCGTTTCAAGTTTCATCAAAATCGAATAAAATGGTGACCTCTACAGGGTACACAACTTTGATATACCATATTTTTTACACTATTCGCGTACAAACGGTAGCCATTCTGTCTGGCAATTATGGTCCGATTTTCTAGAAATTCAAACTCAACCTTCCGCAGGGTGAATCGGTGATATAGTCGAACGTTTTTTTTTTATATCGGATAATAATTGTGACCACCAGAGTGACCACAGGCGATTTGTCGTACAATCAGGGGCCATAATTTAGGAAGTTACAATCCGATATAAGCAAAAATCGAAAGGAACCAAGATCTTTGGGGCATAAACATGCATTTTAAGTTTCATCAAAATCGAATCAAAATTGTGACCTCTACAGGGTCCATAACCCTGATATTCCATTTTTTGTACGCTATTCGCGTACAAATGGCGATCTTGTGGTTTGGCGATTTTGGTCCGATTTTTCTGAAATTCGATCTAAAGCTGCCTTAGGTTTTAAATCAGATAATAATTGTGACCTCCAGAGGGACCACGAGCTAAAGAAAGCGATTGTTCGGACAATCAGGGTCCATAATTCGGGTATTTACGTTCCGATGGGCGAATATATGAAGAGGAACCAAGATCTTTGGGTTATAAATATTCATGTCAAGTTTCATCAACATTGTGACCTCTACAGGGCCCACAAGCTAAAATCGTGATTTTTTGTACAATCAGGGGACATAATCCAAGAGGTTTTTCTCCGATACATGCCAATATCGAAAGCAGCCGAGATCTTTGGGGATAAACCTATATTTCAAGTTTCGTCAAATCGGGTAAGAATTGTGACCTATAGAGAGTCCACAAACAATTGTGGACGGACAGACATACGGACGGACAGGGGCGACGGCATAATACGTCCACATGAAAATATGGGCGTATAAAAAGCGAAGAATATACTTTGTTTATTTGAAAACCTATCAATAAATCTTCATTAATTGTGATAACTTAAATTTGTATAAACTCACTGAGTCCCATGCTGCCACTCTATTGCTACACCAGGTTAACGGAATCTGTAGGGGCGACGGCATAATACATCCACATAAAATGGCCTAGTGGTCTAGAGTGCCGCGCTTCGACCTCTAGCTGGCCGGTGACCTATGGCTTGTGGCTGTGGTTTCTAGCCCTGGTGTTAGCGTATGTGGCATGGGGATAGGGGCGCCTTCTCAACCTCGTGGGTTGTCTCCGGGCACTCCGGTTTCCTCCCACTGCTAAAGACCCCTACGCGCAGGCGAATTATTGAAATAATATTAAACCATGTTAGTCCCGAAAAGACCTAGTTGTTTTTGAGTGGACGTTAAACCCCATGTCTCTTTCTCTCTCTCCCTCAAAATAATCAGTATTCACCAAATCCTGACAGAATCAATGAAGTAAACACGGAATTCATGTCCGTCCAATTATCCTCTTCTGCTCTTTTCAGCCCGGGTTTACTGGATAGGACTTCATAGAAGTACAGAGGGTAAGATGGTTTGGGTGGATGGTTCGACTCTAGATATCAACATCTGGACACCCGGTAGACCAGGCAGTTCACAATGTGTTTATATTTGGTTGTTTTCGTTCGTGCTGACCGATCAATGGTGTGGGCATTTTAATTACTTTATGTGTGAATATCCGTTTATGTTTATATATTAAATTTAATTTTTCAGCTGATCTCGGTGAACAATAAAATAAAACCAAGTACGAACAATCCATAATTACCGTACATGTACTAAAAACCAATTTATTAACAAAATGTTTAAATTAAAAATCATGCAGGAATTGACCATATATATATCCACCGAAATAGAACCCATCGGCGATTGTCCTATATTCAACAAGATAGGTAGGTGACTTTCGGATGATCAGGTGCAATACGGTCTTGGGGTATTGGCATAAATTAACATTCTTTTTATTTAAAGTAATTCTTTTAATTCCTAGCTTGTTAATATTTTTTTTATAAAAGCGCACAAATCACTATAATAAAATTACAAACTACCGAGCAAAAGAAAGTGTACATGTTCCATAAAAAGATGAATATTATTTTTTGAGAAAATCAAAATTTAAGCAAAAATCAAATCATTAACAATTAAATAGAGTGTACAGACCACACGCCAGGGTTAAAGATAAATGGGTCTAGATGAATAATTACACACTCGAGTTGGTGATATGGGTGATTTCCAGAGTTCCAGTAAGTAGACGTGCATCCGAAATCTTAACATGATGCCTAGACGTAGAATTCGTAATTTTGTTAGTCCCTAAAATAGAACGTTACGCTAATACATTTTAATGGTTATTAAAGCATGAATTGAAAATTCAAAGTTTTCTGAGATTAAATAAGTTTAAATTTCTCCCAAATGTTGTCAACCTTTTTATGACGTCATTGGAAATCCTTTGCCATTCTTGCAAGGAAGCTTGTTCAAGATGATCCAATTTTGCGGAGAAGGTGGTCCCAGGGATCACATGAGAACGTGTTAGCCATGCTAATACGTGGATGTTAAAATTGTTTATATAATCAGGAACCAGTATGACGGTATGAGGTCTGGCATAACCATGTCGCTTAATGGTAACTATGTGTTGCTGTTTCATGGATGGCATCGCTCAGTATCTTAGGCCATTCAGATTTCCACGGATGATAACGAGCTTTTCATTGGGTTGGCCACAAATCCCTCAAGATCATTCCTCGAAATGGTCGATGGGCCCTTATGGCAACAATGTGGAGCCATCCAGAGATTGTGTCTGCTGATGGAGTGTCCGGGTCGTGGTCGGTCTTGACCACCGTTGCCGTCGCATTCACGAACCTGTTCCTGATATGAAGTTTCCGAGTTGTGGCCCTTGGCCTTACGGATCTTGATCCCTCTGCAGTTTGGCCTGTTTTCTGAAACCACCGGAAAAGATTGATGATGGCACGTGTATCTTGAGAAACTAAACATCATCCTGTTTTTACAATATCTTGTGTCTGTGTTCAATGACTGTGATGTGTACAAGGGGTATATTTTATCTAATGTTTCCTTATAATGCTTAAACTAATTGCAACATTATTGTATAGACAAAACTGTGTCAACCTCCTTTTGACCGGTAATTAAACATCCCGAATTAAACAGGGGCTCACAAAAAGTCTAAGAATGGATGAAAATAAAACGCCAAAATAAAGAAGAATGGTGTATTTACCTTGTCTAAAAATTTCAACTCATAATATTAAGTCGTTTGGACGTGAACGCCAAAACTCCTTATCCGGACACGTAACCCTTTTAAGATTTCGGGTCCATTGTTTCGTTGGGTGACCTTATAACTGATTACGGTTACTTGAGAGGTTTATGCAGTGAATAACCCATGTGCTGTACTTGATAGAGAAAGGCAAAATTCAACTACACATTATTTTAATAAAAAAATGTTTGGTTTAATCCAGATACCACAAAATACGCCTTCAGACACCGGTCTCAAATTACAGATGAAGACTGACGGATTTTTAAAAGTGGATTGGAAACGTATCATAAATACTGAAGTAGTTGCTTGGCCCTTGACTCGAATACTTTAAGGGATTATAACACAAAATTAAGCAGTTTTATTCCCAAAACAAATATCGGGATTAGCCCTTTAATTTACAGTATGTTGTTTTTATAATGTTCCATGTATCCACCTTGTCCTATTTTTTTTTACTGTTTTGTATATGACCAATTTCAGTGACAATTCCCCGGTTCTTAATTATCTATGAATGAATGAAATGGGGTTTAACGTCCTACGCTTCTGCACCTAACCTGGGCTAATTGAAGAACGGAGCAATTGTTCCGACACCGGGAGACGAACCTAATTATCTATGAACCTAATTTTTTTTACAACATGACCGGCATACATTTCGTAATGCATAAAGCATCCAGTCCTGTATCCGTCTAAAGCAACTTTTAGGTATAAAAATAATTCGTTTTCAAAAACAAATAATGTGAAAAATAATGGAAGACTCAATGTTAAAGCTGCCGTCAAATATATGGAAGGCAGCAGTCCAATATTAGCGAAACACAGTAATAATAGTATCATGCCATATTTGACTGTGCTTTTCAATATATCAACATCTGCAATGTACACATACCGTCTACATTACCTGATGAGTACAAGAACAGCAAAACTCTTCTGTACGGCCTACATGACGCCAACAACGAAATTACTAACCTAATCTTTACAATAGTTCAAAAAACGAATTTAATTTATTATTGTTATTATTACATACTATAATGTTTTAGGTGTATGCGTTGTATATAATATTGCATATAGTTTATCTACTGATTTTCAGTATTAGTAGAAACCGCGGTGGATAAGATGCTGGCTCGCTAGCCTAGAGGTCGGGTGTTCGATCTCTGCATTGGCCGAGAAAGTCTTCCAGATTTTCCGGACGCAGGACGGAGATTTAGTCATTCGAATGAGACGAAAAACGAGGTCCCGTGTACACATTGTCGTGAACGTAAAAGATCCCTTTACAGTTGGAATTTAATATAAGAATAGGCCGCAGTCCGGGCAATATTTCCCTCATGGTACACTGTCTGATGTATGCCCGTCTTCATTAGTCCAGAACAGTAGGACGTCAAACTCCATTTCATTTCTTATTTTAGTTTAAAATTTAAATTGTGTATAGGCATTTTGCCTTTTTTTCCATTTTCACATTTAATTATAGTGAATACAATATGTCTTCAAACCACAAGTATGATATTTACCTTGTTCATTACACCTAAGGGTGTTTTTTTTTATTTAGAAATGTATTCTCAATCGTTTTCTTAAAAGTGCAAGTGCTTTTTAGCTAAAATATTCATTTGTTTTTAAATGCTATTGAGATAGTATTTACTGTATTGGCATTTTAATTAAAATATTGGCAGTTTATTTAAAAATGTGTTTTTGTATTTACTGTATTGGAGGTCTTTAAAGGAAGCCCGTAACTCAAAATCCTCCAAAATCTTCGACATCAAAAACACGATTTGATGGTGGCTAAGTGGATAAGGCGCTGGTTCGCTAGCCTGGAGGTTGAGTGTTCGATCCCTGCATTGGCCGAGAAAGTTCATCCCGATTTTCCGGCGTGATTTCCCCTTGTCAGTGATGCAGAAGGAGGGCCTGACAAGGACAGCTGCCTAGTCGTTCGGATGGGACGAAAAACCGAGGTCCCGTGTACAAATTGGAGTGCACGTAAAAGATCCCTTGGCAGTTGGAATTCGATATAAGAGTAGGCCGTAGCGCCGCTGCCCGGGCAAAATTTCCCTCATGGCACACTGTTGGCGTATGCCCGTCTTCAATTGGCCCAGGTTAGGTGCTTAAGCGTAGGACGTTAAACCCCATTTCATTCATTCGTCAACAATGAAAGTCTAGTCATGATTAAATTTTGACGATATTACCATATAGAAACATATTTTTTGAATCTGTGGACAACATCTCAAACCTCAGAGGCATCATACAAAGCTTTATTGCAATCCTTTTTAGAATCTGTGGCCAAATGCAAACAGAAAAATCGGCATGTATCGTCTCATTGCCAATTTTGGAGAATAAAATATGCCTTCATAGTTAAAACAAAAATAGATATATTAAATCTAGATCTACTTCCACAGAGCATTGGCTACTGGTTTCACTAGATCTATATAATACAAGTTTAAAAAAAAGATTATTCCGTTTTACATTAGGATTGACATCCCTTTCGGGGAGACTTTCAATAATTAGCTTGCGCATAGGGAAACTTTAGCAGTGGTAGGATACCGGATGACCGGGAGAATATTCGCGAGGTTGGATAGGCGACCCTTATAATCTTATGTTAAACCGGGGACTGGAAAAAACGCCAGTTGACCCAATGACTTTATGATACAGCGCGCACATGCTAACCATTCGGCCATTCATCCCCACCCTGATGATTGATAGAATACAATCCGCTTATCAGTCATTATGCATCGATAGTTTGATTACTGGATGAAATAGGAACTCAAGTTACGTAGTCAGGTGCGAGTTTTCTAGGGGCAATGTACAGAAGCGGGTCTAGAAGCTTTGAATAGGGGGTTGGCTTGGGGTGGTTCCAAATCTATTGCACCATCCACAAACCCATCCCACAATGGATGTCAACAAACATTACGCGTTCCAGTAAAACATATATGATGAATGTGCATATAACATTGAGCAACCTGAGACATTTTTGAAAAATTTAGTCAATATCCTAGCCTTTGAGGCCATTGCTGGGAGAAAGTCTTGTGGACGAGAGGACGAGAAATGTGAGTCAATGGGACATGATCTCGAGATTTATTCAATTCCGCCTGTTTTGCAAGAGTTGACATAATATTTATAGTCTGGGCAGTTCACCATAACCCTGAATGTGAGACAATATAAAACAACGTGGGAGTAGAAGAATAATGTTATAACGGATTCGAGCTATTAATTTTTCGGGACTGGGCCAGAAAATTCTAGTCAATGTCGTGGCGAATGGAAGTAAATTCTCGATAACGAGAGGATACGCAATGGGACAGAATATTGTCGCCTATCTGTCAAATTCGCCTGTTTCATGATTGTTTGTTTACCCCATTAATTCCTTTAGTCGGAGACCGACTGGGGCGAGTACTTCTTTTGAGACCGACTATTTCTTTGCCATGGTGGAAATCATTTAAAAGAACAACATACTCACAACAGAACAAGGTTGACAAGCAGACATGGTTATATTATACTATAGTTTTGTGTGCCGTAAGCAATTAAGGCTCACAGATTCACGCAAATACATAGTATGTGGGATTTATTCTGGCATTGTTTAGTTTACCTCATTAATTCATTAAGTCGTCGATGCTCAATTTTGAGACCTACTGCTGTGACTGCACTTATTTTGAGACCCGAAATTTTGTTCTTATGCTAACATACTTAAACAGAATAGAGTGAAACACAACATTTTGTCAAACATGAGAAGTTGACAAGTGAGCACATATTTTGATACCGACCGCTCCAATTATGCAACCGACTCCACTGATTTTACGGCTCTTATATTGCGACAGAGTATTTTTCTTGCTTGGGGGGGGGGGGGCATCCCTCAACTCCACCCCACATTTACGCCCCTGGCTGTGCATCTTTATAACCTGCACAGCCTGCACCATACAGGCATCGACAGCCACGTGTTTTTTCTTGTCTTTTCTTTCGATTTAGTAAGCCGGGGGGGGGGGGTAACATCGCCTTGTCAAAAACTACTCACTTAACGCCAACTTAAATTCACGTACATTAATTGCACATAATTCTATACTGATAAAGTAAATATAAAGTAAATGCGGGTAACTTCCGGGGGGTATTCTTATAATAATGACGTTTTAAATTAACAACAATAGCCAAAAAATCTATATTTGTTTTTAAGCAATAAAAAAACGATATTAAACAATCTTAATTACAATGAACAAAACTCTGTATTTAACAATCTTAATTACAATGAACAAAACTCTGTAATAAACAGTTTTAATTATATTAAACAAAACTCTGTATTAAACAGTTTTAATTATAATAAACAAAACTCTGTATTAAACAGTCATAATGATAATAAACAAAACTCTGTATTAAACAGTCTTAATTATAAATTCGTCTGTGGTACCCGCCCAGTTAAAAATACATTTGTTGATCATAACCAAACTGTTGTTGATGTAGTCTAAAGTTCATTGTGATCTTTGGCAGAGAAAGTTCATCTCGATTTTCCGGCGTTATTATCCTGTGTCGGTCATGCAGAAGGGGGGTTTGACAAAGACATCTGCCTAGTCGTTTGAATTGGACGAAGAAACGAGGTCTCTTGTACACATTGGAGTGCACGTAAAAGATCCCTTGGCAGTTAGAATTCGATATAAGAGTAGGCCGTAGCGACGCTGCCCGGGCAAAATCTCCCTCATAACACCCTGTATGGCGTATGCCCGTCTTCCATTAGACCAGGTTAGGTGCATAATAGTAGGACGTTAAACCCCATCTCATTCATTCATCCATTGTGATCTTACTTAACAAGTATGGATAATAGAGCAAACTGTATTTCTGTTTGAAACAAGGTTAACAGATATTTTCTAAATAATTTGTTTTGAAATTATTCTTTAAGGACATGCTGAATATAAATCGAACAAGAACAGGCCAATCAAATCTGTAAATATGGCATTCATTGTCAAACATATACAACGAATAATTATTATATAATATAATAGCTAAAATGTAATTGACAAAAACGATTATTATGTAAACAAAATTATCAAAATTATATGATTAGCAATTGTTATATACTTAAATAGCAAAAATATAATTGAATGAGTTATAATATAATAAACATACAAGTATCAAAACTATGACAAATGATTAAATATGATATTTGATTTAGTAAGCTGAGTATCGATAGATAATATCAAGTATATGCTTGATAAAAGGGAGTCGCCGGTCAAATAGCCTGCATCCAGCGTGTAGGGGTCTTTAGCAGTGGTGAAAACCGGGGTAACCGAAGAAAATCCAGGCGACCGTATTTCTTGTCACGCACAATCGGGTAATCGAGACCATGTCATATGATGCAACGCGCACTCGTCAACCATTCATCGACCCCCTCACACGGCCATTATACATACTTAGGCGTTAAAAGGAGGTTCCTTTTGATAAGAGCATTTCTTTACATGACCGAATCCGGACCCCCACAGATTAAAAGGCGGAGTCTATTTATCAGTGCCAATAACAATCGATTACAAATGAAATGAGTAAATTCAATATGAGTATTTTGTAGACATGTAATTGTACCACTTCCTATTAGTCTAAAGGGGGGGTGGGGATGGCCTAGTGGTCTAGAGTGCCGCGCTTCGACCTCTAGCTAGCCGGCCACCTCTGGCTTGCGGCTGTGCTTTCGAGCCCTGGTGTAAGCGTATGTGGCATGGAGATAGGGGCGCCTTCTCAACCTCGTGGGTTTCCTCCCACTGCTAAAGACCCCTACGCGCAAGCGAATTATTGAAATAAAATGAAACCATATGTTAGTCCCGAAATGAACTGGTTGTGTTGAGTGGACGTTAAATCCCATTTCTCTCTCTCTCTAGTAGTCTAAATGTTAAACAAGTCTAAATACAAACTTTCACAATTCTTCAATGTAAATGTACCACCTCTTATCAGAATTACTCACTAGTTCCAATTCAGTTTAAATTCTAAACAAAAATCGATTCAAAGCAATATTATATAGGTCAAAGAAGAAGAAAACAAATAATACAAATTCCAGTACAAATATATTATTAAACAATTATTGTTTATCTATATGGAAAGTTAAATCTTTTGATGGAAATACAACAACTTTACTGTGGAAATTCCATGCATAGGATACCCATATCTATTATAAAGGAATACTACAAAATCATTAACTCAAGAATATTACAAACAGAATGTAAAAAAATATAATAAGTTTTTTTATGTGCTAAATATATCATACAAATCAAAAAATATAACTATTTATCATTTAACTACTCAAATAGCTGATACAGCTGTATCCCTATACAAACCAGACAACTTAACAATAACATAAAGGGTAATACATAAGCAGGACATGTAAACACATTATATGGGTGTGACTCGTACCTTCTTTGTTTTATATATAGAGAATCTCCTACGAGTGTTTTTTGATATCAAAAAATATCAAAACAAGTTGATAAAGTAAAAAAAAACCCGAGGCTCTGCCGAGGTTTTTTTACTTGATCAACGAGTGCTGATATTTTTTATGTATCACCCAATCCTCTCTTACATGCACAAATAAATAAATATAATTCTTTGGTATAGATTTCACTTTTACTGAACCGAATTACATTACAGCGTAGTGATACATCATTTTTTGACAGCAGTTTAGCTATTGTATACGGACCCAGGTTTTTCCTTCAAGGTCAAAAAAATAAAAGCAGTTTCTTTTTTTTTTAAAGTCACTCTTTACTTAAACTAAGTGGTTTCTTTAAAATGAAAGAAAGTAATTCCTTTTTGATTGACCAATAAAATTTATGTAAAGTGATATCACCACACTGTGTATATATCACATTTAACACACACGCGATATCTACTGTCAAATGTATTATTGGGTGATAATCCTTAATCTGGACATTTTACACATAAAACAGTAAATCAGTGTTCAATAGACCAGGGTATAAATAACTTATATACTGTCCTCTATAGAACAGGGCCATAATAACACACTGTCCTCTATAGAACAGGGCCATACTGTCCTCTATAGAACAGGGTCATAATAACACACTGTCCTCTATAGAACAGGGCCATAATAAGACACTGTCCTCTATAGAACAGGGCCATACTGTCCTCTATAGAACAGGGTCATAATAACACACTGTCCTCTATAGAACAGGGCCATAATAAGACACTGTCCTCTGTAGAACAGGGTCATAATAACATACTGTCCTCTATAGAACAGGGTCATAATAACATACTGTCCTCTATAGAACAGGGTAGATCTGATAATAATAATTTATATAAATATAAGTAAATGCTACTTTTCTGCACCGACTGAGCTAAGTATTTTATATAAAGACAATAGAACAAAGTGAAACAACTGGTTAAGTATTTCATATAAAGACAATAAAACAAAGCACCGACTGGTTAAGTATTTCATATAAAGACAATAAAACAAAGCACCGACTGGTTAAGTATTTCATATAAAGACAATAAAACAAAGCACCGACTGGTTAAGTATTTCATATAAGGACAATAAAACAAAGCACCGACTGGTTAAGTATTTCATATAAAGACTGGTTAAGTATTTCATATAAAGACAATAAATCAAAGCACCGACTGGTTAAGTTTTTCATATAAAGACTGGTTAAGTATTTAATATAAAGACAATAAAACAAAGCACCGACTGGTTAAGTTTTTCATATAAAGACTGGTTAAGTATTTCATATAAAGACAATAAAACAAAGCACCGACTGGTTAAGTATTTCATATAAAGACAATAAAACAAAGCACTGACTGGTAAAGTATTTCATATAAAGACAATAAAATAAAGTGAAACAACATAATAAATCAAATCTCTTCTGTTATAAATATATACAAGGAACCAAGCTAATTCAGGTTTTATTATATCTAATCTAAATACTAAGACACATGGTTATCTAGCAGTATGTATATATTCAAAAATATTGTACGGAACACGAATGAATGTAAAAATAGGTCTTTTGATTAACTTGATTTTTATAAAAAAATTTGCCGTTAGAGACGGTCGCTAAAAATAGTTAATTATATCCTGTATCATACTTGAAGCATATTAACGAAACGAATACTGATTTATAATGGTTAATAAATATATAAATGTATTAATCGCTACATAATAAACAATGGTTAAAATATTTAAGGTTTTACCACAGGCATGTTGAATACATTACCAAAGTATCAGCCAGCATATCACTTATATGAATTCTGTAGAAGATGTTTTTTAATATGTATTCATGAACATAGTTATTGGGCCTGCTTGATTTATCCATACCGGCGCATACCGACTGACCATAGTTCGGCAATAATACCGAAGAGGTCACTTGATTTAGCCGAAGGCTACAAAAGTTCGGCAGCGGCGAACACCGAATGCGCCGGTTTGTCGACAGCGGCGATCACCGGCGCAAAATGGTGAACATGTCAACGAGATACAATTCACGTTTTGTTTTTGGTTAATACTACTAATAACATTTCTGCTTATTTTGCGGTCATTTACTTATGGCCATACTTTCATGAATACTGTTTGTTTTTATTAAAACATGTCATGTAATCAATTTAATATTATAATATTATGCCAAGCCAAATTTTTTATCATCCGGGTCACTTGATTTGCTCTGATACCGGCGTACGCCGTTTGCAAACCGGCTCGCCTATTGCCGGATAAATCAAGCAGGCCCATAACTTCCTATGTGATCGTCTTTTCACTCAGATTTTATCTGTTGCTAATACTTTGATAAGGATTGAGTTGTTGATCCATAGTTTGTGTATCCAGTACCTGATATGGTGATGCTGTTGTGGATGTGTTGCTGAAGGTAGTATTATCAGACGCGGTTGTACTGGCCTGTGTAGCACCGGTATTAACTGTTGCTATGGTATTTATGGCACCAACTCTGTCATAAACATGTGGCATATCGGACAAGGAGATGTAATCATGATTGGCTGTATCAGACAAGTCGATGTTATCATGATTGGTTCTATCGTGACTGACTGTTTGGTCACCGGCTGAAGTATAAATACACACATTTTAAGCACGTTTCATTATATTCTTACACAATTTGCAGATGTTATTTATGGATACCTTATGAAAGCAGAATTAAATAACAAAATATCCTTATGTCGGTCAGTGGCACCCATGGTTCTCCAGATGACACTCATTAGTCATTACCATTATATAAACTTTTGAATGGCCCGTATTATGTATTGAGCGTTTAATCTGATGCAATATAGCCAACTGCACAATTTCTTAGATCATCTTCTGTATAGAGAGGGTTTAAAAGCAGAGATTATTTAGTGGAGGCTATAGGTGCCTTGGGTTAAGCTAAAACAAGGTAAGTTGTAAGTTGCTTGGAATGGGGGCTTTGTCGGTCTCGAAATCAGGCCAGACTCCAGCTGGAAACACGCTACTACAAGACAAAGAACCACTATACTAAGTTTTATTCAAGAAGGCTTGAACATGATATGCTTGAAGAAAATGTAAGTATTATATTCAATTTAAAGCAGTTATATCATTCATAACCGATTAAAAGGACGAATACTGTAACAATATTATACTATATTCATAATCTCAGTTTGTCATATAATAGCCCACATGGAACGGGTGGTGAACACTAATGTTTTCTAGTGCCATTTGTAATATATACCTGAAGACAAAACTATACAATTGGCTGAGTCTCAACCGATACAAAAAGAACCCCAGACAAAATAGACAAAGCAGGCACAACTGATTGCAGTTCAATTTGGACTATTTGTGTAATAACATCGAACGTAAGTGATTAGAAATTACATGAAATTAAAGAGATAACTATGTTTAATGGTGCAGATCTATCTATATATCCTTAAAATAGGTGTATTAACAACACAAAAAACCCAAATATGTTAGAATTTATAAAACTATTACCTGTCATATTCCTAGAGCAAATATTCTTTCCACTTCTCTTCAAGAGAAAAACGGCGGCAATAACCAGAAGACAGGTACCCAATCCAATAGCTATACCGACAATGACGCCATCGTGCGACGTCACGACCAGGTTAAATACATTAGATATGGCACCAAGGCTATTATTAACATAAACTATGTATATGCCACCATCATCTTCTGTGACTCCTTTTATAGTTAATGTTGATGAGAGACCATCATCTGTTTGTCTAGTTCTACGATCTGTTACCGGTTGTTTACTGCCATCATGTTGTTGATAATACCAGGTATAGACAGGTATTGGGTCTGCTAAAACATGGATTGACAATACACCGGTCTCTCCACGTGCTACATATATAGTAGTTTTACTTTCTTGGTTTGGATCAAGAACGGGCACACCTGAAAAAAATAATAAAACGATTTTTTCGAAGAGTTTGCCTGATTTATCTCACCAAACTTTAACACGAAGTGTAATTCAAACCAGAAATATATTTTTAAAACAACCCTAAGTACGAACAACCACCTCAAGATAGAATCGACAATCTTTGCTAGGAAAAAGACCACGCAACTCCATTGCGTTTAGCACAATCTAATAAAAAAAAAAAAGCATCGAACAGGTCAAATCACATAGATTTTAAATCCAAAGTGTTCATGTTAACCTTTAGATATAGAGAATCACCTAAGAGTGTTTTTTGATATTTTTTGGTTTCAAAAAACACGAGTTGGAGATTTTAATTATCACCCAATCCTGTCTTACATGCACAAATAAATAAATATAATTCTTTGGTATAGATTTCACTTTTACTGAACCGAATTACATTACAGCGTAGTGATACATCATTTTTTGACAGCAGTTCAGCTATTGTATAGTCCTATATACTGACCCAGTTTTTTCCTTCAAGGTCAATTAAATAAAAGCTGTTTCTTTTTTTTTTAAAAAAAAGGCTATCTTTACTTAAACTAAGCGGTTTCTTTAAAATAAAAGAAAGTAGTTCCTTTTTGATTGACCAATCAAATTTATGTCAAGCGATATCTCCACTGTATTATGTAATTTATCACACAAGCGATATCTACTGTCAAATGTATTATTGGGTGATAAAAACAACTAGCTAGTGTCTGGACCAAGTACTTACATCTGACATAGAGTGGAATAGTTTTAGATACAGGTTGACCAATACTATTACTAGCTGTACAAGTATAGTTATCTGTATGTTGACAACTAGCTTTAGGAATGGTATATTGACTACCAGAATAGAGTTGTTCCCCTTGTTGTTGTCTAGACCAGGATATTACTGACGATGGAAGACTGTCAACAGAACAGGTGAAGGTTACAGTAGAATCTTTATCTATCAAGTTGTTGGTAGCATCTGATGTTAAATAATTGATGGTTGGTGGATCTGAAATTAATGTAAATTTAAGCTGATTAAAGTCTTACAATAGTGAACAAACAATTATGTTATCCTTTTTTAAAAATTTTCGAGACAAGGATTGTCGTCAACTAAACTAATACTTGACATATTAAATTTTTCAACCTGTTTTATTACACCAAATTAATTATCGGTTATTTAATCGAGTAAAATTGAAATCATACCAGAATAATAAGGAGCAAAACAATGTTTGTATATTATATTCGCTGTAATGATTAATAGTAGCAAGCATGTAGATGCTTTATAACTGTACCCTATAGATGGACGTGAAACAGGTAATATCTAAAGAATACTACAATGATAATTAATGGCCTTAAATTTAACTTTGATATAAATTAAAATATAATTTTTCGGGAGAACTTATACAAGTACTGTTAATACTGTTATCAATTTTCCACAATGGGAGATAATCCCTTCTACCGAAAATGGATTTCCAAAATGTTCTTTTGTTCATTATGTTTTCAACATTTTATTTTAAATCAAAATTTCAACTATAAACCTATTCGTTACCGATGATAAAGACGTCAGCTGTTTTCCAATACTTAATCTTATATCAACTTCAAAATTGTTAGTTGGTTATCTTATCCGGTCCTAAATTAAGTTCTTGTAAACATTTTGATTGAAACTCATTTTGTGTTCCTGGTGTTATACACTTTCCAAAAATGCATATTGTGTTTAGTAGGGAGGACATGGCAGCGGAATTGTTGTTCGTAGCAAGCTAGAAATTTTGGCTGTAAGCCTAATAGTATATATCAACTGTACACATATTAGCTCTAATTTTATATAAATAAAAACCTGCATACTAATACAATACAAATATATAAATATTTTCAACTTACAATATACTATAACCATCAGTTGTTTAGATTGAAGTAAACCAGATATATGTGTATTTGTAACTCGGCAGGTGTAATTACCAGCTTGTTGTCTGTTGGCCAATGATAAAATTCCATTACTATGACTTGTAACAGTTTCATCTTTTTTCCAATTGATATTACACGGTGGATTACAGTCAGCTGAACAGGTTACATTTCTACTTTCACTTTCATTTTCAATCACTGTTATACTAGAACTTGGTGGTGCAAGTCTGATATTCTCTGGTCCATCTGTTCAAGATGATATTACAGTAAAGTTAAAATAGTGCCATCAATTAAATGGGGTGATATATGTAGTCCTATTTGAATTACAAATCGGGAATTATAGGTTCATCATCAATAGGGTTGAAACACCTCGCTTTTAAACAGAATAAGCGGTTACCACCCAATAGGGGACAAGCAGCCATGCAATATGTGTACACATTCTGGAAGAACCGAATAGCACAATCTTATCATTGTCTTAGTGGGGCTGTGGTTTTTTATCCGCGCGTTGACCGAGAAAGTTCATCAGAGGTGTAGGACCGAGGGCCTGGCAAGGGAGATATCCACAAGCTAAGGAGGCCTCAGCGCCTCTGTTCGAGAAAGAAATATCCCCCCATTGCACAATGTATGATAAGCCCGTCTTCATTAGCCCAGTAAGGACATAACAGTAGAGCGTTAAACCACATTTTATTTCATTTTATTCTTAAACCAATTGTTTACAATAACTTAATTGAAGAATATTTTCTGATAAAATGATTTAGCGATTATACAGAGTGGCGTAATACTTACAATAAACTGTTATCTGAAGAGTTTTAGTGAGTGGGGTTGTTGTTAAGGTGTTGTGTTTAGCTTGACATGTATAAGCTGTATCTTGTCTATGGATGTTGTTAAGATGTAGAAGACCATTACCAGATGACATTATACTACCACTAGTATCAGCCCCTTTAAACCAGCCGATATTACATGGTGGATAACAGTCAGCTGAACAGGTTAAGCTTTTACTTTCATTTTCTCTCACTCTTATACTAGAACTTGGTCGTGTAAACGTGATATTATCTGGTCCATCTGTTAAAATACAAGATTGACCTTTCTATCACTGTCATACTAAAACTGATTGATTTTAATCTAATATACCCTGGTCCATTTGTTAAAATCCAAACAAACTTTAAACTGAAGATAGTCACAGTATATATTTATTTCTACAATTATGTACATGGAACATAATTTATATTATATTCATTCCTATAAGAACGCAAGTTATTTTATTTCAGTGCCAGAAACTATGGGATGGTTAATCAAAATGAAAATAATAATAATAAGAGCTTTGTCAAGCCAATCAACTTACAGTAAACAGGAAGAGTAATAGGTGGACTTATGTCATGTTCAAAATTATTTACACAGGTCCAGGTTCCAGCATCAGTTGATGTTACATTAGTTATATGAAGATACACTTGGCTCAATGAGTCACCATTAATACAACCACATGTGACTCTGGACGATTTGGGATACCCTACACAGTCACATGTAGATTTTTTGGTAGAAAATGCGCACGTAATTTTTATTTTACAGGCAAGGCGACTGTCCTTGTTAAACCCCTCAGGTGAATCAAAGGATGAATCACCACCAGATATCTTACATGTAAATCTATAATCTTCTCCTCTAATACCATATGATGATGATCCTGATAAAATGGCTGTTTGAACTGTAACAGAAGTAAGAGTCATGTAAATCTATAATTCCCTCCTCTAATATGGTGCTGATCCTAATAAATTGTACGTTTGACCTGATATAAATAAATCTTTCTCCCAACCCTAATCGGACATTGAACTCTAGCGAATCTTAAAGCTGAACTCAGATTAAAAAACTACAGAAATAATTAAATAAAAACAATTGCCCCCCTACATAATAGCCATACTTGTTTTCAATTTTGAGAACGGCGTACGTAAACAGGCATGCCACGCCCATATGCAGTGTATACCTTGCATTTCAATATCCCCTACTTTTTTTAAGAGGATATTTTATTTGGGGCGTTCTTTTTTAATCATGGTTAAAATGTAGAAAAAATATTTTATGTTGTTATTGATCGTGAAGTATTGTTATTTACATTTCCCACCGTCGTCTGGACAGTGCAACTGGGACTTATGCGTCGCACACAACCAACAGTTCATTTCTAAAATTGAAATTTGCTAAAAAAGGCACTGATGCTATCGGATTAAGCCAAATATTACACAATAAGCAAGTTACAGCACACATCCCTCCTTACTTCAAAACTGTTACTGTTACTTATACTATACCCATTGCATCCAAAATATTTAATTATAAAAACACATTATCTGACATCAATGCAAAGACTTAGATATAATAACCCTCTACCATGTTCTTTCTCTACGCCGTCCTTCCTTTACCCGCCAGCTGGACATGTGGTCACTGGTGATTTGAACATAGTCCAGAATAATAAGTTAACGTGAAATTTTGCCCAAAGGACCCAAATACCGGGAACCCGCAACCATTTTCATGGGATCATAATTTCAAACTTATTATAGATGCCGTAGAGAACTACGCTACGGTATAGGGAAGATGTTATCTCAGATACTCTCTCTGATTGGCCTTAGTCGATCAGTCGTTTACTTAAACGAAGAATATGCATGCAACGTTTGTCAGTTGACACTAGGCCTAAGTTTATTTTCAATGATGTTAGCATTGTTCAAAATATCAATGCCTTGCATGAGAATTATGTCATCGTTCCGACTGACAAGGCGTCCAATAACATAGTGTTTATATGTAAACGACATTATTTGGACTGTCTGTTCAAAGAACTTAATTTTGGGAAACCAATCGACAGTGCTACATATAAACGATCTACTCTTGGTTCTCCATCTGGAAATACCTATACAGATTTGCCCTTGTTATATTGGATACCGTTAATACATAAAAATCCCTACAAGCAACGCTTTATAGCAGGTTCATCCCGTTGTTCCACAAAACCCCTTTCAAGGGTATTGACATCTATACTAACGGCTGTTAAACACGGTATTCAAAAATACTGTTACAACATATACTCTCGAAGTTGTATGAATCAAATGTGGATATTAAAAATTTCCAAAGATTTACTTGATGGTTTGCAATCTAGATCCCTTGCTTCAGTTTCATCTTTTCAAACGTTTGACGTTTCTACTTTGTACACAAATGTCCCCATAGTAAATAAAAAGCCCAATTGATTTGATTGGTAAATATAACGTGTCTCTTTCGGCTATTATTCTATATATATATTTAATTGACAAGTATACTATTACTATCTCCCTAATAATGTCTACTACATCGCTAACACAGTTCGTCTCGTGCCCCCCCCCCCCCCGGAGTGTAGGGGATTATGAGAATATACCCTTCCTATGTCCTGTGTGTCGTAAGAGGCGACTAAAAGGATCCCTGTAATGGGGCAACGTGTTTGCCGTGCGTTGCGACCCGTGTCGGTGGAGAGTAGGCTTGCGAGCCCTTTCTCTGCAACACATTGCTTTGGCCCATGGTTCACCTAGACGTACATTTTTCATTTCCAATGCTTTGTTGTCCTTGGTACTTCCTACAGAGTGGCGGCTTGGGTCAATCAGTTAGATAAGTATTTTTACTTTCTGGCTTGAAGATATTCCTCGTCGAACCCTGAGGCCATGCACCGGATTCTTACATCAGTAACCCACTTCGATGATACAAGTGTCAGAAATTTGGAGGGTAAGCACTGTGCTAACTCTCACGAATGTCCAATATGGCAAAAAGAAAAAAAAAGAATTCAACAGGTAATGTCAGAGCGCAAAATATCATATTATGATGCTCGAAAGCAAGTAGATCTTACTATGCTATTCCTCATTCCATCCCAAGGGAAATATTTTGCAGGCGCAGTGAAAGTGTCTATCAGAAGCATCTCTGTTCAGACAGATTTGACCTGGCCAGATGAAGGGAAAATGTCTATGATAACATCAGATCATATTACAGGGGTATTGAGCTCGATCAAGATTACAAATTCTTTGCCAGGCGAGGTTTATCTTCCTTGCCTCAATTTGAAGATGTTTGGATAATTCCCAACACTTCGTCCCAGAACGGCAAGGGGTCAACCCCCCTCGCCTTCTCCTGAAGCTGTCTTCCTTGATTCCATTTCTACTGGGTCAGGATCGCAGTCAAAGGGTAATTCTTCGTCAAAGAAAAACAAGTTAGCAAAATTTCGAGAGGGACGGCAAAAGGGTTCAAAAGACCCTGGCTCTATCTTTAATAGATATGGGGATGATCTGATGAACGATATTATCGGAGTGGGTGTCCATAAGGATCCAAACGGTAAGTAGTCAAAAAATATAAATTCCTGACAATGTTAAATTCAATTATTAAGTGGAATTGTTGTGGTTTAAAACCAAATTTTAATGAATTTCAAATTTTAATTCAAAAGTACAATCCTTTAACTATTTGTTTACAGGAAACCTTTTTGAGGAATTCTGACACATTGTCTTTTAGACAATTTGTTTGTTACCATGATCACGGAGTTGGTGATGGAAGAGCTCATGGGGGTGTCTCTATTATTCTTAATGGACACATTTCTGAGAGTAAAGTCACTCTCAATTCGCCTTTACAGGCAGTTGCAGTCCGGGTGACTTTGCATATTCATATAACACATCTTAATCCAAGAGATCTCGATTGCCTTGTTGCACAACTTCCTCTCCCGTTTATAATTACGGGAGATTTCAATGGCCACCATTCACTCTGGGGTAGTCAAAATAATAACAACAGAGTTAAACAAATAGTGGACTTCATTAACCTTAATAATTTGTGTTTATTAAATGATGACTCGCATACTTATCTACATCCTGCCACAGCTTCTTTTTCTTCACTCGATCTAACCATTTGCTCTCCGATCCTGTTTCTGGATTTTACATGGAGAGTAAATACAGATCTATGTGGCATTGACCACTTTCCTATCTTGATTGATAATAATGGTCCCTCTCCCGTCGAAAGACCCCAGAGGTGGAAGTTGCATAAGGCTGATTGGGCTCTTTTTGAATCTTTGTGTCTCTTCTCTTTTGACGCAAAAGAGTTAGAAGATGCAGATGAGCCCATGGCCTTATTCACTTCAATTCTTCGAGATGTAGCTGAGCAGGCGATTCCAAAAACCACGACTGAACCAAAACGTTTCAACAAACCATGGTTTAACGACGATTGCAAATCCGCTCTAAAAGAGCGTGATCGTATCCTGAGACGATTATAGAACCATCCTTCCATGGAGAATATTGCGGCTTGCATACCAGATGGTCCAGGCGAAGGGTCGTAGAACCATACGCCAAGCAAAGAAATCTTCATTGTAAGGTTATGTCTCAAGGATCAATTCCCGTACCACTTCCAAATCGGTATGGGATAGGATTCGTGGGATTAAAGGTAAAAGTAGTGCATTATCAGTTAACCATCTCAATGTTGATAATACCACCTTAACAACATTTCCTGATATTGCCAATTCTCTGGCCAGTACATTTTCATTCAATTTATCATCCAAATTCTCCTCTGATGCCATTCGGGGCATTAAGAATCAACAGATGAAAGGCGACTTAACTTCAAGTCCCGTAATGATGAATGCTATAATGATCGTTTTTCCATTGCAGAGCTCCGTGATTCGTTAAAGCGAGCTCGGGACACTGCAACTGGTCCGGATGAGATACACTACCAAATTTTAAAACATCTACCTTTTTAACCGGATTTGGGTTGAAGGGAATTTTCCTCCTTGGTGGCCTGAAGCCACAATAATTCCTATCCCTAAACCGGGTAAAGATCATACGAATCCAAACAAGTATCGTCCGATCGCTTTAACTAGCTGTATTTGCAAACTATGGAGAGATTGACCAATCGAAGGCTTTTTTGGTACCTTGAGTCCAACAACCTTATTACTAACCTCCAATGTAGACTTCGGTCCCAAAGGAGCACTCTTGATCATCTCGTTCGATTTGAAATGTTCGTCAGGGACGCTTTCATCCAGAGGCAACATTTAGTTGCAATATTTTTAATCTCAAGAAGGCATATGATACCACGCGGAAACATGGTATCATGCGCGACCTCCATAACTTCGGCCTACAAGGTCGATTACCTATCGTCATTAAAATAGGCCATTTAAGGTACGACTGGGATCAATCTTCTCTGATCCATTTTCTCGGGAAATGGGGGTTCTTCAGGGAAGCATATTATTTCCTACATTCTTTGCCATTAAAGTAAACACGATTCCAGCGTGCCTTAAACCAGGTACAAACGGGAGGGATTTGGCGCAACGGTTAGAGAGTAGGAGATGACACTACTCTTACCCTAAGTGATATAGATTCGGTAAATTCTGTTTTTAGTATTTTAACATTATTTTCTAATGCATCAGGAGCAAAGATCAATAAATCTAAATCAGAACTCTTACCCATTGGAAAAAGTGAATATTTAGACTATGAATATAATATTGATGCAAAAATTGTAGCTAACTCCATTGAAATACTAGGTGTACATCTAGGATCTAATACCAATATATGTAATAATTTAAATTGGGATGTAAAATTATCAAAAATTAATCAACTTTTAAGATTATGGAGCAGACGAAAAACTACATTGTTGGGGAAAGTAACCGTTATACAGTCAATACTGTTGTCAAAACTATGGTATGCATCCAGCGTAGTGCCTTTACCTAAGGATTTTGAACGCGAAGTGACAAAGTCAGTCCTTGCTTTCCTCTGGCGAAGAAGACCGCCCCGTATTAAGCATACCACGCTTGTAAATATAAAGAAAGATGGGGGGCTAAATTTACCTAATGTCAAATTAAAATGTCAAGCTTTATGTTTAAAATGGTTAAAAAAATTCTGTGATTCCAACTACAATTATATATGGAAAGATATATTAAATTATTATATATGGAAATATACTGGGTTATCTACTCCTACAGATATTTTAAAATTAGATTTAGATAGTAAGCTTTTATCAAATTTACCTGTATTTTACCAATATCTGTTCACTGCCTGGGATGATTTAAATTGTAAAGTTAGACCTGATCCTCTAACTATTGAAGATATATCTATTCAGCCATTATTCAATAATAAACACATTAAGCATAATAATAAAACTTTAGATTTTAAACTGTTTAAAACAGTAGGAATTAAATGTATTTATGATATTATATATTTTGTACAACCTGGGTTTCTACCCAATCACTCTATAATTGACTATTTTGATAATATTGATGTAGAATATGACCGAAATAAGATTATTAATTTGTATAATATTATAAAATCATCAATTCCTGAAAGATGGAAATCGATTATTGAAACACAGACTTCTAAGTTGAAAAGTAAAGATTTTATCACTTTAAATGTTAAAAATGTGAACATTAATTCATGTGAACTTACATCCAAATTATGTTATAGTATTTTATTAAAGAATTATGTAAATGAACCTACTTCCTATGATTATTGGATGAAAAACAATTTTACACTTGATACTAATGTAATATGGAAAAATGTATTTAAGAATTACAAGAATCCTAGAAGTATAGATCTTGACTATAAAATATTACACAATATTATCTGGACAATGGACAAATTATTTAAAGTTAAGATTAGAGACTCAGATATATGCCCAGTTTGTAAATTAGACGTAGAAAACATTATTCATATGTTTGTAGATTGTATTAAACTTGTAAATCTAAAATCATTACTAAGGGAGATAATTCATGATATTGTGAAAATTAGTATTGATGACTGTACTCTTAAATCCCTTTTATTGATTGGAACTTATAATAACACAAAAAAATTCCCAACTGAATTATGCAGTATTGTTTTATCATCTGCTAGAGAATCTATATATAAGCGTAGAATGATCATGTTAGATAATGAATATGCAATTGTGAATGTTATAAACCTGTTCAAAAATATACTTAGAGATAATTTATATTACATAAGTAAATACTTTGATAAAAGTAAGTCTACATTTGTACAAACATTTATTAAACCTTCACTTTTATTTATTTATGAAACAGATGGATCTATAACCTTGGATTTTTGATACCCCCCCCCCTTCCCTGGTCTCGAAACCCCTTGTCGAGACAACCCCTCCAAGGTTATAGTTATTATCAGGCATATTTATGATGCCTGGACTGTCTCGAAAACTTTCACCTTTTTTAAAACCTTTCAACTGTTTGGTTTTAAATTTTCGCTTCGAGACATTAGGGGTATAAGCTAACACATGTATATAAGTTTAGTTGGTTTTTTTTTTTTTTTTTTTTTGTTTTGTTACAATGAATCGGTAATTGTTATTCATAAAGAGAGTTTAGTGTTTAAATAATATTTGATTTTAAAATTTAATTTATAGTATTCGTATTGACTGAGATTACCATTATATGTACATACTATGTAATCTTGTGTAATTATATCTTGATTGAAGTTTAAAGTGGAATGGCACCTTATTTTAAAACATATTTTAATTAACCTAATATAAATATATTTATGAATTAACGTATTGACCCATTGAATTATTGACTTATTTTTACATCAATATAGAAATGCGTCAATGGTTTTATATTTTGATTCAAGAATGTATTTAATTTCTTTTCCTTTTTCTTGTATTTTAAATATAAACAACAACAAAAATTTTAAAAAATAATGATTTTAATTGACTGAGATTATCCTGTGCTGTTCCATGATTAATATGTATATACACTGTATTATTTATTTATAATTTTTGAATAAACATATTTACAAGATAAAAAAAAAAAAAAAAAGAGAGTAGGATTTGTAACCTAGCGGTTGCAGGTTCGAGACCCGAATTGTGCGCCGAGTTCTTGTGTCCTTGAAAAAGACACTTCATCCCTGCATTCCAGTCTACCCAGCTGTAAATGGGTACCGGTAGGATGGTGTATTTGACACAAAAAACTGTTGCGCTCCTTGAAACTTCAAGTTGAAGCTGCATATGTTGGAGCTCTTTCTAAGAGTTGTAAAGGGAGGTAATCAAGCTTACCTGAATCCTAGAGACCGGGATAGTAATTGCGTAGCGCTTTGAGCATAAACTTGGTTTGTGGATATATAGCGCAATATAAATGTACTCATTATAAACGGGGCTCTCTATTGATGACTTTCAGATGTGCTATGGTTCTACAGACATGCGCGAATAATCGAACGTAAGTTGCAGCTTTGTTTGAAGTCACTTAAACAATGGGCAACGGAAAATGGATTTCGTTTTTCAAAATCCAAGACTTTCTGCATGCATTTCTTTCAGAAACGAGGTTTGCATATTGATTCAGAACTTTTTTGAAATGCAATCGCCTTCCAGTCGCGGATGAAACCAAATTTCTGGGGCTGATATTTGATAAGAAATTATCATTTATCCCCCACATTAAAAACCTAAAAGAGAAATGTCCGAAAGCCCTATCAAATACTGACTGGGGACCAGACCACGGTCTTGCCCAGATTATCTCGAGCTTTAATAAGATCTAAATGGGTGTATTGTGTATGAGTCTGCCCAAGAGTCTTATCTGAAAGAGCTCGGCACTATACACAACCAGGGACTTAGAATCAGGTCTAGGAGCATTTCGTACATCTCCAGTGGACAGTTTATCAGTCGAGGCGCGTGAACCCCCATTGCACAACAGACGTGATACACTGGCCCTGTAGTATGCTACGAAAATTGTGTCACTTCCGAATCACATTTCATTTAACATCATATTTCGACCTCTTCATGAGCATTTGTATCTTGTGAAGACTAATTTCATTCCATCATTCGGTATTCGCATGCAACCCCCATTTGTCTGAGGCTGGTATCAGCCTTGACAGTATCGCGAATACCCCTTTCTTTGAGCAACGTTGGCTTTATCTCTCCCAAAGATCGATTTCGATCTTACTCAACAGGTCGAAGTCGCCACATTCAACAGACGTTTTTTTACAACTGACATATGATTTAATGTATGTTGTGAGATAATATAATTATTACAATGAAATTGCATTTGTATATTGTCAAATATGTAACTATACACGTCCGTTTATAGCTCCGGAGACCGTTATTGCTTGAAGGTGGACACAGTTTTCCTATTTTTCCCGATGGGTATATTTAGGGGTTTTTTTCTGGTTGGCGGGGCTGTTGTTGATGGAGGAAGGTTGTAAGACATAGAGTTATGTCTGTGTGATGGTGGAAGATAGAAATGATGGAAATTATAATGTATGTATATATATAATGTATATAGCTGATATATAATTAAGCACCCCTTAGGAGACTGGCCAAGCTCCTAGAGAACCAACAGGAGACATGAAGTTTGTTTTGTGTCGCTATCGCATAGGTCATAGTTTATTTAATCTCATATTTTTACCTTAAAGCGAGAGCCTCAACCAGAGTGTGAACACTGTCATGTTCCTTTGACAGTGAAGCACATTTTGATTGAGTGCAGGTTTTTATCAAATAGTAAGTGCAGGGGGACTGCGCCACACATGATTTACATAAAAGACAAATATAACGACAAGATATACTTCGAAACAACAAACAAACAAACAAACAATTCAAAAAAGAGTGAATGGATCCGATTACGGCACAACCGTTGTCAATCACGTCATCAGTTGTTTGCTCAACCGGGGCTATATTGTAAAGCGCTAGATTTTTATAGAAAATTGTAATTGTATATATCTGATTTGTTTTTCATGTTTTTAATATATACATGTATACATAAAATTTCTATATTCACTGTGATATTTGTTTTTATCTATATATATGTATGATGATACTGTGATAATTTGATTCTAGTTTGTCTTAAAAATCACCATACGTTTGGCGAAATATAGCCCAGTTGGAGCGAATGTGCCATTAAACAACATTTCATTTCATCGCGTGTATTTTGCATACCGATAGTTCATTGGTCAATCACTCTATTTTACCGACATTTCGCCTAATAGTTTGGATGTAGCTATGGCGGGTGTGGCGCCAGACAGGGTAAGCGTACTCTTCCGGACACCTGTTACCACTGCTTGTCGTGTATTTTGTACACAAGCAGTCTATTTGCTGATTACACTATTTTGCTTGAATACACTATTTTGCCAATTACGTTTTTAGGACTTCGAATCATACTTGCTTTTTATTTTATTTAAGTTGTTATTGATCGTGAAACAACCATTAAGTTAAAAAAAAATCTGCCGGGAAAATAAAATTGTAGAATTTTTCAAAAATATATTTCCAATTTAAAATGCTACACTGTATTTTTACATATAAAATGACTGGCAGCAAAGTAAACTGGATTTACCAACACCTGTCATTTTACATGCATCAGTAAATTACTTCTAACAGCGTAGTGTTAATGTGTAAAAATGAATAAATTCTAGTATTGTGTTTGTCGAGAGTTAATATATTTCTAATTAATAGTTTATATAATATTTAGACCTAAAAAAAGACCTGGGCCCGATTCCTAGAAAATTCTTAAGCACGTTTTTATGCTTAGATTTTAGTCGACTTTGCATTAAGTAAACTTACCTTATTTTGTGTTCCCAGAAAATTCTTAAGAACGGCCTTGTGCTTCGATTTTAAGTGGACTTCATTGTAAGCACAAGAACGTTATTATGCGTTCTTAAACATAGCCAGTCTAAGGCCCTATAGGGCTTGCTTACCAACCTTAAGTCTGTTTCTGCTTCAAAAAGATGGCTGACCGTAGAGTTATTCGACTGCATTTCCGACACCTTTTGATACCAAAGAGACAATTACAAGACAGGGAAAATTCGTCTCAAATTAAGAATGCTATAGAAAATTTTGCATCTAGGGCCTAATAGGCCTACCCTGAAACCAATTTATGTATTTGCCAATTAGTAAACAATAGGCTACAAACACACAGACTGATCAGGCGCTCTCATAATTATTCAGTTAGTTTGTAGGCCTATGCGTCTGCGTTTTTTCAAAATATATTTTGGCACATTTTATAATTATGTAGGCCTATACAGGGGACATGTCAATCAAATTCAACCACAGTGAAGCAGACGACAAATTTATGACGTAATTCGCATAGCCTACCAAAGTTATTTTATGACGTTAAAGAGCATCGTAGTCTCAGTGTATGGTAAGCTTTACCAGTCACAATGTGCTTAGACATGTACTTGACTTGTGCTTACGTAAGAATGGTCTTGAGAATTTTCTAGGGACGGTATTTTTATAAGATTCTTACGTAAGTAAAAGTGAAGTATGACTTTGTGCTTACTTTAAGAATTTTCTAGGAACCGGGCCCTGCAATAGGCAGATGTAGATACCTGTTTAAATTGTTATGAAAGTGTTGAAATCTATGGTGTTCTATTTAGGCCACTTCCAGCGTCCGGCGTCACCCTTGAAAAGGCGACGCCAAATCCGCGTCATGCGTCCCCTTTTTCATTGTTATGCTTTGAAGAAAAAAAAAGACACCGGTTTTTTTAACACGTCTTCAATACAGTAACTCATGATGGACACACGTAACTGCCATTAATATCCTTTATATAACAATACATTTCTATTTTATCCAGATTTTGTGTTCTATTATATTACATCTCTGTTCTAAATTTGAAAATCTAATATGATTGAGTGACCTCTTGTGATCTCTGCAGATATAGTCATACATTTTTTATTTCCGGAAATTTAGATTAAATGGTGAAAAAATGTGTCAAATTAAGCTATTTACAAACCATTCCGCGCCTTCACATATTTACATATATCTATGTAACTTCCATAAACTCGTAGCAAAAATCGACACGAATAGAATGTATGCGAAAATTAGTTTGTAATATGAGCAGCAGCCGAGAAATAGGCAATTTTGCATGCGTCACTTTTCACACTATTTTGCCTGTAAAACAATCATTTACAGTTCGATTTTTAATATTTTTTTTACTATTTCAAGCCTTAGGTCAATCTTGACCCAAATCAAACTAATTAAACATTTAGTTTGATTTGGGTCAATTTATTTTTGTACATATTTTGGCGATTAAGTGATTTCTTTAACTGATGTTCCTGATGGAGTGTTTTCATACTGTCAGTATATTCCTTTAAACATTTAATCTAAAAGGACCCTGTCTTAATATCAGATTAGGTCGTATAAACCTTATAACTATGGAAGAACTCCTGTCCAGATGTAAGTACTAAATCTGCCTATTACCGGCCTTTATTTTGGCCTCAAAAGCGATGTAAACTTTTAATTAGACATTAATTAAAGATACATTATCTAATTACGATTTAGATAAAGGGCTGGGCACCCTTGTTTTAATAGTCTATGCAACAATTCATATTACTTCATTCTGAGCGAAGTTATTACCGTTTGAAATTGTGACCACGGGTGGTGGTAATTATTTATTATCGTAACAATGGTACTTGCTTTTTGAGACATAGCATCGCTTCACCATCTTTAAATTAATTCATTAAATGTCTATTCGTATTTTCATTCTCTTAAATCTCAGCCATCCGAGGTTCGCGAGAGTTGATTATTGGCTTTTCTTGTGAATCAATGTTTAAATGATAGTTCATGTAACTTATGAAGCCAGATTTATTTCTTACATTCAAAAATACCGCGACAAAATATACTCTCGTAGTGGTATTAATCAAATGTGGATATTAAAAAATTCCAAAGAATTACTTGATGGTTTGCAATCTAGATCACTTGCTTCAGTCTCATCTATACAAACGTTTGACTTTTCTACCTTGTACACTAAAATTCCCCACAGTAAATGAAAAGCTCGGTTAAAAGACATTATCCAGTGTCTTCTCAACTAAATCGGGACATGTTAGATATCAATATTTAGTTGTTAATTACAATTCCACATATTTCGTTAAAAAACATAGTGATTCCAAAAATAAACTCACGGCCATCAAGATAATTCAGATGTTGCATTTTTTAATTGATAATATCTTTGTTGAATTTGGAGGGGAAATTTATCAGCAAGTGGTAGGTATCCCCATGGGTACCAACTGTGCACATTTGCTTGCTGATTTGTTTCTCTATTCATACGAAGCCGAGTACATGCAGGTACTCGTAAAATCGAATAAACGATTAGTGAGACATTTTAATTTCACTTATCGGTATATAGATGATGTTCTATCACTGAATAATTCAAAATTCAGTAAATATATAGAATTCATATATCCTGATGAGCTCGAAATTAAAAACACCACTGACAGTGACAATTACGCTTCCTACTTGGATCTGTGTCTCGAGTTTGACAATTGTCATAAACTGAGTGTTAAACTGTACGATACACGTGATGACTTTGACTTTCCAATTGTTAACTTTCCATTTATTAGTAGTAACATCCCAATATCACCAGCTTATGTAGTGTTTATGTCTCAGCTAATTCGTTACGCGAGAGCTTGCTCAATCTATTCTGATTTTTTAAGTAGATCGAGGCATTTGTCATCTAAGCTTCGCCTACAGGGATACTTGCGAACTAAACTTATTAAAACCTTTAAGAAGTTTTATGGTCGTCATATTGACTTGATTGGTAAATATAACTTGTCTCTCTCTACTATAATACTAGACATTTTTAATTGACGGGTATACTATATCCCTGATAATATAGGTCTACTGCGTTGTTAACACTGTTCATCACGTGCATTTTAAATACCTATAGTCCATTGGCCAATCACGATATTTTACCAAGATTTCGCCTAATAGATTGGATGCAGCTATGGCGGGTGTGGCGCGCCAGGCAGGGTAAGCTTACTCTTCCGGACACCTGTTACTACTGTTTGTCGTGTATTTTGTACACGGTGAACAGTCCATATGCTGATTACACTATGGGTTTTCGTCCCATCCGAACGACTAGGCAGCTGTCCTTATCAGGCCCGCCTTCTGTATCACTGACAAGGGGAAATCACGTCGGAAACACACATTATGTATAATGGATTCGGATTTCCATTATGCTACTATATTGCTAGTATTAGTTTTTAAATTTGTATGACTTATTGAAATTAACATCAATTATTGGTTTAAATAGTACTTTTAACATTGTATAATTACACACAAAATATAGCCTATAAAAAAACAAGTACGAACAATCCAACCCATAAGACAGAATTCGAAGTCCTAAAAACGTTTTAGGCAAAATAGTGTATTCAAGCAAAATAGTGTAATCAGCAAATGGACTGCTCCTCGTGTACAAAAATGCACAAGCAGTGGTAACAGGTGTCCGGAAGAGTAAGCTTACTCTGTCCAGCGCCACACCCGCCATAGCTGCATCCAAATTATTAGGCGAAATGTCGGTAAAATAGCGTGATTGGCCAATGAACTATCGACATGCAAAGCAAGCTACGTGTATAAAGTTTTTAAAATAAAATAGAAATCGTCAGTTTAAATTGCATAAAACGTGTAATAACTTACATAGGATTAATGAGATAATCTCTGTTGATATAGTAACTGTGATGTAAACAAATAGAATATAAACATAAATAACGTAGGCCTACTTAAAAGCAGCTTATTATAGTCACGCTATAGCCCAGAAAAGCTAGATAAAACTCCTTTAACCTTTATTCAATATCAAAACCTTAGTTTATAGTATTTTATTATCGTGTGGTCCGAATCAGCCTCATAGTGGTCCGAATCAGCCTAGTGGTGGTCCCAATCAGCCTTGAATGTGGTCCCAATCAGCTTTGACTTTTGGTCCCAAACAGCCAAGGTCCCAATCAGCTTGGTTTCGTTTATTTCATTTTTTGGTTTTCTATTCCGAGGACAAAAATTTGTATGTTTTTCTTCTTCTTAGTACCATTGAATTTTAGCACGAAGGATTGTCCCTTTAGATTCATTCTCATAGATATTGTTCAATTTATCACCTTGGGTAACGATGGTACTAACTAGTTTGTTCTGATGTCTTCCGGACACCTGTTACCACTGCTTATCGTGTATTTTGTACACAAGGAGCAGTCCATTTGCTGATTACACTATTTGGCCTGAATACACTATTTTGCCTTGTTCGTACTTGTTTTTTTTATTTTATTGATTAAGCTCGTTATTCAGAGTTTCTATTATTTTTCGTTTGATAGTTTGTTTGCAGTACACAATTTTGTATTTTAAATTTGAAGAAATCCCCCCCCCCTTATCATCTTGATCATGATATGAACTACACCATTCTTTCATCGACTTATTCGATACGTTATAGTAATTATTATCATTGTTTAAGTCATTATTATAAATCCATAAACCTGGACCTTTTTTTTTCATTCACGATAACGCATTCAATAAAGATTGCGGAGTAATCGCTTATTGTATTACGTAGAGAGAAGTTACATAATTTGGAATACTATCCGATGTCAACCAAAAATCAATTCTACTCTGTATGTGTATTTTTTTTTTGTCACTATATAAATTGTGGCAGTTTTGGTTTTTCGTATTCTAAATATATCTACCAATTCATATTCATTAATAACTTCATTTAAAGGTTTTAAAGCGCCCCCTACCCACACCGTATTATATCATATTCTTGGTTAATAAGAGTTTTTGTTAGTACATTACGTAATTTATTTAAATAAATATTTTGATCACTGCTGTCTGTACTGGGCTGTGTGTATTTACAAGAACTGTCATTTTTTCATCAAATTCTATTATTAATATAACAAAGTACCCATTTTCATCTGATATACTTTTAATGACTTTTGGTTGAAAATACGATTTCAATTATATTGAGGTTTCAGCTGAATTTGTTAAACCATGTGAGTAGTAAATTGCCTCCCCCCACCCCCATTCTCCCTGCCAATCGCTAACACGACACGTAAGCCAAAAGTAGTTGCCTTTATTTTATCTCAGATTGGTTTTATTCAGCCTCCGTGAATAGGAATTAGCACAATTGTTTTCTGGGTCTTTCCATGTCAATTGACATAATTTTGGAAATTTTGGAAATTTATGTTATTATACATACAAAAACTATAAACTGTGCAAAATTTACGGGCATTTGAGTTTCATGAGTTACGGATTAGTTTTCGAAGCAAAATATGTAGCAATAATTTACTCGAGTTTCAGATATTATCTTGTTTTTTACCTTTCTAGTGAAGATATACACCCCAAATCGTTATAGAACTCTGTGTGTAAATTACGAATCTACAATCATATGACAGTGCTACTCGGCCATGCAAACCGAAAATAATTTGGTGTAATTTTATATTTTGTAGTGCCCAATCTACCCAGAGATTTCGGTAGTATTACATAAGAAGCTGGTGAGAACGCATCGGTCTTCACTAGATTCCTAGAAAATTGGCCTCAAATAGTGTTTTAAATACAAATTTTCAAAATTGTCTCAAATTTCCGAGCCTGTAAATAAAATGAAATTGGGTTTTACGTCCTACTCTTCTGTACCTAACCTGGGCTAATTGAAGACGGGCATACGCCGTACAGTGGGGCAAATTTTGCCCGGGCAGCGGCGCTACGGCCTACTCTTATATCGAATTCCAACTGCCGAGGGATCTTATACGTGAACGCCAATGTATACACGGGACCTCGGCTTTTCGTCTCATCCGAACGACTAGGCAGCTGTCCGTGCCTTACCCACTTAGCCACAAGATCCCCCACCCGGTAGATAAGCACCTAAAATTCTGAAACTTTGTGTTATTATAGTTTGTACTAATGAATGTCCCCAACCTATGTTGAAACTATTCTTGACCCATGCCGCATATGTATTTGTTTTTTTTTTCAAAATCTGTGTTTTCGGTCAATCTATGTAAATTATCATATTTTAGAGAGCATCTACAAATCTAAAACTTGGTGGAATTATAGTTTGTTCTAATGTCCCATGCCATCGCAACATTTTTCAAAATCTGTGTTTTGGGCCATTCCTTGTCAGTTATCACCCAATATCTTAAACCGCACCAACTTTGATTTTGTTGGACTATGATATAACCGAGTAGACACCCAACATATATTTATCAATGTCTATAATATTATATTACTATTGTAAATTACTATAAAATAGAGATAAAAAACAGTTGCTACGTTACCTTGAATATATCTCACAGCCAGTAAAATAACTATAATATAATGATACTTGTGTCTATCGATGGCCGACATTTTACTGTTATACAACATGTACATAGACGAGGAAGGTTTTAAATGGGTTGGATGACTATTGCATCCGCTGTATATAATTTAATGTTATAAATAGCGACCAGGAGGTTTGTAACGGGGATAATATAATTAATATACATCCCGCTACAAATCACCAATCTAATATGCCAAATATTGGATGTTATTTAACCCTATCAATGCTTCGGTGGGAACGTATCGTTAATCCACACCAATATGTATCCAAATGCATTCATCAACACATTTGATTAAGACAACAAGATCAAAATATTTTACGGCTGCAATTTGTTTGGATTATAGTGACATATCCAAAGATTTGAGAGAATAGGCAAAAATAATAGGTGGCGCTATATTTAATAGAAGGCTTAATCTCGCTTCAATTCATTACATCTTATCAAGGCCTTCGCGTAATACCCTACATTTTTCGGCAATAATTTCGAATGGTTCTTCTTGACCAAGCTAGCTACTTTTCGGTTCATCTGTAGAACATTCCATCGCGAATACCAAGTCTCATGCTTTCCAACTAAAATGCGTAGCTGTGATAATCGAGTTTCAGAGTTCGAGGTTTGTTCAATGTCAAGGTTGTTTGATCTTTCCGCTATGAGCCCAAACCTTTCTAATTTAATTTTTGTTCTTCCATTATGCCTGTAAGGTTGTCTTTCATTGGTTGCCTGTGAGGTTTTTATTTTCCAACTGCAAAAAAAGATTTCAAATGCTGTAAACAATGTAGAATCTTTAACAGAAGAAGTTGTGAAAGCAGATGGCAGGATTACTCGGAGTTGAAACTAGATATGACAAATTGGATACTGGTGAAGATTGATGAGGAACAGTATTAATGAAAGGGTCATATCCTAGTAATCCCTACTCACTGCATGCTACATTTCCAAATTTAATCGAGACATTAGCAGTTTTAATTTACTAATAATTAAACGAGTTCCGCCTTAATCTGCTTCTACCATTTTGTAAAATAAGAAGTAGGGCCTGTTTCACGAAATTTTAACTTAAGATAAAATCCAAATTTTAGTACATACTTAAATCTGATTGGCTAAGCGCTAAAATCAATCTAATACTATCCAATCGAATTACTTAAATCGGATTTTATCTTAGTTAAAATTTCGTGAAACGGGCCCCTGGTGTAACTAATGCATAAAAAACAATTCTCCAAAATCAAACAAAGACTCAATAACCTGAAGGTGAAATATATAAATTCGGAAATACAAATTACCAACCCTGCCGATAAAAATATCTGGGTGAAAATCTAAATTAAACAAAAAATATCTTGGACCCAATATATATGAAACTTTATAACGTTAATCCAAAACCAATATCCCACTGAAACTTTAGATAGCTGTTTAGAAATGAGAATTTAAGAGAAAACAATCATCTAATAATGGGACGATAAGATTAAATACCAATCAAACAAACAAAATCATGTGCAATAGTCAAGTTATGAGAAGGAAATTCTGAGGAGGAATAGACATGGACAATTAAGTAGAAGATGTGCTATAAACAATTAATAATCAAATATATCTTAAATGTGTTTTTGGGGTGCTTCACGTCCTTCTGCACCAATCGGGCTAATGAGGACGGGTATAAAATATGTACCCATTTTAAAGATGTTTACAGGGGCGCTTCACGCGGTACACAGCATGAATAAAATGGGGTAAAACGTCCTTCTGCACCAACTTGGCTAATGCAGCCAATTTTGTCTTGACAGTCATGTGGTAGTACATCTTCAATAGAAGGCTTGATCTCGCCTAAACTACATACAGCTTATTAAGCCCCGCACTCTGCATTTTGGCCCTAAATTTGATTGGGTATAGGCCCGAACCGTGATCCAACAAGATCCCTTCGTTAAATGGGTTACTTAAAATAGACTACTTTCAATTCATTTTATTTATCGAAGGCTCTGAGTGATCAGCAAATTCCTTATTGCAGGTTGAGTTGGTTTTCTTTTATTGTGTAGTGCGTGGTCTTTTTGCGTGCCAGTGGTAACTCGGCTACAGTACAGTGTGAGTGTCACGACCTCTGATCGGACAATGTTTATAATTAGTCACTTGTATACACAGCAAGCGTGACCAACTTATTACCAATATAGAGATGGGCTTAAGACAGTTAGCACCTGGGGGGAAGATCGATTTTCTTAGACACCCAATAACCAATCTCATATCCAAGTCTAAGACTCAACGACCTTTCCACAACTTAACCCAGGCCCAAAACACAGCCCTTGAAGAGTTGAAGAAAGACCAGACCATTACTATAGTAGCTGCGGATACTGGTAACTCAACTGTTATTATGGAGAAACGTGACTACCATGAAACCGTCTCCATTCTCCTGTCCGACCGCACTAAAAAGTCAAGAAAAGATCCAACCAAAGTCTACAAAGATAACCACACAGCACATTTGAATAACCTAAAGACTCAGAATCGACCAACTCCCTCGCTTTTCTATAAGCTCAATCCCTCTCACCATAGACCACCTTATGCCAGTGCAACATCGTCGCCAGTTTATGAGTTTGTTCTCGTGAACCTGCTTTTTTAGAACACCCAACAGCACTTATCAAAACTCCTCTCACCATTAGGTAAAGAGGCAGACTTCTACAACAAATTTTAAAACCAGCCCCGCAATGTACAGATCTTACCGTATGAAGTTATTGATTTATTTACTAATATTCCCCGCGAAGATGCCGTAATAGCACTTCGTCAGAGACTAAACAACCTAGGAACACCATAAAAAACAGTCTTACAGTCGATGACGTCATAACACTAACCAAAGCGTGCATCGAATCCACATACTTCACATGGGGGATGATTTCTATCAACAGATACATGGTCTACCAATGGGAAGCCCTATATCCCTAGTGCTTACAGAGATTTATTTGACAAATTTTGAAGACGTGGCCCTGTCAAAATCACTAATCCAGCCGATAGCTTGGTTCCGAAAGGTTGATGATACCTTCGTTATCCTTGACAAAAGTGATGATCCAGACACCCTTCTACAACATCTAAATATTCAGAATATAAGAATTAAGTTTACTATTGAAAAAGAAATAACCGTTTGTAGAACTAAACTGGATGTAATGTGTGTGTTTAATATGAGAGGAAATGTATAGGACATAATTATAGGACAAAATTATTTAGGTGAATAGGACTGAGGTGTGGCTTTCCAAATATTCATATCCATTAATTATATCCCACTTAATCCTGGCCATGTATATAATTATCATTTAGTAACTAGTCAATTGTTTTCTTTTATTCAACTTGGGCAGAATATGCTGGTGTCAATTAGAAGGAAGAATTTGGTACTGTAAAAATAATTAGTTTACCTGGGAGCATGTGGGGTGTGCTGTTCTGTGTGGATTATAATTTTTTCTTAACTTGTATCAAATTTAGTATTATCCAAATATTTAATCCCCATTTAGTTTATCTGGAGTTAATAGTTCTCTGGTGTTTAGTATCTCGTATGGTTTCCCTTTTGTCTGTTGTTCATGTTGTTATTATTACTCGGATACTATTCCTTTGATGGAACCTAGCCTAGCACCCTCAGTTCACGTATGGTTCCATGATTTGTCATGATTGGTTGATTGTCTAATTTCAATAATTTACCCCTATAACTACTTATTAATATCTCGAACGTTAATCAATGCCATTTATCAGTGGCCTCACCTTGCCTTTCATCATGTTGTTATATGCTTTTGATCTTGTTGTTGACCTTCATGGTTTCAGAATTGTTGTTATTGCTTATCTATATATAATTGTCATACACATTTGTTGCTGTACTTGCTTTAAAACGTTGAGAGAATACTCGTCGAAACGTCGCCTAAATAAATCAGTAATTGTTTTTTTCCATAAGTATGTGTTATAGTTTAAGACTTCAATGTTAATTCTGTCCTCTTTGCTCACCTCCAACTTTCCCCAAAATGTTCGTTGGACTGAATGCTTTTCACTACAGACAGAGTAACAAATGGTTATGTCATTGCACTAAAATTTGCATGTGGTTGAGAACCAAAATTTTGAGATACACCAACTTGAAGAAGCATACCGAAAACATGTAACTAGATGCCGTATATATCACCGTAGCCAACCTGGTAACCCCGTTATCCTTCCGCCTCAAAATCATGAATATTTACCAAAACATGGCAGGAAATGTTAATTCAAAACCTCTTAATCAATTCTAGACCATAAAACCAACAAAAATGGGCATGCAAAAGGGGGAAAAGAGACAGAGAGAGATAATTGCTATGGCGGAATTTAATGACGGTCTGTCTTAATCGCTGAATCGTTGTCAAAATATTTTAGGACATCGTTTTCTGTGTCACTTCTGTGTTATTAAATTACTTGCAAACGTTCTTATAATTGAGCGCAGAAGCTGTCGTATTGTGATCAACGTAACTAATGACACTATAAAAACCGGTGATTTGAAATGAAATGGGGTTCAATTTCCTACCTTTTCGGCACCTCACCTGGGCTAATTGAAGAAGGGCATACGCCATACAGTGTGCTATGGGGGAACGTTTTGCCCACGCAGCGACGCTACGGCCTACTCTGATTTATGATTCCAACTGCCAAGGGATCTTTTACGTGCACGCCAATGTGCACACAGGACCTCAGTTTTACGTCCTATCCGAAGGACTAGGCAGCTGTCCTTGTCATGCCCTCTGTTCAAACGTAACTAACGTGACGAAATTTATGACGTAGCTGGCTTTTTTTTCCCGCTCATACACAGTGGCTGGCAATTTTGCGCAGTAATCCCAGACAGAATTTGGCTATTTTGTTAAAATTGCTAAAAAGATTAAAATTTTTGTTGTACACTGAAATAAATTAACTATTAGCCAATCCCCACGCTAAAAACATTAAAATAATTGATTGTGTATATCTAAATAGACCCGACCGAAACACTAATTAATTCCAAGATGTCAGCGCCCATGAGCGAAAAGTTTCGGGACGCTATACATTTTCAAAGTCGAAGTTAGGAGTTACAAACTTAAATTTGAAGGAAAAACAAGTGGAGGGATATGCTTTTTATGAAGGTCACGACTGTGAAGCTGTGTAAAACCCCGTTCACACTAACCCCGCTTTGGTGGCGCTTTAAAGCGGCGTGCAAAGCGGCACCAGAGCGTAACAAAGCTTCACTAAAGCGTCAGGGTCGGAATAGTTCGTTGAAAAGCTTGGAGCAACGCGGGACATTCGGCAAGAACGTCAACAAATTTAAAGACTGTTTCAAAATTTTGGGCGCTCAGTCACGAATTGATTAAAGCGCCGAGAGCGTATCAAAGCTTAACAAAGCGTAAAACAGTTCAGCAAAGCTTGACTTAAAGCGTAGGAAAGCTTAACAGAGCATTGTTCAAAGCCGGGACCCAGTTTTCACGGTCTGTCACCACTCGACACGCTTTGTTAAGATGTCTCAAGATTCGCTAAAATCCGGCATGAAGATATGACACACGAATTGAGACGCTTTGATCACGGATTGATACTCTTTGCTAGGCTTTGTTACGCTTGGCAAGCTTTCTCATGCTCTCTCACGCTCTACTACGATATCCACGCTCTGTCTACAGGGCTGCGACCTAAGTAAAACTCATTGCATTGTCTCAGCAGGTTGTGCAGCACCAAAACAGTCTCCACCAAATGTCTGACAGTCTCTACTCCTGTTCCAGTGTTCCCAGCTGACATCTGAACCTGTTTGTTAGGATCTGTCATCCCTCTTCTACTGTATTGCTTCATCATGTAGCTCTTTAGGGCAAAAGCATCATCAGCCAGGATGAAGTATGGCTGTGTCCCAGGGAGAGCGCATGACGGGGGCAGTTTATGAATATCTGGGAGTGTCCTTTACCTCCCAACTCAATCCAGGTGATCTTAATAATAATAAAATAATAATAATAATAATTTATTTTTATATAGCGCATTACACATAGTTTCAATGCGCTGTACAAGGCATTACATATAAAATGGGCCAGCATTGGTATGGAGAAGAACCCCTTGCAGTCGTGGTAGAGACTGACTGTGTTTGCTGGCTTCTTGATGGCTATATGTTTTCCATCCAAGGCACCAACTGCATGAGGGACATGTCACCTCTGTTAAAATTGCCGGGCAAGGTTTCTCCGTGCTTCAGGGGAGATAGGTCAGGTGTCTCAAGGTAATTGACAGCGTGAGGCCAGTGGACAGGGGTTGCCCGTGGTAAGTATGTTGCTTCTGAACGATTGGTTCCACTATCTCCAGGAAATCATCGAATACCTCAGGGGTATATCTGGCGAGGTTTTTGAAGGCAGTAGGGTCTTCTTATCTGAGTTGTGTATCAAGGAAGCTAGTGTATTGACCGTACTGTTTTCTTCTTTCTTCAGTGAGCCATGGCCTGGTTCAGCAGCTCCTGATGAATAGTCTTCTCCCTCCTGCTGGTAGGTCACCCCCCCCCCCCCCTTGTCTTTGTTATTCTTCCTCCGGCTAGGATGTATTTATACAGTATGGAGACAAACATCATGTCTTCTTGAGATAGATTATGCTCTGGTACATCGGCATGTAATCGGTGATCTCGAATTTTTCCAACACAGCTTAACAAAGCACAACAGAGCTTAACAATGCACAACAGAGCTTGGTAATCGTATCCGAGCGTGATTTAAAGCGTTATAATAGCATCAAAGCGTAATAAAGCTTACCGAAGCGTGATTTAAAGCGTAACAAGGCCTGAACAAACCGGGAAATAATTCATCCCCAAAGGGCAACCAATTCGTATCAGAGCGTAACATTACTTAGCATATCGTGATATATTTGGAAAAATAAACAACAATGATGGCGCTTTGCTCGCCGATTTAAAGCGCGACATTCGCCGTTGGTGTGAACTAGGCATAACCGAAATGTTATGGCAAGAGCCTGGTGTTTTAAATTCTCCCATGGATATTACAAAAGAAATACAAGGAAGAGTAAAGCCATGATTGTTATTGTCAGTGTGTTGACCTCATGACCTGCGACGTATAGCCCACGTGATATGAAAACATGTCGATTGAATGTGTCTGAGATAACTTCTCCGCAGGTAGTGTGTCTCAGATGTTCAGAATGGCCCTCCGTTCTGCATCATTGAAAAGGAGAATCCAGGCCGGAAAATCGAGATGAACTTTCTCGGCCAATACAGGGATCGAACACCAGATCTACAGGCTAGCGAGCTAGTGCCTTACCCACTTACCCACGTGATCCCCATATTGATTGGGCGGAACCATAATACTGGAGATACTGAATATCGGCTTTACTGACCACATGATTTTACTGGGGATTTTACAAGACAAACTCAATTCTGTGCTTTCAATTTTTTTTAATATCATGAATTCATATTTTCAATTCATATTTTCGAGCATGTCCATCTTCTTTCAACGACACTGACATTGGTAGGCTTTTTTTGTGAATCGACACTCGGGCGCATTTCTTGAAATACACCGTCCGCTTCTTTTACCCAGTTGTTTACACCGGTCCTTGCAACTGAGCCAGCCTCTTCCAGTTAGAAAGTAACTCCAGCGACTGCATCTACTCCACGTCTTGTAACATCCCAGAATCTGTCCTTCAGTTGGCGGTGCCGTGGTTAAAACTGCAACCAACAGAAACACCAGCGTCGCACTCAGTAGTTTTCTATCCATCATTCTCTAGATACTGAAAAATAAAAAGGAAACACTCAATGTCTGTAATCAATGGTTGATAGTAATTGTTTCGCGATTCTAGACCGGCCTAGTGTCCCGCTCCGGTTAAGCTGGGCTTTGCATCAACTAGCGAGACCACCAAGTTGAAAATTGTTGATTTCCGTCGAGATAAATTTGGCAAAGAATGTGAACTTAACGTGTCAATACACACAGCGTGATGAAATAAGCAGCCAGGACGTTCGCATTCTCTGCATTTTCAAAATATATCGTATTTTTCGTATTTAATGGAGGAATTTCCATTGATGAGTTACCCTTCTTGAAAGAAATATTTTTTTTTAGCAATGACCACTAATTTGAATCATCGTTTTTGTGGTTTCGTTTTTGTCTAAATTCAAGCCAATCGTATGTAAGATTTGATCTTTTAGCTTTTTATGGGCTCTGCTACGATATCGCGAATAATCGTTATACGCAGCCTCTTTCCGCTAATAAAAAGAATGGGAAATATCCTAATCGAAGGTATCACAAACCGCCTGGAGGTCGAGTGTTCGATCCCTGCATTGGCCGAGGAAGTTTATCTCTCTTTCCCGGCGTGATTTCCCATTGTCAGTGATGCAGAACGGAGGGCCTGACAAGGACAGCTGTCTAGTCGTTCGGATGGGACGAAAGATCGAGGTACACTTTGACGTGCACGTAAAAGGTCCCTTGACAGATGGAATTCGATATAAGATTAGGCCGTGATGACGCAGTCTGGTCAAATTTTCCCTCATAGCACACCGTATGGAGAATGCTCGTCTTCCATTACCCTAGGTTAGGTGCACAACAGTAGGACGTCAAACCCAATTCCATAAAATCTGCCAATCAGACAACCCGGCTTACACTGGCCAATCAGTTATACCACCCGGTGTGCTTGATTGCCAGATAATACAACCTACGCCCAGGAAGGGTTAAATAATAACGTGCGTGCTGTATCATATACATTTATGAAAATACTTATAATCCTTATTAACGTATGATGAATAACAATACGCTTTTTAGATCTTACAAATAATGGAAATAAGATATACAGGACATGTAATATAACAAACTTTACAAAATAAGATTCTTCATTCTACGGTTAATAATTTGAAATAAAATAAAACCAAGTACGAACAATCGAAACCATTAGACAAAATTCAAACTCTTAAAAAAGGTATCGGCAAAATAGTGTAATCGGGCAAAATAGTGTTATCAGCATATGAATACTACTATAACATGATAATTATTACGAATGATAATATATGTATACAATTATATTTATCACCGTTCCATTTGTAAACAGAAAAAAATCGTAATTTACTGGTCATTCTAATATTTATCTCGTAAAATAACAGAATCCATTCCATTAAAGAATGGGATAAAACATTTTATCCCTAAATTTCACGGAAATTCCTGGCCATTCCACCGTTTAAGTCCATTATTAAGGGGCATAAAAATTTCGTACCGATGCCAAAGGTCCCTAATGATTCAGTTGCGTTCCAACAAGAAATCTGCGGCGGATAGCATCAGCAGTGGCTAAATTCATAAGCCTGCCTCCTTTAACTTCTGGTGACATTTTGACCTCGATAACTCCTGGACGCTTTTTCAGCTGACTGATCACCCATCATTTTCGGATTCATGAGGTAAATGCTTCTAGAAAACTCAACTCACGCTTTTTGCCCACATTTCGGATAATACCCCTCCCCCTTCTCGTATAAGCTCTGGCGACCTTTTGACCTAGATAACTGCTGAACGCTCCCTCGCCTGACTGCTTACCCACCATTTTTAGATTTCTGAAGAAAAATTCTTCTAGAAAAGTCAACTCCCGTTTTTTGCCCACCTTTCGGATAATACCCCCCCCCCCCTTTCTCCTTTAAGATCTGGCAACCTTTTGACCTAGATAACTGCTGAACGCTCCCTCGCCTGACTGATTCCCCACCATTTTCGGATTTCTGACGAAAAATGCTTCTATAATACCCCCCCCCCCCCGTTTCCCTCCGGTCTAAAGTTAGTCCTAAAATGACATAGTTTGTGTCGAGAGGACATTAAACCCCATTTCTCTCTCTCTTCTGTCTAAAGAACATTGTATGGTCGTCCAGTAGCACGAACGATCAAGGAATAGAGTAGTCTGTAACGCCCAATTGTCCCACATAGCTCATTGAATGAATATCCGCCCTCAATAGCCCGGTCGGTACAGAAACACAGGACATTAAACCCATTCCATTGCATTAGGCAAGCGGGTGCAGACAACGAGTCATATCATTCCTGTACAAAGATCAAAGTTTAATGCCGACAAAGATTTAAAATGGCTGAAGTAAAAATTGAATCACTTACCTGTTGTCGTTACTTAAATTCGTCAAAAGAATGATCGACCCGACCACTGACTCAAGAGTTAGTGACGTAAAGTATTTATAGACAACTGGCCGGATTACGTAAATCTGGGCTAACAAATGAAATGTTTGAAACAAGTTAAAAATCTTGTCTAACCAATGAAAAGTTGAAAAAACAGGGAAACACATTTAATATAAGTTATATTAATGACTAGTGTTAAGAAAATTTGACAGCCGATTCATTTTTTTATTTATTTATTTATTTTTTTCTGATGAAAACATACTACGGTAATTTATTAATCTGCGAGATTATTTAAATTTAGAACTTGTTCCGCCTTCCGATGTTATATAAGTTATTAATTAGACATTTATTCATATGACACGCCGATGATTCATTCAGCGCATTAGATAATGTTCATCTTATCTTCGGGGATCACGTGGCTAAGTGGGTTATACGGTGGTTCGCTAGCCTGGCCGAGAAAATTCACCCATCCAGGACGGAGGGCCTGACAAGGACAGCTGTCTAGTCCTTCGGGTGAACCGAAAAACCGAGGTCCCGTGTACATATTGGCGTGCACGTAAAAGATCCATTGGCAGTTGGAATTCGATATAAGAGTAGGCCGTAGCACCACTGCCCGGGCAAATATCACTCATAACACACTGTATGACATATGCCCGTCTTCATTAGCCTCTATCTTCGTTAAACTCTAGACTAGACAATCGCATTTGACAATCTAGGCTATTTCTTACCAAATCTTCATAGCTTTGCTTGGAATCAAGTTAGCTGGCTGAAATTCTCAATATATTTCATTTTCATTATCCATTTCGGAACTGTTATAGAAATAATGGACGGCCCTTACTATGCCTAATTTCAGCCCCAGGGAAACCCTATTGTAGCTGCTTACCCGAAACAGACAGACATACAGGCGGCAAACAAACGACTGTCATAGATATAAAATGAAATAAAACAAAGTACGAACAATCCAAACCAAAAATAGTGTAATCGGACAAAATAGTGTACTCAGCATAATAATATGGGCTGTTCACATTGTACAAAATACACGACAAACAGTGGTAACAGGTGTCCGGAAGAGTAAGCTTACCCTGTCTGGCGCGCCACACCCGCCATAGCTGCATCTAAACTATTTGGTACGTAGAAAATGTGGAACTGCCATGCACAATACCTCTGAAGGGACTCTCGATGGATAAAGTTTAGAATAAATCACCGGAGTAGTTTTCGAGATAAGGGGGGCCAAAAAGACCCAAGATCTGTATTCAGCGTACCATGATAATTGTCTTCCATAATAGTTGGGATTCAACATGGGACTTGTTTATTAAAACCTGAAGGAAGGGAAACGACGCCAAAAAGTCATGGGGAACTTCCACGGACAACACCTGATGCAAAACAAAGTTTGCATGTCTGGGTCCTAATCGTTAAGCCATGATATCTCCCCTAATTAAAATATCTTGAACTCATTTTTCTGTGATAAAAGTTTAATTTAATATTGTACAAAGCCGTACCTTACTGAGATATCAAACATTAAAAAAAAACCTTACTGCAATATCAAGCATTACAAAACCGTACCTTATTGCAATATCAAACATTACAAATTTGTACCTTACTGCAATTTCTAACATTACAAAGTTGTACCCGACTGCACTATCAAACATTTTAAAGTTGTACCTTACAGTAATATATAAAAATTACAAAATCGTACCTTTCTGCAGCACATTTATATAAATATTGCAAAGATTATAAAAAATAACAACTTTGTACCTTGCTGCAATATCAAACATTACAAAGTCATATCTTGCTGCAATATAAACATTACAACGTCGTACCTTTGCTGCAAACAAAAGAAAGCCTTTCCTCAAATAAGATAATAAATCATATGGATTGTAGAGCACTATAACATATATAACATAACATTCGTGAAATATAATATAACGTGATTTTCAAAACATAACATAATACGATATGATGATATCACTCCCATCGAGATAGGGGGGGGGGGGCGGTAGCACCTGCGAGCTGTATCATAAAGCCTGTCGTTAAGTCAACTGGCGTGTTTTCTTTGCACTGCATCATAAAGACTGTCACTAAGTCAACTGGCGTGGTTTCGAATCCATGGTTGTTTTGTACGTGACAAGGAGTAGAGTCGCCTGTCATACATCGTGGGTTTTCTCCGAGTCCTCCGGTTTCCTTATCTCTCTTTACCTTGGTTTCCAATCACCTAAGTTCAAAAGCCGGTTGTACGTGACAAGGAGTAGAGTCGCCTTTCCAACCTCCGGTTTCCTCATTTCTCTCTTTCAATCCCTCCCCCCTCTCTCTCTTCCATCGAGGTATGTTTGGGGCACACCTTGTGTGTTTTTATAGCTCGCGATCGAAAGGGAAATAAATGAGAATCACAATAAGTTAATACTAGTTTAGAGGTAAAGTAGTTATTCTTTCAAGTTGGGGGATCACGTGGGTAAGGCGCTGGCTCGCTAGCCTTGAGGTCGAGTGTTCGATCCCTGCATTGGCCGAGAGAGTTTTTTTCGATTTTCCGGCGTGGTTCCCCCTTGTCATTAATGCAGAACGGAGGGCCTGACAAGGACAGCTGTCTAGACGAAAAACCGAAGTCCCGTATACACATATACTTGCACGGTTTTGCGCGATGGTTTGGGTGGATGGTTCGACCCTAGATATTAACATCTGGACTCCCGAAAGACCATGCACTTCACAATGTGTTTATATCAGGTTATCGTCGTTGATGCCGACCGATCAATGGTGTCTTCATACTAATCGCTTTATTTGTGAATATCCGGTCATGTTTATATATTAATTTTTTCAGCTGGTTTCGGTAAAAAATAATATTACCTCACATACATATACAACCCCCCCCCCCCCAATATAATAACACAATTTTAAAATTTAAAGTCATGCCAGAATTGACATACTTAACCACCAAAAATAAAATGTTCTGCTCCTAACTTGGGCTAATGAAGACGGGCATACGTCATACAGTGTCCTATGAGGGAAATTATGTGCGGGCAACTGCTACGACATACTCTAATATCGAATTCAAACTACCATGGGATATTTTACTTCCACGCCAACCGAATGACTAAGACAACTCTCCTTGTCTGGCTCTCCGCCCTGCATTACTGACAAGGGAGAAACACCGGAAATATCCACCAAAATAGAACCAATCAAAATCAAATAAATGCCGAGATTACTTTCGGATGATCATGTGTAATTAGATCTTGGGGTATTGGCATCAATTTAAGGTAATTTAAGGTAATTATTTTATTCCTAAAATGAAAGTTTTTTGAAAGAGAACATAAAATGACCAGAACACAATTATAAACTACCGGGTAAAAGAAAGTGATGAATATTTTATTGGAAAAAATAAGTTGCAGGTGTCTGTGGTAAAAATCAAATCATTAACAATAGAGTGTACTGGCCACAAGCCAGCTAAAGTTCCAGTAAGTAGACGTACATCCGAATTCTGAACCCTGGACATGCCAGGGTTACAGATCAATGGGTCTAGATGAATAATTACACACTCGAGTTGGTGATATGGGCCATTTCCAGAGTTCCAGTAAGTAGAGACGTGCATTCGAACAGCCGAATAGAGCGTTAGGATAATACAATTTATTGGTTGGTAAAGCAATTATTGGAAGTTCGATGTTTTCAGAGCTTAAATAAGTTTCAATTTTTCCCAGATGTCGTCAGATAACCAGGAGCTATTCAGGCGGTATGGGGTAGGGCATTATCATGCCGCATAATGGTAACCATGTATTGCTGTTGCATGAATGGCACTGCCATTAGTTCCAGAACGTCAACGCAGTATCTTAGGCCAGTCAGAATTCCAAGGATGATAACAAGTCTTGTTCTCGGCTGGTCAGAAATCTCTCAAGATCATTCCTCGAAATGGTTGGTGGGCCCTAATTATGCCAACAATGCGGAGACACCGGGCGACAGTGTGTCTGCTGATGGGGTTTCCCTGCGCCGTGGCCAACGTTGCATTCACGAACCTGTTTCCGAGATGAATCGTCCGGATAGAGCGGTCTTCAACCGGAGTTGTGACCCTTGGCCTTCGCGATCGCGGGCGGTCTTGAGTTCGGATAGCCGTGGCGATAGAGAGGCGGCTTCTCACCAATGCAACGAGGGTTCAATCCCAGCTCAGGGCAAGAACTTTATCGTTGTAAGTGAGAGAGATATTCGGTCTCCCGTCCTATCAGGCAGGTTCCCCCCGAGTTATTCCATTTCCTCCTGCAGTAATGATCGAAATCATTCGCACGATCTGTGCCAAGGGCAAAATTGGAAAAAGGCCTCAGGCCTAATTTGCTACCCTTGTAAAATGACGCGATTATTATTATTTTCTGAAACCGCCGGAAAGAATTGATAATGGCGGTTTTGACTGCAGTGCATCGTAGCCGCCTCTCTTGTTCTTTTAATGATAATCATGACATCTCTATTGTTTGTGTCATACTGAATTATTGTTCTGTACCCCCCCCCCCCCCGCGTCTGATATCTGTGCAACAATCATGCACGTGCATCTTGAGAAATTAAACACAATCCTGTTTTTACAACGTGTCGTGTCTGCACTATATTTAGCATAATATCATTCGTTCAGTGACTGCAATGTGTACACGGGGTATATTTTGTCACTTTCTCTTGCCCGGTAGTTAATTAATATTTACCGTGTGTATTATTTATACTGTTGCATGCATCTACGATGTCATATGAAACAGATTCTTATTTATTTTTTTTTCATTTCATGTATCCGTCCAAAACAACCTTTTTAGTACAAAACATAATTCATTTTCAAAAGATATAATGTTACAACAGCAGCCGTCAGATTTATGGAAGGCCAGTCCAATATTAATGAGATATAGTAATAATATTATATTTGACTGTGCCCTCATTATATTAAAGGGACAATAATACTCTTGCTGGCTTGACACGCTCAGAAAAAAATAAGCCTTATTCTAACTACAAGATGTTTAAGTGTCCTACCAGTTGTGTAAATTATCCATTACAACCTATCTTACTTGTCCAGAGGGTTCGAAAATATGTTTAAATCCAAGTTGCATTTGAAAGTGCTTTCAAACCATGTTACGGCATGTAGTTGAATTCTTCCAATTTTTAAAATTAGATGTGTGAAGATGAAATTTGTATCATTTTTTAATTGAAATATTGTAAAATAGTATAAATTGTTGACCAGAATAAAGATTATTATTCAGTTACAACAAGAGTGGTAATGGGGCTTTAACATCTGATGTACAGAACCTGTCTGTCTTCATTAAACCCAATCAGAGTAGAACAGTAGGGCGTTAAACCCCATTTCAATGAAAAAATATTGAAGTTATTACTTACCTTTATAACATATGCACCCTAACTTTTTAAAAACAAATATATATAAAACTAACCCATAAACATTATGTGATTTAAATTTTATTCATTTATACTATAATTTGCCCACTGAATTCTAATATCTTGCGTTATATTTAAATAACCTTGTTCCTTACAACTTTGTTGTTTTAAAATGTATGTTGGTATTTACTGCATTGTCACTTTTAAAGCATATTGATTAAGTTTTTAGCTACGTTTTCTTTAACAGCGCTTTATAATTATTAAACGATTCGCATCCGTTAACATTTTTATTTCTATCACAAATGAAAACTCTCTGAGTTTCTTTAAACGTGCATTATAGAAGAGTTGAATTATTAGACCTTTATTTACATGACATGCTAGAAATCAGCCCTGAAAAATAGCTTGATATAGCTCAGATTTAAACAGTTGTCCATTTAAAATTAAATCAGTAAAAGGCTGACCAAGCTTAACGTTTACCGTTACTCGGTGACGTCAGTGTAATTGTAATGAAATACAATCTATGTTTTTGAAATGTAATATTGCTTGCTTTGGAATAAATTTTTAAACCCAATTTCACTTCAGCTACATTTGCTAGTGTCATTTTATTGACGTAAGGTTTCGTCACTACGCTGTTGTTATAGTGTGTTAAACTACACCTCACTTTTAAACTAACAAAACGTTCGGATGGGACGAAAAACCGAGGTCCCGTGAACACATTAGTGTGCACGTAAATGATCCCTTGGCAATTGAAATTCAATATAGAGAAGGCCGTAGTGCCTGGCAAAATTTCCCTCACAGCATACTGCATGGCGTATCCCCGTCTTCATTAGCCAATGTTAGGTGCAAAACATTAGGACGTTAAACCCGATTTCATTTCATTTTGAACTAACAAGTATTGTTTTAGAAAAAAAGACAGTGATGCAGAAAGGGGGGCCTGAAAAGGACAGTTGTCTAGTCGCTAGGATGGGACGGAAAACCGAGGTCCCGTGTACACATTGGCGTGTACGTAAAATATCCCTTGGCAGTTTGAATTCGATATAAGGGTAGACCGTAGCGCCGCTTTTCGGGCATAATATCCCCAGAGCACATTGTATGACGTGTGCCCGTCTTCCATTAGCCCAGGTTAGGTGCATAATAGTAGGACACTAAACCCCATTTCATTGCATTTTAAACTAACAAGTATTGGTTTAGAGAAAGAATTACATCCACACATCTAACCACAGAAATATGCAATTTATAGTCGACTGAATCTATTGAAAAGTCAAGTTCTTCCTTTAAATAAATCATTGCTACTGCTTAGATTGACACTAGTCGGTTGATTAGTAAAGACGCAAATCTTTTGTAATGAACAACCCCGTAGAATTCTCATTGGCAACATCTCGTAGGTAACACTATTAATGATATTTATCAATATTGTACAATGTGACGTAATTTATTCATAAAGCATTATAGTTTAGTATCAAGCAAGAGATGCGACCATTCATTTAATACAAAAAAACAATTAAATGAGGGGGGATAAGATACAGACAGGTGGCAATATAATAGTAAATGCAGATAATGTAAAGGGTGTATGCTGAAAATGTCAGACATATCGATCCACCCTGAACTGAGATATTAGCAATTGAATCGTAGGCCTAGCCCCGATCATCATTATTAAAGTTGGTAACGTTAAAAAATAGTCTCGTTTATCCACTTCTGGATTTAGCAGCAGATCGGATTCAAATTATTAGAATTTAAGTTTCTTTACTGTCATGTTAATACATATCTGGAATTTAAAAAAAAAGATAATCTTTCAAACTTAAGTGTGCACTTTTATTGATGATGCAATGACCCGAGAAATGCCTCTCAAGTTCTTGCTATACCTAGACTGAAAATTTGACAGAGTGTGTCCTATCTCGTCGTCCAATCAAATCACTCCTTGGTACAGTTAAAAAGGGGGAATTTTCATGACGGCCGCACAAGGCCTACTCTTATATCAGATTCTAATTCTGAGAGATTTGAGTATTTATAACTGAATTTTACTTAAACGAATGAAATAATGACACTGAATTCTATTCCACTTCTCCTGCATCACATATTAAAATGAAATGGAATGAGTTTTAACGTCCAACGGTTCTGCTCCGACTAGCCTAATGAAGACGGGGATACGCAATGCTGTGTACTATGTGGAAAATTGTGTCCGGACATCGGCGCTACGGTCCGCTTTTTAAATCTGATTCCAACTAACAATTGTTATTTCACGTGGTCGAGACCTCGGTGTTTTGCCCGATCAGAACCTAGCCAGAAAATCCCGACAAACTTTCTTAATATTAATTATATTGGCGTAATTACAGACTTTTGAAAGTCTGCCAATCCTAATTATTCTGCACCTTACACAATTGTACAACTTTTGGTGAATAATGTTTCTGGGTGAGTACTGGCAAAATTTAATATCAAGGAGTTATCTCCCTTTTATTACTATTCAGGGCCGTATTCAAAGATAATCACTTAACTACAAGATTTCACTTAGTATAAGTAACTTCCAGTTAGTTAAGGATAAGTTTTGTCATATAGCAGTATGTACAGGCCAGTTTAAGTCAGAATAATCCACTGAACTTTACGTGACTTGTAGGATTATAATGACTTCTTTAAACCGGGGTATACGGTATAGCAGCTGGTCCGTAATGGCGATTTCAAAAGTTAGGGGATTGAGATTAAAACAAAGATAATGTCGCAGATCGTAGCTTGGTGCATCGATGGCCTTGGTGTTGTAGTGCCATAATAGTGTATAAAGTTACTATCGCCGAGATGGTCAAGTATTTCTTTCCGATCTTTCGTATTTCTTATTCAATGTTAAATTCATTTGTAAAAGTTGACACTGTGTTGATATTCCGTTTTAGATTATGTGACGTGTCGCTACGGGGATAAACAGCAGATTCGCTTGGTTGTGAACAGGCCCTGCGACGTTTAAAGATTTCAAAAATACATTTGGTTTTATCATATATGGTATATATGGTATTTTACATTGTATCATATATAAAATAAAAAACCAAGTACGAACAGTCCAAACCATAAGACAGAATTCGAAGTCCTAAAAAACGTCATAGGTAAAATAGTATATTCAAGCAAAAAAGTGTAATCAGCAAATGGACTGCTCCTCGTGTACAAAATACATGATAAGGAGTGGTAACAGGTGTCCGGAAGAGTAAGATTACCCTGCCTGGCGCCACACCCGCCATAGCTGCATCCGATCTATTAGGCGAAATGTCATAAAATAGCGTGATTGGCTAATGAACTATCGGTATGCAAAATGCACGCGATGAACTGTCATTAACAATGAATATGGCGATGTTCTTTCCGCTCCCTCATCCATTAAGCTCTCCCACCAATTCTCGATCAAACCAGCCCCTTTCATACTCGGTCTCAGACTCGAAAACGCGGACTCATTATCAAGTATAACTGTAACATCCCCCTGGCTGGAATAATCAACATAGGGTTGGTTTAAATGAGCCCAAATGACCGAGTTGAGGTCATGTTTACAATGAAATGGAGACATCACACTCGTTCTGAACAATACAATGTTAAACAATGATGATAGGAAACACGTCGCGTCAACACAAAGAAATATAAAGATAAAAGAATGTACATTAGGAGGCAGACCACAATTGAAGGACCCAAGTCCGTAACTCAAAATCCTCCAGAATTATTAGTCAATTTAATTCAACATTGATGATGTAAACTTACCGAGAAAACATGGGCTTCTGATATCCGATATTTGAGATAAAGTATTTTTTTTTAACATTGGTACACGAATCGTGTACCATAATGCGCTAAAGCCCCAGTTGTAAAAAGAGACTCGGGGACGAGGCTAGACACAATGCATCAAATCAAACGGGGTGTGTAAACTGGTATAACCAGACGCTATAGAAATTTGCACTTAATTCAAGCTGTTAATTCACCGAACATAACTGATTTGGAGTAAAAACGGAAACCATTGAATGTAAATCAGTTTATATGAATTCATATTACAGTATTATATGCGTTGCGACCTACTTTTGTCAATTTCTAAGTCCCAAATGTTAGCGATTTAGCTCCTTAAAATTGTAGTTCGTCTATTTATAGCAATTCTCTCTCCTTCTCTCCTCCCCCCTTTGCATGAACATTTTTGTTGAATTTTTGGTCTAGAATGGAGGAAGAAGGTTTGTATTAACTTTTTCTGACAGGTTTGGGTAAATATTCATGATTTTGAGGCGGAAGGATAACGGAGTTATCAGGTTGGCTACGGTGATATGTAAGGCAACTAGTTACATGGTTTGGGTATGGTTCTTCAAGTTAGTGCATCTCAAAATTTTGGTGGACAACCTCATACAAATCCTCAGTCTATAGTGAAAAGCATCCAGCCCAACGAACATTTGGGGAAAAGTTGGAGGTGGGCAGGGGCCAAAATTAACATTGAAGTCAATGGGGAAATTAATGGTGGTCTGTCTCCTATATGTAAACAAACTGATAGTGGAGGAGAGGGTAGACACATAGAGTGTCACTCGGAGATAGATTTTCTACTGGAATCTCCTTTGTTGTGGCAGTGGCTGGACAAAAGCCCATTAGTAGAGTCAAATTGCAGAAGTCCTTAAGACTTTGAAGCTGCCATCTTAGATTAAACGACGTTAACGACAATATAAATTCAGATATTGAAATCAGGACAGTTTTGGGTTAGTAAATCTACATTTTCTGTATTTTACGAATTTGTTTACGTCGGTTGCAGCTCTTGTTTTCCCCATGGATCTGAAAAGAAAATAATAACACATTTAATAAGGGAGCGACAAAAAAGAAATAATCCGAATTACCTTTTATCAGAGAGGCCCGTCTTCAATTAGCCCAGGTTAGGTGCAGAAGCGTAAGACGTTAAACCCCATTTCATCCATTCCTGTATAAGAGAGGGCACGACAGGCTTCCTACAGAATTCCAGCTGATAAAAAGCCCCCCAAAAAGCTGGAAGAAAGTAAACTGAAATTTACTACCATAGGTTTAGAGCTAAGTAAAAGAAATAAAAGGAAGATTCTTTAAATAAACAGGTGGATGACCACGGAACTCTCATAACAAGTACAACATATGTTCCAGGCCCTTCTTCGTCATCTGCACCATTATCATGGTCTGGAAAGACGTTCTTCTGGTAACACACTCAGAGTCCAGTTTCCATTCACAGTACAATCACCTCCACGAAAACGTCGACCGAAAGCCCTGAAAAAGAAAGAAAGCAAGTCAATGAATTGAAAACAAAACTTCAACTGCAAGAAGGGTCAACAAGGAGGTGGCGTTCAAGATGCGAAAGGTTTTAGAAAACAAAACCGCCCGCCTTGTTCAAGGTCTACTGTCCGTAAATTGGCTGAAATTAAAGAATCAAGAGAACAAAACCTAGCACAGAAATATCGAAGATTGATCAACAATGTAATCTATGGAAAAATATTAAAGAAATATAAAGCCATGAGATACGTTAGCCGGGAACTTAGGGCAAATCGACGAAAATGTATAACACATTCTAAATTAATGTCTTAATATTAAACGACGTCGTCAGTCACACCAGAGGCAAGAAGTAGAAAGGCGCATCTTGACGTGAGTAGGTGCTTACCTGGAAAGGAGGATGCGGTGAAGATCAATGGAAACAGACAGCAAACCAGAATACTCAACGATGTAGATGCATGGATAGCAAAAGTGCAGACAATTGCAGCAATTGACATGCCGACCACGATTAAGCCGCACAAAAATAAGATATCTGACTAAAATCAGGTACAAAGCTATGATAAAAAATACTTCCTCCAACAACTGCCGAAGTCGAGCATCATGCTCACCACGTTCATGTTCAAGTTAGAATCTGGGATGAACTAAACGATGACGTCTATCCTGTGAATTTGGTTGTTGCTTTATTCACATCATGTCTCCGCCATTTTAAATTTGACATGACAGTGATGTCATAATTCCACAATTTTGTATTCTGACGTCACGGTGATGTCGTACGTTACTTTTGACTTCATTTCTGGATTCCTTGGTATCACTTTCTTATGATAATACATTTCTAGGATGTAAAATGGATATATTTTAAATTTATAAATGGTTTTTAGTTTCATTATGTTGACCAAGGGGGTCAAAATTTCAAAATGCTCAACTCAGATCGGCGGAATTTGGGTAGGAATTTCTCCCCACATATTATCTACCCCAAACCAGACTATAATATGAATCCCCGATTTGAAGTTTTCCTATATTGGCACAGGGAATAATTTAATCATTTAAATGTGTACAAAAATGGATTCGGCTATCCTGAAACGTATATTTTGACACAAACTTGACCCTTATGTAAACTTCGAACTTTCCCGCCCAAACTGTCGGCCATTTTGAATAACTCTCAATATTAACTCGGCGTTAACACTTTTCACAAAAATATTTATACGGGACTTTTTTGGGGGGTGATAATACAGGTCTAACCGACCATAAATCTTGGTAGGCATTTCTATTGCAGTAATTGCCCACATTGATGCTATTCATCCATCTTCAACCTCAAATGATATGGCTAACAAACCCTTATAACGCCATGACGTCACTTGGAAACACTGCACAACACTCACAGAGTAATGAATTACTAAAATATTGTTTTTATAATAGCATCGATTTACATCTAAGCCTTTATAACAGCAGTTATAGCATACGAGGGATTTTTGACAAATGGCAGCCATTTTGTTTAACGTCATATTTAAACCCTTTGCGAAATCTCAATTTCAGACAAATTTTGATATGTTGTTGTCTAGTCCATATACTACAGGAAATAACCATACAACGTTTCCTTGCAATAGTTTTCGAGGTTGGGCCATTTTTTTTATTACTTTGACCCTACTATAGTAGTAAATGCAGGAGGACTGCACTTCACGCAAAACAAAAACAATTTTTTTTACAAGATAAACCCGCGGACAAGACAGAAAACCGACATTGCAAAAACTAAACAATTTGTAATAAAATCCTTAAGTGGCATTTAGCGATTGTTGTGTTTTAATTTGTAATAACACCAGTTGAAGGTTAATATTGACCAGATGTGGACTCACAAGTTGGCACACAAAATTTGGTTGCAACTTATGTCCAATTCCTGAAGAAACAGTATTAAGATAATCATATTCACCTTCGCAAATGGATTAGTGTTTGCATTTGCACGATCAAGCATAACCTGTTGAGCTTTAGTAACAATAGCACGGACCTACTCAACAATAACATCCACTTTCTTCCTCTGTTCAGTTCCATAGGAATGATTAGTCTTTTGTATAGAATTAAGAGAAAACTTTGATGTTAAAGGAAATTGAGGTCTTGTAGTAAATATAATTTCAAATGGTGAGTAGCCTATAGATGAATTTTGACATTTATCTCCACAAAAGGTGTTAAGCGCTTGGATAATGTTTTTTGCGTCCTTTTACAAGCACCCAGGGGTGAACTGTTGTGGAATATATATCCAACATCTGACATAAAGTACTGGTACATTTTGATACAAACTCGCTTCCACGGTCACTCCAAATGTTGTGAAGGGTTAAAACAAGGCATTGCTAACTGTTTAAGGAGACAGTGTTATTAATCGGTACATTAAAATAAACTTTCTAAACATATCTACAGCTGTGAATATATACGAGTTTCAACTAGAACTAGTCGGAATAGGGCCATATATATTCAGCTTGCAATACTTCAAACGGCACAGTATAGGGATGGGGTATGCGATAATTCTTGATTTCGTATGAGCTTTATTCAACTTTCGGCGTTGACAGACATCACAATATCGAATATAATCACTTGAAAGTAGTACAAGTGCTTTAGGCGATCTAACGTATCATCAATTCCACCATGACCAGCCATTGGCGAGTCATGATAATGCGTGATAAAGGTTTCAATAAGAAAAGTCGGTACAACAACTTTATAATGTGTTTGAGCACGTTTTGATTGCGCAAGGACTAGAACGCTTTTCCATGTCATTTCCTACCTGACAAGGGGGAACCCAGTCGAGAAAATCCACAAGGTCGACCCGATCTCCGCCGGAATTCGAACCTGGGACCCCCACCATGAACGGCAAGCGTCCTAGTCACTGGGCCACACCGGGCCCCCATCCAGCAATTAAATTTTCAAATATTCACGGCATACAACGCCATGCACTGCTAGTCCCTCTTTTTGGCTGATAAATAAGCTTAGCCCGCCCCTGCCTGTAATTGAGTCAATACTAACCTTTTCAATTTATGATAGCCGTCTATATGCCACAATGAGTTTGGCATACGAACAGAATATCCTCTTCGTCTTACTGGATTTAAAGTAAGTCGACGATAGAGAACACCTTCTATACGAACCCATCTCATCGATTCACGAACCCGTTTTCTTGAATTATATGTCCTTTACTGTACAGGTGTCCTTTTTTTTACTTCGATACCCAATATTCGGGAAGTTACTAAGAGGTTCAATTACTATTTCATCTAGCTCATTATTAGAAATATGACTATATTTTTCATTTAATGAAGTACCATATTCAAGCGATATTCGACTCATGATTCTGGGGATAATATTTAAAAAAAATGGCCATGTCATTCAATTTGAATCCATTAGAAACCAAACATTCTAGCTGTTCAAATGGAACTAACTTTGATGGTCGTCCAATATGTCCTGTTGACAATAAATGTCCGAGAGATCCAGTTATGACTTCATTGGCCTGCTTTCGTTCGATTAAATTTGCAGCATTTCGAATATGAAATAAACAAGTTTGTAATCCATTCATCGTTATACTGTCTTTTTCCCGGTAGTGTATAATCCGAAGATCGAAGATCGCAGACCTGTATAATCCGAAGATCGCAGACCTCAACTATAATCCGCAGACCCCCTATACTATATTCCGCAGACCCCAACTATAATCCGCAGACCCCCTATACTATATTCCGCAGACCCCAACTATAATCCGCAGACCCCCTATACTATATTCCGCAGACCCCAACTATAATCCGCAGACCCCCTATACTATATTCCGCAGACCCCAACTATAATCCGCAGACCCCCTATACTATATTCCGCAGACCCCAACTATAATCCGCAGACCCCCTATACTATATTCCGCAGACCCCAACTATAATCCGCAGACCCCCTATACTATATTCCGCAGACCCAACTATAATCCGCAGACCCCCTATACTATATTCCGCAGACCCCCTTTAAAGCTTCAATTTTTTTAATTTTTCACACTTTCAGAATTCCTTCAAACATCAGGTCTGCGATCTTCGATCTTCGGATTATACACTACCTGATGTTTGAAGGAATCCAACAAAGAACACTCTTTTAAAACTCGACTTTTGTAGAATTCGCCTTCCCCGATATTTTTTTTTACAACAACAACGCTCTCGTCATGCGATGCTTTAAACACTGTGCCAAAGGCACCACTCCCAATTTCTTCTAAATTTGAAATGTCTTTCCATTTAAAATTTGAAAATTTACTAAGATTCTTATCCTCCTTTACAGAAATTCGGGCAGGTATTCTAAACTTAAGAAGAAATATTGTAAACCCTCTCTCAAGAGAATCAAATTTACAACTGAAGAATATATCATTTAATTCATGTAATACATGGACAGAGTGTGTAAAAGGGGCTAATATTCTATATAGCCCAGTGAATAAGGGCAATATATGAACCATCTGATGAAATTTTCGTTATAGTAATGCCGAGTCAGTCCTTTGAAGTCAAAGATCAATCGAATTCAAAGCTTTGGACATAAAGTCAAATTACTGTGACCTTGCAACATTGTATTAGGAATTCTGAAAGTGTGAAAAATTTAAAAAAATTGAAGCTTTAAAGGGGGTCTGCGGAATATAGTATAGGGGGTCTGCGGATTATAGTTGGGTCTGCGGAATATAGTATAGGGGGTCTGCGGATTATAGTTGGGGTCTGCGGAATATAGTATAGGGGGTCTGCGGATTATAGTTGGGGTCTGCGGAATATAGTATAGGGGGTCTGCGGATTATAGTTGGGGTCTGCGGAATATAGTATAGGGGGTCTGCGGATTATAGTTGGGGTCTGCGGAATATAGTATAGGGGGTCTGCGGATTATAGTTGGGGTCTGCGGAATATAGTATAGGGGGTCTGCGGATTATAGTTGGGGTCTGCGGAATATAGTATAGGGGGTCTGCGGATTATAGTTGGGGTCTGCGGAATATAGTATAGGGGGTCTGCGGAATATAGTTGGGTCTGCGGAATATAGTATAGGGGGTCTGCGGATTATAGTTGGGGTCTGCGGAATATAGTATAGGGGGTCTGCGGATTATAGTTGGGGTCTGCGGAATATAGTATAGGGGGTCTGCGGATTATAGTATTCACCTATTCGTCATTGTTGAAGGGAGGTAACTCCGCCACTGGTGGCGCTAGTTGAGGGGGGCTTTACGTTGTTAACAATATTAGTGGCTTCGCTTGACAACTTGACGTCGGTGACAATAAGTCAATACATACAAACTGAACTTTCCCTTCTTCAAATTAGTTATTATCAATTGATGATGTAACTTTAAATAATGTACCTTTTCACATTTTTAATATAATTATACATAATTGTGTTATGTCGGAACATATCATAAAATGCTTCGATCGATAGGGCTATTTTTAGTAACATGTCATGTCATTTCTTGGCGACCAAGTGAAGTATTATGACCCGTCTACTAAATAAATAGCCTTCATTTGATTCGGCTAGTATGCCCCCCCCCACCCTTTAAGAGTATGCATTCTTGGGTGAACAATAAAAATGAGCTGGGTGAAAATGCTGCTTTTTGTATGTCCATATCAGCCGTCGTATGTTCGGAATTCGCCGTTCATAAATAAATATAGACCTAGGCCTATTGGAAAATGCGATGCATGTATGAAGCGATTTTAACAAAAAAACTTAAATATATTTCGCCAATCCGTAAATGAATGTTGGACATATTTGGAGAGAATTGTTTTTAAAAAAAAACAAAACAAGCAAAAACAAAAATAAATAGGCCTAGACGATGTTTCTATTCATTTATTTTCCAATAGGCCTACATTTTTTTAAAAAAAAACTGCTCTGGCTGTAAGTTTTAAAAACTAATTAAGTTATTTTTTAAAATAATATATATACCCCCTCCCCCTTCCGAACAGACACCACAATTTATTTTATTGAAAAACAATTCATTTCTCTTTTTTTTTCAAAGACTTATTCTTCTTATTCTGACCCGTAAATAATAAACCCTTGTAAACATTTGGACCCTCCGATCTTAAGGATATATATAACTTGGATGCAGTTGAATTAGTAGCCTACCATCTTTTATTACGGATAGGCCTATATAGTCACAGAATTATTACCCCAAAAATCGATATTAGAAAATATCTTGATAGCTGGAGACAAAATACAAATAATCATGACTTTGTGACTTTCTTTGCTGAATCATTAACAAAAAAAAAACAAAGTTAAAATAAAAACTGGTTTTATTATCGAAAATGTACCATAACATCCAGCAAAATACATAATATTTACACAATAGTAAAATCAGGCAAAACATTACTTCATCATGGGAGGAATGACTCTGTACTATCTATAGTAATTGTAATATTATTAAAATCTTTAAAACAGGAACCTTTAGTTTGCACCGATTACTAAAAAAATTATATCCGTCAGTTTTATTCCCTTTATCATATTAAATAAGGCTAAAAACACTGAATAAGTAGGAAAACCAGTATAATATCGAAATAAATTGTCATTAACTTTTAAATTATATAAATAATATAGAAAACTCGGGATGTTGACTTGTCAAATTATCAATAACATTGGCCAGTCTACCTGTTCCGATTGTACTTAAATAATCATGATCATGCTGGGTTGACTGAAATAAAAAGAAAAGAACACATCATTTAAAAATGTAACAAAAGATCACTTGATTGAAATATGTAACTTATATATATGAGAAATTTTTTTCTCACTAAGACTTTTGCTGTGTTTCATTTTGTTTGAAGCATGTACATGTAGGCCTATCACTACAGTCTCAGGACTTGTTTGACTGTTTGTACATGTATGTGTCGAACTATTTATAGTAAAATTGTGTGACAGTATTGATTTTATTAAAAAAATGTGCTGTAGTAATTCAATATCAGTACATTTTTTAAAAAAAAGAATAAAATATCATATTTAACTTACAGATAACTGTTTCATTCCATCAATTTTTTCGTGCTGAATGCTCGGCTTCCAAAATTTCTACACTCTTTTCTCTTGTTTTTCTGAGAAATAATAAATTTACTTATTAATAATATTAATCAATACCAATACTAGTAAGACATTTGTTTAAGTTTCAAAAAAAAGGTGAGTCTAACTAAGGTTATTTTCAATAATTCGAAACTAAATCCATCATTAAATGTTTTTTGGGGGGGCAAGAAGAGTGACAGGCTAGTAGTAGGCCTATAGGCCTAGTGCCTCTTCTAAATTATGAACCTGATGAAATCCCCCCCCCCCCCAAGGCACATCCACCTCCATTGCATAATACTTATTAAACTCTGGTGATAGTTTGAGCCAAAAGCCGAGTAGTGGAATGATGTGAATTGCAAACAACTGAACAAGAACAAGGCCTTGATTGATTTTATTTTTGGCAATCCTAGCTATTTTTTTTAGTATTTTGACTATATGAATACACTATACTATGGGCCTAAATAATAACAATTAAATAATACAGTCGACTGTGTGAACTGGATATGCTAGGAAAAAGCTTTTAAAAATTATAGTATGACAATAAATTATAAATATGAAATAGGCCTCGCCCTCAACACCTCATGGCATTTTTAGATATTTTAATGAGTTGGGTGTAGGGAGACATTCGACTCGACGGGACGTAATCTAATCTAGGCTACTGGCGAGTAATAATATTACAAAGAAGTAATAGAGTAATAGTTACTAGTACTAGTAGGCTAGCCCAAAAAGGCCAAAGGCAAAGGCCTAGCTTACTGTTTACCTTGTTGATCGTATCATCATCACTGACCAGGCGTTCGTTTTCTTTTCAAGACTACAGGTGGTTGATCCATTGAAGTGGATTTGGTTGAAGGCCTAAGTGTTGTTTTTTTCTGTATACAAACACTGTTGGAAGTACGTGTTTGTTATCTTTTTGTCTTGAGTGGATGATAGATTTGGCGGAATCAGGAAATGACAGCTAGAGCTACACGTAACACAAAGCTGCGGATTGTAGTTGGGGTCTGCGGAATATAGTATAGGGGGTCTGCGGATTATAGTTGGGGTCTGCGGAATATAGTATAGGGGGCTGCGGATTATAGTTGGGGTCTGCGGAATATAGTATAGGGGGTCTGCGGATTATAGTTGGGGTCTGCGGAATATAGTATAGGGGGTCTGCGGATTATAGTTGGGGTCTGCGGAATATAGTATAGGGGGTCTGCGGATTATAGTTAGGGTCTGCGGAATATAGTATAGGGGGTCTGCGGATTATAGTTTGGGTCTGCGGAATATAGTATAGGGGGTCTGCGGATTATAGTTGGGGTCTGCGGAATATAGTATAGGGGGTCTGCGGATTATAGTTTGGGTCTGCGGAATATAGTATAGGGGGTCTGCGGATTATAGTTGGGGTCTGCGGAATATAGTATAGGGGGTCTGCGGATTATAGTTTGGGTCTGCGGAATATAGTATAGGGGGTCTGCGGATTATAGTTGGGGTCTGCGGAATATAGTATAGGGGGTCTGCGGATTATAGTTGGGGTCTGCGGAATATAGTATAGGGGGTCTGCGGATTATAGTTGGGGTCTGCGGAATATAGTATAGGGGGTCTGCGGATTATAGTTGGGGTCTGCGGAATATAGTATAGGGGGTCTGCGGATTATAGTTGGGGTCTGCGGAATATAGTATAGGGGGTCTGCGGATTATAGTTGGGGTCTGCGGAATATAGTATAGGGGGTCTGCGGATTATAGTTGGGGTCTGCGGAATATAGTATAGGGGGTCTGCGGATTATAGTTGGGGTCTGCGGAATATAGTATAGGGGGTCTGCGGATTATAGTTGGGGTCTGCGGAATATAGTATAGGGGGTCTGCGGATTATAGTTGGGGTCTGCGGAATATAGTATAGGGGGTCTGCGGATTATAGTTGGGGTCTGCGGAATATAGTATAGGGGGTCTGCGGAATATAGTTGGGTCTGCGGAATATAGTATAGGGGGTCTGCGGATTATAGTTGGGGTCTGCGGAATATAGTATAGGGGGTCTGCGGATTATAGTTGGGGTCTGCGGAATATAGTATAGGGGGTCTGCGGATTATAGTTGGGGTCTGCGGAATATAGTATAGGGGGTCTGCGGAATATAGTTGGGTCTGCGGAATATAGTATAGGGGGTCTGCGGATTATAGTTGGGGTCTGCGGAATATAGTATAGGGGGTCTGCGGATTATAGTTGGGGTCTGCGGAATATAGTATAGGGGGTCTGCGGATTATAGTTGGGGTCTGCGGAATATAGTATAGGGGGTCTGCGATCTTCGGATTATACAGGTCTGCGATCTTCGATCTTCGGATTATACACTACCCTTTTTCCCTGGAAGGCTCCCTGGAATACCTGCTACTGTATGTATATCATGTTTGATGTCTGAAAGCGATTGAAAATTTTGTTTTTCTAACAAATTGCACATTCCCTCTATTCGGGACTTCACTTCATGAATAAGTGCATCTGCCATGTTGAAGAAAAGAAATAATGTGAGTAGTTCCCCTTGAACAAACTCCACCAAGGAAGAGATATTTTTATTGAGACGGGAGACATCATTGTAGGACCAAACTCGGCGATTTCTGGATTAATGATCAACGTCATCACCCTAAATATGGTCATAATTCGCTAATGCATGACTTGCTAATGCAAGGCTCGATAATGCAGGTGTCGTTAATACAACTGTTGAAACTACAAATGTTGAAATTACATATCTTGAAAATACAAATGTTTGAAATTACATATCTTGAAACTATAACGTTTACCTGTGTTATTTCAAAATTTGTGCGTTGTAGGTTCGACGGGTGTATTTTCACAGATGAAAAATGTATTTTTGTTGTATGACAAATCAACAAATGCATTTTCACAAATCGACAAATGTATTTTGCATTTTGACAAATTAACAAAAGTACTTTCACAAATCGACAAGTGTATTTTCACAAATTGAGTTTTGGCGAGGATCCCCCTCCATAGAAACAGGATACATTCTTTAATAAGATAAAATTTAGAAAAATAATCAAGTTTCTTCTCGAATGATCTTATAATCATGTCGATAAAAATATCGTACAGAACTAAATACTATAATTTAATGTATAGAAGTTTAAAATATCTCGGTACCTTTCTAAGTCCACCATTACCGAGTATATCAAAAGACATATTAAAGCCACTGATCGTCCTTTCGATTTTTTTTTAATCGCTTGCAAATTATGTTATTCCTAAAGTAGATCTCTGAAAAAGGAATAGATGTCCACGTATGGTCACTTCCGTTAATTCTACAGACGATAAGAACAATGTGCCGTTGGTGCAATATCACGAACCAAATAATCAAAGTAAACTTGTAGACTTGGACCTGTATTCTGTAACTTTGCAAAGTCCTCCAAACTGTAATTGAAATTGTTGAACATATCTAAAGATACAGTGTTAGCGTTATCAAATGAGTCTATCAAGGAATTCACTCTCAGTTATCAAGTCATGAGACTCGGTTGCACGAGTCTCTAATACAGGCTAGAACAGCAAGGAACCGCGATCAAAGGCTCATAACATAACATAACATATTACATTTGATCAAAGGCTCATAACATAACATAACATATTACATCTTATTTCTTTGGGTTGCATTCCCAGTTGTTTTCAAATATGAGTGAAGTCTGTGTCACCACAGGCCCGGGACTGTACAGCGCAGTGGACGCTTTCGGCTAGCCCCCGGATCCATTCGCCCTTTTTTTAATTGTTTGTTTGTTGTTTTTTGATTATGGTGTCTTGTCGTTATGTTTGTCTTTTGTGTAAATCATATGTGGTGCAGTCCCCCTAAAATTACTATTAGAACTAAAGTTATCGTGTCCCAAAGCATCATCCAATCAAATTGCTTATCTTGGCTTACCCGAAGCAGAAACAGCTCATCTTCGAACTCAATCAAGACATTCACTCAATAAACACCTACACGAACATTCTAGCTCAATTAGAAGGGGAGTTATTGTCTTCCCAAGTCTCGGCCAATAAAACTGCTTATCGCTTTGCTTACCCCTAGCAGAAAATTATCATCTTCGAACTTCATCAAGGCATTGACCTAATAAACACCTACACCAAGTTTGGACATTCTAGCTCAATTAGGGAGGGAGTTATTGTGTCCCAAAGAGTGTGACAGACAGACGGACGATCCCATTTTAATGGTCCCCGGCTTTTTTCGAAAAGCGGGGGACAATTAAAGTGGCAATGTCACAAAATTGTTCAATATTGATTAAAGGGAAAGTATATTGAGAGTTCACAATAGGTGGATTGAGGTCAATTAAACACAAATCATTTGGTTCTTGAGGGTCTGTAGCACACATACATGTATTATTAATTATTATTATACACAGGTCAAGTTGATTGTAAAGTTTTATCCTTAACTTTTGGTGCACAAATCCCAAGTGTTAGCATCATACATACTTTCAACATAATCTGACACAAGATATTGTTCTAAATTAATAGCACATTGATTCGAAGTATCTGGCACAAATGTAAAGTATGGATCCTCTTTCGCGAGGCTTTCAATACACTTGTTGCATTTGCTGTTAGTGTGTTCATAAATATGTGACAGTGCATCAGTCGGCTTGTAAACAATTTCGAAGTCAAATTGTTGTAATATTGCGATCCAACGTTCATAAATTGCTACACGTAATTTCTTTTGAACTACTGGTTTTATGGCTTTTTAATCACATTCAATAATAAAATGTCGACCACGAACAGTCTAAAATACTCACTTACTGTCATTCCTAACAGCTCAAGCTTTGTCGGCCCATAGGAACGCCGCCATCTAGATACCTAGCTTTCGATCAGGGTAAATCATATCTTGGAAAAGCTAATACTGGCGAGTTAATTAAAAGTTGTTTTAGATCATCAAAAATTGTTTAAAGACATAAGCTTCGTCTACACTAGCAGCATTCACCGTCTACACCAGCCTTTTAAATGCCGTTTTTTTTCTAAAACGCGGGCTTTTCAATTTCTCAATCGTAAAACCCGGGTTTTTAAAAACCGGCAATAATTGAGGGATTTTTCAAAATCAAAAACCCGGGTTTTTGAGAAAAACCGGCAATTTTATGTGTGTAGGTAGACAGTAAACCCGGGTTTTATCGAGTACCCGGATGTCATCCTTCCCGAACTTCCGTACATTCATAATATTGGCATTGCTTCCGGTTTTAAGAAATTGCGGTAAATCTCGAATCTATCTATAGCCTATTTAATTTCAACATGCCTAACCTCAAATTTTCTCTTTCCCATACGTACGTTTTCTAACAACTTTCTGTCAGACCAGTTATTCATGTAATTATCCCATAAATCCAAAAAAGTAGTGACAGGGTATTTCCATATTCTCCCAGCTCTGCCATCGGGTAAACTCTCGACCATAGCCATGAAGGATGTTAGTCGAAAGTGTCTTCGGCGGATATACGATCGTAATCGTCTTGCACGTCGTTTTCTCGCCCTCTTCCGTAAGTCTGTCAGCGATCTGCTATATTCCATTAGCTGGATATAAAACTTAACCAAAGTAACCAAAGTAATCATTATTATTATATTATCTCTGCAAAATTGACTTAAGCCGATGGCGTAATAAATAAACCGGAAGTTCCACAAATAACAAAGGTCTGTGTTCATCGTCTTTTACCGTTACCAGACTCCAGTCAGTGTAGACGCTACTCTTGAAAAAGCCGCGTTTTTAAAAGCTGGCTTTTACTAGCCAAGTGAAGACGAAGCTATAGTAACCATTTAAAAATAGACCCTTTCTTCAAGAGGACCCTGTAAAGGTTGAAATACCACAGTTTTGTATAAACTTTTAAACCAGTTTGTAAGTCTAAGAAAACGACGAAGTTTTACTGTACGAGGTATCGAATAGTCGATATTAGTTGCACTTAGATATCTGGGGCCGTATTTATAAAAATTCTTCGAGTTTTCTTAACTTTTACTCTTAAGATTTCCTAAAACAACATTTAGTTAAAAGTTACTCTCTAGAAATATTTATAAAGGGTCTTAGAGTTACTTTTAACTAAATGTAAGACTTGGGTACCAACCAAACTAAATCTGCCACAAAAAGAATCCCACCCATGTCCATTCGATATCTCCTTATCAACTCGTCATTCTTGTACCCCACTAAGAAATCTCTGCTTGTTTTAAACTCTCTTAGGCGGCGTACACGGACGACCATGTTAACCAAGATAAGAGTACTTTTAACAAGTTAGGAGTGCTACAGGAGGACTCCTAACTATGACACATATTTAGGAGTAATTCTTAAAGTAAAATGTTTTATAAATAGGTCTAGGGGAAATCTACAAAGTTAGGAGTAATTTTTGACTGTTAAGAGTTGATTTCAACTCTTAGAATGTTTATAAATACCGCCCCTGGAGTTTAATTCCATCTGTCGAAATGTCATGGCAAGGCAAAGACAGTGTTTTTGAGCAAATTCACATTTCTTTGGATTAAGTTTTAACCCCGTGTTGCGGAAACGATAAAACACAATATTCAAGTCTTTAAGATGGGAATCTAATGTTTCATTAAATATAAGCGCATGCATCGTCAAGATAACAAAGAACACTAGTGAAGGTTAACCTAATACTTTATCCATTATGAGTTGAAATGCATTGGGTGAGGATTTTAAACCAATAGGTAAGCGAGAGAATTTATAACAACCAAAAGTTAAAAACGCAGTGTATTGTGGTGACGAGGGGTATAACCCCATTTGGAAAAATTCAGATGATAAGTCGATTGAGGTTATAAAATTTGGTGTTTTAGTACCGAGAGCTTCTGTTAACTCTTGTAAGCTCGGTATTGAGATAGCGGAAATCCACACAAAATCTGTACTAGGCTAAACATTCTTCTTTGGATCCAGGCTTGTAAATTGGCTTAGTTTTATTACGCGTTGTAACCAAAACAACAGGGCTGGTAATGGGTACATCCTAAGATTTTGAGTTTGGACAAAGGTCACCTTGCGCAACTAATTCCTCCAACTGATGTCGCAAAACTTCACGCTTGTCAGGGGTGGGGAGAGTCTATATGGATTCTGATGTTAACCTACAGCATCCGGTTTTAACAGAATTTTATGTTCAATAAAATCAGTTAGTCCTAACGAGGGATTCTCAGTAATGACAAAGATGTCCTTATTAGCAATTAGTTAAGTCGTAAGTTTTTTCTAAATATGCCCCGTGTACACACAATTTGAAATTTAAGTTGTTCTAAATATGACTCATACATAGTCCTACTAGTATCAGTATTACCAACACATAACAAATTAATCTGTTCATCCCATGAAGATGCAAAGTTGATGATTTAATTACATTCGAAATAGGGTATAAGTCATCAAGGGGAGTAAACTCTGTACTTTCTCCACATATTGTCTGGATGACCGAGACCACTTGAAGGGAGGGGTTTTTTTTATGACGCAAGCTTCGGCTAAGATCGCAAACACGCCTTGGTGAATGTGGCATGCAGAGAAATTACATTGGAAGAAAATACCGATGTCGAAGTTACATATGTCGATTATGCAACAGTTGAAAGATCCGATGTAGAAAAAACAAACGTTACAAGGCGCATTTGTACATGTGTTTTTTCGTTAGTGGACAATACTTTTCTATTTTGTAAAATCGAACATGGAAAAATCATCAAAACAACACTTTCATATGCTGACATAGTAAATTCTACTCGTGTTTACATGTCTTTTAATGTGGCGTCGATCCCCTTCTATAGAGTACAAGGTAGAAAAGTCAAACGTTTGTATAGATGAGACTGAAGCAAGTGATCTAGATTGCAAACCATTAGGTAATTCTTTGGAATTTGATTAATACCACTACGAAAGAATATTTTGTCGCAGTATTTTTGAATACCCTTTGAAAGTGGTTTGTGGAACAACGGGAAAATGTCCCTCCCCCCAACCGTAAAACGAAATAAATACTGACAACATTTAATCTGAATGGCAAGGGGGCGTTAAACCCCATTTCTCCCCCGCTCCCTCTCTCTGAATGTCAAGGCAAATCCAAAAACGCCAGTGTCCATATGACGCCCACGAGTAAATTAAATAGTGCATCAAATTATGGAACCGTATGTACAGGCATGTAGATACATGCCCTGTAGTGTTTTAGTTTTTCCACCAACCGAAAGGTACGACTACGTATGGAACTCTATTAATGATCAACACGTTCTCTACTGGTTTTCAATTACATAAAAGCAGTGGAACTGAAACAATGGTCTATTGACATTACAATAAGTAATGGGCAAAATATTTCAAGTGGAAAATCGGCTGCCGGATATAATATTTAACATCAACAGTTTAGCACTTCAATTGCAGATTAAAATCGATATTGCCAACAAAAACCTGAGCATCGTCATTTGGTCAATAAAATAGAAGCAAAATGTGTGGTCGCTCTCGGGGGTTTAATTTACTACTGGCAACCTACTGGAGTGGTTAGAAATGTATCTCAATCACCCAGACAATTCTTTGTTATTCAATGAGCGTCCTCGCTGAAGGAATTCCCAACAGGGGTCGCTAGTAAATTCTCGGTTCCACGTGACCTTATGGATGGTAAGAGAACCGTATCGGTATTTAATTCCAATATATATACGACAAAAACTAACGCTTGTCAACACACGAGTTCGCAATGAATGCACAGGAAAACAGCTGTCCTATAAGGTAAATAATGAGGTCACGTGGGACCGGGAACATCTCACTGTGTCCCCTGCTATTGTTCTCATGGGGGATTAATCAAGCAAAGGGATTATCGAAAACAATGGTGTTACAAGTATAGTCCAATTTTGAAAACTATTAGGTTAAAAATCATTAAGTAGTAGTTATTAGCACCCTTTCCGAGGTGTATCGGTGAATATCAGGACAGTTTTGGTCGGGGGGTCAGCCGAGGCGTTCCCCGACCAAAACTGTTCTGATATTCACCGATACACCGAGGAAAGGTGCTAATAACTGACTTACATCACATTTATATCGAGTATTGTGAAGGAAAATGTGAAAATAGTATTTATTATTGAGTCGTTTCAACCGAAAAGTGACATGCTCTTTCATTTATCCCTTTCTGAGCCTCACGTTACATTTCATGGTAGAATGATTGCGCAGTGGAGAGACGACCTGAATAGTATTTACACGTGCGTCTCGCTATACCCTGGGCGTAAAACTATCACTCGTTTGTTTAGACCACATCGTCAAAACAACTTGTCTATGGCGAAGAGGACTGCGATATTAATAATATTATTATTAAATGTAGGGGATGTAGTGTAAAGGAAATGCGAAACGTGGGTTATTCCTTGTGAAAGTATGCATCAACGAATTATTTGTAATAAAATGTATGTCTTTCTAGGCGCTTCTTTTTAATCCCTGTGAAGTGTCCAGCAAGAGAACTGCGCCTTCTATCATCACAATTGAAATAATTATTCAGTATTCTAATTCATATGTTTTGCATATTAATATAAATCGAACCAAATTGTGAAATAGATGCCAATTGATATGTATAATAATCGATTTTTGTAATATGTTGTTATGTTAATTTAATGTCATTGTATATATTTTTGAACTGCCAGTTTGTTCCAACCGGTTTGTTTTGTTACTGTGATTTTGACTAGTTGTTTGATGTTATTTATCCGGCTGCATTGTGTAGAGCCATCGTTAACATTGCGATCTGGGGCGGACTAAACGTCCGCTACTTATTGCTTGAATGGTATCTTAAACAGTGTAGAAGTGTTCGTTTGTCGGGAATGAACAGTACTCTTTTTAAAAAGTGTACTGCTCATTTCTGATACACGGATTCTTTTAAGCCTGTATTGGAAATGAACAGGCCAGTTTTATCAAAAGTTGCTAATGGCAACGAGGTAGAAGTGGGATGTAACAAATTTATTCACAATAAATTACATAAAAGTAACAACAAATACATATCAAACATAAATCAAATTCCTATTCAATTGCACTTTATACTTGTATATATTTTCGCCTTTTAGGGGGCAATCGTCCCCCGTTATCCAATTGAACTGTTGTATGGGTCGTTTGTTCCGGTCTTCTTTATTTTACTGGGCCATCCCTCAACGATATTATTTGCCCGTAAACTATCTGTGATTCCACGTAGCCCTTCCATCGCTTTTTACCCATCGTTTAGGAACATAATCTGCAAACTTTTCTTCTAAGGCAATCAACGAAACGTTGTCATATATTTGATTGATTTGTGAGTACTGTCCGAATGAAATGTAGGTGAATACTTTTTAAGGTACTCGTTAATACCCCCATTTCACTGGGCCACGGAAGACTTGCGGAAGGAAATCCGTAAGTATACCGCAAAGTCCGTAGGTCTTTCCTCTCTCTCCGTATGGCTCCGCCAGGATGCGCAGTGAATCCGTAGTCATTCCTCGTCGTCCACAAACTTTTGCGACCCAAAAATTGTTCCGCGAACTTTCCTTTAAATATCGTTTGCGGAAATTTTTTCGGTGCTCTTCCCCTGTTCAACCGAGATCGATCCGAGAGTCTTCCGCTGTCATTCCGTATACAAACGTATTTGCCGCAAGTTGTCCGCATGTATACCGCAGGCATTCCGTTTATAGATATTTCTACCCCGACGGCAGAGTTGCGGGAAAAGAATAACGGAGAAATTGAGGAACACATGGAAATGAGCACATAAGTCATAATGATAATCTTCGGGTCACACTCGGCAGTAGCGGAATAACTGCGGTATCTGGCGATACTAGGGGATCACGGTGGCTAAGTGGATAAGGCGCTGGTTCGCTAGCCTGGAGGTTAAGTGTTCGATCCCTGCATTGGCCGAGAAAGTTCATCTCGATTTTCCGGCGTGATTTCCCCTTGTCAGTGATGCAGAAGGAGGGCCTGACAAGGACAGCTGCCTAGTCGTTCGGATGGGACGAAAAACCAAGGTCCCGTGTACAAATTGGAGTGCACGTAAAAAATCCCTTGACAGTTGGAATTCGATATAAGAGTAGGCCGTAGCGCCGCTGCCCGGGCAAAATTTCCCTCATTGCACACTGTGGCGTATGCCCGTCTTCAATTAGCCCAGGTTAGGTGCTTAAGCGTAGGACGTTAAACCCCATATCATTTATTCATTCACTGGCGATACTTATCCGTTTGGCACAGTAGAACTGCCGAATAATAGCCAAGTACTGGCCTTCTACGCGGAATAAATGCGCAGCAAGTGTGGATGATCTTCGGCAACAGCGTTTAGTCACGGATCAATCATGGGGTACCTGCGGAAAAGTAAGTAAAGAACACATGATTTCCCCTATAAAATTGCTGTTTTGAAGTGGAAAGCACATTTTACTATGGACAACTTGCGTCAATTGTGTTAATATACGGAATAACAGCGGAAAACTTGCGAATATTACGGATCGCTCCCGGTTTAACTGCGGAAGAGCACGAACAAATTTTTCCGCAAACATGTTCAAAAGAACGTTCGCGGAAAATTGTGGGTGCGCGGAAGGCTGCGGATGTTGTGGAATGAATAGGATTCACTGCGCTTCCTTGCGGAACAATACGGTACAACAGGAAAGACATACGGTACTTTGCGGTATAATTGCTGATTTGCTTCCACAAGTGTTCGTGGTCAGTGCAGACATTAGAAGCGTTCGGTTGAAACACTAGTTTAAAGTTTCGAGTAAAGATGAAAAGTAAAACCAGAAGTGGAGTATCCGGGACCGATGAGGGTCAGTTGAAAATATGATAAAATCGCCTGTGAAAAAAGTGGACACTTTTGTAACTAAAGACAACCTAAAATCACTCAAATCAAAGTTCGATACAGGAATAAAAAGAATTGAAGAAAGTAAGAGAAGTCTCAAGTCTGAAGTGAGAGAAGTAAAAGACATGAACAACGAATTGCAAAAATCCTTAGAATTTGAGAGAAGCAGCGTGGATGAAGCTTTAGAAGAAGTAAGTAAAAAAAATGAAGAAAAACACGATAGAAAATACAACATACTAATATTATTGTGTAGAGAAAAAACAAAAAATGAAATGAAGATATTTTCAAAGTTGTACTCAATTTCTTCGCAGAGCAATTAGAACTCGATGAAGAGACACTAAGGAGTATACGGTTTGCAAACTTACACAGACTACGTAGTTATGAGAGTGAAAAGAGGGGCCCTCCAGCCATTATAGTTAAATTTATCCACTAGCTATCATGATAGAGACTTAATCATGGGAAATTCATATAAACTGCAAAGTGGTTTCCGGATTCTTTCTAACCTACCAGTGATTATGAAAAAAGGAACGCTCATGACTTGCTAATATAGCCTATAAATTGAGAAAAGAAAACTACTTGAAAACACGAATAAGAGACAGTGGAACACAAATGATATTAGAAACTAGGAAAACCAAAGAAGATAGATGGACGATACATAAAACAGCTTAAAACAAAAACTCTTCTACCTAGAATGTAATCCTTTGGTTAGCTTGTGGTCCCTCTGGAGGTCACAATTATTATCTGATTTGAAAAAAACGTTTGATTATAACATATAAGCTAAGGAAGGTTTGGGTTCAAATTTCGGGAATTAGGACCAAAATGGCCGAAGTTTGTACGCGAATACTGTTAAAAATGGGATATCAAGGTTGTGTGGACCCTGTAGAGCTCACAATATTGATTCGATTTTGATGACACTTGAAATGTATGGTTATTACCTAAAGATCTTGGTTCCTTTCGTTTTTTGCACATATCGGATCATAACTTCCTGAATAATGGCCCCTGATTGTCCGAAAATCCCCTATGGTCCCTCTGGAGGTCACGATTATTATCCAATTAAAAAAACGTTTGATTCTATCACCGTTACACCTCACGGAAGGTTGAGTCCGTATGTCTCGAAAGTCGGACCATAATTTCCAGACAAAAAGGCCACCGTTTGTACGTAAATAGTGTAGAAATATGGTATATCAATGTTGTGCACCCTGTAGAGTTCACAAGTTTAATTTCGATTTTGATTAAACTTGAAATGGATGTTTACAACCCAAAGATCTGTATTCTTTGTTGAAAATCTGAATGCCTTGCATGAGAATTATGTCATTGTGCCAGCTGACAAAGCGTCCAATGGCATAGTGTTTATTTGTAAACGACATTATTTTGACTGCCTGTTCAAAGAACTTAATTTCGGGAAACCAATCGACAACGCTACATACATAAACGATCTACTTTTAGTTAGGATGAAATTATATCCAATCACAAACTGGTACTCCTTGTGGAAATACCTATACAGATTTGCCCTTGGTATATTGGATACCTAAATTACAAAAAAACCCTTACAAGCAGCGTTTTATAACAGGTTCATCCCGTTGTTCCACAGGACCATTTTCAAAGGTATTGACATCTATGCTGACAGCTGTTGGGGAGGGTATTTAAAAATGCTGTGACAAGGTATACTCTCGAAGTGGTGTAAATCGAGTGTGGATGTTGAAAAGATCCAAGGAGTTGCTTGATGGTTTGCAATCTGGATCCCTTGCTTCAGTTTCATCTGTTCAAACGTTTGATTTTTCTACTTTGTACACTGAAATTCCCCATGGTAAATTAGGAGCCCGACTGAAAGACATTGTTCACGGTGTGTTTTCGTCTAAATCGGGTACTGCTCGATATCAATATTTAGTTGTGGATTGTAATTCTACATATTTCGTTGGGTGTCGCAGTGGTTCAGAGAGCAAATGCACGGCCATCCAGATAATTCAAGTGTTGGATTTTTTAATTGATAACATCTTTGTTGAATTTGAAGGGGAAATATATCAGCAAGTGGTTGGCATCCCAATGGGCACCAACTGTGCACCTTTGCTTGTTGATCTATTTCTCTATTCGTGTGAGGCCGAGTACATACAGATGCTCGTAGAAACAAACAAACATCATTCAGACTTTTTGATTTCACTTATCGATATATTGATGATGTTTTAGCCCTTAACAATCCTAAATTAAGTGATTGTGTGGACTTCATATATCCTGATGAGCTCGAAATTAAAAATACCACTGACGGTGACAATTACGCTTCCTACTTGGATCTGCGTCTCGATTATGACAATTGCCATAGACTGCGTGTTGAATTGTACGATAGACGGGATGGCTTTAGCTTTCCGGTTGTTAACTTTCCATTTATAAGTAGTAACATTCTAGTTTCGCCAGCTTGTGTCTCAACTAATTCGTTACACGAGAGCTTGTTCCTTTTATTCTGATTTTTTAAGTGGATCGAGGCGTTTGTCGTCTGGACTTTAACTGCAGGGATACATGCGCACTAAACTTATTAGGGCCTTTAAGGAGTTTTATGACTGTCATATTTGTTTGGTTGATGAATGTAGCGTCTCTCTCTCGGCTATTGTTCTAGATGTTTATGATTGACACGTGTGCCGTTACTGTCGCCCTGGTGGTGTCTACTACATCGTTGAGACAGTTCATCACGTGCATTTTGCGTGCTGTAGTTCATTGGCCAATCACGCTGTTTGACCGACATTTCGCCTGATAGATTGGATGCGGCTATGGCGGGTGTGGCGCCGGGCGGGGTGAGCTTACCCTTCCGGACACCTGTTACCACTGCTTGTCGTGTATTTTGTACACGAGAAGCAGTCCTTTGCTGATTACACTGTTTTGCTTGAATACACTGTTTTGCCTATGGCGTTTTTCGGACTTCGAATTCTGCCTTATGGTTTGGATTGTTCGTACTTGGTTTTTATTTTATTGTGATATTTGCCCAAATGAAATTGTAACTTAATGAATTATGGCCTTTGATTGTAGGAAATATCACTTTCGGTATAACTTGTTCTCTATCCATCTCTCGACAATTTGGGCGTATCCTGCCTGGCAGTGCCAGCGTACTATCTTTTTCTCAATTTCAATACAGTTAACCAATAGTGCCATTTAACCAATAGTGCCACTCGGGCGCTGGAACTTCAAACAAGTTCGGATCAATGTAGGTCTCGATTGAACGGTTATGTTTGAAAACATTATGCCGACACAATCGTTTTAAAATATCATGTCTTTTGTCTGCCCTCTGGTTTTCTATATTTTTCAGTTGTCGTCATATTTAACATTGAGTTTGGTTGGTCCGTAGGGATAAATGTGTGCTTACATAGTGGGAGATAACCGTGATATTCCAGACAGTGTTTGGTTGGCTATGTTGGGGCTTCAAATTGGCGATATTAATGTGGCGCTTAAAGCTGAACTCTCGATTACAAAACTACAGATATAATTAAATAAAAAAATTCAAGAGGTAACCGGATGTGAGCGCCTTGCTTGATACGGCGTTTACTGGGAGTGGGTATGGCCTGTCTAGGTGTTTGACTGCCCAAATTGGTCGCCATTGTTCTACAAATTGAAAACCAGTATGACGATCGTTCAGGGCGTTAACTTTTTTTTAATTAATTATTTCTGAAGTTTTGTAATTGGAGTTCAGCTTTAATGCTGAATATATTCTCGAGATGAAGGTCACAATTAGCTGATTTTCTATCGCAAACGGACTGTCCGCTAGCAGGGGACATTAATAGTACCCTGGAAGACACAGTGTCCCGCTGTCTGGGCACGATTTCCCCCATATCACACTGCATGGCGTATATCCATCTTCATTAGCCCAGTCGGAGCAGAACAGTAGTTAGTAGGGCATTAAACTCCATTTCATTTTATTTTATTCCCCGCCCTTTGGACACTTTGAAATATTGCTAGAAATTCTATAGTCATTTTCTACACTGCCAATAGGGTTCACATGCCACTGGCCTCAAGAATAAAATGGTTCCATTTTATGTAGTAGCTGAAATTGTCAATCGGCATCTCGTTTTGGGATTGTTTTTTTCAGAACCCATGCAAGCAACAGAAAAGACACAAGTTATCTACGAATAAATGTAGGACAAGATAATGCTCTCGTTAAACTTTTCCACTAGAATGATTGCCGTTACGAGTTTGCTTGGAATAAGTTGGATATCATTTTTTAATTAAACGGAAAAACAAGCCAATGGCATGGCCACATGCTATAGGTCAATTCGTTTTCATTGGTTTTGCCTGACAGATATAGCGGTGTAATCAGCCATCATATTTTACAGACTATTGAGTAGAATCAGATTTTATTAGTTTAATCAGAACTTTAGCCATCGCCTGCAATACTACCAGTGATTTATAAAAGTCGTAATGGAAATGAAGTGGAGTTTAACTTCCCATGTTGCTAAAACAGCCATGTTACATCTCTTTAATTCCAGGTTTGGTCAAAAATCACGAGATGTAAACAGGGCTAGCGCTCATCCCAACCCTAACCCTAATGATAACCCTAATCTTAACCTACAATCTGACCAACAATAATAATAACAATAATCGCGTCATTTTACAACGGTAGCAAATTAGGCCTGAGGCCTTTTTCCAATTTGGCCCTTGGCACAGATCGTGCGAATGATTTCGATCATACAAGCCTTAACCTTATTTACATCTCAGCGACCCTTGGCGAATATTGAGCGGGCCTTAAATAGGGTTAGCCCAATAACCGTGGTAATATAAATGGACATTCTCTATGCATTGTTCAATGGGAACAATTTACAGAATATGCATTGAAGGGGTGGGGGGCAATTTTGGAGGTACAAATATATAAATGAAATGAAAAAGGGTTTAACGTCATACTGTTCTCCCCGACTGAGCTAATGAAGACGGGCATACGCAATACAGTGTGCCATGAGGTAGATTTTGTCCGGACCTTGGCGGTACGGCCTACTCTTATATCGAATTCCAACTGCCAAGGGATCTTTTAAATGCATGCCAATGTGTAAATCGGTGTTTCGTCCCATCCGAACGACTAGACAACTGTCCTTGTCATGCCCTATGTCCTGCACCATTGATAAGATGGCGCAACGCCGGGAAATCCCAAGAAACTTTCTTAACAAACACCTTGATCGAAACCGCGACCTCCAGCATCTTAATTACTTTGCCAGCAGCGGCTCCCTAAATATAAAAAAAATACAACCTGGAATAAGTCAGACAATGGACTTGTTTGAAAACTATTTTCAGGGACCAAGTTATAAAATAAAATATACCCTAATCCAGCACTGGCCATAGTATTTTATGCACTAAGAAGTCAAAAAAAGAAGTAGAAACAAGAAAAGCAAACCCATACAAATAATTCCCAACTGTTTGTTAGAGACGAAAGGTTACAAAAATAGAACTAAAATAATAGGCTAATTTGTGTAGCTGTCTCTCCTATTTAAAAGATAATTGAATTAATACAAAGTTCTTTGTGTTTTTTTTTCTTTCGTTTAAATTTTGATAAGATAATAAGTATCATCGAGATCGGAAAAAAATTGTAGATGTTTTAATTTCATCCGAGAAGACTGTCGTTAAATTTTGATGTGTTTTTGATTAATTTCTTGGTGAGCAGGTGTCCAATTTACATCATTATATATATTTATATCTACGTGTATACTATTCTTTACTAACCGACCCGTATTAGCTTAAAGTGAGAATACATGACTCTGGAAATTGCGTGTACAAAAGATAAATCGATACTAGGCCATACACAAGTTACTAAATAAAAAACAAACGAACAATTAGACAAAAGTCCTAAAAACGGTATAGGCAAAAAAGTGTAATCTGGCAAAATAGTGTAATCAGCATATGGACTGTTCATCGTGTACAAAATACACGACAAACAGTGGTAACAGGTGTCCGGAAGAGTAAGTTTACCCTGCTGGCATGCCACAACCGCCATAGCTGCATTCAAACTATTAGACGAAATCATATATACACTTGCGTGGCTTCAGATTATTTTCCAAAAAAGTATTACGTTAAATGATGCATAATGTCATGCACATTTGATTTAATTGCAAAAAAGCTAAAAATAAAATGAAGGGAAATTTTGCACGGTCAGCGGCACTGCGACCTACTCTTATATCGAATTTCAACTGTCGCGGGATCTTTTAACGAATAGTTAGCCGCCCTCTGACATGCATCACTGACAAGAGAGAACCACACCGGAAATTATCGATACACTTTCTCGGACCGCCAGGCTAACGAGTCAGCGTCTTCCCCACTTAGCCATCGTGACCCCCCAAAACCAAAATGAAGTAGAGATTCGAATGGCACTTCGTTATTGGGTAAACCTTGATATATGGTGCCATGCATTTGTTAATCTTCTTCGATGATCTTTTTCATGTTCTCCTTGCTTTACCAATTTAGTACGTTTGACACGAAACTTGGAATGGTTGTTCTTTCGATAAATTAATATGACGTCACTATTCAAAGATGGATGCCATAACATCATACCATAACATCATGCCACGTTCAAGGTTTAGGATAAAATGGGGTTGTAAAACATGGTAATTATTGTGTCCAGATAGCGGCGTTTCTGTCTATCCTACTTCAATTTTACGATGTGTATACGGATGGACCATCTTCTTCGGTCTTGTCAGCTTCGTAGCCTCCACTGTCATGTAAATGCCGGGGTTGAAAACACCCATTACCTGAAGGTTTTCACGCCCATTTTTCCAATTTGATTAAATTCCAATTAGATTGTGTAAGCTTGAATTATTTTAACGCACAATTGGGAAAACATATCTTACTCAACAGTCAGTGCATGAAGCATGAAAACAGTTCCACCCATAATCGAGCAGAAAAAAAGATATATTATCCCTAAAGGTGAATGGATACGCGGGGGAAAGGGGTGGGTGCAATAATACCGGCCTCACTTAAAATGAAAACAAATCCACAAACAAAAAGCAAAGCACGAAAATTTAAGTCATTAATTGAATTATTGATATTTGTGCCGGTCTAAGTTTATTTTGAATTCGAAATTATCAGACTCGGCCTTCGAACGTTTATTCACCAGAAGACCTGTCATCCCATGCCCCACTCCAGAGATGGTATTACATGGTGTCCCCCCTCTTTAAACTATGAATACGTTTCACTGTACAAGCGTGACCACATGCCGTTTAGATTTGTGAGTATAATAGTTTCTCCTTATCAGTATACCCAACATCTCGCCCTTCGTAGCCTTTGTATTATATAGAAACAAATGCACCAGACCGTTATCATTTGTTTCAAATTATTAATTAATTGTATACAGTTTGATTGTTTCTTTAGATTGTTTCTTCAGTTATACTTATCTATAAACGATCGAAACAAAATTATAGTCTTTAATAATTAACAACAAATATATATACGTATTAAAAATAGGCTGATCAAACAGAAATATGCGTGGGTTGACGAAATTAATCATACCTTTAAAAAATACATTCTTCACATAATGACAGGTTTTGAAATAATACAAATTCCAGGGTAACATAACATCGTTATTGACATTTCTGGGACGTCATATATGGTAATACTATTGCATATTTTAGGGACCTCTGTAGTGTCACAGGGTTAATACTTATATATATTAATGGCGCTATATTATAGCATATCATTGTGGGTGTGGAGGCTATCCACGGTTTGGTTAATGTCAGAAAAGACACTGCTCGCGAATAGGATGTCCTACTTCGAAATGAAATAAGGTTTAGTGTTCTACTGAGTTAATAAACGCGAGCGCACGCCATGCAGTGTTTTGTAATTGGAGTTCAGCTTTAATGCTGAATATATTCTCGAGATGAAGGTCACAATTAGCTGATTTTCTATCGCAAACGGACTGTCCGCTAGCAGGGGACATTAATAGTACCCTGGAAGACACAGTGTCCCGCTGTCTGGGCACGATTTCCCCCATATCACACTGCATGGCGTATATCCATCTTCATTAGCCCAGTCGGAGCAGAACAGTAGTTAGTAGGGCATTAAACTCCATTTCATTTTATTTTATTCCCCGCCCTTTGGACACTTTGAAATATTGCTAGAAATTTTATAGTCATTTTCTACACTGCCAATAGGGTTCACATGGCACTGGCATCAAGAATAAAATGGTTCCATTTTATGTAGTAGCTGAAATTGTCAATCGGCATCTCGTTTTGGGATTGTTTTTTTCAGAACCCACGCAAGCAACAGAAAAGACACAAGTTATCTACGAATAAATGTAGGACAAGATAATGCTCTCGTTAAACTTTTCCACTAGAATGATTGCCGTTACGAGTTTGCTTGGAATAAGTTGGATATCATTTTTTAATTAAACGGAAAAACAAGCCAATGGCATGGCCACATGCTATAGGTCAATTCGTTTTCATTGGTTTTGCCTGACAGATATAGCGGTGTAATCAGCCATCATATTTTTACAGAATATTGAGTAGAATTAGATTTTATTAGTTTAATCAAAACCTTAGCCATCGCCTGCAATAGTACTAGTGATTATGAAAGTCGTAATGGAAATGAAGTGAGGTTTAACTTCCCATGTTTCTGAAACAGCCATGTTACATCTCTTTGATAAGTCCAACTTCCAGGTTTGGTCAAAAATCACGAGATGTAAACAGGGCTAGCGGTAATCCCAACCCTAACCCTAATGATTACCCTAATCTTAACCTACAATCTGACCAATAATAATAATAATAATAATCGCGTCATTTTACAAGGGTAGCAAATTAGGCCGGAGGCCTTTTTCCAATTTGGCCCTTGGCACAGATCGTGCGAATGATTTCGATCATACAAGCCTTAACCTTATTTACATCTCAGCGACCCTTGGCGAATATTGAGCGGGCCTTAAATAGGGTTAGCCCTACAACCGTGGTAATATAAATGGACATTCTCTATGCATTGTTCAATGGGAACAATTTACAGAATATGCATTGAAGGGGGGGGGGGCAATTTTGGAGGTACAAATATATAAATGAAATGAAAAGGGGTTTAACGTCATACTGTTCTCCCCGACTGAGCTAATGTAGACGGGCATACGCAATACAGTGTGCCATGAGGTAGATTTTGCCCGGACCTTGGCGGTACGGCCTACTCTTATATCGAATTCCAACTGCCAAGGGATCTTTTAAATGCATGCCAATGTGTACATCGGTGTTTCGTCCCATCCGAACGACTAGACAACTGTCCTTGTCAGGCCCTATGTCCTGCACCTTGATCAAAACCGCGACCTCCAGCATCTTAATTACTTTGCCAGCGGCGGCTCCTTAAATATAAAAAAAAATACAACCTGGAATAAGTCGGACAATGGACTTGTTTGAAAACTATTTTCAGGGACCAAGTGATAAAATAAAATATACCCTAATCCAGCACTGGCAATAGCATTTTATGCACTGAGAAGTCAAAAAAAGAAGTAGAAACAAGAAAAGCAAACCCATACAAATAATTCCCAACTGTTTGTTTGAGACGAAAGGTTACAAAAATAGAACTAAAATAATAGGCTAATTTGTGTAGCTGTCTCTCCTATTTAAAAGATAATTGAATTATTACAAAGTTCTTTGTGTTTGTTTTATTCTTTCGTTTAAATTTTGATAAGATAAGTATCATCGAGATCGGAAAAAAATTGTAGATGTTTTAATTTCATCCGAGAAGACTGTCGTTAAATTTTGATGTGTTTTTGATTAATTTCTTGGTGAGCAGGTGTCCAATTAACATCATTATATATATTTATATCTACGTGTATACTATTCTTTACTAATCGACCCGTATTAGCTTAAAGTGAGAATACATGACTCTGGAAATTGCGTGTTCAAAAGATAAATCGATACACAAGTTACTAAATAAAATAAAACGAACAATTAGACAAAAGTCCTAAAAAAAAAACCGGTATAGGCAAAAAAGTGTAATCTGGCAAAATAGTGTAATCAGCATATGGACTGTTCGTCGTGTACAAAATACACGACAAACAGTGGTAACTGGTGTCCGGAAGAGTAAGCTTACTCTGCTGGCATGCCGCAACCGCCATAGCTGCATTCAAACTATTAGACGAAATCGTATATACACTTGCGTGGCGTCAAATTATTTTCCAAAAAAGTAGTACGTAAAATGATGTATAATTTCATGCACATATGATTTAATTGCAAAAAAGCTAAAAATGAAATGGAGGGATATTTTGCCCGGTCAGCGGCACTGCGACCTACTCTTATATCGAATTTCAACTGTCGAGGGATCTTTTAACGAATAGTCAGCCGCCCTCTGATATGCATCACTTACAAGAGGGAACCACGCCGGAAATTATCGATAAACTTTCTCGGACCGCCAGGCTAACGAGTCGGCGTCTTCCCCACTTAGCCATCGTGACCCCCCAAAACCAAAATGAAGTAGAGATTCGAATGGCACTCCGTTATTGGGTAAACCTGGATATATGGTGCCATGCATTTGTTAATTTTATCGATGATATTTTTCATGTTCTTCTTGCTTTACCAATTTAGTACGCTTGACACGAAACTTTGAATGTTTGTTCTTTCGATAAATTAATATGACGTCACAATTCCAAGATGGATGCCATAACATCATGCCACGTTCCGGGTTGATATAGTAGTACACACTTGGTTGCCGTCATGAAACGTTTCATTTAGTATGCATGTATCTGATTATCAAATGTTAAAATAACAATACCGTAGACACCCCCTTTCTATTGCGTCATTTTAAAACCGCATTAGGATAAAATGGGGTTGTATCAAACAAGGTAATTATTGTTTCTATGGTTACTTGTGGAAATCAAAGTAGTAGAAGTGTGTCCAGATAGCGGCGTTTCTGTCTATTCTACTTCGATTTTCAACTTTCAAGGTTTCTTTAACGTGCACGCCAATGTGTATACGGGTGGACCTTCTTCTTTGGTATTGTCAGCTTCATATCAATCACTAGCATGGAAATGCCGGGGTGGAAAACACCCATTACCTGAAGGTTTTCACGCCCATTTTTCCAATTTGATTAAATTCCAATTAGATTGTGTATAAAGCTTGAATTATTTTAACGCACAATTGGGAAAACATATCTTACTCAACAGTCAGTGCATGAAAACAGTTCCACCCATAATCAAGCAAAAAACAAGATATATTATCCCTAAAAGTGAATGGATACGCGGGGGAAAGGGGTGAGTGCAATAATACCGGCCTCACTTAAAATGAAAACAAATCCACAAACAAAAAGCAAAGCACGAAAATTGAAGTCATTAATTGAATTATTGATATTTGTGCCGGTCTAAGTTTATTTTGAATTCGAAATTATCAGACTCGGCCTTCGAACGTTTATTCACCAGAAGACCTTTAATCCCATGCCCTACTCCAGAGATGGTATTACATGGTGTCCCCCCCTTTAAACTATGAATACGTTTCACTGTACAAGCGTGACCACATGCCGTTTAGATTTGCTAGTATAATAGTTTCTCCTTATCAGTATACCCAACATCTCGCCCTTCGTAGCCTTTGTATTATATAGAAACAAATAATACCAGACCGTTATCATTTGTTTCAAATTATTAATTAATTGTATACAGTTTGATTGTTTCTTTAGATTGTTTCTCCAGTTATACTTATCAATAAACGATCGAAACAAAATTATAGTCTTTAATAATTAACAACAAATATATATATACGTATTAAAAATAGGCTGATCAAACAGAAATATGCGTGGGTTGACGAAATTAATCATACCTTTAAAAAAAAACATTCTTCACATAATGACAGGTTTTGAAATAATACAAATTCCAGGGTAACATAACATCATTATTGACATTTCTGGGGCGTCATCTATGGTAATATACTTATGCATTTTTTAGGGAGTTCTGTAGTGTCACAGGGTTAATACCTATATATATTAATGGCGCTATATAGCATATTATTGTGGGTGTGGAGGCTATCCACGGTTTGGTTAATGTCAGAAAAGACACTGCTCGTGAATAGGATGTCCTGGGTTCGAAATGAAATAAGGTTTAGCGTTCTACTGAGTTAATAACACGAGCGCACGCCATGCTGTATTTGTGAGCCAAAGTCCTACACAATCTCAACGAGGACCGGGAACCATTTAGTATTTTTTCAAGCTCCGTTAACACATGTCAGGGGTAGTCATTCGGGTTGCACGAAAACCCGAGGTCATCCCATACACATTGAGGCGCACATAAAAGAACGCTTGTCAGTCGGGTTTCGATAAAGAGACAGTGGACAACTTCTCCTCTCTGGTAGTATACACCATGACCACAGAAAACACCCAACATTTTCCAATATCTCAGTGAATAAAACTGTTTAGTATAGCTTGGTGTCTCTTCTAGTACCAACGTACTGAAATACCAACGTTCTACTGTCACATGGCATTGTTTTGACCTTTTTGACTATCAATCACATTGTGTCTGGATAATTTTTTAAGGACCAAGCTATGCGTTTTCATTCAGAAATATATTTTTTCAGCTTTATATTGCATTTTTATGGCGTAAATTCCTGAAACTGTTTGGCTGTAATTTGCAAACGAATCAATATTTTCGAAACGTTTATTCATGTCCCAAACGACTGTTGTTACACTATTGAAGAAACCAGCGTCCATTATTGTTCCTTCAGGTGGGGACTAGCAATTGTTGTATGACTAGAATAAACCGCGACGTCCCCGTTGTACCCTCGATGGTTCTTTCTTATCAACAAGTAATACATACCAAACTTAGGCTCTCTGTCTACAATTAGCCCCGCTTGAGAACAGACACGAAGCTAGTTGAGCGACATTTTAAGTCATTAATCGTCGATTTTAGTCGAAAACGCGAAGTATACTTCGTTAATTATGTTAAGTATTTTTAAAATACAGATGTGACGTAATCCTTTGATGTTGGCGTACCATTATCTCCAATAATGTACGGGCATCTTGCCAATAGTACATTATTTAATATAGAGAACTCGTGTGCCGTATTTCATTGAAATGCACGTGCGAGATAGTGTCTGAATTTTAAGAGGTTTAATGCTCTCGCGCTTAAGACATTGCGTAATATATTAAAACAACACTCGGCTATCGCCTCGTGCAGTATCAATATATTACTTAATGTCTCGCGCTCGACCATTAAACCACACATAATGATTCCATTAATAAAATTGCAAAGTTTATTTGCCCCTTGTGTGTATGACAGATGTGAAAGCGAGTACAACCGCATAACAAAACAGTATACATGTGCTAACTTTTGAATATGGCGGTCATTTATAGCAGAGATCCATTCCCGAAGTATGAAGTAGATGATCTATGTGTGCTGAATGCGAGTAATATAATTAACAGGGGTGTCGCGCTCTCAAATATTTACGTTTGGTGATCAATGAAACTTTGAGACAAGTAAAATAGGCTATTTCTTTACATCTTGCCTTTTGATACGCGTACTTAAAGGACCGAAGTCCGTAACTCAAAATCCACGAAAATCTTCGACATGGAAAACCCGAATTATTGGTCAATTTAAATCAACATTGATGTTGTGATCTTACCTGGAAACGGTAGGCCTCTGATATCTAATATTTGAAACAAGATAAACAGTTTACCATTGCTACACGAATCGTGTACCACAGAATGTTTCAGCGTCACTTGTAACAAGTGACAAGAAAGAATGAGGCTAGACATATTCAATAACTCCTGTTAAACTATGAGGCCATATCTTATCTGGTGGGCAGGCGCAGTAGATTGGAATAACCAGACACTATAATTTCCTCTTTGGTTAAGACTCCTGCCGTATTTCGCTGGACATAACTGATTTGAAATTAGAGTCAAAACGGAAACAATTTAATGTAAATCAGTTTATATACAATCAGATTATATTATTATATGCGTTGCGACCCATTAAGGTCAATTTCTAGGTCGGAAATGTAAGCGATTTAGCTCCTTTAACGAAATGGTGGTCGGTGACCTAATCAAAACTGGAACCCCCGCCTTTGAATAATTAAACGTTTTTGTTGGCATAATGTCGCATATTCTCTTTAATATCTACGTTAGGCGTGTGTTGATAAAATCAATCATAATATAAGAATATATGGCTGCGGTAGCCAACATCCATGATTATAGACGAGTCCTTTCAAGTGAGACAGTTTACTTCGATCTACACAATATGCAGACTGTGGTCAGAAATTAAGTGCAAATAACACCTTCGTGAAACGTTATGATATAAGGGCAATTTTGATCGGAAAGCGAGCATAAACTTATTTTGATTTTCAATTGTCAAGTTTTTGTTTTACTTGCTCTCCAATGTGTCCCATTCGAACGACTAGACACTGGTCAAGAGATTAGCAACTTTTCATTAATTATTCCTAGTGGTTTCGTTTTAGATTTACTTACTCTCGCCTATTGAAATTTGGGTCTCCTATATATAAAACATTGGCTCCACGTGAATCTAAAACAATTTTCGCACATCGAATTTAATTTCTTTCTTTTTTCACCCATGGTTCGCGTACGTTTACACAGTGACGTAAAGACACACATTTTATGACGGCTAAACGGGAAAAGAAACGCAAAATTTAACTGAATTAAACACTTTTTTGACGGCTAAACGAGAAAAGAAACACAAACTGTAACTGAATTAAACACCTTTTTTTAAAAACGTGAAATAAAATCGCTTTATCAACTAGTTATTAATTAAAACACTCCAACGAACTACTAGAAAACCTTAAATGCACTCGGCTCTTCTTTTTCTATCATTGCATGTGTTGCCTTTTAGGTCATTAATCCTCGTTATAAATTAGAATCTCCATTGAAAGATGTAGCGCGTCGTGGTTTATTTTTGGTTATAGAACAATTAAAATTAAAACTGTATGGAAACGGCTGTTGGCTTCTAAATGATGTTAAAGAAGCGCCACTCTAGATATATTTTTTGCGAAATAAATTTGTCAAATCGTGACGAACATTCTAGTGAAATTTTATCATAATATTGAACAACATTATCAAGGAAATGTACACTTTCACTTTCCTTGGCCTCGAGTTATTATGTGCCTAACAATATACAAATGTATAGATAACGATGTCTAAATACTGTTCCGTAATTATGTTAATAGTTAGTCGTGATTATCAAGTCACTCATTCAATTAAAAACTGAAATTTCTTAAGCAAATATTATGAAAGTCATAATATATTAATTTAAATTTCCAGACCGGAATAGCGTAAATATTACAATTGCGCTTGATATTTAATCTTATTAATGTTTTGTATTAATGTTGTGTGAAATCACAGATTTCCCTTAAAGCTTGTATGCAATATTACAATTTAAAATTTCCCGAAACAAATTTATGGTAGTTGTGGAGAGGAACGTTGACAACAAATAACTGTTGTTCCTACTGCAGCACCAAAGGTACCTGTGCAGATTTCATGGAGAACCGACCTACATTTGCTTCCCCTGACGATACAGGTTACCAACTGCACTAAGACGATGAAACAGCATTGATATGACAAGTTACACAAGTCAACTGACGTCCATTAATTGTACAAGCATCGTTTAACCAACCCTAGCAATCTTCCACAAATTGAAAATGAATTATTTCAATGTCATTTAGAACTTGTCCCCGAAATATACAGGTCAAGCACGAATCGTTTAGCCAATCCCGACACTGTAAATGCATTATGCATCGTTTAACCACCGGTATGGCTTAATAACACACACCCTAGCCAGTTCTTTCTAAGAATTTCGAGAAACGATAAGGTTGTGATGGTAAATAGTTGTTTTATTTCGATCTAAACCATCGTTCTCCATAATATGGTTCAATTTTTTTTCAATAATTCGTTTGCGCGTATGGGTCTTTAGAAGTGGGAGGCAACCGTGGACCCAGTGAAAACCCACGAGGCTGGGCAGGCGACCCCACTCATTATCACGTACAACCGTTAAATCAAAACCACGCCACTCAATAACAGACTTAATGACACAATGCGCGTTACCCATTCGACCATCCATCCAACACCCCCTTTTTTCTGGATGGGGACGAATGTTCAACCCCAAGCATTTAGATCAGAAGGTCTGGCATTGATTCAAACGGTGTTGTTTCGATCTTGCAATTGCAGGGGCGGTTGTCTGTCTAACCCCTGACGTAAAAGGTGATAATGAAATGAAACTGTACTATTTTTAAGACTAGAAATGACCCAGTTTGAGGTAAGTGGTCGCTCAACTCCATTCCCCTCTCTATGTTGTAGAGGAGATAATCAAAATACGACGGTTTAAGCGTATAAACCATTAATCGATAGACCTTAGCTCATTTATCAGGCCCGAAGCAAGAAACCACAATTTAGCTAACATAGGGGGGCGAGGAATATAAATATGCGACGACAAAAAATCAATGAACGAAGGTCATCGCCGACTGCCGTAAGCAGGCGGAGGGGAGAGCACGAAAATTAGAAGCTGAGAGAGTAAATTTAGGTCTCTATGACATGCAAGTGGCGAATATGTCGGAAAATTAAGAGACCTTAGCACATTTATCAGGCCCGAAGCCAGAAACCAAAATTTAGCCGACATAGGGGGGCGAGGAATATAAATTTGCGACGACAAAAAATCAATGAACGAAGGTCATCGCCGACTGCCGTAAGCAGGAGGAGGGGAGAGCACGAAAATTAGAAGCTGAGAGAGTGAGTTTAGGCCTCTATGACATGCAGATGGCGAATGTGTCGGAAAATTAAGAGTTTCCAGTCGACATTAACTATCTCTCGGCCGAATTTGAGAGGATATGTCGTACTAAAACTCTCTCCGGGCGAAAACGCGATATAGCTAACCAGCGATTTTTTTCCGACGCAGACAGAAATATTCCGACAGGAACGGCCATGGCCCCCCAGCCCCCCCCCCCCCCACTAGCCTCGGGCCTGACATTTATATACTTTACACCACTAATATACTATACACCAAGTGTTTATTTAAATTTTGCTCAATCACCAGCATGTGGTCGAAGCCCACGAGGCTGGACTGGCGACTGGCGACCCTTACCAGATTTAGCTCTTAAATAATGCATTTTGAACTAATGAAAATGCTGGAATCTTACATTGTTAAGGTATGCGTCAATAAAGTCCAACATAACAATAAAGTCATGCATTCATGACAACCCTAACTTGGCTATACAAGGTTAACGATCGGGACAATAATTTGCTTAAAGCCCCAATACCATCTTATTGTAACTGAATAATATGTCCCAATCTTTATTCTGGCCAACAATTTGTACTTTTTTTTTACAATATTTAAATTAAAAAATGATACAAATTTCATCTTAACACACCTAATTTTAAAAATTGGAAAAATTCAACTACATGCCGTAACATGGTGTGAAAAGCCTTACGTAAGCACTTTAAAATGCAACTTGGATTTAAACATATTTTCGAACCCTGTGGACAAGTCAGATAGGTTGTATTGGATAATTTACATCTTGTAGTTAGAATAAGGCTAATTTTTTTTTCTGGACCTGTCAAGCCAGCAAGAGTGTTATTGTCCCTCTAAGAGTCGTTCTGGCATGGAAGCTAGACCTTTCCAAAGGCCATTACTACAGTTACGTCATCATATACGGATACAGTAGGTATGTTGAGAATGTGGATATTCAGCTAAAGGAAATCAAACTATGTTGTTCTCATCGACCGTCTAAGTAGTCTTAAATCAATAAGGAACCGGAGATCGGACGCCCATCCCGAACTGTTGGTCTATATCTACCTGGCAAAGGGCAACCAGTTGGTATTGACATGTGTCCCGTTGCAATTAAACCGAGAGGGGAACGGAGAGGGGGCAGGCTCGCCCCAACTGGATCACAGCTGGAAAAACAGAAGTATCGAACTCCGTTACGGCATGAATGAATTAAAAGTATGGTTGGGCTACGCTTCAGCTCTAAATGGGAAAATTATCTTGTCGAGCTCAACACATACAGATCCGGATCTGATGAGTCCTTTTAAATGCTAATTTGTCTGAATCATCCCAGCCGGATTATCTGACGGTTAATAACAAAGCTGAAGGTGAAATACACGCTCAGGTATCGTATCGTTAAGCCTACAAGGTGCATAGCCTGGTAGACTGCAGTGTTCGCCGCAAAGCTGAAATGAAGCCCCTCGTGCATATCCTAGAGTACGCAAACACGAGACATATGATAAATGATCATCCTGTGGGTTACTGGTACTGGTAGTCGGACATCCCTACGTGAAGGGACTTCGGTTGCCCTGTGGGGGAGGGGCGTTTTTGTTTCTATTGAAAAGGCCAGCGGCACGACAGGGCCTAGGCCGGAGATCGTTGCTTGTATCCCGGAAACTAGGTCGAACAGTCAGTGGGACCTAGGCCCCGGCCGACAGTTAAACATAATTTTACCTACCATACCTAAGATGGTAGCATTTTATGGAAAAACGGGTCAAACTGCGCACGCTCGCCATTCTTTCTTTTCTTACACCCGGGGCTTCTTCTTTAGTGAATTTCATTTTGGGCGCTTCCCTGCAAAGGCACCGTGTCTCACACAAAAAGCTACATCAAGCCTTTTATGTTGCTTCCTCTGGCAAGTTTTATTTTAGGAAACTCTTGTCTACGATCTCATCTTTGATGGAAGTGGAGGTAACACTCCAGGGAGAAACGAACGAAGTATGTTGATCTCACACATCTACTTAAAGCTTGTTTTAAACGGATGAAATGTAATGGGGTCGTCCTACTGCTCTGCTCCTAAACTGAGCTAATGCAGAGGGGCATACACCATACAGTGGGATATGAGGGGATTTTTGTCCCGGGGCATCGGTGCTACGACTTAGTCTTATATCGAATTCCAACAGCCAAGAGATCTTTTACGTACACGCGAATTTGTCGTCCCATACGAACGACTAGGCAGCTGTCCTTGCCAGGCCCTCCATCCTGCATTACTGACAAGGGCAACCCCGCCGGAAAATCTGGATAACCCGACCTCCAGGTTAGCGAGCCAGCGCCTTACCCACTTAGCCACGTGATCCCTTTTAAACGAATGACATTTAATGACTAATAAAGAAAAGGTTATCAATGAAATGTTTGATTGATTATTTCTTTTTAAAATATAATTATTGTCTTATTTTAGCGATGTGAATTTCTATTTTAAATCTAACCTCCGGCAGTCGTTGTTAATCACGACAGTTGAGGTGATAAGATTCTATTTTCATTGATAACCACTAATATAAATATGTTATGGTCCAGGATTAAGGCCACAGACGAGATTTGCCTGATCAAGGACACCAGATAAGACTACAACCCAAAGGCAAATAACTCGTCTTAAAATACAGATGTGACATCACCATTTGATGTCGGCGTACCATTATTTCAAATAATCGTACGGACAACTTGCCAGTCGTACTTTATGAAATATTAGACTTGTGTGATGTAGTTCACTGTAAATGCAAGTGCAGAAATGTCTGTATTTTAAGTTTTACGACATTGTGTAATATATTGCAAAAACACTCGGGATTCCATGGTCCTCTCGCATTTGACCATTAAACAATACTTTAGCCGATTTTCTATCATGTAAAGGGGCATTATATAAATGTTATATAAAAAGCTGGGGGTAGTCGCTATAGTAATTCAATAATAGAAATGAAAATTTATTGAGATTTTTAGTTAAAAGGCTAAGGGTTGTGGCAAAATTAATTAAAAAATGGACAATTAAAATAAAATTAGAGATTTGCATGCTGGATGATCTACGTGCTAAATCAAGGGGGGTGCTGCCTTGCAAATCACTAAATGATGCGATTTTGTGGTAAACGATAAATAAGTGTCACCAAAAAATGCTATCGAGTCGAAGATTTTTTTTAATAGGAATTGGCATTGAATGTGTTAAATACCTCAGCAACTGTAGAAAGACTTTATTCCCTATAAGGGGGGGGGGCTGAATAGTTAGCGTGCGCGCGCTGTATCATAAAGCCTATCATTGAGTCAACTGGCGTTGAGACAGTTCATCACATGCATTTTGCATACTATAGTTCATTGGCCAATCACGCTATTTGACCGACATTTCACCTAATAGATTGGATGCAGCTATGGCGGATGTGGCGCCAGTCAGGGTAAGCTTACTCTTCCGGACACCTGTTACCACTGCTTGTCGTGTATTTTTTACATGAGGAGCAGTCCATTTGCTGGTTACACTATTTTGCTTGAATACACCATTTTGCCTATAACGTTTTAGGACTTCGAATTCTGTCTAATGATTTGGATTGTTCGTACTTGGTTTTTATTTTATTTCGAATTCCCGGTTGTACGTTGCCAGGATTAGGGGCGCCGGTCCAACCTCGTGGGTTCTCTCTGGGTCGTCCGGTTACCTCTGACTGATAAAGACCCATAGGAGCAAGCGAATTATTGAAATAAAATTAAATCATATGTTTGTCCTGGAATTACCTAGTTCGTGTCGAGTAGGCTTTAAGCCCCGTTTCTCCCTCTATCCCTCTCTCTAGGAATTGGTAGGCTGATGTAATAGAACTAAGCTCAGTTCAGCTAATCATACGTACACAGCGGGGACATCTGCCAAAACTCTAAGACTTAATCTGCAAAAAGTCTTACCCACTTGTTCTTCCTTCCGTTTATGAAAATACGATTTTAAATAATAACAGCTGGATTAAATTTATTAAAACAAAATTAGATCAAAAACGTCTTGGATATATATGTTTTTTAAAAAAACAAATAGATTATACGATATCTTCGCTCAAGAAATTATTGAAAAAATAAAATCGTCTGCCATAGGCGTAAGTTAACGACATTTAACATTTAACTAACTACAGGGCTATTTTTTTTTTAAAAAAAAACGTTAAAGGGACTGTCCCGAAAAGAACAGAGCCTCAAAAATAAAAGTCCGAAAAATAGAAGACTGGTGTATATACTCTGACTCAAAATTTCAGCTCAAAATATTCAGTCGTTTGGACGTGAACGTTGAAACAGATTATCCGGACACGTAACCCTTTTAAGATTTCGGGTCAATTCTTTCGTTGGGTGACCCGATAATCGATTCCCGTTCCTTTAGAGGTCTACACGGTGAATGGTCCATGTGCTGTTCTTGATAACAAAAGATAAATTTCACCGACACATTATTTTTATAAAATAAAACTCTGGTTTTATCATATCACCACATAATACAGTTTGGGACACCGGACTCCATTTCAAGATGAATAACGCGGGTTTAAGTTGTTTGAAAACGTATTACATATAATGAGTTAGTTGCTCGGCCCTAAGGTAGGGGATCTTAATAGATTTTATTCTCAAAAACATAATCGGGAGTGACCCTTTAAAGAGGAAACCGGCTCCCCCTCGAGGTTTGACAGTGACCCTACAACGCCTTGTCACGCACAAGCTCGGAATTGAAAAAAAAAAATGACTTGTGTGTATCTCAAGGGCACACGTTAAATCTACTGTTCTTAAAGGAGCTAACTCGGTAATATTGGGACCTAGACATTGGCACAAATGGGTCGCAACACAGAATAATATAATATGAATGCATATAAACTGATTTACACTCTATCGTTTACGTTTAGCTCGGCGAAATACGCCGGAAGTCTCAATCAACTGGCAATCTCTAGCGTCTGACTATTCCAGTCTACATCGATAGTATTTGTTGAGCATGTTCTCCAGATAAGAATATGAGGTCACCGTTTGACATGACTCGTGGAATAATTCTTACCTCATTCTTCGAGTCCCTTGTTACAAATGGCGCTGAAACACATTATGATACACGATTCATGTACCAAATGATAAATTGTTTATTTAGTCTTAAATATTGGATATCAGAAGCCAACCCTTTCCCGGTAAGATCACACCATAAATGCCTCTAAAAGAATACCATCAATGTTGATTTGTGTTTTCAATGTCGAAGATGATATTGAGTTAGAGACTTCGATACTTTAAAACTATTAGCCCAGTTTAGGAGCAGACCAGTAGGACGTTAAACACCCCCACCCCCTTCGATTTCCTTTCATTTAAACATATTAGCAATTTCCGACTATCAGTGCATAATTTTAATTATTCAATAGGATAGAATAGTAAAAACAAATGCACACTAGCTATGCTACCTGAACAATTTAGACGATTAATTTCCTTCTAATTTAAGCTGTATTGGTTATAATGAATTGCGTGATCAATTCATCAAATCCTACTTTTTACTAAAATCAAATTAATCCAATTATTAAGTACGTCTTCAAAATCAAAACTACAGATTTTTGCTGATATGCAAAAAGAGAGAGAGAAGAGGGGTTTAGCGTCCACTCAACACAAACTATGTCATTTCGGGACTATGATATGGTTTTTAAATTCATTTTTAACAATTCGATTGCGCGTAGGGGTCTTTAGCAATGGGAAATAACCGGGGGACCCAGAGAAACCCCACAAGATTGGACAGGCGACCCTACTCCTTGCCACGTACAACCGGAGACTGCTAGACACCCCTACGCACAAGCGAATTATTGAAGCAATGTTGAAGCATATATTAGTCCCGAAATGATCTAGTTTGTGTCGAGTGGACGTTAGCACCCCTCCTTCTCCCTCCTTCTCTCTCTCTTTCTCTCGCTCTGTTTTTTTGTTAGCTGATGAGACATTAGACATAGCGAGTAAAGAATTTTACAATTTATTTAAATTACAAAACAGTCTATGTTAGTAGCGCATTTGGTATATCCCCTCGAAGTTAACATCTACGGGACATTGACACCATGCATTACATTCTGCACACAGAGATACATCTACTTAATTCTTTGAGAATAGATCTCTGTCCTAAATGGTCGCCATATCCAAACATTAGTATGTTGTTTTGTAATGCGTTTCTCCTCCGTTCCACATCTATTGAACGCACACAAAGTAAACAGAAGCTTTTCAATTTTATTAAATTGAAGCAGAATAAAAACTCAACAAAATTCCCGAAGTATTCTTAGAGTTTTCCTAATAATATCGTCGATTTAGGACTTAAAATGTCGGTCAACTAGTTTAGTGTCTGTTTTCAAGCGGAGCTAAGTTTGGTATGCATGGATTATTGGCTACTTGTTATTACTGTGTTCACATCACGACGTTGTAAATAATCCATAACAGTTCATGATTCTTTCATTGTAATAGAGTTTTTTTAATGGGTATTATAAGAATGTTTCCACACTTGGTAAACATTTTCGTATCATTTTCAGTAATCCCTCCACCCCACCCCCACGCATCCATAATAATGAACCATGAATAATATGTCGTTAATGGTCGTGTGGATACCACGAAAACTTCCAAAATAATGACAGAATTGTACTTTGTAGTCTGCGCCGTGTTACATATCATGCTTCACTTATTTACCTGGAGCGAATTGATTTTCTTGATTATCGTCCTTTGTTGTGGAGACATCCAGGGACCTTAAATAGTCGATTTTTGTATCGGGGATGTGCTGGAAACAAAGGAACCAAGCTCTGTATTTTTATAGAGTTCTTTAATGCTTTAAGATAAATTCTGATCTAAAACAATAGATGACTAAAGAAGGCAAGAAATCCGCTGCATCAGGTGGTATTTCCCACATCCCACAATTAAATACTTAAAGACACTGAGTTAATCATGTAGCATGGCACTTTACAGTTTTTATTAAACTTGCAATCAGCGTTTTTGTTTCCCGGATTTTTTGCCCATTAATCAAAATTGACATAACACCGAAGAACTATTCAGAATAAGAAGAGTGTGGCAAAAAATGGAGTCTGTCTTCATAAAAAAGAACTCCTGGGACTACAATGCGATTGTTTTGTTTCCAGGGTCAACTGTGCAGCTCTCCTAGGTGAACAATTTAGCCCAGACAAGGTTCTTTTCAGCGCCATGTAGAGCATAAGGTAGCGCTTGACTTGTTAATCTAACAAACGGAAACCCAGTTTACAATATTAAGTTCTAACAGGCTCAACATGGCTGCAATATATGTTACTCATGGGTTCGATTCCACTCGTGATAATGAGTAGCTATAGGGTAGATTGCCGTGATTTATTTCTTTTTTGAATAACCCAGTTGTCACGCTTTTTATTCTAATTAAAATACATTCACAGTAAGTAAAATACATTTACAATAGGTAAAATACATTTACAACAGGTAAAATACATTTACAATAAGTAAAATTCATTTACAATAGGTAAAATACATTTACAATAGGTAAAATACATTTACAATAAGTAAATTACATTAACAATAAGTAAAATACATTTACATTCCACGTCTGTTATTTGTATCACACCCAGCAATAAGCAAATCAAACTAGAAACAAAAAGGCACACTAACAATGTTCGTCATGATGAATAACTGTCATATCAATGAGAGGGAGAGAGAGGGAAATGAGCTTTAACGTCCACTCGACACAAACTAGGTTATTTCTGGAAAAACATATGGTTTAAATTTTATTTCAATAATTCGCAGGGGTCTTTAGCAGTGGGAGGAAACCGGATAACCAGGAGTACACCCACTAGGTTTGACAGGTGACCCTACTCCTTGTCACGTACAACCGGGGATTCGAAACCCCCAGTTGACTCAATGACAGGCTTTATGATACAGCACACACGTGCTTACTGTTCGGCCATCCAACCCCCGCCACATCAATTAAACAGCGGTGATGTATAGTCTCCGTCTAATTTTAGTAAAACTAGGCGAGTGATGATGCCAAGTCAGAGTTACTCCAGGTGAGTGATGATGCCTAGCCTGGAGACATCGGACAAGCGACGATGCCTAGTCTTAGTTGAACGGGGACGATTCCTAGTCTGATCGGGAACCACGATGCCTGAATGAGTAAGACGCTGGCATTGGCCGAGCATGTTGATCGGAATTTTCCGACGTGGTTTCCCCATGTCAGTGGTGCAGTACGGAGGGCCCATGTATACATGTGCATGTAAATGATCCCTTGGCAGTTGTAATTCGATACAAGAGTAGGCACAATTTTCGTCATAGCACACTGTATGGCGTATGCCCGTCTCGATTATCCCAGAACATAGTAGAACCCATTTCTGATCGAGCGACGATGTCCAGTCTTGTTCGTCAACTCTATGTTGAACAACATGTAGATACTTTAATCGGCAAATATTTAATAATTTATTCGGCAGAATAACTCTTTGAAGTTGTCAACGAACCTTGATTAAGGCAATAAATTATTTGGCGAATTTGGAGACCGACTCACTCCCACTGAACGACGTACGTAAAGATAACTCCGCCCACTATAATGTTTCTGAATGCGCGTGTAGTTCACAGACTGACTATATAAAGAGAAAACTGGCGTGATTGACTGAAACAAGGAACCAACGATTGTTATAAAGACTCTCTAGTCGCCTGGAGAAAGATCTTAAGATTTAGAAAATGTTTCCACAGCTACAACTTCCTCTCTGGCTACAGATTTTCATAGCGTGTAATTGTCTCTTCAAATGTGGAAACACCTTAAATCTGGACCCAAAGGTAATTTAATTTAATTTTTAAAACTTTTGATTTGCAGAAAGTAGAGCCTGTCTTTTCTTTATGGACACTTTCTTGATGAGGAAAACATATTTAGAAAATAGTTTTATTGGAATATATATATGAGACTTTGATTGAGAGGATGAATTTCATTTCAATTGGTAGTCAAATTTGCAGTTCCTCGAATTGCAACTGCCAAGAAATCTTTAACGTGTATGCCGTAGTATTTACAATTGGCTCTGTATTTCATCCCCTCCAAATGACTCCAACAATACCGTAATCGCACTCAGTTAGCTTACCAGCACCTTACCTATGGTTAAGAAATAAAGACTACAATATAATTTAAAGACTTTCGGAATTTTGATACTAAAATAATAATATTAAAAATAGAGTTTATTTAGTGCATAATGTAATGACGCTCTACTATGGCCATTTAGAGATTTACATACGGTATTTTTATGGTTGCGTGTACAATCCAGGGGGGGGGGGGATTGCGCCTACACTGATGAGCCCGCTTGAGCTTCCTCGTCTATTTACTAACTTCCAATGCCAATTTGAAACCGGGCTCGTCCGAACAGTTATGGAAGACAAAACAGTCTATATAAAACGTATATAAAAAGGCTATAAGCAATTGCGATATAACTCAGCTAATTCCGAGTCCTCTCTAAAACGACCCTGTCCTTCAGAGGGAGTTCCAGTGACTCGCTGATCAAGTAGAGGTCCCATGTTCATTCCAGGTGTTGGTCTCGAAAGCACATCGGAATTTTCCGGCGTGGTTCCCCCTTGTAAATAAGTAGAGCGGGGTAGGATCTTGCAATGGAGAACGTAGTCATTCGCATGAGACATAAAAACCTAGGTCGATTGGGTGGGGCAGAAATACGAGATCCCGTGTACAAGTTTGCGTGCACGTTAGCGAACCCCTTGAATTTGAACGAGGAGACGAAAAAGCCATAGTCTGGGAAAAAATTATCCATAACAAATTGTATGACGCATGCGTGACTAGTGAAGTCTCGCGAGATGTTAATATTTGTTTTCTCTTTTAAAAAATATATTTTGGAATATGACCATAATTTGTTTCTTTGTCAAAAGCAAATATGGTTTCCTATCGATATACTGCAGACATTGAAACTAATGCACGATAAATTATTTAAGTGCAAATTTAACATCATGAAAATCTGTTTTCTTTGACAATTTGCTTTTTCCTAACATGAAGCGATTTAATGTACATACATTCATAAAAGATCGATCCCAAGAGGTCCAGAATCAAGATACCACATATGAGAACAAATATTGTTAACCGAGCGTCATTCTTATTAATTACTACTTGTGTTTCGTATTGATGATATCAAATTGATATCAACAGATTTTGCTACAAGACAAAGAGTATAATCAGCGCTAATTAAAGGGGAAATTTAGTCTATGTAGTTTGGAGAACTTTGATCTTGTGTACATGGCTCACTGGTTTAATGATTGTGATACAGCAATGAGGAGAATTGGGCAGGTATGACTAACTCTCAATGACCCGACAAGTAAATTATTTGGAGGCGGACCACCAATTATTTCCACCACATTGGTGTCCACGACTGTTGGGCTTGTTGAATGTTTTGGTAAATAATCGAACGGAAAGGGTTGAATAATTACATTTATGTCAAGGTTTTGGCGAATATGAAAGGTTTAGAGGCCAATGGGTGACAGGGATAAGAGATTGGTTGCGGTGTTATGTATGGCGGGCTGTTACATGTTTATAGTATGCTACTTCAAGTTTGTGTATCTCAAAGAATTCAATGGTTCCCCCACCCCCAGTGAAGTGCTGATTCTGGTAATTCTGGTGGCCTGCTATAATTTCGGGGGTAGTATGGTCTTCAATTTGCCACACTCACGATTGTACCCGGCAAGGGACCGGATCACATATAATATAGCAACACATTACATGGGCAATCACGATAACTATACGTAGCCAATCACGACAAGCTTACGAAGCCTATCAAGAAAATCACGACCATATCACATTGCTAAAAAATAAAATCAAAAAGAAAATCTAATTTGTTTTTTTATTATTTAAAAAATTACACATCTCCTAGTACTACACCCACGAAGGCGAATTGTTGAAAAACAGATTTACTATATCATATGTTAGGCCCAAAATGGTCTGCTTATTGTAGAGTGGACGCGCACCCCCTCCCTCTAATTCTCTCTCTCTCTCTCTCTCTCTCCCTCTCTCTAAAACAGTTATATGAAGTTCGCCAGCGATCATAAAAGTTATAGTGGTACAACTTTAATGATGTGTGAATCGACAAATCACAACACGCGACGATAAATTGTGTACGACCACAATTGTAATCGTGATGGCCGTTATCTCCGCTGTTTTATCGTTATTTACGGAAGAGTTAAATTAATGATTCATGATTACCTATTAATAATCGCTGGCCTTTTAGGTTTTTATTGTCTGTGTTGAGTCCATGCATGGAAAACAGTATCGTTTATTGAGTGCGAGACCCCCGGATAGCACCAATTGGCAATAATAGCCAGAGTAGCTGAAATGTTATGTAAAAGTTTCAAGAAGAGCACATAATTGATACAATATTCTGCTACAACCAAATCGTATTCTTACAGATTAAATCTCAAACACCACAACGTTAATAAAAATAAATCCTATGATTCGCTTTTAACAAAATGACTTTGATTCAAGATAGTTTGTTTTCGATTGTTCTCTATAATATAACACCCACTATCTTTCGTGCTTTGTAAAGATGCAGTGGAGTATGAGCTGTTATAGTTTCGCTTTTTGAGTCTGAGCATTACGACGAAAAATCACCAATTCATTATAAATTTTTAATTTTCGTCTCTCATCCGTGTTTGACAACCAGTAAACTTATCTTAAAAATAATAACATAGGAAATGTGGAATTGTTTCTATCTCAGTAATTTCTTATAATTTTTTAATTTTCGTCTCTGATCCGTGTTTGACAACCAGTAAACTGATCTGAAACAAAGTAACATAGAAATAGTGGATTATTTTCTTTCAAACAAGGTCTTACGCAGATCATCAGATCTTGGGAGAATATGGCGTAAATCGTAATAAAGACCATTGCGGATAGCTCTTCATAAACTAGTTAGTGAATAATACCATTTAATACTTTAATTACTGGGAAAGAAAGGGAATTTTATTTTATTTCAACAAATCGCTTGCGAGTAGGGTTTTTTCGCAGTGGGTGGAAACCGTAGAACCTGGAGAAAGCCCACGAGGCTGGACAGGCGAACCTGCTCTTTGTCACGTACAACCGTGGAATCTAAACCTAGCCAGTTGACTCAATGACAGTCCCTATGATACAGTGCGCACGTACTAAACACCCCATTTGAATATACTGAATAGTATATAAACTACAAATAAACCAAGCTGGGGTTATCCCGTACTTCCAAAGAGTCACGAGACGTTAACACCTATTTACCTTATATTCCAAATTATGGCGGTCTTCGGTGGATCCCAAATACTAAAGCTAGGTTGTTACGGAATCCGGCCAGAGTACTACCTGATTTCTCGACCGAATTTTTTCAACAATTGTTCTTGATATCAAAATCTCTGCGCGTATTTTTATATTTAAATACATCTAAGGATAACTGTAAAAGTAACGACGGAAATTTAGGTTTTTAAAAAAGTTTTTTTTGTCAAGAACCCCCTTCGGCAATTCCTTGCTGTAGATTTCGAAATGGTCGAGGGGCCTCTTTTTCCACACAAAATAACAACTACTTGTTCTCATTTAATAGAAAACGGCCCAGTCAATTTTTTAACAAAACGATAGCAAAATTATTTTTTTTTTAATTGCCAGTCAACTAAAATCGTGGGAGGACTTCTGTTATTTCTGAAACAACATCCGCTCATTCTACCGGTTATTCAACATATCGCTTTTTTACGAAACCTGACGAGTGGCACCCTTCTGTGTCCAGTTATTGCACAATAACATTGAAAATCGATTTAATCACTGCACTGCAACTTTTTTTGGTTTTATTTTGTTATTAACAGTTTTATTCGTGCTACAACTTGTTGCTTAGCTACAGAAAAAACATCAACTGTTTTACTCTCAAATGGCTTCTATTATCAGGAACTGTTTTATATATATATCCGTACATTATTGTAATGGTTTGTCACAGTTCCAGAATTAAAATTGAATAATGTTTTAAAACGTTTAGTTGTTATAACAGTCTATAAGGCTTTCAGATGCTGTAAAACAACACTGGGTATTGGGTCAACTAATCCCAACAGTCTTTCTCTAGTTTCTCCGTGGAACGGAAATTTTAATCTATGGAGCTCTGCACGCCTAATCCGACCTTGTCTGACCCTAGATCTGTGTTTGAATCTCACACGCTATCGTCTGCCATCAGTGGTGTTATAACCAGTTCTGTGATGTAAGGTTTCAGATTTGTGGAAATTAAATCTCCCGCCCTTGGCACGGCATGCCATCGAGACAACTGTGTTGATAGTAGTTATGATATGTAGCCAATTAGCTGGCTGTCATTCGAGGAGGAGAAACTGGTGTCTTAAATTTACCAGGAGCCACAACTATGGCCCTGTCAATATGACGTCAGTGCAGGATTGAGGGGGCGGGAGGGCCAAGTAACAACATTTTCAAGAAAGAAAATGAAATGAATGGACGTTTAACGTACTGAATGAATGAATGAAATGGGGTTTAACGTCCTACTATTATGCACCTAACCTGGGCTAATGGAAGGCGGGCATACGCCATACAGTGTGCTATGAGGACAATTTTTGCCCGGGCAGCGGCGCTACGGCCTACTCTTATATCGAATTCCAGCTGCCAAGGGATCTTTTACGTGCATTCCAATGTGTACACGGGACCTTGGTTTTTCGTCCCATCCGATCGACCGACTAGGCAGCTGTCCTTGTCAGGTCCTCCTTCTGCATCACTGACAAGGGGAAATCACGCCGGAAAATCGAGATAAACTTTCTCGGCCAATGCAAGGATCGAACACCCGACCTCCAGGCTACCTAACCAGCGCCTAATTCACTTAGCAACCGTGATCCCCGTTTAACGTCCTACTGCTCTGCTCCAAACTGGACAAATGAAGATGGGAATACGCCGTACATTGTGCTATGAGTGATATTTTCTCCAGACGGCCTACTCTTAAGTCGAATTCCAAATGTCAAGGGATCTTTTACCTTTTACGTGCACGTCAATGTGTACACGGAACCTCGATTAGACAGCTGTCCTTGTCAAGCTGCATTACTGAGAAGGGGGAACCACGCCGGAAAATCTGGATGAACTTTTTCGGCCAATGCAGGGATCGACATTTTCAAGAAATTTCCACCTGTGAACAGTAACGAGTGTAGCGTCTAGTTGTTTGGATAGGACAAAACCGAGAACCTTGACAGTTTGAATCCGAAGTAACATAAGCACCCCCCCCCCGCACCACCACAGCACACTATATGGCGCACGGCCGTCTTCATTATCCCAGTCGGTGCAGAACAGTAGGACGTTACACTCTTCAGCATTTATTTGCATTTCTTTTGATAGATTGATTTATAATGAATAACCGTACACACTAAGCTAAGCCCTACGAATAAATCGTGTCCTTCTTCAAATATCGTTTGTCGGTTGAGATACCTCTCCCTCTAGAGTGATGTTATCCGCGTCACGCCAATAGGAACGAGAGTACATACGTCATCAATATGAGTACAGATATTCGGTATCTTGCAAACATCCTAAGATTTAAGATAGTTGATCGAGAATAAATGGATGGGGGCTGCAAATATCTTCTTTTTTTTGGGGAGGGGGGGGGGTCTGACGGTTTCTAAGGACGCTTGTCTATGTCATCATCTTCGGTGGAAGTGAACGTTTACCACCGACCGAACGACGGGTGTAAGTTTGACGTTTAGCGGATCTGTTTTTTCTTTTTTTAATTATTACAGAAAAGGATTGACTGACTGTTTTCTTCTAGGAATATTTTCGACAATAATTAATATGTGATTGGGGTCAAAGGTCGGGGATTATTTAATTACTTTTATCTGGCAGTAATTAATCTGTCAATAGACTGTGATATATAGCACGTGTACAACAAACATAATCACTGTAATACATAATCTAATACTATAACCATTACTCATCCTTCATCACCTGCGATATCACCTCGGTGGAAGCGGACGTAAAATAAAGCTATTTCAACAACATCATGTATGTCTTAAACTTTTTCTATATCTTACGCGAATGTCAGTTACAAACTATTGACTTCACTCCACGATGGTAGAGATTAATGAACTTCTTCATAATCTTCCTGGAGCCACAATGACTCGGCGAGGGTTTTTAAAGATGTGATGAATTACCAAAAAAATAATTCTTAACACCTGAAATCCCTACAGACGATATACGTATTCGGTTTTTTTTAACCGGGGGATTATCTATCGTTGATATTTTGGTTTTGCTTTCTTAAAGGGGAATTATGCGAGATTAGATACACAGTCGCCAGTTCTCGCTAAAATAGTTAAAATAAGGTAATGTAAATAGAATATGCTGAAAATATCAATCAAATTGCTCCACTCTGAACTGAGATATTGGAGATTGAATTATAGACCTAGCCTCGATCACTATTATTAAAGTCGGTACGATAAATTTATAAAGTCCCGATTATCCACTTTTACATTTAAGTAATTTTAAAAAGTGTATTCCAATCCGCTAAATATCGAAGGCTAGTCTTTTCATCGAAAGTTGATTATGAGCTGTATAAGTGAATTAATGTCTAGAAATAACACCCCAGGCCTAAAGAAAGACCTGCTATATAATAGGCACATTTAGCTCTTGTATGATGTTTGTTTAATTGTTGAATAATCAATCTGAGTTCATTTTGGAATAGATAAAGACGTGTATAACTCGATATCGTCACGAAAACGACTGTTGTTGGCAAGTGGAATTTTCCGCATCCGTATCACGTATCCGCTTCGTCAGGTGATACGTTGAGTCAAGGTAGTTTGACAGTTTTGGCGGATTTTCGCGACGCGTACGTTTGAGCAGCTGAGATGAGCTTATAGTTATATTACAGCATGGTGACGGTTATCTACCAGGATCAACGTCAGTGCTAGTCAAGTACCTAGCCTACAAATTACTGGAGGGAGGAGTCGCTTGGCACAACATTTCAGTGTCTAAAAGTAGCAAAAAAATACAGTAAAAAGACAACGATGATGCTAGCTTACTAACCAGATAGTCCCGGGTAGCCCAGTGAGCATAATGTTAGCTTAATAGCCAGGTAGTCCCCATATAGACATACTAATAATATAGACTGCTTCATTCGAGGACGTCAATATGGACAACAGTGACGCCACAGGAAGTAGACAATCCGCCATCTTCCGCTACCCCACATACCGCCATTGTTCATCATTGCCGTATGTAGGTTTGCCGATAATGTCGTATTATGTTGCAATCAAAAGCAGCCACAATTTTTGCTTCGTGATTTTATCAATTTATACGCGAGAAAGTGATGTAACGATCATATTTAGTCGAAAATAGGGCCAGTTTAGCCCCGTTTCACGTCTTATTATTTGCTTATAAGACAAGGGCGACGTTCACGTTGATTTAGAGTTTAGCCTTAGGCCTACTTGCGATTCCCAGCTTTTACAATTATTATTACATCGTAGAGCACAGGAATATGACATTCTATCCGCATTATATGCATACACCACACCGAACTGGACAATATATTCCTGTGCGTAGAGGAAGAAAGGAGAAAGGAATTAATACTTTAAAGGAACATACTTTACAGATTAAGTCCAAGCATAAATAAAGCCACAGGCTTATCCTAATACAAACCTATATGATGTTTGTGATGTATTTCTTTTATATACACGCCCATGGGCCACATAGCCTAAAATTTCGAAAATCAAATGTTTTTTTTAACGTCCTACTGTTCTACTCATAACCTGGGCTAATGAAGACAGGCATACGTCATACCATGGGGGGAAAGTTTGCCCTGGCAGCGGCTCTACGGCCTACTCTTAATCTTATATTGAATTCCAACAGCCAAGAGATATTGTACGTGCACGACAATGTGTACATAGGACCTCGGTTTTCGTCCGATTTAAACGACTAGACAGCTTTCCTTTTTTCTTAAAAACTACCGTGAAAATACAATATCTCAATTTCAGCCTTGTAAAAATAAACCACTCGATATGTCTTAACTTATCGACATTAATTTAATCTCAGGCAAGTGATTCAGTCCAATTTCCCTTTTTATAAAACACTGATTTTATGGAAAGCAATCTCGGTGATTTATTCAAAAAAAAATCTTTGATTTGTTAATCTGTTTCTCTCACAAAAAGTATATCAATCATTAAAGATACATTATGTAAGAGCTAAATCTGCATAGTGCAGGCCATCTGGCCTTAAAGGTTATATAAGCCATCTTTTTTCACCTGACAAATCATGGTAGTGATTTATAAGCACGGGCGCCAATAATTAATGTAATTTGAAAATGGATACTCGAGACTTTATTATCCTAGCAATGTTAGCAATGAATGTCGAGATTACGCTATTATTATGAAAACTTCAAACTGTTCAGTCTTTGTCATTATCCGTTTTAAATTATTATAGTTAGAACTATCAGCTCTATCTAAATATTAGATAATGCATATTAAAAGACCTGTTAAAATGAAATCAATGACGCAAACGTCATCGAGGGGTAATCCAATATGGCGGACAGTGGCGTCACTGATCTGATGACGTTATCAGTCTATATTATAAGCATGTCTATGGCGGTCCCGGGTAGCTCAGTGAGTATGATGCTAGCTTACTAACAAGGTAGTCCCAGGTAGCTCAGTGAGTATTATGTCAGCTCAGTAGCCAGGTAGTCCCAGGTAGCTAAGCGAGTATTATGTCAGCTTAGTAGCCAGGTAGTTCTGTGTAGCCCAGTGAGTATGCTGTTAGCTTAGTAGCCAGGTAGCCCAGTGAGTATAATGTTAGCTTAATAATCAGGAAGTCCAAGGTAGCTCTATCCCGGTGTTGGCCGAGAAAAATCTCCAGGATTTGCCAGCGCGTTTTCTCCGTGTCAGTGGTACAGGAAGGCGGGGCTGATTCTGATAAAGAAAAGTTTCTAGTCTGTCGGATGAGACAAACAACCGGTCCTATGTATACGTTGGCGTGTATGTAAAAATGGCTGTAGAAGTTGTAACTAAGTAAACATTAGGCGCGAAATACTCCCTCACATCAGACTCAATAGCTTATATTATGGCCGACAATGGTTGTTAAACAGCAGTAGGACGTGAAACCCCATTTCATATCAACTGCATCTATAGAAACCTCTAAAGTCGAAAGTTTAACTGATGTGCAAACCAAACATTGTTGAGTTTCAAGCCCAACAACCCACACGAGTGACAAAAAACAATTCTAATTGATGTTCGAATACTTCTTTAGTGCACACAAGAGCAATAACTTTACTGAAAGTAACACCCCGGAGCCCTTTAAAGGGATTCCCCTAACTAATTAACTACATAAATAGAATGTTGGAAGAAAAATTGTCAATCTTGGTTTTTAGTTGATCGTCTTGCATCTGTTCCCCAATGTATTGTTCCCCATCCGTTTTTTACGATCCTAATTTCTGTCTTAGTTGTAGATTTCTTTCCGATCGACAATAAACTGGACATTAATTGTGACAAAAACCTGTGTGATTTATTTTATGTTTTATTTGGGATACAACTTTCTGAGTTGTTTTTTTTTAGTCTCTGTGTGAATCGTGTTTAAGTGCCACACTAACACGAGTGAATAAGAGAAATAATTTTTTGTTGTTAATCAAGTGAGTATGAATATGCAGCAAGAAAACAAATAGTTTCAATAGATAAACAAAAAAAGAAAACAAAACGAAATGGGATTAATTGTTTCGTCAACATGAATTGTATCGTGTGGGGGTGGGGTGGTGGATCAAATGGACTTACGCTTTAGATCATAAGGTCTGTCTTCGAGGCATGTGGGCGGTAGAAAACACATGTGTACATGGCAAAGAGTAGGAAAGCCTGGCTAATCTCGTTGGTTTTCTCAAATCCCCCTCTTTCTCTCTCTCTCTCTCCCTCTCGTGTCCTGGTCATCTAACTGCCCCCCCCCTCTATCAAAGTGCGACACCTATATGAGTATGATTTTTAACCCACAATTACAAGTGGCAAAGAAATTGCGTTTAACGTACATGTTCTACGTTTATTCACCAACTACAGTAATAAAGATAATCGAAATCAAAGTGTCAACATATTTTCTATGCACATTAATTGCTTGTCAACAGTTTTTCTATACACGGCGCATGTAGTGTTCGTCCAGTCAAACCGACACCGTTCCGCTCCACGAACCTCTCCTAGGACAACACCGCGATCGAGCCCGTTACCTTCCGAGCTCGTCACCATGGATTCGTATTTAATTGAATAGGGTTGCCCACCTATTGATTTTCGTTTGTTACTCAGGACACACTTCATTCATCGCCATTAATTTGATATTTAGTTTCTAGATGCTGCAAAATTTTCTCGAATTCTCCAATTAGATTGCGGGTTTTTTTTTCAAATTATTTCTTCTGTTATTGGCGACGTGTTTGCTTTCTATTTCTATTTGGATTGGAAACTAAGGTTATTCAGGATTAAGGTGATGTAGTTCTGAATTGAACAAAACATTTTAAACATGTTGCAGGCCAAGATCCAAATGACCAATAATTCCTAGCATGCCATGATGTGAACAATAGCTAGATTGACTCGTCTCATCCTATTAAAGATAGCGGTCGTGTTGAATACAATAGATGATACAGTTCAGATTCGACGATTTTTTTTATAATGGAGCAATCAGCGATGCAGTTTAACTGAGCGTGGGTTAAATGCTTTTAGTTGTTTTGTATATGAATTACTGTGTTACCAGGGAGTCAGTTGTACGCCTTCTTTGACTTGACCTGACGTCTCTCAATTAGTGCCATGGCAATACTTTTAAAACGACAAACAAACCACGCCATCCATTCTTAAATGAAAAGGAAAAAAGAAAAAAAAAAGCTCCAAAAACCCAAAGGAATGAATGAAATGGGGTTTAACGTCCTACTGTTATGCCCTTAACTAGAGCTAATTGAGGACGGGCATACGTCATACAGTGTGCTATGAGGGGAATTTTGCCCGGGCAGCGGCGCTACAGCCTACTCTTTTATCGAGTTCCAACTGCTAAGGGATCTTTTACGTGCACTCCAATTTGTACACGGGACCTCGGTTTTTCGTCCCATCCGAACGACTAGGCAGCTGTCCTTGTCAGACCCTCCTTCTGCATCACTGTCAAGGGGAAATCAAGTCGGAAAGACGAGATGAACTTTCTCGGCCAATGCAGGGATCGAACACCCGACCTCCAGGCTAGCCACCGTGAACCCAAAGGACATTTAAAGTGCAGATGTTGATGTCCATCGCCATTGGTATGTGATATAACTGGTTAAAGATACATTATGTAAGCTTAAGATAAAGAGCTGGTAGTTCTGACTACAATAGTTAAAAACTAGATAATGCAAGGGGAATGAGCTCAAAATTTAAAGGAAATTGATCCACTCTAAACCGAGAATTTAGCGATTGAATTTTCGGCCTTACCTTGATCATCATTACTAAAGTTGGTACAATAAAACACAGTCTCGATTATCCAGTTCATGATTTATGAATGAAAACTGAGCAGCAAATCGGACCTGAACCAGTATATTTCACAGGCTAGCGATGACATCGAGTTGATCATGGTCTGGATAATTTGATTAATGTCTCATTAATAATGTAGATAACATTTAAGGTCTAAAGAAAGACCTACAATAGCTCTTGCATTATGTATGTTTAAACATATTCCAAATTTAAATGTAGACTCTTTCCTACAGTTGATTGGTGAAAAATCGGTAACATTCCTTGAGAATTTCGTAGCCTGGAACACGTACGTCAGTAATGCAGGATTGAGAGCCTGCCAAGGACAATGCGTCTAGGCAATTGCGTTACTATTGGGGGAAAAATTGCTCCCACTGAACACTGCATCGTGTATACCCGTAATAATTTGTCAATTGGTGCAGAGAAGAGTGCATTATTCCCTATTACATTTCATTTATACGAGACCATATATATTCATTAACATTACTATTCCGGCTGTACAACGTTGAATTCTGTTATACCATTTCATTTTTAGTTAACCATGTAAACTCATTTAAAGCGATGTTCATTTACATCACTACCCTAACTATTTAATGTTTAATTATGTTATACCCCATCTCTCTCTCTCTCTATCTCTCTCTCTCTCTCTTTCTCTTTCCTAACTATTTAATGTGGAATTCTGTTATACCGGTATCTAATTGAATTCGTCTATTGTCCATAAACCAAGTACGGAACATGACAGATTGACAATCAACAACACCGTGTGCGCGCCAAGGTGCATTGTTGTCCCCGCGCCTTTTGATATATTAGTCGATTTTTAATCCCCAGTCCCTAAACGATCTATTGAAATAATGCGCAGAGATAATGTCACCCGAGGAGTCTTGACTGTTCCTATTTAGGTGACAAGTTTCTGATTTTGACAGGACTTGATGGAATTGGTGAAAGGATTGAAGACTGTGTATAGTACCTTTAAAGCCCCAATATCACTCTTGTTGTAACTGAATAATATGTCCCAATCTTTATTCTGGTCACCAAATTGTACTATTTTACAATATTCGAACTAATAAATGATGCAAATTTCATTTTAACACACCTAATTTTAAAAATTGGAAAAATTCAACACCACATGCTGTAACATGGTTTGAAAAACGTAAACACTTTCAAATGCAACTTGGATTTAAACATATTTTCGAACCCTCTGGACAAGTAAAATAGGATGTAATGAATAATTTACACAACAGGTAGGACACTTAAACATCTAGTAGTTAGAATAAGGCTAAAAAAATTTATTGACCTGTCGAGCCAGCAAGAGTGTTATTGTCCCTTTAAACCATACTGGGGTTGTCCATTACCTCAGTCGGACTGGTTCATCCATTACCCCGATCGGATTAAATAAAATGGTGTTAACCTCCCCACAAGGGACCGTCTATAGTCGTTCAGATGGGACGAAAACCCGAGATACATTGTACGCATTGGCGTATACGTAAAAAAAAAACTTTTGACAGTTGGGATTTGGTATAAAAGCAAGCCATAACGCCGCTATCCGAGTAAAAATTTACCTTATAGCACAATGTATGGCGTATGCCCGTCTTCGTTATCCCAGTCGGAGCAGAATAGTAAGACGTTAAACCTCATTTCATTTCATTTTTGTTTACCCCCTACACCACTAACAAGGAGTAACTACACTAGGAACCAATATAGAGATTGAACTAGGGACCCCCGGATATCGCTGCACGACTAGGAAACCTAGCACAATATACGCCATTCACTGAGAAGTCTATACAAGGTATAAAAACCAAAATAAAATTGAAGGTTCAAATAATCCAAAACCAACATCTCGTCGGCCGAATAGTTCGACCATCATAAACTATAAATTATCCCCCTTTGGATTTTTTTTGGGGGGGGGGGGGGTAGTTGGATGGCCGAATGGTTAGCACGTCCGCCTGTCATTGAGTCAACTGGCGTGGTTTCGAATCCTCGGTTGTACGTGGCAAGGAGTAGGGTCATCTGTCCAACCTCGGGATTTTTCTCCGGGTCCTCCCACTGCTAAAGACCCATATGCGAATTATTGAAATAAATTTAAACCATATGTAATTCCCGAAATGACCTAATTTGTGTCGAGTTGACGTTAAACCCATCTCCCTCTCCCCACTCTCTGTCGCTCACTCTCTGTCGCTCTCTCTCTCTCACATTCATTAGCTCAGTTGATTTGATTTATTAACTTGTTTTGTCGCGCAGGATCTGGCTAAAAAAATGCTTTATTTTATGCCAGACAGAATTGACACAAAGTTGAGGTGTAAAAGTTTTCAACAATCGCTAATAGAAAACATAAAATGATAAATGTGATCATTTATTATGCTTATTATTAATTATATATTTCATTGTTTATGTCAAACTGTATTTGATAAGATATCTTACACACCATATAAATGATACTATTTAACTAAAAAAACGAGATTCATATTTCAAACCCATTTATTGATAGTGATAATAAACTATATATTTTCATTTTTTTCAGACCTACTGCGTATATCGATCTATCAAAGATACTTAAAGAAAAAATTAATCTTATTTTGAATTCTAACTGTCAAGGGTTTTTTTTACGTACACACCAACGTCTACGTGGCGTCTTCGCTTTTCGTCCCATCCAAACGACTAGAGGCTACTCTTTGTCAGACCCTTCGTTCTGCACCAATGACACAGGGAAACCACTATGGTCGGCCAATGGTGGCAGATAACCATTAATTTTCCCATTGACTTCAAGGGTAATTCTGGTATCTTTGCTCGGCTCCAACCTTTTCTCTGGGCTGAATGGTTTTTACTACAAACAGAAAAACAAATGTCCACAGGTCACTAATTCTTTACCCATTGACTTTAAAGTTAATTCGCGCAGGACGTTAAACTCCATTTTATTCATTCATTCATTCATTCATTTAATGTTAATTCTCGTCTCTTAGACATGCTCTAACTTTATCCCAAATTTTCGTTGGGTAAAACGCTTTTTGCCACAGATGGAGCAACATGTGGCAAACTCTTGCCCAAAAGCATGTATGAGGTTGACCATGAAAAAATTGAGATACACAAGCTTGAAGTAGAGACAAGAAAACATGCAATTTCAGGCTCTACATTTCAATGTAACCAACATCAACAACTCTTGTAAATTTCCGCCTCAAAATCATGAATATTCACCAAAACCTGGCAGAAAATGTATTTTCTTAAAACCCATTTTTTCGATTCTTCACCAAAAAGTCAACAAAAATCTCCATGCAAAAGGGGGAAAAAGAGAAAAGGAGACAGAGACTAAAATAACTTTGGCCCTACATTGATATTTGGAGACCTGTGTCCAGATGGTCATTGCTTTGCACCTCAATTTCTTTGAGTTGGACCTCCAAAAATTTGTGATACATAAACTAGAAGAAGCATACAAAAATTATTTGCCGTACAAATCACTGTAACCAATAACTCTGGTCGACCGTGCAATCTCGTGGATTTTTTACGAGTCCTTTCGGTTTCCTCCTACTGCTAAAGACTTGTTAAATTAAAATTGTACCATGAGTTAGTCCCAAAATGACATAGTTTGTGTCGAATGGACGTTAAACACTATCTCTCTCTCTCTCTCTCTCTCTCTCTCTCTCTCTCGCGCGCTCTTTTCCTCAATGGCGAAAAGCTTGTTAATTGTTTTATTAAAGACATCACTTACTACTGGAGATTAATGTGAATAAATAATGGTATTAATTGGTTATCGTGTTGGAAGGATAATTAATAAAATGAGATTGGACACGATTTAGATATTGGTAATGAATAATATAACAGAAAGGGATGGGGCAATAATGTACTTAATGACAGAGGTGATCTACTTTTCGCTGGTATAGCTCAAAATGGCGAAATTCTATTCGGAAGAGAATATTTTTGGGCCTTTAATGGAGGTCAGATGGTTAGGGTAAGAGTCTGTTGCGGTTAACCATGTATTGTTAACTCAAATAAAGCAAGTTAATCTTTGCCAATGAGCCGAAAAACTGTCGTCGATGTCGGTAAGTGCGTGTAGGTGGACTCCGACTAGTAATTATTTGCCCATTGACTTCAGTGTTAATTGGCTGTAACATCACAGGCTGTAGCTTTTTACTCAACATTCTGTTGGTTCCAATATTTTTAGGCACAACGGGGACAACATTTGGCAATCTTATCATCATAAACTTGTAGGGTTTTCATGGTTTAGATTTTTTGCTACAGGGATTTGAAGTTGACTGGGGTGAAAATCTCACTTCCGATACATTTCATTGCTCCGCAGAAAGACATTTTACACCCCTATCCCTCCGCTGTAATACTACCAGTATTACCCAAAACTTCTATGAAATTGCAAATTTGATCCCTTTTCTCCTATTCTAGACCAAAAAGTCAACCCAAAAATGCAGGAAGAGGGGAGAAAAAAATTAAGGGAAAAATTGTCCATTACTAGTCTTAATCCAGGTAACCCGGAGAAGAGTTATCTGCCTTCATTCGTGAATTATTGAAATAAAACATTTTATTTTACCCAAATGAGTTTCTGGGTATATTTAATAACACATTGTTCTCGGATGGCTATACAGCGACACAGTGAGGTCAATAATGTGTTTGAGTGTGGTAACCGCGTGTCAGAGGTGCACGACCGAGGGAACGGTGCCTTGTCTTTAGGATGGTATGTAAACCGAGGACCCTTGCACACTGCTATGTACGTAAAAGAACCAAAATAACACTTCAACGAAACGTCGCTGTTAAGGCAAAATATCCGGCTTCATTTGTCCGGGGAACATTATAATTTCAAAAACTAAAACATGTAATTGTATTTCTTGATTAGTGTAGCGTGTATATTGCAGTTACCTCCCTTACATCAATGAAGTAAACGTTTATTCTATTCCACTGCTGACGATCAATAGGTGCTGTGAAATAATCTGTACTTGCCGCCTATTTTGTTTATTTCGTGTCGGGAATATCAATACAAACAATTTTTAAACATAAATTATGCAAGAGCCAAATCTGCCTACTGCAGGTCTTTCTTTGACGTTCTAACAGCTGACGTCCACTGGCAGACTATCGCCATTGAAGAGACAGTCGTATTATATATGTATATATTTTTTTTCACGTCTTTTTTGTAAATCATTTTAGTGAAGCCTGTACCATAACAGGCCCGGGACTGTACAGCGCCATGGACGCTTACGGCTGGCCCCCGGATCCATTCACTTGATTTGATAATTATTTGTTTTTGCAATGTCTATTTTCTGTCTTGTCCGCAGGTTTATCTTGTAGTTTTTTGTTTTGCGTGTGGTGCGGTCCTCCTGCACTTACTATTTAGTCCTGAAATGTTATCTAAATTATTAATTAGACATTAACCCTTTCAGGCCCAATTGGTTAAGTTTTATGATATTTTTTTTAGATGATTTGGGTTTGGTTAGGATATCCACATAAATATTTTTAAGATTCACAAAATTTGCTGAAGATGGCGAGGGTGGGACTTGCACGCCCCGTTAGGCGGTAAAGGAGTAAATACAAAAGAAAGCTTAAGTTATTCTTGAAATCTGAATTTTCATCATAATTTTAATCCACAACACTAAACAGACAACTCAAACAAAGAAAATTATATTTTTTCAACAATTTGAAGCATTAATCCATAGTTATATTTATTCAACTATAAAGGTTTAAACAATTCTAACTTGAAATACAAATGTATAGCTTATTTCAAACCGCACCATGTAAATCTAGAATACAATTTCTTGATTTATTACAACGAAAAGAATACATTACTTGTAACAAATTTACTCTGAGAGCGAGATTCGATGTTTTTCTTAGAACAACCGTCACATTGACCACGATTTTCTGAAAACATATATATCATTTCATAGACCAGTTGTAATTTAAAATGTATTTGTCATCTATATAAAGGATAAATTCAGACATATTAATCAATTCACAAAGGAAAAGTCAAAATACATTTGAAAAAAAACCCCGCATCATTGGTACCTCAGAGTCTTAGGACGGGACTATTACGTCTCATCGTAATAAAATATGACAGTAATTGAAAGTATTACCCGTTGTTTTTTATATATAAACTTTATGAAAGGGTTTTGCTTTGGATAAATTTTCATGAAAAAAATTCACAATCCTTTTAGTCACTTTTACCTTGTTTTCTGCCTTCAAACATGCACAAAGGTTATTTTACCAAAAAACGTCACCGTGATTTTGTGTTTGACATTGAAATGCCACTCTACAAATCTTTTTTGCACAATGACTGCACTACTTCAAGTCAACCTTAGACCTACCTAAAACTGACTTATAATGAAATACTGACCATAATACACGTATAAATTGCAACATTGTATTCACTTTGTGATTGGATACGAGGTTCCCGTCGGGCCGGAAAGAATGAAATGTTGTTTTATGGCACGTGAGCTCCAACCGGGCTATATTGCGCCAATATGATGATGTTACGAGACAAACTAGAAACAAATAATCACATTATCTATATATACATAAATAAAAACAAATATCACAGTAAATATTAAATAAAACTAAATATAAACTGCCTGTATATATATCTAAAACATAAAGGTGAAAATCAGATATATACAATTAAAATTTTCGATAAAAGTTTGTCTCAGTAAACTTATACAGACCACAATAAACTCTCGATTTTATCGCTAGTTTGCGGTATTTACTGGGTTAGAAACCGCCCTGCTGCGCAACGTTCATTCACGATTAAATCAAAAAATGGATAATCGAGACTAATTGATTTATCGTACCAAGGGCGGGGGTTGTTGGAACGTTGGGGGGGGGGGGGTGTCACGGTGGCTAAGTGGGTAAGGCACTAGCCTGGAGGCCGGCTGTTCGTTCCCTGCATTGGTCGAGAAAGTTAATCCAGATTTTCCGTCGTGGTTCCCCCTTAACGGAGGGTCTGACAATGACAGATGTCTAGTAGTTTGGATGAGACGAAAACCCGAGGTCCCGTGTACACATTGGCGTGCACGTAAATGGTCCCTTGACAGTTGGAATTCGTTATAAGAATAGGCCGTAGGGCCGCTGTCCATGCACAGTTTCCCTCATAACACACTGTATGGCGCATGTCCGCCTTCATTAGTCTAGAAAGCTGCGCTTCGACCTCTAGGTGGCCGGCCACCTCTGGCTTGCGGCTGTGGTTTCGAGCCCTGGTGTGAACGTATGTGGCATGGAGATAGGGGCGCCTTCTCAACCTCGTTGGTTTCCTCCGGGCACTCCGGTTTCCTGCCACTGCTACAAGACCCCTACGCGCAAGCGAATTATTGAAATAAAAATTAAACCATGTGTTAGTCCAGAAATGACCTAGTTGTGTTGAATGGACGTTAAACCCCATTCCTCTCTCTTTTTCTCCAGTTCAGAGCAGAACAGCAGGACGTTAAACTCCATTTCTTTTCATTTCCCTCACTCCATTCTCACGATAAGTCGCGTAATAAGATACGTCTAATGTTGTGATTTATTGCTAAACAATAGAACCTGATTCTGTCGATTTAACTGTAAGTGGATTTAACGTAGAAAAACGATAATGGGTTGTCAGATTAAACTGCAGGTAAATCGTGTAAAAACAAGTCAAGTGGCTGTTGTTTACCTGTACATCGAGGAGGAGATTATGGTAGGCATCAAGGGGATATTGTTTGCCCTGACATGTGAGTAAATTGTCGTAAACATTGATGAGATATAGAGAATCTCCGAATGAGTCTTTTTGATATCAAAACATCAATAGAAGTCGATACTCTGAAGGACATATCGCAGTAGATTAGCAATTTATCACACATGCGATATCTACTTTAGAATGAATGAATGATTGAAATGGGGTTTAACGTCCTACTATTATGCACCTAACATGGGCTAATGGAAGACGAGCATACGCCATACAGTGTGTTATGAGGGAAATTTTGCCCGGGCACTGGCGCTACGGCCTACTCTTATATCTAATTCAAACTGCCAAGGGATCTTTTACGTGCAGTCAAATGTGTACATAGGACCTCGGTTTTTCGTCCCATCCGAACGACTATGCAGCTGTCCTTGCCAGGTCCTCCTTACTTTAGAATGAATTGTTGGGTGATACACAAGATTACTGTTCGGGTTTCCTAAAAGAAAGTTACAAATACACATTCGTATAAGAGCTAAAATCGACGAACGACCCTCTTCACAGTCAAATCAGGGTATGATTTATGTCCAAAATGTCCTTGTTATTTATGAAAATTATTACCCCAATCTGATTATAACACAGATACTATTTCGTTTCGTTTTTATAGTTCAATCTTTCGGTTTACTTTTCTTCATTACACTAGGATCAGGAAGAGTTGTTATCATTGACGTGTTCGGGATGATACGAGAGGTTAGCCAATGAAACGGAGTTGTGCGTAAACAACTAGAAACGGAAACGCTGATTGATAACTTGTCAGATCTTTATGTAGTGTAGGCCATCCGAAGTATAAAAGTTAGGTTGCCAGGCAACGAAATATATCTGTATATTACCCATTTATCAATGAATGAGTTTTCTATTAGCAAACTACACTCTCCTTTTCTAGAAACAGGACAAAACTATCTTCTTTGATTGGCAATTAGTAATTGAACATATTAACACAAGTTAAGAGATATGCGCCCTTTTCACCTACCAGGTCGACGAAAACGGGTGTATGCACCGTGCCGTTGGCTAGAAGGGAAATGTTAAGCCAGACTGACACTTGCACGACTTTTGGCCATAATTTTGTCATGCCAATAAGTGTCCACATTGACACGAACTGTCACGACTAGTTCACGCATAGTTTGCGCATTGTTAACGCACTTTCCGCATTGGCACGTCAATGCGTGCAACAGAATCGTGCAAGGTCAGCCTGGCTTTAGCCCGGACAGCAAATGTTTGGCCATCAACTTTTCATCAAATTATAACTGCCATGGGCTCTTAAGCTTCGTCTACACTAGGCTAGTAAAAGCCGGCTTTTTCAAAACCCGGCTTTTTCAAAACCCGGCTTTTTCAAAACCCGGCTTTTTCAAGTTTAGCGTCTACACTGACTGAAGTTTTGTAACGGTAAAAGACGATGAACACCGACCTTCGTTATTTGTGCCAATGTTATAAATGTACGGAAGTTCGGGAAGGATGACATCCGGGTACTCGATAAAACCCGGTTTTTACCGTCTACACACATAAAATTGCCGTTTTTTTTTAAAAAGCCGGCTTTTTGATTTGAAAAATCCCTCACTTATTGCCGGATTTGAAAAAGCCGGCTTTTAGGAAAAAAAACGGCATTTAAAAGGCTAGTGTAGACGGTGAATGCTGCTAGTGTAGACGTAGCTCATATGTCGGGTCATTGAGTACATGATGTCTCGTTTGGTTTTATCCATCCATCTTGCATAACATTCTGCACATGGATATCCGTCTATTTCATACTTCGATAATAGATCTCTGTCCTAAACGGCCATCCTATCCAAAAAATAGCATATTGTTTTTAATACCATATCTGCCACACACACACACACACAAAGACTAAATAAAGGTTTTTCAAATTTATTAAATGGAAGCAGGATAAATACTCAACAAAATTCCAGAAGTATACTTCGTGTTTTCGACTTGATTTAAATCGTCGATATACGACTCGCAATGTCAGTCAACTAGCTTAATGTCTGTTCTCAAGCGGATCTGGGCGTTGGAATGGCCTAGTGTTCTAGAGTGCCTGGCTTGCGGCTGTGGTTTCGAGCCCTGGTGTGAGCTTATGTGACATGGAGATAGGGGCGCTTTCTCAACCTCGTGGGTTTCCTCTGGGCACTCCGGTCCCCCCCCCCACTGCTAAAGACCACTACGCGCAAGCGAATTATTTCAATAAAATTAAAAAAAACATATGTTTGTCTCGAAATGACCTAGTTGTGTTAAGTGGACGTTAAAGCCAATTTTTTTCCTCCCTCTCTCTCTCTCTCTCTCTCTCTCTCTCTCTCTCTCAAGCGGAGCTAACTGTAGTGAGACAAACTAAGTTTATTATGCTTGTTCCACACTAACAAGAGGATAGCACGGTATAAAAATGGGGGGGGGGGGAAAGTAAAACTGGCCAGTTAAGTTAGCTAAATCACATCCTAAACTTGTAAAGTTGTTTACGTAAATTATATATCGCACAGACGTAACATGCCTTCCGGTTTATCGTACATGTGTGGGGCCTGTTCGTCTACTTCCGGCAGGTATTCTGCCACAGGTGTCAATTATAGCCGATGACCTGGCGATAATCAAGTATTATAGCTTGGAAAAGCCCTATTAAATATAGGGTCTATTATCGACAGCAGGTGAATGAATAGTGTTGATAATAATTATCAAAGAAAACAATTAAATCACGAGGCTTTATTACAATTGATTGACACCTTGTCAACCGTTCACCATATAGCTTTCTTTCTGTTAATAATTTCGTCTTTTTAGTATGATATTGATATTAGATTATAACACCAAATAGACCAATTCATACTCAGACGCCTAATCAAAATATTATTTAGTTTATTATCTATTAATTGATGGAATATAACGTACTGGGCTGAGGTTATCGATACTCAATAACCTTCATATACATAACAAGTAGAGACGACTGTCGTACACGAGACAATGTGTGCGTACTCCTCGAACACAATTAAGGACAGTTGTCTAGTCGTTCGGATGGAACGAAAAACCGATGTCCCGCGTGCACATTGGGGTGTACGTAAAGATCCCTTGACATTTGGAATTCGATTTAAGATTAGGCCGGGCAAAATATCCCTCATAGCACACTGTATGGCGTATGGCCGTCTGCATTAGCGCAGGTCGGAGCATAACAGTAGGACGTTAAACCCCACTTGATTTCATTTTATTTCTCATTCAAGGAGTTCACATAGCTAACTTTCCGATGGCTGTGTTGACAATTACATTAGATAAAATACATTCTCGGGGATGGGGGTGGGGCTCTTAGGATCGGAGGATTGTTTGCGTGTCATTCCTGTCGAATCCCATCACAGGCGCATCTAGTCCCTTCTTGGTCGATATAAAAACGAAATATAGTTCTGTGTTTTAATTAGATTGGTTATGCTAGAGGCCCCTACGTGGGCCAGCGAATTGAACCACATGTTAGTCCTGAAATTGCCTAGTTTGTTGCTCTCACCCTCTCTTTCTACCTCTCTATCTCTCTCTCTCTATCTGATTCATATAACAATGAAAAAATACAAGTTTACCATTATGCCTGCATTCACAAGCAAGTGTTGTGAAAATAGAACTACATTTTGTTCGATTTTAATTGTATTGTTTTGTCGAAATTTTGTTTTATTGTCTGCTTTCTCGACTGGCCATTATTTCAGATTACTAAAATCGTATCCTTCTTTGAAATGCTGTGGTAGAACTATCTCCTATAACTGAACCGTGAACTTTTAGCAAGATTTAATGGTAATTCCATGCTTTGTGTAGAGTAATGAATACAAAACGGACAATGTGCAGCTAATGTAAAATGGAATAAAAGGCAGACTTAGTGCTTGAAATAAAACACCAAACAATATAATAAAGCAGCTATTAATATAACTTGATGGATAATGTGTTAAAGCGTGGTGTTAAAAAACCGTTTCATTCTGTTACATGTTAGTGCGTGGTTAATACACAAAGTAATGTAAAGTTTGCATGGAATCTTTCAATTTACATGATTAAGTACCACACATTGTGCCGCTTTGCTTAATGTTTCCAAATATAAACTTGTTTTATTGTTATCCAAAATTCATGCTGACAAATGCATGCTGTTCTCAAGGATGGAAATAATATGAAGTGGGGTATAAAGGCCCACTTTTCTGCGCCGACTGAGCTAAAGAAATGAAATGGGGTTTAACGACCTATTGGTTTTTTTTCCGACTGGGTTAATAAAGATTTACCTTTACATGCACACAATCGTGTACACAGTGCCTCGGTTTTTCTTACCATCTACACAAATAGTCAACGCTGTGAAAGTTGGATTACAGCAAGATATATCATATTGTATTTGACTGTTTAATTACATACCCACGTAATTAAGGCTGTTTAAACGATTATTTATTGCAGATTATTTGAATGATTACACAATGCAGATTGTTAATCGTGGAGGGTTAGGTGGCCGAATAGTAAGCGCGTGCGCGTTGTATCAAAAGGCCTGCCATTGAGTCAAGTGTAGTGGTTTCGATTCACCGGTTGTACGTGACATGGAGTAGGTTCGCCTGGCAACCTCGTGGGTTTCCTAGCTCAAGCGAATTACTCGAACCTACTTTGTGTCGAGTGGAAGTTAAACCCAATTTCGCTTGCTCTGTTGAGTCGTTATACATACACAATATATAGATATATTCAAATTTCTAAGATTTCCCTTCGCCTTTGTCACTTCGCTTTCTTGAAATCTTCATAACGCATTGATCGTAGCATTGATTTATATGTTTAAATTATGACGGTGGCTATTGTTACGACGATGCTTTCATAGCCCCCCATCGGCGAAGTTAAAATCTGAATAGTCGTAAAAATAGTCCTTAACCTAACCCTTCCCATCTCTTAAGTGCTGTCTTCAGTTCTGAAAACGATGAAAATACTGCTCCTTTTTCAAAGTTGGATTTGGGGAGATTGGAAGCCATTTTGGAATTCGTTCTAAACTTTGCTCAGACTCGTCGTAACAATAGCCACTCTGTAAAATTATTTTTAGCATGTGTTTAACCAGCCCTTAAGCCCATATTTATTGTAGATATGCAATTATCAAAATGTAATGTTTAATCCCAGCTGCGGTCCTATGACTGTAGTGTTTGCTCCTTCCGGAATTATATTTTCATATAAGGGCTCAAAAATATGAAGATACAATGGTTGGAATTGGCCTTTGTATTGTAATAAAAAAACTATTTGTAAATAAAATTTCATCAATAAAAGACAAATTACTCATTTGTGGAATCGCAATGGAGATTTATTGTGTAAAAACTAATATTCCTATTAAACAATTTGGTTCGTTTCCTTGAAAGCATCGATGACAATCAACAATATTCGATGATGCACTTATTACCGGGGGACCGTTAATGAAAAGAATGTCTAATAGAAAGCTATCCCTAGAAAGAAGTCACCTATATACAACATTAATCTCCTAACTCCGTGTTTATAACAACCAGTAAACACCTATCAACATTATAAACAATGTTATTTTTTACTTCACTCAGTTGCCACAACATTAATACCGATATTAATTGCGATATTGGTGAATAATGGTCCCTAATTGAGTGAACTATCTATTACAATACATTGGCAATGAAGCGTTCAATTGTTGTGACTAAGTCGATATTTTTGTTGTAAATATCACTCGTCATTTACTATATTAGATATGTAGAATCATAACCATTAGAGAAATTCCTCGATTGGTCCCACTTCTATACTTTTAACAATTTGTTTTAATGGGACATGTCGTCGAAGTGAATTTATTAACAATATCGTATTCTCAAAGTACAGTAGTTTAACACAGTAATAAAGTTGATCACATCGTATTCTTACAATAAAATAGTTTATCAGGTTGTATTCGTAAAGTGAGATAATTTAACACATCGTCATCTCAAACAGTTGATCACATCGTAAAATTGTTTGTAACATCGTATTCTTACAGTAAAATAGTTTAACACGCTGATAACATCGTTAAATAGTTTACAACATTGTATGCCTAGAGTTCATTAGCTTAACACATCGTATTCGTAAACTCAAAAAGTTGATCACATCGTAAAATTGTTTATACCATCGTATTCGTAGAGTAAAATAATTTAACACGTCGTATTCGTAGAGTAAAATAGTTGATCACATCGTAAAATAGTTTACAACATCGTATTCTTACAGTATTTTGTTTTATCGCCCCGTATTCGCAAATTGAGATAGTTTAACACACCGCATTCGTACAGGACAATACTCGTAGTATGTCACAGACAGGCCTTATAAAGCACGTTGCTACCGTTTTAATATCGCGACCTACCAATAGTTATATGTATCAAATTATAAAATTCCTAATATAACCATTTCCCAGCTTAAACTTGGATTTAGTCATGTTCCTGACGCATCGGTCGCGAGTTTTATAACATCTAGCCGTTGCTAGATTACTCAGAAATGCGTTATCTACCTTTATTCCCTATACGTAAACAATAGCGTTGACCAATCAGACAAGTCAAATATAATCACCTCCACGGAAGCCTTGACACTGAACGAGCCTTAAACTTTGCGTTTAATATTATAAATCTGTGGATTGTACCTTCATTTTCTGTTTTATAAGTATATCATTAAAATATTTATATGTTTACGATCAGCGAAACATTCTTTTTGATAATATTAAACAAGAGCCTCTAAAACAACTTTATCTTCTAGTTGTAATATTCCATTAAAACTTGTGTCTCTGTAGACTAAATTCCATTGTCGGATTGTAATCTCCGATTGACTGATACACGTTACCAAATTTGACGACATCTAAAATTGTAATGGACCCCATCTCCCAAATCGCATAGATCCTTATCAAACGTTAAATGCAATTGTTTGTTAACTAATGGAGTTTAATGCTAAGTCATTGGTCCTTTAAGTGGCATCCCCACCCGAATGTCCCAGGTTAGAATTCCGGCTTAGGTTGAGATAAAACACCTAGGCTCTCACTTGTCTATGTTGATGCCTGTGGGACTGACTTGTATATCATTCCTACTCTTTTGCTGAAACCAAACCCGTAGTCGATCCGTGTATAAACTGCCCTGTACGTCAAATGTTAGGTGAAAATACCACTGTCTGTGCATATTCTCCCTCTAGCAACGTCTATGTCAGTCTCGATATGACCACAGTAATGTGAATATGTTGACGTGACCTTAAATCCCGCTTAATTCAATGCTATTGTGATTGTAATACGGGAACCACGTGGCTAAGTGGATAAGACGCTGGCTCGCTGGCCTTGGGCGCGCGTATGCGATCCCTGCATTAGCCGAGGAAGTTCAGGGGTGTAGGACCGAGGGCCTGACAAGAACAGCAGTCCAATCATTCGGATGGGGCGATAAAAGCGAGGTTCCATGTAATCATTGGCGTGCACGTAAAAGATCCCTAAGCAGTTGTAATTCGATAAAAGAGTAGGCCATAGCGCACTGTGTGGTGTATGCCCGTCTTCATTAGCCTCGTCGGAGCAGAACAGTAGGACGTTAAACCCCATTTCATTTCTTTGTAATACGTATTAGTAAATTAACACATAGAACAACATCTAAATTGCACCAGTTTCCCACCAGACAGTAGTTGGTGGACTTGACTTCCGGTTTGTTAGGAGACAAGGTCAATACGATATACATAGAGTGTAGCGAGCCATTAGTTTGCAATATCTTCCAGTTGAGTGATTGATGGGGACATAATAGATAGCTAATGGTGGCTACTATTTAAACGTCTTTCTAAAACGTTTCATTCAGTTTAGTAGTAATAGTTAAGGAGATTATTTATATTAGTATATAATACTAATGGTGGCTGTTGGCGGTCATATGAACTAATGGTAACAGTAAAGACTAATAACTGTTCAAACGATAGTGGCCGCAGTGCAAGGTATATAAGAAACAAGGTATAAAAATATCCCATTTCTGTTTTTTAGGGGGTGGTGGAGACAAAGAAACTAAGTTTTAACGATGATTCTGTCTTTCTTCTAGGATAAATAAATAAAAAAATAACTAAAGGGGAATAATAATTACTTAGTTTTATTATAGCGACGTCTCCTAAAAGCATGAGAAATTTATAACTTTCAAAATCATACATCTGCTTGAAGTACGCGTTTAATTAATCTTGATCCAGTAGGTCGAAAATTAGAGATTCTAATCCTCTTAGGTCAGTTGAGGTTACTGTAAAAAAAATCCCAAACGCCGAGTAAGACACCAAGAGTTATGAGCAGTGTACCCACTCCCCACACCCAACATCTCCCCATGACCTTCTACACTAGAAGATGGAATTAGAGGTGTTCTCGTGATTGTGTTTGTAAATGGTACCCCTGTGGATATTTGGAATTGAAAGTAGGCCTTAAATTGTACTATGTTCAAACTTATGTTTATCATATAATCAAAAACAATAATTACTTTTATTTATGACTATGACGTACAATTTCATTTTACAAAAAGGTTATTTCGCTTTTAGTACCACAGTTTAGTAGGTGATTACAGATATCAGTATGAATACATCGTGATTCATTGAACATGGTTAATGGTTATAGCTATTGACTAAATAAAGTTAAAATCTGTATTGTAGTAAACATTAGGTACTAAGTGACTTATCACCATCACTCTTCTGTACCGATTGCTTTTAAACTACTTTTCACAACAAACTACCATTAACATCAATGGTAAATATCACCAATCAATCTAAACCATACAAGAACTCCAAGTTCAACCATAAATAGAAATTGGGTTTAACGTCCACAATCTAGGTCATTTCGGGAGTAACATAGAATTCAATTTTATTTCATTAAATCGCTTGAACGTAGGGGTCTTCAGCAGTGGGAGGAAACAGGAGTGCCCGCAGAAAACCCACGTGCATATTGGTCTTTAGCAGTGGGGGAAAACCCATGAGGTTGGACAGGCGACAATATTCCTTGTCACATACAACCGGGAAATCGAAACAACACCAACTGATTCAATCACAGACCTTATGATACAACGCGCACGCACCCCTTGACTATTCGTTTACCCCGATACCACTACAAACCTAACAAACTGGTGTCAAATTTTTATCAAACATCACTTTCGAAACTAACGTGCAAACACTTCTTCTGGGAAAAAAAATCACCGCAATTTTAAGACTCTCTTATGGACCACCCATGATGAAAAAAAAGTTGAGACTCTCTTTACCTGATATTACACGTCGTGTGTATCTAACTCTTACCGTAACATGACTCTTTTATAGACCTTAATCTTACTGCAATGTCAATGGTAAATTATGGAAACTTCAAGACCCGTGTATAGTCCGTTATGTTACTGTAATATCTAATTCTATGTCACGATATCTTAAAGACCCTCATATCTTACTGCAATTGTATAATACTATATGTTGTTCCCTTTTCCTTTCAGGGAACAGATAAAGAAGTAGATGGTGTCCTGGTCGGTTTTCAACAGCCGAGCAAAAAGAGTGTTCAACCTTTCACCATAGCCGATTTAGATGATTCAGAAGAAAGTGCTGAGAAACGTTACTTTGATTCTCTTGGTGGCGCTTATGTGCATAGTTTTAAACGTAGTGGCGCAGGAGTAAATAAAAACAAACTTTCGAGTAACATTAAAAGAGCTTTTGATTCATTGGGAGGCATCGGAGTTCATAGTTTCAAAAAGCGCGATTCGAAAAGATCATTTGATGATCTAGGAGGAATCAATGTTCACGGTTTTAAAAGATCTCTCGATAATCTCGGTGGAGTAAATGTTCATGGATACAAGCGAGGATTTGATAATCTAGGAGGTGTCAACGTCCACGGGTTCAAACGCGGTTTTGATGATCTAGGTGGAATTGACGTCCATGGGTTCAAACGTGGGTTTGATGATCTTGGTGGAATCAACGTCCATGGGTTCAAGCGTGGGTTCGATGATCTTGGTGGAGTCAATGTGCACGGGTTCAAGCGCGGGTTTGATGATCTTGGTGGCATCAACGTCCATGGGTTCAAGAGAAGCTTTGATGATCTCGGCGGAGTGAATGTTCATGGATTTAAAAGAGGTTTTGACAATCTAGGGGGCATGAATGTCCATGGTTTCAAACGGGGTTTCGATGATTTGGGTGGCATAAATGTGCATGGATTCAAGAGGGGATTCGATGATCTAGGAGGAATAAACGTTCACGGATTTAAAAGAGGGTTCGACAACCTAGGTGATATGAATGTACATGGCTTTAAACGTGGCTTTGATACACTGGGTGGATTAAACGTCCACAGCTTCAAGAGAGCTTTCGATAACCTCGGTGGCATGAACGTCCATGGATTTAAAAGAAGCTTCGATGATCTTGGCGGAGTGAATGTCCATGGGTATAAGAGATCCTTAGATAATTTAGGGGACACTAACGTACATGGGTTTAAGAGAGGCTTAGATGAACTTGGTGGTATTAATGTTCATAGCTTCAAAAGGGACTCAAACTCTGATAATGAAGAGCGGTAATAAATTACATGATTGGTAATATAACGACAAAGGGAGTGGAAAAAGAAATATATCTTGGAGGACGATTGCTGTAATAAAGATGTACATTTTTGTAACTCGTTTAACTTGATGATAAAAATGTTTTTAAACCTCGTGTTCTCGTTCGTTTTTATAAATCATATGTATAGGGGATGGCGGAATGACCATAATATCGGTATCTGAAATAATAGAGCCATTTATCTGCACCCGGCAAAATATACAATTTAGCCAGTTTCAAGAACACAGATAACTGTTGCATATATTCTGTCCTTTGTGGTGGAAATTCCATGACACAAACATAATCACTCGGGCCCAATGGGCAACAAGTCACCCCCTCACCCGACCAGGAGATATCAACAAAACAAGACCACGTCCCAAGCATCTCCACGTAAAATTAGCCATGGGAGCTGCAATTCGACGACGAAAAGGCACCCGCGCCGATGTCCGGAAAAATGTTCCTCATAGCACAACAGGTTGGCGGCGTATGTCCATCTGAATTCACGTGGTTGGTCCAGAACAATAGGACCCTAAACCACAATTAACGCCTTTTTTCAGCACACCACTATATAAGAGACCCTAGCTACGGAAGTAAGTAGTAAGTTTCAAACCTTCATGTCTTTGACATATAGAAGGGAGATAACTTCATGTAGCAAGGCTCAATTATTATTCCTCTCAAACTTGTCCCCTGTTGCGATGAACAAGATACGATAGAGAGGGAAATGGGATTTAATGACCAATTGATAAAAACTAGGTTATTTCGGTACTAATATGTGGTTTTATTTCAATTCGATAATTAGTGGGGGTATTTAGCAGTTGGAGAAAACGGTACGAACCGGAGAAAACCCATGAGGTTGGACAGGCAACCCTGTTCATTGTGACGTACAACCGGGGGAATCGAAACTACTTCAGTTGTCTCGATGGCAGATTTTATGATGTAGCGCACACGCGCTAAGCATTCGGCCATCCCCCCTCCCCCTCCCCCCACAAAAAACACGAACAAGAAAGACCAGATCAATGGCCTCTATTTGAAAACGATATCATGGACTCGAGTGTCTTTGTCTAAAGAACAGCAGAGAGACAAGGCTGGTTGGCAAATGGATATTCGATAAGTGAAATCCCTGGATGCATAATTATGACCTTAAACCTTATCTTCTTCTGTCCAAATCATAATAATAATACAATCGAAATAGTCCACCAACATGCCGCATCGAGTGGGTGGAAACGGCCATGTTGCAAACTCCAATGAGCCCAGTGAGTACACGGGCAAGTTATTAATCAGTCCACGGGACATGTTATTTCACTCATTGTTTCTTGGCTTTGCCTCAATGATTGAGGGGGAGGGGGTTGATAGCCAAATGGTTAGCTAGTGCGTGCTGTATAATAAAGCCTGTTATTGAGTTCAGTGTTGTCGACTTCAATCGTCAATTTAGGACTTACAATGTCAGTAAATAAGCTTAGTTTGTGTTCTCAAGACAACCCAAACCTTGTATGCTTGCACTACACTGACAAGTGGAAAGCACGGTACAAAAATCAGGGGAGTAAACTTGCCAATTAAGTTAGCTAAATCACAACCTAAACCTGTAAAGATGTTTACGTTAATTATATATCGCACAGACGTAACATGCCTTCCGGTTCATCGTACATGTGTGGGGCCTGTTCGTCTACTTCCGGCAGATATTCAGCCACTGGTGTCAATTATAGCCGATGACCTGGCGATAATCAAGTATTAAAGCTTGGAAAAGCCCTATTAAATATGGCGTCTTTTATCAACAGCAGGTGAATGAATAGTGTTGATAATAATTATCAAAGAAAACAATTAAATCACGAGGCTTTATTACAATTGATTGACACCTTGTCAACCGTTCACCATATTGCTTTCTTTCTGTTGATAATTTCGTCTTTTTAGTATGATATTGATATTAGATTATAACACCAAATAGACCAATTCATACTCAGACGCCTAATCAAAATATTATTTAGTATGTTATCTATTAATTGATGGAATATAACGTACTGGGCTGAGGTTATCGATACTCAATAACCCTCACATACATAACAAGTAGTGATGACTGTCGTACACGAGACAGTGTGTGCGTACCTCCTCGAACACCTGATATCACTTCTCATTTAAGGACAGTTGTCTAGTCGTTCGGATGGGACGAAAAACCGAGGTCCTGGGTTCACATTGGGGTGTACGTAAAGATCCCTTGACATTTGGAATTCAATATAAGAGTGGGCCGGGCAAAATATCCTCATAGCACACTGTATGGCGTATGACCGCCTACATTATCGCTAGTCGGAGCAAAACAGTAGGACGTTAAACCCCATTTCATTTCATTATGTTTCTCACTCAAGGAGTTCACATAGCTAACTTTCGGATGTCTGTGTTGACAATTACATTAGATAAAATACATTCTCGGGGGTGGGGGTGGGGCTCTTAGGATCGGAGGTTTGTTTGCGTTTCATGTCTGTCGAATCCCATCACAGGCGCATCTAGTCCCTTATTTGTCGGTACAAAATCGAAAAATAGTTCTGTGTTTTAATTACATTGGTTATGCTAGAGGCCCCTACGTGGGCCAGCGAATTGAACAACATGTTAGTCCTAAAATTACCTAGTTTGTTGCTCTCCCCCCTATCTCTCTCACTCTCTTTCTCTCTCTCTCTCTCTCTCTCTCTCTCTGATTCATATAACAATGAAAGAATACCAGTTTACCATTATGGCTGCCATCACAAGCAAGTGCCATGAAAGAAGAAATACATTTTGTTCGATTTTAATTCTATAGTTTTGTCGAAATTTTGTTTTATTGTCTGCTTTTTCGACTGGCCATTAGCTCAGATTAGTCGGCTTTTAATAATAAAATCGTATCCTTTTTTGAAATGCTGTGGTAGAACTATCTCCTATAACTGAACCGTGAACTTTTAGCAACATTTAATGGTAATTCCATGCTTTGTGTAAAGTAATGAATACAAAACGGACAATGTGCAGCTAATGTAAAATGGAATAAAAGGCAGACTTAGTGCTTGAAATAAAACACCAAACAATATAATAAAGCAGCTATTAATATAACTTGATGGATAATGTGTTAAAACGTGGTGTTAAAAAAACCGTTTCATTCTGTTACATGTTAGTGCGTGGTTAATACACAAAGTAATGTAAAGTTTGCATGGAATCTTTCAATTTACATGATTAAGTCCCACACATTGTGCCTCTTTGGTTAATGTTCCAAATATAAACTTGTTTTATTGTTATCCAAAATTCATGCTGACAAATGCATGTTGTTCTCAAGGATGGAAATAATATGAAGTGGGGTATAAAGGCCCACTTTTCTGTGCCGACTTAGCTAAAGTAATGAAATGGGGTTTAACGACCTATTGGTTTTTTCCGACTGGGTTACTAAAGATTTACCTTTACATGCACATAATCGTGTACACGGTGCCTCGGTTTTTCTTACCATCTACACAAATAGACAACGCTGTAAAAGTTGGATTACAGCAAGATATCATATTTTGTTTGACTGTGTAATTACATACCTGCGTAATTAAAACAGTTAAAACGATTGTTTATTGCAGATTATTTGAATGATTACACAATGCAAACTGTTAATCGTGGAGGGTAAGATGGCCGAATGGTTAGCGCGTGCGCGTTGTATCAAAAGGCCTGCCATTGAGTCAAATGTAGTGGTTTCAATTCACCGGTTGTATACGTGATTCAAGTGTAGTTGTTTCGATTCATCGGTTGTACGTAACATGGAGTAGGTTCGCCTGTCCAACCTCAAGGGTTTTCTCGCTCAAGCGAATAACGCGAACCTACTTTGTGTCGAGTGGAAGTTAAACCCCATTTCGCTCACTTGAATCGTCGTACATACACAGTCACAATATTTAGTTATATTGAAATTTCTAAGATTTCCCTTTGCCTCCGTCACTTCCCTTTCTTGAAATCTCCATAACGCATTTATCGTAGCATTGATTTATGTGTTTAAATTGTGGCAGTGGCTTTTGTTACGACGATGCTTTCAAAGCCCTCCATCGGCGAAGTTAAAATCTGAATAGTCGTAAAAATAGTCCTAAACCTAACCCTTCCCATCTCTTAATTGCTGTCTTCAGTTCTGAAAACGATGAACATATTGCTCCTTTTTTAAAGTTGGATTTGGGGAGATTGGAAGCCATTTTGGAATACGTTCTAAACTTTGCTCAGACTCGTCGTAACAATAGCCACTCTGTAAAATTATTTTTAGGATGTGTTTAACCAGCCCTTAAGCCCATATTTATTGTAGATATGCAATTATAAAAATGTAATGTTTAATCCCAGCTGCGGTCCTATGACTGTAGTGTTTGCTCCTTCCGGAATTATATTTTCATATAAGGGCTCTAAAATACGATGATACAATGGTAGAAATTGGCAATTGTATTGTAATAATAAAACCATTTGTAAATAAAATTTCATCAATAAAAGACAACTTATTCATTTGTAGAAATCGCAATGGGCATTTATTGTGTAAAAACTAATATTCCTATTGAACAATTTGGTTCGTTTCCTTAAAAGCACCGATGACAATCGACAATATTCGATGATGTACTAATTACCGGGGGACCGTTAATGAAAAGAATGTTTAACAGAAAGCTATCCCTAGAAAGAAGTCACCTATATACAACATTAATCTCCTAACTCCGTGTTTATAACAACCAGTAAACACCTATCAACATTATAAACAATGTTATTTTTTACTTCACTTAGTTGCCACAACATTAATACCGATATTAATTGCGATATTGGTGAATAATGGTCGCTAATTGAGTGAACTATCTATTACAATACGTTAGTAATGAAACGTTCAATTGTTGTGACTAAGTCGATATTTTTTGTTGTAAATATCACTCGTCATTTACCACATTAGATATGTAGAATCAGACCCATTAGAGAAATTTCACGATTGGTCCCACTTCTATACTTTTAACAATTTGTTTTAATGAGACATTTCGTCGAAGTGAACTTATTACCAGCATCTTATTCTCAAAGTACAGTAGTTTAACACAGTAATAAAGTTGATCACATCGTATTCTTACAATTAAAAAGTTTATCAGTTTGTATTCGTAAAGTGAGATAGTTTAACACATCGTCATCTCAAACAGTTGATCACATCGCAAAATAGTTTACAACATCGTATTCCTAGAGTAAAATAATTTATCGCCCCGTATTCGCAAAGTGAGATAGTTTAACACATCGCATCCGTACAGCAAAATACTCGTAGTATGTCACAGACATGCCTTAGAAAGCACGTTGCTACGGTTATAATATCGCGACAAACCAATAGTTATATGTATCAAACCTATTTTGAACATGGGGATAATAATAATAATAATAATAATAATCACGTCATTTTACAAGGGTAGCAAATTAGGCCTGAGGCCTTTTTCCAATTTGGCCCTTGGCACAGATCGTGCGAATGATTTCGATCATTACTGCAGGAAGAAACCGAAGAACTTGGGGGAAACCTGCCTGATCGGACGGGAGACCGAAAATCCCTCTCACTTACAACGATAAAGTTTATGCCCAGAGCTGGGATTAAACCCTCGTTGCATTGGTGAGAAGCCGCCTCTCTATCGCCACGGCTATCCGACCAGCTAAGGATCACGGTGGCTAAGTGGACAAGGCGCTGGTTCGCTACCCTGGAGGCCGGGTGTTCGATCCCTGCTTTGGCCGAGAACGTTCATCTCGATTTTCCGAAGTGATTTGCCCTTGTCAGTGATGCAGAAGGAGGGCCCGACAAGGACATCTGTCTAGTCGTTCGGATGGGACGAAAAACCGAGGTCCCGTGTACACATTGGAGTGCACGTAAAAGATCCCTTGGCAGTTGGAATCCGATAAAAGAGTAGGCCGTAGCGCCACTGCCCGGGCAAAATTTCCCTCATAGCACATTGTATGGGGTATGCCCGTCTTCAATTAGCTCAGGTTAAGTGCATAACAGTTGGACGTTAAACCCCATTTCATTCATTCATTCATTATTTTGAGCATACGACTTATCAAATGCATTTGATGTCCATTTGATACAATATTAATATCCACTCCCGATTCTCCATTTACAATTCATGTAACGGTTTCCCAGCTAAAACCTGGGTTTAGTCATGTTCCTGAAGCAACGATCGCAAGTTTTATAACATCTAGCCGTTGCTAGATTATCAGAAATGCGTTATCTACCTTTATTTCCTACACGTACACAATAGCGTTGACCAATCAGACAAGTCAAATGTAATCACATCCACGGAAGCCTTGACACTGCACGAGCTTTAAACCTTGCGTTTATTTTATAAATCTGGATTTTTCAGTGGATTGTACCTTCATTTTTTTGTTTTTATAAGTATATCATTGAAATATTTATATGTTTACGATCAGGGAAACATTCTTTTTGATATTATTAAACAAGAGCCTCTAAAACAACCTTATCATCTAGTTGTAATATTCCATTAAAACTTGTGTCTCTGTAGACTAAATTCCATTGCCAGATTGTAATCTTCGATTGACTGATACAAGTTACCAAATTTAACGACATCTAAAATTGTAATTAACCCCATCTCCCCTATCGCATAGACCCTTTTATCAACCGTGAAATGCAATTGTTTGCTAACAAATGGAGTTTAATGCTAGGTCTTTTGCCCTTTAAGTGGCATCCCCACCCAACATTCTTTTAATTGCAATTGTCAAGGTTCTTGTCGAGCATTTAGAGTTTCTATCTCGTAGAAGACTTTTCGTGTCAGCTCGAAAGCCTCATACTATAACAAGTAAATAAAGACTCAACGAATATTCATGGTCCACACTGGGATTCAGGTAGAAAGGATGGAAAAGGACATTCCACACTTCATGTTTTTTTGAACAACATACAAGAAAATGCCGTCTCGTTCATGCACTGTCTAAATCATCCATCACAGCTGCCTGATCATTTATTCTAGACATCTCGACGCGCAAAAGTTCCTAACCTCAAAAATAATTATGTTGGAGCATGCACTGGCGTGTTTATGAGAGAGGGAGACAACGGGTTTAACGTCCACTTGACACAAATAAGGCCATTTCGAGACTATGAATTAAGCGTCAAAGCTATCGGGTTGGGGAGAGAGGACATTTACCTGTTGACCAGAATGCCCCAGGTTAGAATTCCGGCTAAGGTTGAGAAAAACACCCCGGCTCTCACTTGTCTGTGTCTGTGTTGTATATTATTCCTACTCTTTTGCGGAAACGAAACCCGTGGTCGATCCGTGTATAAACTGCCCTGTACGTCAAATGTTAGGTGAAAATACCACTGCCTGTGTATATTCTCCCTCTAGCAACGTCTATGCCAGTCTCAATATGACCACAGTAATGTGAATATGTTGACGTGACCCTAAATCCCGCTTAATTCAATGCTATTGTCTTTGTAGTACGGGAACCATGTGGCTAAGTGGGTAAGACGCTGGCTCGCTAGCCTTGGGGTCGCGTATGCGATCGCTGCATTAGCCGAGTAAGTTCATTGGGATTTTCCGACGTGTTTCCCCCTAGTAAGTGGTGTAGGACCGAGGGCCTGACAAGAACACCAGTCTAATCGTTCTGATGGGGCGAAAAACCGAGGTCCCGTGTACATACTTGCGTGCACGTTAACTATCCCTTAGCAGTTATAATTCGATAACAGAGTAGGCCATAGCGCACTGTATTGTGTATGCCCGCCTTCATTAGCCCCGTCGGAGCAGAACAGTAGGACGTTAAACCCCATTTCATTTCTTTGTAATAAGTATAAGTAAACTGACACATAGAACAACATCTAAATTGCACCAGTTTCCCACCAGAGAGTAGTTGGTGGACTTGACTTCCGGTTTGTTAGGAAACAAGGTCAATACATAGAGTGTAGCGAGCCATTAGTTTGCAATATCTTTCAGTTGAGTGATTGATGGGGACATAATAGATAGCTAATGGTGGCTACTATTAAAACGTCTTTCCAAAACGTTTCATTCAGTTTAGTAGTAATAGTTAAGGAGATTATTTATATTAGTATATAATACTAATGGTGGCTGTTGGCGGTGATATAAAGTAATAGTAACAGTAATGACTAATAACTGTTCAAACAATAGTGGCCACAGTGCAAGGTATATAAGACACAAGGTATAAAACTATCCCATTTCTGTTTTTTTAGGGGGTGGTGGAGACAAAACAACTAAGTTTTAACGATGATTTTGTCTTTCTTCTAGGATAAATAAATAAAAAAATAACTAAACGGAATAATAATTACTTAGTTTATTATAGCGACGTCTCCTAAATGCATGAGGAATTTGTAACTTTCAAAATCATACATCTGCTGGAAGTACGCGTTTAATTAATCTTGATCCAATTGGTCGAAACTTAGAGATTCTATCCTCTTAGGTCAGTTGAGGTTATTGTATAAAAATCCCCAAACGCCGAGTTCGACACCAAGGGTTATGAGGAGTGTCCCCCACTCCCCACTCCCAACATTTCCCCATGACCTTCTACACCAGAAGATGTATTAGAGGGGTTTTCGTGATTGTGTTTGCTAAATGAACTCCTGGGGATATTTGAAATTGAAAGTAGGCCTTTAATTGTACTATGTTCAAAGTTTTGTTTACCAGAGAATCAAAAACAATAATTACTTTTATTTATGACTATAAAGTACAATTTCACATTTTTACAAAAAGGTTATTTCGCTTTTAGTACAACAGTTTAGTAGGTGATTACAGATATCAGTATGAATACATCGTGATTCATTGAACATTGTTAATGGTTATAGCTATTGACTATAAATAAAGTTAAAATTTGTATTGTAGTAAACATTAGGTACTAAGTGACTTATCACAATCACTCTTCTGTACCGATTGCTTTTAAACTACTTTTCACAACAAACTACCATTAACATCAATGGTAAATTTATCACCAATCAATCTATACCATATGAGAACTCCAAGTTCAACCATAAATATAAATGGAGTTTAACGTCTACAATGTAGGTCGTTTCGCGAGTAACATATGTCTCAGCAGTGGGAGGAAACAGGAGGGCCCGCAGAAAACCCACGTGTGTAGGGGTCTTTAGCAGTGAGGGAAACCGGGGGACTAAGAGAAAACCCACGAGGTTAGACAGGCGAGAACGCCAAGTTCAACCATAGATAGAAATGGAGTTTAACGTTCATAATCTAGGTCATTTCGGGAGTAACATATGTTTCAATTTTATTTCAATAATTCGCTTGCGCGTAGGGGTCACCAGCAGTGGGAGGAAACGGATAGGCCCGCAGAAGACCCACGTGCGCAGGGGTATTTGGCAGTGGGGGGAAACCGGAGGACTCAGGCGACACTATTCCTTGTCACGTACAACCGGGATTCGATACAACAACAGCTGACTCAATGAAACCACTTATGATACAACGCGCACGAATCCCCCTTGACTATGTCATGATATCTTTAAGACCCTCATATCTTACTGTAATTGTCTAATACTATATTTTGTTCCCTTTTTATTTCAGGGAACAGATAAAGAAGTAGATGGTGTCCTGGTCGGGTTTCAACAGCCGAGCAAAAAGAGTGTTCAACCTTTCACCATAGCCGATTTAGATGATTCAGAAGAAAGTGCTGAGAAACGTTACTTTGATTCTCTTGGTGGCGCTTATGTGCATAGTTTTAAACGTAGTGGCGCAGGTGAAAATAAAAACAAACTTTCGAGTAACATTAAAAGAGCTTTTGATTCATTAGGAGGCATCGGAGTTCATAGTTTCAAAAAGCGCGATTCGAAAAGATCATTTGATGATCTAGGAGGAATCAATGTTCACGGTTTTAAAAGATCTCTCGATAATCTCGGTGGAGTAAATGTTCATGGATACAAGCGAGGATTTGATAATCTAGGAGGTGTCAACGTCCACGGGTTCAAACGCGGGTTTGATGATCTTGGTGGAATTGACGTCCATGGGTTCAAACGTGGGTTTGATGATCTTGGTGGAGTCAATGTACACGGCTTCAAGCGCGGGTTTGATGATCTTGGTGGCATCAACGTTCATGGGTTCAAGCGAAGTTTTGATGATCTCGGCGGAGTGAATGTTCATGGATTTAAAAGAGGTTTTGACAATCTAGGGGGCATGAACGTCCACGGTTTTAAACGGGGTTTCGATGATTTGGGTGGAATAAATGTGCATGGATTCAAGAGGGGATTTGATGATCTCGGGGGAATAAACGTTCACGGATTTAAAAGGGGATTCGACAACCTAGGTGGTATGAATGTACATGGCTTTAAACGTGGCTTTGATACACTGGGTGGATTAAACGTCCACAGCTTCAAGAGAGCTTTCGATAACCTCGGTGGCATGAACGTCCATGGATTTAAAAGAAGCTTTGATGATCTTGGCGGAGTGAATGTCCATGGGTATAAGAGATCCTTAGATAATTTAGGGGACACTAACGTACATGGCTTTAAGAGAGGCTTAGATGAACTTGGTGGTATTAATGTTCATAGCTTCAAAAGGGACTCAAACTCTGATAATGAAGAGCGGTAATAAATTACATGATTGGTAATATAACGACAAAAGGAGTGGAAAAAGAAATATATCTTGGAGGACGATTGCTGTAATAAAGATGTACATTTTTGTAACTCGTTTAACTTGATGATAAAAATGTTTTTAAACCTCGTGTTCTCGCTCTTTTTTATAAATAATATGTATAGGGGATGGCAAAATGATGTTAATATTGGTATCTGAAATGTATATTTATCTGCACCCGGCAAAATATACAATTCAGCTAGTTTCAAGAATATAGCTAATAAATATTGTTGCATATATTCTGTCCTTTGTGGTGGAAATTCCATGATATAAACAAAATCACTGGGGCTCAGTAGACAAGAACCCCCCCCCCCCCCCCCCGACCAGGAGATACCAACAAAACCAGATCCCGTCCCTAGCATGTCCACGTAAAGTAAGCCATGGAAGCTGGAAATAATACACGCCGATGTCCGGTAAATTGTCCTTTATAGCTTTCGGCGAGTTCCATCTTCATTCGCCTCGATGGTCCGTAACAATAGGACGTTAAACCACAATTCACTTCATTTTTATTAGCACACCACTATATAAATGAAGTGAAATGGGGTTTAACGTCCTACTGTTAAGCACCTACCCTGGGCTAATGGAAGACGGGATACCACTATATAAAGGACCCTGGCTACGGACAGGAAGTGGCAAGTTTCAACCTTCGTGTCTTTGAAATATAGAAGGGGGATAACTTCATGTAGCAAGGCTCAATTATTATTTGATAGAGAGGTAAATGGGATTAAATGACCAATTGATAAAAACTAGGTTATTTCGGTACTAATATGTGTTTTTTTTTTAATTCGATAATTAGTGGGGGTATTTAGCAGTGGGAGAAAACCGCACGAACCGCAGAAAACCGACGAGGTTGGACAGGGAATCATACACCTTGTGACGTACTACCGGGGAATCGACACTTCGCCAGTTGACTCTATGGCAGACCTTTATCTCTATCTTCTTCTGTCCAAATCATAATAATAATACAATCCAAATAGTCCATCAACATGCCGCTTCGAGTGGGTGGAAACGGCCATGTGGCAATGTCCAATGAGCAAGTAATTAATCAGTTCACCGGACATTGTAACTCATTGTTTCTTGGCTATGTCCCAGGTATTGAGTCGCATGTCCAGCCTCGTGGGTTTTCTCCGGGTCCCCCAGTTTCCTCCAATTGCTAAAGACCCCTACGCGCAAACGAATTATTGAAATAAAAGTAAACCTTATGTTAGTCCCGAAATGGCCTAGTTTGTGTGGAATGAACGTTAAACCCCATTTCTCTCTCTCTCTCTCTCCCTCTCTCTCTCTCTCTCTCTCTCTCCAATGATTGGGGATTCGTTTAAGTTATTTGCCCTTGGATTTATCTACTCATTCCATCTTGGAATACTTGAGGTTACTTACAATAGCATTGCTACCAATAGGACTTTCCAGCTTACATGGACCGCTAACCTTAAGAATGAATGGGACCATTACAACACTTCGCATCCATATTCTGGGGCCATAATTTAGAATTTGATCCCGTAGCAGATAATGTCGGATTACCTCCCTTGATCTCTCTAAGTCCTTCATTGTTAGCCAATAAACAAAAAAAAAAACCTCAAGCTTCATTTATATTTTACAAATGTAATAATTTGACAATTGTGCCAATCAAATTCCACCTACAAAATAAATACAATCCCATTGATTAATGGGTGTGGATAGCTGAATAGTTATCGTGCGCGCTGTGTCATAAAGCCTGCCACTGAGTCCAGAGGCGTAGTTTCGAATCCCCGGTTGTACGTGGCAGGGAGTGGGGTCGCCTGTCCAACCTCGTGGGTTTTCACCGGGTCCTCCGGTTTCCTCCCACTGCTAAAGACCCCTACATGCAAGCGAATTATTGAAATACAATTGAACCACGTTTTAGTTTCGAAATTACCTAGTTTGTGTCGAGTGGACGTTAAACCCCATTCTCTATCCCTCTCTCTCTCTCTCTCTCTCTCTCTCTTTTATTGATTAATAGTTCATTAGTTGTATTTGTATATAAATTTTCCCTGTATAATATTTTCATCATCATTTTGTTTGATAACGTTGAGAGAACCCTCAAAGAAACGTGACTTTAATTAAATGGTAATTGGGTTTCTTATTAAGTGTGTGTGTGTTATTATGTGTGTCAATTGCTAAATGCCACTTAAATAAGAAATTTGCAAATGTTACAACCAATCTCACAGAGACACTATTATAATGCCATACGTACGATACGCTGATTTGTGATGGCCATGCGTGGACCAGGGTATATTTAATGTAACGACAAAGCAATCTGCTCAATTAAATCTAAAGAAAAGCTTTTATTAAGATTTTAAATGGGCAACACTCTGGGTATAATTCTGTAGAACCTTGAAAGACGTGACAAAAAAATTATACAGTACATTCCACACACCAACCTGCTGCATGTAAGTATTGAAGTGTAGTTCCATGATTCATAATGAGGATTTCCTAAACCATATCAAATCCAAAGAATTAAGTAGCTTGTAGATTTATTTGGCTTGTGGGGGTGGGGGTCGCCTATGTTTCCTATCTATATGAAAACAAATGTTTTTTATAATCGTTTCCAATATACACTCTGCTGACTTTTTTGTATTGCACTGAATGGCTAAATACAACACAATGGGGGGGGGGGGATCACGGTGGCTAAGTGGATAAGGCGCTGGTTCGCTAGCCTGGAGGTCGGGTGTTCGATCCCTGCATTGTCCGAGAAAGTTCATCTTGATTTCCGACGTGATTTCCCCTTGTCAGTGATGCAGAAGGAGGGCCTGACAAGGATAGCTGCCTAGTCGTTCGGATGGGACGAAAGACCGAGGTCCCGTGTACACATTGGAGTGCACGTAAAAGATCCCTTGGCAGTTGGAATTCGATATAAGAGTAGGTCGTAGCGCCGCTGCCCGGGCAAAATTTCCCTCATAGCACACTGTATGGCGTATGCCCGTCTTCAATTAGCCCAGGTTAAGTGCATAACAGTAGGACGTTAAACCCCATTTCATTCATTCATTCATTACAACACAATGATTAGGCCTATATCGTGTCTCCCAATGAAAACACTCGTTGGTTTGTACACATGTAGAAACACGTTTCGACAAGAGTTATATAATCTTTCCTTGCCTACACTCTGTTGTGTTTTTACTGCGCTGAACGACTAAATACCACACAATGATTAGGCCTATATTGCGTCTCCCCAACTTTAAAGGAACTTTAAGGGGGTGGGATGGCCTAGTGGTCTAGAGTGCCGCGCTTAGACCTCTATCTGGCCGGTCACCTCTGGCTTGCGGCTGTGGTTTCGAGCCCTATTGTGAGCGTATGTGACATGGAGATAGGGGGAGGGGGCTTCTCAACCTCGTGGGTTTTCTCCGGGCACTGCTAAAGACTCCTACGCGCAAGCGAATTATTGAAATAAAATTAAACCATATTATGTTAGTCCCGAAATGACCTAGTTGTGTTGAGTGGACGTTAAACCCCATTTCTCTCTCTCTCTCTCTCCCCAACTTTAATTGATCCGTATTAAAACTTATTAAATATATTTAATTAAGCTTGTGAATACACACACCCACAATGTCCCCCATCGACCATTTTTATTAAATCCCACAAACCAGTTATTAACTGTTGTAAACATCGAGTTCAAGTCAATAATAGACACCGTCTTCTAGCCATTACATCTTGTTATTGGTAGGGAAATGGTAAATGACCGACTAATCGCGTCTATATTGGATCTTTTGTATGACCAAGCTTGGTCTTTGTTCCGTCAAGAACTTCTAAATTATCAGCGGCGTCCCGGAGCACAGTGGAAGTTAATTGGGCCATACGAGATGTGATGGAAAGTAATACGGCCGCCACAATTATATCATAAAAACCCTTGGTTTATGGCCATTTTTATTCAGCCCACGCTTCTGATATGATTATCGGCTGATAGACTCGCCAATGATAGTCAAAGCTGCCGTAGATTGTTTTATGGTACCGGGTTAGGACATGAGGCATTACTCCATTGACATAACAACCGTGCAAAGTATATCAACCAGTTCGCTTTCAAAGACAGTGTTAGCATCTATTTAACGAACAGAGCTTTAAACAAAGACGGGGTGACGACATCTGAAGGACTTCATCATGTCAAATGCGATTTTATTTACGAACCATCTAACTCAAAGAATAGACTATTACTTGCCGGTTTAACAACTTTCTATGATCGAGTTTGTGGCTTTAGCAAAAATATTTCGGATCGTAGCTTAAAGCAGGATAGACGAAAATGCAACAAATATCGTTGGTTATGTTAGGGTTTTAAATAACAAAAAGAGTAGTATCGTTCTTTATGAAAATAGTAGGTGTGTGTGTGTGTGGGGGGGGGGGGGGGTGGTAAGAACGTGCGTGCTGTATCTTAAGGTCTGTCATTGAATCAACTGGGGTGGTTTCGATTCCCGAGTTGTACGCGACAAGGTGGATGGTCACCTGTCTAACCTCGTGGGTTTTTCTCTTGGGCCCACGGCTTAAGACCCTACGCGCAATCGAATTATTGAAATAAAATTGAACCATATGTTAGTCGCGATTTGACGTAGTTGGTGTGGAGTGGACATTAAACCCAAGTTTTCTTTCTCTCTCTCACCTCCGGTATGGCGCCAGGTACTATAATAGAGAAAAGGCTTAGGGTTAGGGTTATGGCAAGGAGTGGAGTATATCATTTCGTCAAACTAATACTTATAGTTCATAAGGTTTTTGCAAGACCAGCTGTTAATGCTTCAACGAAATGAATGCCAATTCGTAAATGATTGGACTGCCTATCAAATCAGCAAAATGGTGCCCGTGCAGCGGAGTTTCTGGCTAGTGCTCTGCACCACTGCCAGGAACTGTCTATACCAACATCGAGATTGAACTCTGGACAGTGCCATACTCAATCATTCACCATGTCTTTCAAATGCTCAGTTTTAATTGGAGAACGACGGTCGCCACAATTTAAGACAGACTCAATATAGTGCCATCCGACATATAAAGCCCCTTTGACATGTACGCATTTTCGCGGCGTGTCCGCGGGCCTTTTCGTCGGTTACATGGAAACGGACCCAATACGTTCGCATAGACCGCGTACATAGAAAACTTGCCTAAAGTGCATTCAAAGTCCATTAAAGTTACATTATTCAAGATATAGATATGAACTAGCCATTGTTGCTATACTAGTTCGAATGTAGATGATGTAAAATTAATAATTTAAAAATTTCATTCCAATTACTCTATTGCAAGCGACGATATTGGCATTTGAATATTTGGCCGACCTGTGCAATAATTTCAACCACGGTCCTGGTTGATCAAAGCTAAGACTCGAAGCGTCTGGGCGCGCCATATTTGATTTATCACTGAAACGTTTTAATCTGTTTATCGGAGCAATCTGATGCCATCCAAAGTTGATTAAGGCCTGGATCAGTTAATTAATGTCTAATTAATACTTTAGAAAAGATTTCATGCCCAAATAAAGACCTGTACTAGGCCGATTTAGCCCTTGAATAATGCATGTTTAAATATAATGAACTTTATCGCTTGAATATTTTAATATTTTAAATGGCGATACATCGTTAACAATTTCTGTTGTCATTCGTTGTAAACAACGGTAAATATTTTATTTAAAAGAGCTTAATCGACAACATTGTGGACTTGGCACAAATGGGTCGCAACGCATATAATTATGTAATACAAATGTATATAAAGTGATTTACTTCAATCAGTTATTTTCGGCGAAATGGTCCAAAAGTCCCAATCGAATGGAAATTTCTAGCGTCTGGTTATTCCAGTCCACACCGATGGTATTTATTTCGCATGCTGTCCAGATACGGAATACGGCCATTCGGCAAACCTCGACAGATTCCGGTGCCCTATATCTAGACTCGGCTGTATAATGAAGTCCGCCATTTTGGAACTATTTTAAAGGACCCGGATAAACAAGGTTGCCCCCAGGAGATGGGTGCCAGTCAAGTCGTCCACAAGCGAAGTCGTCCACAACCGTTGGTGGAGTCGTCCACAAGGCATTGGTGATGTCGTCAACAACTATTAGTGATGTCGTCCACAACTAAATATGTTTATGAATTTGTTAATGAATTTGTTATTTATGGAATAAAACGATTTACTTTGTTGTTTATTTGCGGGGAGAAAGGGTGACCACGCAGAAAAAAACTATACTAATTAAAAATACATCGTGTGGACGACCTCCAAAAAACGTATTACAATTACAATATCCAGAAATTATTTACTTTGTTGTTTATTTACCGATAGAAAGGGTGACCACGCAGAAAAACTATACTATTTACAAATACATTATGTGTCCAGAAATTATACTAAGTCGTGTGGACGACTCCACCAACGGGTGTGGACAGCTTAACCAGATTTTGGGGCTTTTTTGTAAAAGCGGAACGTTTTCCTGTTAGAGTAAATCGGTAGTCTATAAGCCGCATCGCAAATGTATGGTCGTAGGTACATATCAATGACTATCACACATCCGAGTCTAGATGAAGGTTACGGAGAGTACCGGAATCTGTCGAGGTTTGCCGAATGGGAATACGGCGTCACCATTTGGCATGACTAGCTAGTGGGATATATCTAGCCTCGTATTTTCAATGTCGAAGACTTTGGATGCTATTGAGTTTAATACTTGCTTTAAACAATATTTGACAAGATTTAACATCAAATAAAATGAAATGAAATTGGGTAGTACGTCCTACCGTTCTGTCCCAAGCTGGGTTAATGAAGACGGACATGCGCCAATGTGTACACAGGACCTCAATTGCTGACCAGGAAAATCTGGACGAACCGTTTCGTCGGCCAATTCAAGGATCGAGCAACCGACCTCCTGGCTAGCGAGACAGCGTTTTACCCTCTTAGCCACCTTGAGCCCGGAAAACATCAAACCAACGTTAATAATGTAAAATATAATTAAGAAAACAAAATATCGGGCTCGAAATCAATCGGATTAATAAATATACCCACCAGATTAATTTAGCAAAGATGTTAGGTATCGCCTGCAATGGGTGCTAACAAATTTTCAAATCGGTACATATTTTTAGATACGAATGGGAACTGAATCATTTTTGGACTGTTATTCGCTAGATATCCCTCGTCCTCCTAAACTTCAGGGACTTTAAAATATAAATCACGATATCAACATAGTTGTTGTTGGCTGTTGTTGAATTATTAATTATATTTGTGCGTGAACAAGAATGGATTCATCATGAAAATGTTATGATGTCTGTGTAAGCCAGGTGGCGCGTTCTTCAATGTTTTCTATTTTCCAATGGCGTCACGATTTATACATGTAATTAATTAATACGTTTTTAAAACAGTTTAAAATTGTCTTGTGAACAAAACAACTATTTTTGGAAATATCCAGTACGTTTATAATAATAGTCAGTATTATTTATCGCAAACGTTACGACTTTCCTAACGTCCGTTAAACAAGACACCCAAAACACCTGCACGTACGTCATGTTCCAGGTGGTCCGGATACAGTCGAATATGTGTTAAGACGTCAATTCAGCGAGGAAGCCTCTTACTCACTGCGTCACCATGACTCCCCGGCTTAATGTAAACACTAACGAATGAACAGACATGTTTATTTGTCGTGGATTTCGATTTTCCGGCGTGATTTCCCCTTGTCAGTGAGGGCCTGACAAGGACAGCTGCCCGGATGGTACGAAACACCGAGGTCTCGTGTACACATTGGAGAGTACGTAAAAGATCCCTTGGTAGTTGGAATTCGATATAAGAGTAGGCCGTAGCGCCGCTGACCGGGCGAAATTTCCCTCATAGCAGACTGTATGGCGTATGCCCGTCTTCCATTAGCCCAGGTTAGGTGCATACTAGTGGGACGTTAAACCCCATTTCATTATTTGATACGATAAACTAAAGTTACACAATTTTGTCGTACTTCTATTGCTTAAATGTAGTATAACGTCCAACCCTTGGTTATGTACATCGCATTCACACTATAAATCAGATCAGTGCTGTTTGTCTCATAGAATAAAGGACCTCAGTTCCAATCATTTTGTTTTATATACGTGTGAATTGGGAGATTTTTATGATTAGTTAAATAATTATCTAAATTTAAACATTTTGTTGACGGATATTGCCGTCTAGAGACTGCTCAAATCCAAACAATCTCTAGATTAAAACTCATTTAAATTCATTAGTTAAACTTAATTCTATTAACCGGCTGATGCCATATCGACCTGGTTATAAAACATTGCCTTATGTGGTACTTCACATGCCTAATATGCTTAAATTCGGCGTGTATATAAATTTGATTGGAGATGAAAGAGCACATAAACCCCTTTTGTTGAAATGCATACTTTTGAATCAGTGGTACTAAATAAATAATTGCTCTTAAAATCTACTGGAAGAAAGAGTCTACCTAATCGTAATCACCACGATCCTCCAATAGATTAAATACGGAGGACTGCAGATCGGTTGAGGTTAGGACATTCAATGGACGCTTACTAGGTCATTCCAAGACTGATATCCAATATGTTTGAATTCTATTAACCGGCCGTCGTCGATCGTTGGGAGAAAACCAGAGTACCCAGAGGCAATCACACGTGATCACTAAAATATACATGACATAAAACAGTTTAGGTCAATAACACAGCCCTTCGTAGTGATATCAACGCCCCCTTTACCCCTCCTTTTTTACATGGCAATTTCTACTTGACATTTGGTTTAAATTCCTTAAAAAGGAATATTTATTTTTATATTCTTCGTGACTTTTGTCAGATTTTTCGTAAACATTAGGTTTATAGTGTGTTACACAGTGGGGTCCATCCTGCTATTAGCACAGAGACAACATTTCTTATTCACAGGTAACAGCTCGAATGGGTAAGGTATGCTTATTTGTACACAGATACGTAACTACCGGGCTAGAACAATCGGGTCTGCCTGGCTGTCTTTCTTTCTGTCTGTTGTCTTATGTATCCAACAACTAATTGCCTATACCGTGTTTTGGGACTTTGAATTGCGTCTAATGGTTTGGGTTGTTCTTACTTGGTTTTATTTTGTTCCTGAAAACTAACGGAGCCTGCTGATCCGTTAATGCAGTTCAACATATTTCTGGGCATATAATAACTATAAGGACTCATAGGATCGCCTTGTCTACAGCACATCCCAAGAGTAATAATTGTTTTTTTGTGAGCTGTCACTTTATTATAACTCTTAATTCAGAATTATTGTGTAGAGTTGATATCCTGTTGTAATGGATTTTTAAGCCAAAAATGTCAAACGCGGAATCTATATGAAATCCCAGGACAGGCTATGAAAATACAATTAGAAAAGCATTGATTTGTTTCTTTCTGTATGTTCAAGGACGTCATATATTAACTACCCTTAATAAAAACCTGTTTGGTCACTATCAATAATTTTATTCAGATGTTTCGTTATCCAGTTGGCTTTTGTATAAACAAAGTTCAGAAGCTTTAAAGACTTAGTTTTAACAAATGTGTTTTAAGTTATTTGGTTTTGGTCTGCATCTTATTATACCTAATTTTTGTACGATTTAATTTCCACCATACCATGGTCGTTATTTATAGATCGAATAACAAACGGTCCTAAATCTTTGGAAACCCAAAGACCCCGGACTTCTTCTTTCATGTTTCATCGTTTGTTTTTGGTAAACAAAATCTAAGGGCGTCATCCTTTTTTATTGGACTTTCAAGCTCTTCAGTTTCGTGATTTGGCACTATAACAAAAGAGATACTTTTAAATCCGTCTCAACGTTTATCGAATCTCTTTTATTTTAAAGTTTTTTGGTAAAATTTCAATTGTTTGGTCTAAAGTTTTCTTTTTGTGTTATAATAAATGTGTCAACTAGTTTTCCCTAATCCGTTTGCTATAATATTTTCTATATTTCATTCTATTAAAGTGTTTAGTGCGTCGCTCGTCTTCTGCTACTCATAGCGCCCTAGATCTGAGAAATATGCCCCCCCCCCATTAAATATTTCTAAGGTTTATCATTTTATTTGGTTTTTGTTCTAATGTTTCCTATTCTACATTACCATCATTTTTTAAATTTGTAATTTCTTTTAACACCTTTGATTCGACTTGTCCACTTATCCCGGGCATTAAAAAGCTATTGGAAACAAGGACAAAGTCTAATCTTGCATCATTTGGAGGATGTTTTATTTTACGCCAAGGGGTAAAACTCCCGAAAGACGTCTGTGTACATTTGGGCTATAACCCTGCAAGTAATTTTGTGGTACTTAATTAAAGTCTCCACACATTATTATCTTATCATTTTTAAATTCTTCGATCTTTTTTAATTGGTTTTCAAAGAACGGTTAAGTGGACTGTCATTGGATGGATTGTATATACTTTCAAAATTAATTCATGCTCTTCAATTACAAGATATAATATAAAGTTATTGCGTGTTGCATATTGTCCTTTAATTTTATAATCTATATCAATATAGCCACCGAGTTCACTTGGCACATAACATGGTTCTCTTTGTTAGATGTGTATCTTGCAAAAATGAAATGAAATGGGGTTTAACGTCTCGCTGTTCTTCTTCGAACTGGGCAAATGAAGACGGACATACGCCATGAAGTGTGCCACGAGGGAAATTTTACCCGGAATTGCCGTACGGCGTACTAGTATATCTAATTCCAACGGGAGCTCGGCTTTTCGTCCCACCCTACTGACTAGACAACTGCCTTTGTCAGGCCTTCCGTCCTGTATCACTACCAAGCGTCAACCACACGCCGGAAAATATGGATGAACTTTGTGGACCAATGTTCTTTCTTTACTTGTTGATCCACCCATAGTGCGGACTCTATTAGTAAGTGCAGGGGGACTGTACCACACATGATTTACACAAAAGATAAATATATCGAAAAGACATCATACTCAGAAACAAACAATTCAAAAAGAGTGAATGGATCCGGGGGCTATCCGTAAGCTTGTTCCAACGGACTGGTGCTGCTACAGAATTCTGTAAATATGTGAATGGATCCGGGGGCTATCCGTAAGCTTTTGTGGTAGCAGCTTGTTCCAACGGACTGGTGCTGCTACAGAATTATGTAAATATGTATACTTGAAGCATGTTGTTCATTTTGCAATGCTCCGACCTGAGATGGCAAAGCATAAATATGATCTCCTTGGTCAGCATCCACTATTGAGACCCCAGCGTGCAATTGAACTTATTAACATGTCCCAAGAAAACATGTTTCGTGTAGAGTGGACTTTAAACCCTAATGCTCTCTGTATATAATTAGCACCAAATATGCAATAAAAAATGATCACACCATGACGACGGCCTTCTTTAACGAGAAGTATAGATCCTACGCAATTACTTGAAGAGCTCCGAGTGCGCTGATTATATTTACCTTATTTTACATATGGACCCAGCATGATCGATACTGTTGTCACAAACAGCTTCCTGATAGGCTAGAAAATAATTATCAATATTTTATTTAAATTAACATCAAATTCATTTAAAGGCTCAATACCACTCTTGCTGTAACTAAAAAATAAGCCCAAATCTTTATTCTGGTCAACAAATTGTACTATTTTACAATATTCCAATTAATTGAAGATACAAATTTTATCTTAACACAACTAATGTTAAAAATTGGAAAAATGCAACTAAATTTTAATGATTTAAAAAGACAAACGTAAACCTTTTCATATGTGACTTTGATTTAAACATATTTTCGAACCCTCTGAACAATTAAAATAGGATGCAATGGATAATTTACACAACAGGTAGGACACTTAAACATCTAGTACTTAGAAATAGTATGCAATGGATAATTTACACAACAGGTAGGACACTTAAACATCTTGTACTTAGAATAAGTCTGTCTTTGTTCTCTGGAGCTGTCAAGGCAGCACGAGTGTTATTGTCCCTTTAAATAGGCAGGTGTCCGTGATTTGACTCGACGGTTTGTCCGACAGTGGTGAAGCAGCAATGGTTTTCAGCGCCCATGACTATAGACACTTCGGCGCCTATACACAAGTAGTCAATTTGGCGGCCTATTTTAATCAATGTTGTTGAAATACGTAAGCAAGAAAGAAACAAATATAATTCTAAAAAAGAAAACACTTTTAATGCGGGCTCTGGTATTTGAGCAGAACTATAAATCTTAACAAAGAAATCCGGATTATGATTATAATGAATAATTCTTATTACAGGTATATCGGAGGACAATTTAAACCCCTTAACATCTTCACTGGGGGGCATCAGCACCCATCCTCTCCACCACGTCACTGATTGTCGATAAAATGGTTTTGGATGGCCTAGTGGTCTAGAGTGCCGCGCTTCGACCTCTAGCTGGCCGGTCACCTCTGGCTTGCCGCTGTGGTTTCGAGCCCTAGTGTGAGCGTATGTGACATAGAGATAGGGCACTCCGGTTTTCCCCCACGCGTAAGCGATTTATTGAAATAAAAATTGAAAACCATACGTTAGTCCCAGAATGACCTAGTTTGTGTCGAGTGGAAGTTCAACCCCATTTCTCTCTCTCTATCTCTCTCTCTCTCTCTATTGTCGATATAAAGTACAAATAGTTAACTAGTCGCGTATAATCTTATCAAATTTATGTTTGGAGAGGTCTTTCGTTAAAAGGCATCCATGAAACAAATAACCCCGAAAATATACATTGACTAACAAAGTCATTCTGGAGATAGAATTATAAGCAAACACCGCGATTAGCCTTTAATCTTAGTCTTTCATTATTTTGTAATAAGGTTAGACTTCGTCCAATCAACTGGCAGATTCGAAAAGAAAAATAACGAGAAGATGAGTATAAAAAGCTAATATATTGACATATTGTGTAATCATATTAGCCTTAGCGCCTTTCTCCAATATAAAAACATCAATTCTATTATGCAACCCTTTTAGGTGGTTCTATCATAATTTCGTAGTGCTGTTTTGGGGGGTTACATATGTAGCTCATTTCATCCCTCACGGCGATAGCTCAGATAAGAATGAATGAAATGGGGTTTAACGTCCTACGCTTAAGCACCTAACCTGGGCCAATTGAAGACGGGCATACGCCAACAGTGTGCTATGAGGGAAATTTTGCCCGGGCAGCGGCACTACGGCCTACTCTTATATCGAATTCCAACTGCCAAGGGATCTTTTACGTGCACTCCAATTTGTACACGGGACCTCGGTTTTTCGTCCCATCCGAACGACTAGGCAGCTGTCCTTGTCAGGCCCTCCTTCTGCATCACTGACAAGTGGAAATCACGCCGGAAAATCGAGATGAACTTTCTCGGCCAATGCAGGGATCGAACACTCGACATCCAGGCTAGCGAACCAGCGCCTTATCCACTTAGCCACCGTGATCCCCGATAGCTCAGATAAATTATTAGAAATGCACTTTTAATAAACGGGTGTCCAAAAACGGACAGAAGGTGAGAGAGAGTGTGAGAGAGACAGCGAGAGAGAGAGAGAGAGGGAGAGAGAGGGGGTTTAACGTCCTCTCGACAAAAACTAGGTCATTTCGGGACTAACATATGGTTTTCTATTTTAATTCGCTTGCGCGTAGGGGTCTTTAGAAGTGGGGGTGGTGGAGGGCCCGGATAAAACCCACGAGGTTGGACACGCGACCCTACTCCTTGTCACGTACGACCGTGTGTTCGAAACCACGCCAGTTGACTCAATGACAGGCTTTATGATACAGCAAGAACGTGATAACCATTCAACCCCTCGCCGAAAGCTTACTGTTTTTGCTTGACATTTTTTTCTACATAGCACTGGCCATTTCAATATGTAATAACATTTTATGGTTGAAAATTTAATACTTCATCTCTATTAAAAGTCGCTGATAATTAATTAGATGATATAGTATCCATTTCAAGTTATATTCATGCTCGTCTTTCATTAGCAGTAAATAATTGAACAGTAACACATTAAAAACCATTTATGGAATAACAATTACTAGTTTACAACATGCCTCGCTTCCACGATGATTAACAGAAATGGAATGCGGTTTAACTTCCTACTGTTATGCCCTAACCTGGGCTAAAGAAGGTGGGAAGACTCCATACAGTGTGCTAGGAGGTAAATTTTGCCCGGGCTACGGCCTACTTTTATATCGGATTCCAACTACCAGGGGATCTTTTACGTGCACGCCAATATATACACCGAACCCCCGTTTTTGGTCCCATCCGAACGACTAGAAAGCTGTCCTTGTCAGGCAATCCGTCCTGCATCACTGACAAGGTTATCCAAGTCGGAAAATCGGGATGAACTTTCTTTCTTGGCCAATGCATGGATCGAACACCCGATCTCTAAGCTAGCGAGCCAGGGTCTTACCCACTTGGTCATGTGATCCCCTTCCACGTTGATACTCTCGTCTTCATCAAGCAAATGATAACAATGTATGTGAAACCCTATAAGAATGTATACATTGAAAGGAAGCCATGTTTGTGAAAGTAAAATATCCATAAAAAGAAAATACCAGATCAAATGTCGTTCTGTATATATTTAGAAAGTTAAGTGATAGATAAAATCGGTTGACAAGCCTGTATTTACTCGGTGTTTATATACCGTTGATTTTTAGGTTTTGTTTCTTGTATAGAGGGTTTTGAAACAAATGTTTGATAGATAAAGCAGTTTGAATATGGTTGTATTCCAAATATAATATCATCAAATCACATTAATACAGCAAATGATACTTCCTCTTTCTTTGTCATTTGTTTTAAAAAGATTGTGTATGACGTATTTAATTTATCTGACTTCCGCCATTATATTTTATAAAATGTTTTATATGAGGAGATGGGTGTTATAGGCATTTCCTGTTCTCTTGACCTTTTTATAAATTTCTGAAATAAAATACTGTATACACAAAAACAATCTCGCCTTAAAGGGACAATAACACTCTTGCTGGCTTGATAGGTCCAGAAAAAACAAATTAGCCTTATTCTAACTAAAAGATGTTTAAGTGTCCTATCTGTTGTGTAAATTATCCATTACAACCTATCTTACTTGTCCAGAGGGTTCGAAAATATGTTTAAATCCAAGTTGCATTTGAAAGTGCTTACGTAATGCTTTTCAAACCATGTTACGGCATGTAGTTGAATTTTTCCAATTTTTAAAATTAGGTGTGTTAAGATGAAATTTGTATCATTTTTTAATTGAAATATTGTAAAATAGTACAAATTGTTGAACAGAATAAAGATTGGAACATATTATTCAGTTACAACAAGAGTGATATTGGGGCTTTAACTACATATGGCGTGTTCCCTTGTTCCCTTGTGACGCGCCACAAGGACAATGAACCTTTGTTTTTTAACGTGCCCGTTCCCATAGGATGTTCCCAGGGAACATGTGGCCTCGTGCACGGAACATGTGGCTTGTGACCGGGAACACAGACAATGAACATGCCAACTCTTTTGCTGCTGCATTAGGCCCTGTATCCATAGGCTGTTCCCTTGTGGCGTGTTCCCTTGTGGCGTTGTGACCTTGTTCCCAGACCCTGTACCCGCGCGTATCCATAGGCTGTTCCCTTGTGGCGTGTGCAATGTACGATGTAAAGACAGATAAAAGAAAAGTCTACATACGAAAGTTGATGAGAAAGTAAATTAACTCAATGCGAACCGGTTTTTTTATTGATAGCTCAATGATGAACTCAACTACTTAAAGTCGGAAGGATGAGGAGGATGCCGCTATTGCATCCAGTGTCGGATTAACAATCAAGAATTGCTCCCGCCGGCCCTGCATGGGCCTTGTCTGAAGACATGTTATCTTTTGAGATGAGCACCAGGGAGGAAAATAAATACAATCAGTACCTGATCAGGGAGGGGAGGGGGCATAGTGGGGAAAAATGTCCCGAGCTCCCCACATATAAGGGCCCCCCACAGTTCTGAGTCATACTTATATTTATCCCTGATTTCAATAACATAGTAAATGAAAACATCATAAGAGGAAGAATCTGTTTAAAATACTCAATTGGTCAACTATTTCAAAACGTCAATGAAATCGCTGCCAAAAATTATTGTCTCAGATACACTGAAATTAATCCTTATTCGAAAGAAATAAATCCTGAAGGAAAACACCCCAGCTACTCAAAGGGGGGGGGGGGGGTACATACTAATACGACCCGCGTTCAGTACGAATAATTTGAACAAACGATAATGCTTCAATTGCCTTTTTATGGTTTTCCGTGAGTTTCAATGGCTGTATGTTTGTCTATTTCTTTTCGGTTGAGGCTGCCATATTTGTTAACAGTGTGTTATGAGCCACCACCTCTGATTGGACAATGCTAATTAGTCACGTGTAAACAAAACGAGCGCAGAAGTACGGGAATTGCCCAGTATTGAAGCAGTAGTTAGATGTTGTAAAACTCACGGCCGTTGCTTCAGTAACATGAAAGGGGGGATGGGGGGGGGACTCCCCCAGAAAATTTTGAAAAGAAGACCGCCGTAGACGCGTTTTTCAGGCATTTTGAAAAGAAGACGGCCGTAGACGCGTTTTCCAGGCATTTCGAAAACAAGACGGCCGTAGACGCGTTTTCCAGGCATTTCGAATACTTTCTAGTAATTTGGAGTGGGTAGTAAATTATGTCAGTTGCGGCATAAAAACTACCATCTTTAGAATACAAACCCTATTACTACGAAAACATGAACAAGTCGAACGATTTACTTTTGCCACATTTTTCATTTTATGAGACTCAGATGTATAGAAGACTTGTATATACTTTATCTCCTTTTAATACATAAATGACCATTTTAAAAGAGTTCAAATTTACAATCTATATATATTTCGTATGACGATTTACTTTTGCCACGTTTTTCATTATATGACAGTTCACATTTTTTTTATCCATATCTAAGATAGATAGACCTAGAATAAAGATAGAAGACTTTTTGAACTTGTAAAATTTATATACTTTTTTAAAAGTAAAATATGTAAATGGCCATTTTAGTTCAAGTTTATTTACATCTAGTAATATTATACCAAAAGAAGAACAAGTCAAACGATTATCAGTAGATGCGCTATCAGTAGAATCGTTATCCGGATTTTGATGTTTCCTAGCAGAAAATAATGACGATAACGTTTTCTGATTACTCTCTTATATCCTAGTGAATTTAATGTCAAATGTGTTGTGACCATGCTTTCTCTCGCAATGCAATTTAAAGTGTCCTTTGTCCATTATCTGTTGGCAGGAAGTACATTGTATTTTGCCGCCGTGATCTTTCTTTCGGTTATTTGACTGTGACTCCATAATAGATACGTTTCCTTCAATTTTCACGGCAGTACTGCAGAAAATTTTCAAATCTTCAATACTGATTTTAGTACTGCTAAAGCATTAGTAATCTTCTAGCAGTATTTAAAGATGGGTTCCCAGTAAAGTATTTATCGGCTGGTTATTTCCAATAAAAGTATGGCAAATTTGGTATTTATAAAAAGTATAGACACCCAATCCTACTAGAAAAATACTAGATTACGCGAAAATCGCCCATGGGGCAAGGACTGGGCAATATTGTCAGGGAATCACTAACTGTCAACCCGACAGGATTTTCTGGCTTATTGTCTGCTAGCTTAGGTCAGGGAGCAGTTGTTATTTCTTGCTCAAATGGTTAGGCGGTTTTGGGAAAATTGCGGGTTGTCAGGGTACAAAAAACTCTGAAATTAAGAGGTGTAAAAAGAAATTGACGGAAATAATTAGGAATTTATTTAGGCCGCAATAATATGGTAAATGTAAAGTAAGTAATGATAGATACATTTTGAAATATGGACCCTCCCACAATGCAGTTAAGTTGGCAGACATTGCGTTTAACAACAGCTTACTTACAGAGCTATATGTATCCCCGGCGAAAACAGAGTTTTGAAAGGGAATTGAAGCAAATTTTTGATAGATTGGTTACTTTAAAAATGTGTTTAGTCCAAATATATTGTCAAATCACAAAGTTTGTACCCGGGAATGCATCTTTAAATCAGTACTGAAAATAGTTTTGATTTTATTTTTATCGAATTGATATTAAATATCAGCAATAGAAAGTGTACACTCATATCATTGGAGTTATAAAAGCGGTGCGTCCGACCTGACAACAAATTAAATATGCACTTTACTTCAATTCAATCACAACAGTTTTGACAGCAAACAGTTTTTACAAATTTTACAAATGAGATTAATGAGTTAATATAAGACGATGGGAAAAATTTGCAATTATCTTGTACTGTAACCGAATCCATTAATCAATCGACGACACTTTTTTAAGTTTGTCATCCAATATACAGGAACACAGTACCCAAGAACTGAGAAAGATCATGTGTACGTGCTAGTTTTATTCAGATGGCGTACGTGTTCTTCATTGACTAGTCTGCTTTCTTTACGCTTCCATATTATTATAAATATTCAAAACCCGACAGACGGCGCGACGCTTCTCGACAAACTGGGCATTCATTCCCGACAAGACCATAGCCTTCCCCGACAAGGCCATACCCCTAACCCACCTCATTTTCAAAAACTCCTCGAATTCTGAGCTCTTTTTAGATTTCTATTTGTTTTCATGAAAATATTTGGGGGGGGGGGCATGGTCCCCCCGACCGACCCCCGCCTCATACGCCTATGTATGTAAGCTTTACTGTACAAGCTACCCTAATTATTTGGAATAAACGATTATTTCTTTGGTTTTTACATATTTAAAATGCTATCTTTTCTCACGGTTTTAATTGTCATGTACAGTTTAAAATTAACATGCTCCCCCAACCACACTTTTAATTGTCATGTACATATTAAAATTAACACACTCCCCCACTCACACTTTTAATTGTCATGCACATATCAAAATTAACATACTCGCCACCCACACTTTTAATTGTTATGTACAGATTAAAACTAACATATACTACCCCAATCACATTTTTAATTGTCATGTACATACCAAAATTAACATGCTCCCCACCCCACTTTTAATTGTCATGTACATATTAGGATTATCATGCTCCCCCACTCACACTTTTAATTGTCATGTACAGATTAAAACTAACATATAGTCCCCCACTCACACTTGTACAGATTAAATTTAACATGTCCCTCCCCTTTGAATCGTCCTGTACAGATTACCCCCCTTCCACCCACCATATCTTCGATCGGTTAATATTAACCCCTATACTATATCCTTGTGTTAATTATCATTTACAGATTACCCCACCCCCAAACCACCATATCTTGACGGGTAAATATTTACCCCTACTCCCTCTCTCTCTCCTAACTCTGGGTTAACTGTCATGTACAGATTACCCCCTCCCACCACATCATATTTTGACTGGTAAATTTTAACCCCTACCCTCCTCTCTACCCTGTCCCTGGGTTAATTGTTCTGTACAGAATACCCTCTACAACACCATATCTTGCCCCCTAAATATTATCCCCCCCTCACTCTCTACTTTATCTCTGTTTTAATTTAGTCTACTTTTTTACGTCAATCGCTATATAGACAAACTGCAAAAGTTGCTATGGAAATCTGATTAAATAATTAAGTTTAAGACGCTGTTAAACGTAATAATTAGAAGTGAACTTAACGACAACGGTCTTTTAAATTGGAGCATTATTATTGATTTCTTATGTATGATATATTTCATAGACACAATACAACGCCTTATGAAATAAGACGTGAAAAAGAAATAACGTATAGGTAACTCCATCTGTAGTCTTCACAGTTTCCTGTAATATCAAGTGTTATAGATGACTGTTCGGGAATCACCACATGGGTTTTCAAACACATTAAGCAGACAAAACCAGTTTTGAAGAAAATCGTGTCAGGAACTCCATTTTAAAAGTTTAAATTGCGCATTTGGAGATGTTGCGATTGATTTTATGTTCGGTTGCTTGTGATTTTAGTACCAAAATGCACCAAATATTACTTATTGCAATTTCGCTTTTTCTCATAATCGAGCGAAATGTTGCGGAAACCAAGATGTTTGTTAATTTACAAGAGATGGTGGATATTGGCCAGCATGCCAAACAGACAAATATTGTGGGGCGTTCAATAAATGAATCTCAGAGACAAAGTGCGTTTAGTAATTTGGAAATTAAAAACTGTTCAGACTTCGGTGTAAATATTGCAAATGGTGATAACTGTACACGAACAAACAATGCTTTGTTGAAAATAGAACAAGCGAAACTGGAAACCGGTACAGAAGGTTCTGGAAACCGCTACAGAGACGATAATGACACATTCTTATATGGACAAACTACTGCGACACCGTTTCCTTTCAGTAAGCGTGGTATAGAAGACTCTGAGTCTCTATTCAATGCAAACACTGCTGATGTTCGCTTTCCACGCAGCAACGAAGACGACCCACATGATGATAATGATACAGTTCTACACGGACACAATATGTTTCCATTTAATTTCAGCAAACGCGGTATGGAAGACGCGCAGGATGTATTACATGGACAAACTACTAGTGCAACTTTTCCATCAACCTACGGCAAGATACTAGATAATGATACAGTATTACACGGACGGACTACTGCGTTCCAACTTACGTCTAGCAAAAGCGGTATAGAAACCCTCGAGTCTGTAATACAAGGACCTACTACTGGCACCACGTTTCCGCCAAGCTACCGCGACATACTAGATATGGATACTGTATTACAAGAAAAAACTACCGGGACGCTGCTTTCTTCTGGCAACCGCGTTCTTACAAATGAACACAAGCAGGATAGCCAGGCCAAACTGCGAACTATTGCCACTGTTTCTAGTAAACGTCTACAAGGAATCCGCATTCATACACCTGGATCAACCTTCGACCATGAAACTGTTACCAGCCCATTACCTGCCAGTGCATTAGCAGTTTCGAACGGAGCTGACTTTGACCATGATATAGCTGTCGCCAGTCATGGAACTACTACTACCCGTATTCAATCCAGAGAGCCCTTAAACGATACCCATGTATTGGAATTAGAAAATGGTACAGCGGATGCAGTCGGTGAATATTTGTCACATTCATCATTTCGCGAAGTCACTGACCCGGGAGTCCTAATTAACGCTGTACAACATTCTTCCACAAGGACCCCTTTAACAAACAACATCGAGTCAACACCAGATTTCGTGACAGAAGATAATACTACCACAACGCCGCTCCAACAAAATGGTTATATTTCAAGATCAACATACGAACTGTTTTTAGAAATACTGAGTTACTGTAATAGGGTTTGTTTTGTTATTGCTATGCTGTTATCCTTACTTAGTTTTATCATTTTCTGTGATAGTGACATGCACAGTCCAACAAGAAAGTACCTTGTCGCCTTCAACCTGGCCAGGTTACTCAATGTCCTCATGGGTGTAATGTCTGAAATCTCCGAATCATTGAATAGAATCAAATTACTCGTTCATTGTTCTTTGTTCTTGAATACTTTTCTCGCTGTGGCCTTAACCCGAAGTTCATACTGGCTCAATTGTGTGATATCGTCTGAGCGATTTGTTGCGATTGCCTTTCCTTTTAAGGCCAAATCTTGTAAAGTTGTTAAACATCCTCTCATTTTCATCGTGGCAGTTGTAAGTATAAACCTACTGTTTCATGCTTTTACTCTTTTTAAATTTCATTTAATCGCGGATGTTTCTATTGCAAATCATACTATTTGGAAATATGAACTTACGGACACATTTCATGGAAACCGTCCCGTCTTTGACTGGATGAGTCTGACGAGTAAGTTACTCTTTGTACTTCTCCCCTTTGTTGGCAGTCTTTTGATGAACATTGGCAGTGTAACGGCATTGTTGAGACATCGACAACTAAAACGACGGCTGAATATATTACATGGTTCAACCAAAGAACGATATAATACTAAATGCATTCTTGTTTCAACGTTCCTTTTTGTTGTCTTGGAATTGCCTGTCAACATCAATTCTGTAGCAGCTAATGTTATACCTGAATATGGGTTTGGTACCCGGTATTTTTATCTTTTTCAACTGATAATGAAGGTCGGTATACTTTGTTCGATTCTCAGTGGGTGCATAAATTTCATTTCCTATATGACCATAAGCACACAGTTCAGAAACGTTTTCTTGTGCCTTTGTAGAAAACTAAGACCGAGGCGGAACTTAAAACATCCAAATTCCACCGAGGCTCATATAAGGACTGTCAGCGCCCCATTGTCCGATATTTCAACTAATAATAATAATAATATCACAGAAACAAGTTTGTCAGCACACATTTCGACAAATATCTGACATTTGTGTGTATTTCCCCTCTACTCAATTAACCTAGACTATCGCGACACCATCCCGCAGTAGAACGGTGATAATATGATGATGTTTATGTTATCTCTTAATTAATATTATTTTGTTTTGTTATTATGTACTGACGAATATGTCCGTCCATCACAAATCATGACCACTGTATCTTGAGTACTGCTTAATACTTTGCAAGATTGGTCACAGCCACTTTAATTGATCTTTGGAGACCATAGGTCAGTGTCCACAGGGGCACAAGTGCCCAACGTAGCTCATACGACGATGGGAAGTGGTGTATTACACCCCTTAGCAAATATTATATCAGTTCACATTAATCTGTTGTCATTTTACAATATTCTCAATGAATCATAATAACAAAGATACAGTCTTCCCATAACGTTTCGACACATGTTTTATATCTGTGTAACCTCAAGTTGTCAGCCATCTGCAGCAGCAGTACGTAACTAATTCTTGCTAGTGCAATGCCACGTTGTTTGTTTGTTCTTCCTTGTTTGAGCTTTAAGATTTTTGTAATAAAATGAAACCTATACATGTTTATAAATGTTTACCAGTGGTAGAAGCCCGTGCAGCAGTCGTATGGCGTAGTTAGATTCGCGTGTCCACTTTATATCTAATGCTTGCCCTCCAATATACTACCACTGAGGATTTGTCGAAACTATTTATTAAGGTTAACTGTCAAATGTTATTAAGGTTAACCATCCCACACTATATTGATTTATACTGTTAATCCATTTAAAATAATAGGTGGACTATATTTACAATCCCCAAGTTCAAAAAGCGTCCTCAGACTTAAGTTAGGAATTTACTCAACTTTAAATCCCTTTTAATGAAAACTATCTTTGATCCGGAAAACACAAAACATTGCATATAATATCTTATTCGTGTATTTAAGATATTAAAACAACATATTTTTTTATAAAGGGATTAACTTAAGCCGAAAAATGTTGAGTACATTCTCAACTTAAGTCTGATAATTCTTTGTGAACTCGGGCAATACTATTAGTTTGGGTAAAACTTCTAGTGAAGCAGCAGTACTTGATTACAATCGGATCCTCCGGACATGGTCATCATCTTTTGTGTATCTACTTTTGATATTAACGCCATATGCAACTTTAATATGAAATTATTTGAAAGCGGATTAATACACGGTTTAGCGTTTGTTTCTGAAATTAAATAATTGAATGTAATTATATGTTAATAAATATATTGTTTAAATATTGTTTGTATTGATCTTGGATTAGATTACAGGACAGCTACTATTGCAATCGGTCTGTAATTGACCCAGCATTATGCAGAGTCGTGCAATACGCTGCGATGGAATTGGTTCCAATGAATCCACGATCTGTTACGTTACAATACGTTTCGATACGATCAATACGATTACCGCAAATCACCTGAATATATAAGACCTCATAGGATCTACAAGATTATTCCACGATTTCAATCGCAGCACGACAAATAAAAGTATAATCGTTCGCAAGCTGATCGTCCAATTTTCGGACAACATATATTTTTACGGAACAGTGGACTAGCTGGTGATTAAACATTTATGTAAAATATAACAACATTAAATTATCTAAGAACGATAATCTCCCTGTTTTAATTCAGTCCGATTGAAAAGACGCCCATTATAGAACTCTTGATAGGTGGGCGAAAACAGCACTGTGCTGGTACAGCCACGATAACTAAGTGGGTAAGACGCTGGCTCGCTAGTGTAGGGGTCGCGGGTTCGCTCTCGGCGGGGGCAACAGACCGAGGTTCCGTGTACACATTAGCGTGCACGTACAAAGTAAGAAAATCCCTTGGCAGTTTGAATTCGATAACAGAATAGGCTGTATGTCGTATGCCCGGCGGGGCAGCACAAATGGGATTCGATAAAAGAGTAGGTGGTAGCGCGGCTGCCACATTTAATCTCATTTAATTTTGTTTTTATGTCTGATACTGTATAGTGCAGAAACCCCCATTTAATTTCATATATAATCTAACCGGTTAGTTCCAAGAGCTACAGATAAGTAACAAGATTTGGTCAATATCCCTGCCTGGATAAAATTACTATTCTAGGTAGAAACTATACAGTTGAAAAAGAAATCCGTCGATTTTCCTAGATTTATAAGATTTGCATAAATTTGGACCCCCAAACTCAGGAACACTTCTGATGATTAAACCTCTTAATATTATTACAGGTCAAGTGAACAGTACAGTGAATGATTACAGCGTACGACTCGACCAAGGATCCATTCACTTGAATTTATCAGAGAGAGTCTGTGTGTGTGTTTAACGTCCAATCGACGTCCACTAAATCATTTCGGGACTAACATGTGATTCCATAAGAGAGGGAAGGGGCGGGGCGACTATTTTGTTAACGCGAATTGCATGTATCCAAATGTGACCTGGAATGTAGAGACTACAATAACGTCCGAGGCAAACTCGTAAAATACAACAGCAAGCCAAAATGATGGGTCGCTAATGGCGCGTTGTGTTTATTTTATAATATCTACTTTTCGATTTGCATAATGGCTTGTTATCTACATTGTTGCCTTCTTACTAACATCAATAAAAACAAAAATATGACAAAGCCGAAAGTCGACAAGATGGTAAGCCAAAATGCAAGTCGAAAATAAGAGTTTATGAACTTTTCGAACGACACTTTGGGTTGACATGTTGATCAAGAATCAAAGAAGAGCATTTGAATTTACATTTTCTTATAGGTCTCGAGACAGAAGGATCGGGCAGTGAATAACCTTGAAATAAAGTCATAGGGCATAGACTCTTCTGACCAGGCGTAAACAAAATCTAGCTGGTCGACAGCCATTCAATATTTTAATGGCTGGTTGTGCTTATACAGATTAAACAAGGACAGCTGCCTTGTCGTTCGGATGGGACGAAAAACCGAGATCCCGTATACACCTTGGCGTGCACGTAAAAGATTCCTTGGCAGTTGGAATTCAGTTGCTGCCCGGGAAAAAATTTCCCCCATAGCACACCGTATGGCGTATGCCTGTCTTTCAATTAGCCCAGGTTAGATTACAATCATCGGAATGTTCCAAATATTCACCTTTTTAACACTAGTAGAAGTTCTAACATTTTAAATCTCGCGGATGTTCTAATCCATGTAAATATCGACCATCCGATGCTGAAGAGAGGTGATAATATGCCTGAAATTTGACGAAATGACATAATAATAATTTATAAAACATTTAAAGCCAAAATAAAGAATTCTATAGGCAGATTTAGCTGTTGCATAATACATCTTTGAACTTCCAATCTTCTGACAGAAGAGAACATCTGACTTACTCTTTAAACTATTGCTGGCTAAGATCGTGGCTGCGATTTTTCGGCGTGGCTTCTCCTTCATAGTGGTGCAGGACGGAAGGTTTGGTGATAAACAGTGTTAAGTCGTATCTATGGGGAAAAGCACGACTTCGGGTAACGTCTCTCATAGCACACTATGCCCAGCGCTCACGCTGTCGATCGCCATTTCCGCCAATTGCGATAAAAATATAATCTTGGCGATAAAATATTCAATCTGGCGGATTTTTTGGCGATAATTTTTTCCTACATGGCGATTCTTTTTTACCTTTGGCAATAATTTTTTCTTGTCATAATGACACAAAGCTTTGATTTCCACGCTGTATAAACCTATTGGTTCATTGACAGTGAGTCAATTAAAAATTAATTAGGTATCTATAGACCTATCTTTTGTCTCTTGATCAATCCCCGATTAGTGTTGATAAGTATATACAGTAAGAGTAGTAATAAACTAATTAAGAGACAAAAGATTTGATTATTTAATTTCAATACGAATCAGCGTTTTTTTTATGGTTTCTATTATTCAAAATGGCGGACACGGTGAACAATACTCGGTCGATTCGTTTGGATTATTAGATTATGACTGCTGTTTGATATATTTCTCACTAAAGTTGCCTGTATCGTTAATAAATGAAACCAGATATGTTGTTACAGTTTATAAATGCGTATATAATCTTGAGGTTGTCGAAAGTCAGGTATTATCAAATCATATGCCATGGGTCGTAAACGAAAGATTGAACTTCAATTTCAACGTCCGTTAGAAGATTGTCAGATTTTTTAGTATTCCATCACCAACATTTTGATGGCATATTGTCGGATTTATTATCATATTTTGAATGGGGTTTATGTTTTTAAGTAAATAAATCAAAACGCTTAGAAATGTTGACGTATATTTCGATTGGAATGACCGATAGCACGTGCTACATTCGAGTGCAATTATTTAGCAGTTGGCGTCAATCGCTCGTTGTATTAGAGCGACGTTAACTAGTTAACTACGTAAAATCTTAAGGGGATTTAGAAAAGGTAGATATTTCAGAGATGAATGGAAAAGCAGAGAAGAATATTGTAAATTGTAAAATGTGTATGTATTTTTGTAAAAAAAAAATTATAAAAATTACTGAATTTTTTTTTAAAAAATTTGGCGGAAGAAATATATAGCTAAAAAATTAAAAAGAGAAATTGGCGGGAAAAAATTGGAACCCAGAGTGAGCACTGACTATGCCCGTCTGTATTAGCTCAGTTGAAGCAGAACAGTAGGCAGTTAAACCCCATTTCATTTCATAGCAGAATGTATGGCATAATATGTCTGTCTTCCTTAGCCAAGATGTCCCCGAAAAGTAGGACATTAAACCACATTTAATTTCGATTCATATTGTAATGCATTTTATGTTTTAATCGTCATAATAAAATATGCACAATAAAAGAGCTAGATCATTGTTTTTTTTTAAATTGATCGGCAGTTAATAATGGATAATCGAGACTATTATTATCGCAACGGTAGCAATGACAATCTAGACTACGCTGTTCTTCCAATGGCCATAACACCGCTAAGAATGAAGTACTTTGACTGCAATTTTCAACATAATCGGTGCAGAAAAGAATGGGAATGAACAATGACATTTGAATTAAAATCAATCCGCCGTCGAACCCCCGATTCAGTATAAAGCTCTGTCATTAGTGTCTCAATGTCACAATAACTTTCCCCTTATATTTGTCTGAACTTTTGACAAACTATAAACCCAAACGTGCGCTAAAGTTACATGGAAAAAATATATTTGCTGTTCCAAAACAAAACAGTTTGGTGATAACAAATTTTAGTGCTGCTGCACCTCGCCTTTAGAATCAGTTGCCAGTAAATATTACAGAATCTCAAACTTTCACAATCTTTAAGTCACAACTAACAACTAATTTGTTTAAATCTATTATCCAGATTAGAAACAGATTGTTTATGTGTGTTTTTAATGACGAGAGACTCTTTAAATGATGCGCATTACAAATATACATTATTATTATTATTATTATGTTAAACCACATTTCATTTCTCTTTTTCGATAATGGTAATTAATTCCAACTTGCATGTATTACCAAAGATCGTTACTCCTACACAATCGTAACAATTGGACTTAGTTTCCCAATCTGTGTAATTAGTCGGTAATAAAATAACTTCAATAGTATGAATACATTTTAGCGTGCATTAACCGTTGAGAAGTTGACAGTTTCTGAAACATCAAATGACGCGGATTTTTTTAAATTCAAATTCAATTGTTCATGTCCATAAATAAACTGTGTGACAATGCTATGCGACTGTAATGGTCGGATGTATTAGAGGATTTGCATAAATATAGTGGCGAACAGTGGATATTCGGTAAAAGAGACCCTAGGGGCTTCTTAGAATTTTTTGAAAAATACAGGTGTCAATAGTGATTTGTGTCGCATACCTGTACCGGAAAATGGTATTCAAATTGATCAGCAACCAGCATACACCCCCCCCCCATACTAATAAGAATTATGAGTTAGTTTTTAATACTAAATTATTTTTTTTGGGGGGGGGGGCTGGACCCGCCACTGTGTAAAGTCGTGTTGAATAACTATGAAAAATAAAACAAAGAAGACGAATTAAATACGATCAGAATCCAATAGTCATGTTTCAGAACAATTCTAATAATATTTTGATATCTGCAGCAGTCCATGAATTATTTTATCAAAGGTACTGCTGAAAGACAAAATCTTAATTTAATGTAAAAGACGTCATTCCCAAGAGTATGGCATTGTTTGTATTTTATAGTGCGAATTAGAAACTGAATTAATTTATGAAAATTACTAACACCGAGAGCACGAAAAAACATTTATGTTGTAATATATTGTTTAGAGAAAGTGTTTCTTATTTTTTTGTTCGCAGTAGTCAACTAAATGGTCCAACTTTTTAATTTTAAAATAACGTTATTACAATTAATTTTGTTTACAGGAAATTTATTGGTTTGACGTTTTAATGGTGGTAGACCAATGGCGATTTTTCATTTGTTATTTTCACAAGTTATTAATACACTTTCCTGTGATAATTGACAAACTGTATACACGATTTATACAGAAGTTGATAATGTTTTACGTATTTCAATTGCAAAATATATAAATGTATAACGACAGTTTTTTCATTATTTAACATCAAGTGAATAAACTGGTACTTTGTATCATACTTGTTATCTACGTGGATATATTTTGATTTAATGCTATCGTATGCCGAGCATTTTAATAGAAAGTGACACTCATCTTCGCACTCATGCAGATCACATAAACGACATATTTTGTAATCCTCTGGCACTTTACGCCATTTACAAAGCGTGTTCATAAACAGGTATGATCCACAACGAAATTTAATAAGCGCGCGCTTAAATATATTGTCATATCATGGTTGACAGAAAATACGGTTCTAGACCAAGCATACTTTTAAATAGGCTATAAAAAACAAATCTTGGGTTTTCATATAATAAACAGAGGCATTCTTGGGCACAACATTCACTGTATGAATAGGTAAATAACTTTAGCACAATTTCCTATATTTTTTGGGAAATCCATACTTAAATAGTAGATTTTTAACATCGCTTGCCCATGTTTTCCTTACATTTATATCCAAGTTATGTAGCATTACATACGTTTGTTTGGGAATTCGGTGGGCTGGCATGCATACAAGTTTAATCCAATATTTTGATACATTTATTTGCAGAGTTAAAAAAAGGTAGGATCTTCCGAGTTCACCTAGAACGATAGAGTTACTAGTATGAGGAGGCAGTTTTAATACATATTTAAAGAATTTTAAATGGACTTTATCTATTTTAGTACAAAAAGAAAATGTCTCCATGTCTCGGAGCCATACAATTTAATTTGAAGGATCATTTTAGATTATTTTATATTAAAAATAACCACAGGCTCCGGTATCAAATTCCATCATCTATCTTGGAATACGGTATCTCTCACAAACAGTTCTTTTAACTCCTCGGATACCACTTAGTTTGGAGTTTTTCTGTTCCAACCTGGCTAATACCAATCTTTTTAAAACACAGATCCTATTTCGTTTCGTTTTTCTTGTTCAAAATTTCGTTTTACATGTCTTTACTACACTAGGATCTGGAAGCTTTGTTATTTAAATTGTGTTCTGCTTGAAATGACGGGTCAGCTAATCAAATTGTCTGTCGAATCGAATGCTTGATCTTTTTTTTTTGCACGGAACTACACTAATTTGCCAGATTACACTATGATTCCTTATTCCTATGGGGACGTGAAGGTAGCTCGTTGTTCGTTATTCGTTATTCGCGAATAACGAACAACGAGCTGGTTTGTTGTTCGTTATTGGCGAATAACGAACAATGAGCTGGTTCGTTGTTCGTTATTCACCAGATATGGAATTAGTAAAATAATAAAGACACTTTTAGAGAGAATATGCCGGGAGTGGGTTTTTATGAGTCTAATGGGTTAATAAATCTCAAAATCTTGGGGAAAAGATTCTAACAGTCTGTTTTTCTACGCGAACAACTAGCAGTTTCATATTGGTGAATAACGAACAACTTCGAATTATGTCTAATGGTTTGGATTGTTCGTACTTGGTTTAATCTTTTTAGTAGCGATAGAAATCTAAACAAAGCAAAGCATAGCCACTTGCAATATCGATTTTGATAAGTTAATCGAATAGCGGACGTTACAGGGTCATAATATGTCGCTTATTTGACACCTGACGTGGGCTCTCACTATAACTTGTAAGGTTTACATATAGTGTAGGCCATCGAAAGTATAAAGCTAGTAAGCTGGCACTGCCAGGCAGGATACGCCAACATTTTCAAGAGATAGATAGAGAACAAGCAATACAGAAAGTGATTTTCCTACTATCAAAGGCTATAATTCATTAAATTACAATTTGATATGCGCAAATATCGAAAAGAATGAAACATGTATTTCAAGTTTCATTAAAATCGAATTAAATTCGTGACCTCTACAGAACCCACAACTTTAATATGCCATATTTTCACACTACTCGCGTATAAACGGCGGCCATTTTGTTTGGCAATTATGGTCCGATTTTCTAGAAATTCGAACTTAACCTTCCGTAGGGTGCAACGGTGATGGAGTCAAACGTTTCTTTATAAATTGGATAATATTCGTGACCTCGAGAGGGACAATAGGGGATTTTTCGGATAATCAGTGGCCATAATTCAGGAAGTTATGAACCGATATGTGCAAATAACGAAAGGAACTAAGATCTTTGGGTTATAACCATGCATTTAAAGTTTTATCTAAATCGAATCAAAATTGTGACCTATACAGGGTCCACAACCATGACAACCATTTTTTAACAGTATTCGCATACAAACGGCGGTCATTTTGTATTGCAATTTCGTTCTTTTCTCCCGAAATTTGATCTCAACCTTCATTAGGGTGTAACGGTGATATAAATCATACGATTTTTTTTACATCGGATAATAATTGTGACCTCCAGAGGGACCACAAGCTAAACAAAGGCGATATTGCGTATAATCAGGGGCGATGATTCAGGAAGTTACAATCCGATATGCGCAAATATCGAAAGGAACCAAGATCTTTGGGTTATAAACATGCATTGCAAGTTTCATAAAAAATCGAATCAAAATTGTGACCTTTACCGGGTCCACAACCTTGGAATACAATTATAAAACAGTATTCGCTTACAAACGGCGGCCATTTTGAATGGCAATTTTGGTCAGATTTTTCCGAAATTCAAACTCAACCTTCCTTAGGGTGTAACGGCAACCTTCCTTAGGGTGTAACGGTTATATAATCAAACGGTTTTTCATATCGGATAATAATCGACCACAAGCTAAAATAGGTGATTTTTCGAACAGGGGCCATAATTCGGGAAATTACGTTCCGATAGGCGCAAATATCGAAAGAATCCAAGATCTTTAGGTTATAAACATGCATGTTAAGTTTCATCAAAATCGGTTCGAAATTGTGACCTCTCTAGGGTCCACAAGCTAAACACGTGATTTTTCGTACAATTAGGGGCCATAAAACCCTGAAGTTTCGATCCGATACATGCCAACATCAAAAGCAGCCGAGATCTTTTAGGAATAAAGCTAAATTTCAAGTTTCGTCAAAATCGGACAATAATTTTGACCTGTACAGGGCCAACAAACAATTGTGGACGGACGTCCGAACGGACCAACAGGGGCGACGACATAATACGAAACGAAATATGATATGTATTTTAATTAGATATGGCTAATACGCCATGCAGTGTGCTCCGATGGTATCTTTGCACTGTCAGCGGCGCTATGACTTATTGGGGACCTCGATTTTTCCACAATGATAAGCAGTGAGTACTTGAGTACTCACTGGGCTGCTACAATAACTGATAAGGATGCGACTTCATGAGTCAAAAAATATTATCTTTTTTCCTCCGACAAATTAAATTCTAAAAATTTTTTTTAGTATGTATTAGAAAAAGAAGTAAAGCTGTTGGAAGTATTTGTAGGTAAAAATGATTTTCAATTTAGTGTAAATTGGTATTTCGTCCTATCAGTGGGACAAGCCACTCCGTCCTGCACCATTGGGAGTTTTATAAATATGTCGAGGTATTTGGTTAGCTTTCTGACCCAACTGGGCTAACGAAGACAACCTTTATAGAAAATTGTGATTAATTTATATAATATATATATTTAAGAGTTTTGATATTGATCAAAAGTTCCTTTGGTCGATGGTGATAGCATTCCATCACAATGACGTCATAGGGTAATAATGTTAATCCTTAAAGGAGGTAATTAATGAATGAAATAGGGTTTAACGTCCTACTATTATGCACCTAACCTGGGCTAATGGAAGACAGGCATACGCCACACAGTGTGCTATGAGGGAAATTTTTGCGCTACGGCCTACTCTTATATCGAATTCCAACTGCCAAGGGATCTTTTACGTGCACTCTAATGTGTACACGGGACTCTGTTTTTCTTCCCATCCGAACGACTAGTCAGCTGTCTTTGTCAGACCCTCCTTCTGCATCACTGACAACGGGAAATCACGCCGGAAAACCGAAATGAACTTTCTCGGCCAATGCAGGGATCGAACGCCCGACCTCCAGGCTAGCGAACCAGCTTAAAGGAGGTATTAAACCAAAGTCCGATTCCAACTCGTACATGGGCATCTCACTAATACCAACTATTTTCAAAGTCTTTGAAAAAATTCTTGAATCTATAATTTTTATCAAAACAAATTTACCAGATGTTCCAAATACACAACAAGTGGCAAACCAAAAAGGGCTGTCATCCAACCATGCCTCATTTAACTTGCAGAAAACCATTAACCGTCACCTGGAAAGGTTAAATAAGCTTCACGTCGCTTTTTTTGGTCAGTACCAGAGCCTTATATAGAGAGAGTCTGGCCAACCCGTGTCCCGATTATGATTGGCTAATAGTGGTCACGTGGACGCCATTACGTTACCCATTCGAATATTACCGTCTGCATGGTAGCCTATAATTTGACGTGTTTTAAATGGCATAATTGGTCTGTTGTGTGGATGTGAAATGCCACACAAGAGATGAGCAAGAGATTTATATGCACAGGTTACCCAAAAATGTAAAAAAGGGTCGATTGTGGGAAATCTTGTAAATATTGCAGGGGCCGCGGAATCTAGGGGGGCTTTAGCCCCGGCAATAATTTTTAATAGTGAAAATAAAATGTCGCCAAAAGCTCAAAAAAGCGAAAAAGGTTATGGGAGGGGGGGTATGGTCAGTAGCCCCCCCCCCAGAAAGCCAGTCATTCGTGTTTTTAATGATTTTAAGTGACCCTAGAGATTCTTATTGCAGTTTGAAGAAATTCCGAACCTAATGAAATATTCACGTCATTGGTTATTTTTTTTTTTAAGGAATGAATTTTTGTTATGAACTTGAGAAAGCCACTTTGACATAGGCCTAGCCTTATAGTTAAGCACCCGGTACGGTAGATATTTTTTCGATTTTAATTTCGTCTGTAGTGTATGGCATAAATTATTGCGGTTTAGTTAAATTTGTATATGTTTAATGAATTCATTCATAAGTGAATGGTTGAAAAACAAATTATGTACTTTGGAATAACACTTTTGAGTTTGACACAGTGTAGGTAATTAGTTAGTAATAGACTACGGACCTGGCCTAGTTCGTATGTTTTTCGATTTAAATTTCATTGATATAGTCATTTTTTATATTTTTGTATAGGCCCCTAAGTGGTGATTATGTTTGATATCTCCATCCAGGAGTGAATCTTCAACAATTTGTTATGCTTGAGACACACAATGTAGGCCTAGCAAAGTTCTCGTCTGACTATATATATCTTATGTCAGAAGTCATCATTATTATTTATTCGGATTAAGCCGTTCAGTCTGAAAAACTTGTTTTTATTAAAATTATTACATTATTCTGTCGCGTAAAATCTTTAGATTGAAACATCGCCGCTTGATTAAATGACAGACACGTGATCTAAAGTGCACGTGTTAGATCACACGAACACCCAACGTCCCGTCTCCAAGGAAACACACAATTCATGATTAAATACGAAAGATTTCTAATTAGCAAAATGCACAACTACTATAATGATGTGTTTACAACTAACACAATTTAAAAATGATAGTTTCAAGGTCTCCACCTTACTTCCTTCGGCGCGGGGAGGGGGGGGGGGTTGGAATGGTAAAACACGTGTATCATAAAGCCTGTCTTTGAGTCCACTGGCGTGGTTTCGAATCCCCGGTTGTAGGTGACAAGGAGTAAAATCGCCTGTTACCGCGTGGATTCTCTCCGGTTCCCTCCCACTGCAAAAGTCCCCTACGCGCAAGCGAATGTTACATAACATTTAGCAGCTGTGGTTTATAGCTGTCGTACAATATATATGAATAGTCCCAAGACGGACGAAAAGTACTTTTAAATGTTAAAATGTGATTAAACCAGTGTTGAAATCAGTTTGTGTCGGCATACCTTTTTATCTATTCATCATATACCGTGAAACAAAGTAGTGCAGCTTTGCGGTTGTGCTAATAATTTTGGATATATATGACATTATTTATGAATAGTCCAAAGACGGACGAAAAGTACTTTAAAATGTTATTAAACCAGTGTTGAAATCAGTTTGTGTCGGCATACCTTTTATCTTTTCATCGTTTACCGTGAAACAAAGTAGTGCAGCTTTACGGTTGTGCTAATTTTTCTGGATATATGTGTGTGTGTGTGTGTTACACTTGCAATTTTTAAGTTAGTTAATTAGTCACTATCTTCTCGCATTATTAGATAATATTATTAATTTGTCCGTTTAACGACGGCTTCTAATATATATGTATTATAACTTGTGAATGGCTGTTACTTATACGGTTGTAGATAACACCTTGGCCTTATAAATGATCTCAAGTTAAAAGCTTAACAGAGACGATGGAAGACAATCTTCTCGAGAGGCCACAGACCGGAGACTGCTCTACAAGACCGAACGAGGGCATGTGGCAATGGAAGCAGACGTGAATTTGGCGGCTGGTCATTATGACGACAAACTAATGTTATGTTCCTGTGTGCTGTATTGGTTATAGATTTATAGATGTTGTTGCAATGTTCGTTCCTGTACTGTTAAAATAAAGAAGTCCAATCCACAGTTATTATCTGATTATGTTACAACCTAAACATTTGGTGTCCGTGACGACCAGGATAACCTGTTGGTCGATGTTGAGAAGACAGAATTCATGTCAATCAACAGTTCTAACAAAACGAGAAAACACAACGTCGAAGTCGTTATGAAAAAACGAGAAAACATGGAAACAAGTTATGAAGAAAAAAGAAGTTATTTTACAACAAACACCCGAATAATGAAAACTCTAAAAGACTGAGATTTTAACATAAAAGAAGAAAGAACTCTGGAATATGAACTTTGTTTAGTGGACTTTTGTAGAAGGTGAGTCATTTTGTTTTAAAAGAATATAAACGATTTTTGTCTTAATTTGAACACATCCTTTGGCATAATATGATAAATATTTGGGTACGAGAAATAGAATAAGTATTATTCTTAAACGAATTGAAATGTTTTGTGGTTGTCTCAAAGGTTTTTGTAAAGTGCTTAAGACGTCTTCCGTTAATTTCAGGTTTTTGATTAAAGAGGCAATCCTAAAGTTAATGTTTTATCTTCCTATAAATATGTGTTATGTATATATTTTCCCGATAATTAATAGGATGTATTTTATTGAATTCCTAAAAAGAGAGGAACATATATTTATACCCTCAGAGGAAGGGTGTAGCTAAAGTTAAGAGCAATATGGTAGATTTTTAATATGTAATTACCCTCAGAGGAAGGGTTAGCTCAAGTTAAGAGCAATATGGTAGATTTTTACTTTGTGTTGTCGTTTGTTTTGTATAGGAAGATGAATCATTTGAAAATTCGATGCGTTATAAAACAGAAAATATCTTATTTAAGATAATTATATGTGTTCAAAATATTCATAATCATTTATCTCGAGTAAAATCAATTTGACAAGAACCCTTATTATGACATTGTTTGTAGATCGTTATGTTATTCTTATGTTTTATAATATATCATCCTGTCAACCTTAAGGAAAAATGATGATTAATTCATAATTTTTTTGGCTGTTTAACAGCTTAGGAAAGGGGGGTAATTGTTAAATAACATTAAGCAGCTGTGGTTTATAGCTGTCGTACAATTAGTATATATATATATATATATATATATATATATATATATATGTGTGTGTGTGTGTGTTACACGTGCATTTTTTAAGTTAGTTAATTAGTCACTATCTTCTCGTATTATTAGATTATATTATTAATATATATATATTATAACTTGTGAATGGCTGTTAAATACTAACAAGGTTGTAGATAACGCCTTGCAATAGGCCTTATAAATGATCTCAAGTTAATAGCTTAAAGGACCTAAGTCCGTAACTGAAAATCCTCTAAAATCTTTAACATCGAAAACAAAAATTTTTGGCCATTTTAAATCAACATTGATAATGTAAACTTGCCGGGAAAAGATAAGTTTCTGATATCTGATGTTTTAGATAAAATAATTTTTTTAACATTGGTACACGAGTCGTGTACCGTGGTGTGCTTCAGCCACAGTTTTAATAAGAGACTTAAGGAGCGAGGCTAGACACATTGCAACATACCATACGGCGTATGTTGACTGGAATAACCAGGCGCTATAGAAATTTGCACTAGATTGAGACTGCATGGCTTATTTCGCCGAACGTAACTGATTTGAAATTGGGGAAAAACGGAAACCATTGAATGTAAATTAGTTTATATACATTCATATTACAGTATTATATGCGTTGCGACCCACTGTTGACAATTTCTAGGTCCCAAATGTTAACGCTTTAGCCCCTTTAACAGAGACGATGGAAGAAAATCTTATCGAGAGGCCACAGATCGGAGACTGCTCTACAAGACAGAACGAAGACATGTGAAAATGGAAGCAGACGTTAATTTGGACGCTGGTCATTATGACGACAAACTAATGTTATGTTCCTGTGTGCTGTATTGGTTGTAGACTTAAAGATGTATTTGCAATGTTCGTTCCTGTACTGTTAAAATAAAGAAGTCCAATCCACAGTTATTATCTAATTATGTTACACGAATTACATGTATTGAAATAATATTAAACCATGTGTTAGTCCCGAAATGACCTAGTCTTCGGCGCGGGAAAAATCATACGATAAAAATAAAATAAACAAGCCAACATTCTGGCTGATGTCCCCCGCCGAAATCCCCAAATAAATAGATGACACATATATTTATAAATCGCACATTTATTTTTTTCACAAGTATCAAGCAATCAAACTATACACTAAGTTTCGTCACTCTCTATCACATAGAAAAGGCTTAGCTTTAGCTCGAAATGTTAATCATTTAACTCAGTCACGATATTCACCTAATGAACACCTACACCAAGTTTGTACATTCTACATCATTAACAAGGACAGTTATTGTTTTCCAAAGTCTCATCAAATTGCTTATCGCTCTACTTACCCTCAGCAGAACATGCTCATTATCAAACTTAGTCAAGGTGTTGATGTAATGAAACTATACACCAAGTTCCACCACTCTCACTTAATTAGAACTAAAGTTATAGTGTCCCAAAGCCTCAACCAATCTTATTGCTTATCTCTGCTTACCCTAAATGCCCATCTTCGAACTAATAAACACCTACACCAAGTTTAAACGTTCTGGCTAGAAGGAGAGTTATTGTGTTCCAAAGTTTCGGCAAATAAAATTGCTTAAAGCTATGCTTACCCTGAGCAGAAAATGCTCATTATCGAACTTAGTCAAGGTATCGATGTAATAAAACTATATACCAAGTTTCATCATTCTCACTTAATTAGAACTAAAGTTATCGTGTCCCAAAGCCTCAACCAATCAAACTGCTTATCTCTGCTTACCCTAAGCAGAAAATGCTCATCTTCGAACTCCATCAAGGTATTGTCCTAATAAACACCTACACAAAGTGTGAACATTCTAGCTTAATTAGGACGAGAGTTATTGTGACCCAGAAAGACAGACAGACGGACGAACCTATTTCAATAGTCCCCTGCTTTCTTCGAAAGGCGGGGGACAAAAATGAGTTTCAGGGGTAATCATCATTATTCGATACTTTCGACCCTTGTCAAACGATATATTGGATCATTGCGAATGCGGTATTTTTAATGTCATTTTTTTTATTTTTTTAAAATTCTGAAACGAAATCGGAATCAACCATAAAAAATAAAATAAAAATTTAGTTTCTAATGTCAAAGGTAATCATTATTCGATACTTTTGATTTAACCTTTAGTCAAACGATATTTTGGATTATTGCGGTGTTTTTAATGTTAAAAAGATGGAAAATAAATATTGCCAATAAAATTTACATATTGTGATTAATTGATTTATTCAAATTATTGTCTACCAGTACACTTGAGTGAACATAAAAATGCATTTGCGTAAATCTAAAACATATAAATCAGTCTAACGCTGTACTAAGCCTCTATCTGCAACGTAAGAATGGGTAACAAAATAGCGCCCACGACGTCAGTTGGCCAGACTCTAAATATAAGGCTCTGGGGCCGGTTGCTCAAAGCTCCGTTATCTTTTAACGATCTGTTAACTTTAACGGAGAGAAATATTGTTGCTGAAAATAAAAGCCCAAAACATTCTGTGGTGCAAATTTTTCCTACAGATTTATACTAATATTTCTTTAGGAAAAAATAAACTATTCTATAGTGTTTTCTGTAGTAAATTTAACGCAAACAACAAGTTACCAAGATATGCCCGTTAAAGTTTAACAGATCGGTAAAAAACTTAGTTTTGAGCAACCGACCCCTGGTCAGTACCAAAGCGTTTAATTCGGTTGGGCACAATGGATTGCTCATAAAGCTACACGAGATTCACTTCGATCCGGCACTTTGGTCTGTTGTCTATTATATCTATACAAAAATGACAAGTTGTGTTCGCCTTAACAGCAAATATTCAAGGAATTGTATTATTCAAAGGGAGTGCGACAAGGAAGGTGCTATCTGCAAAGTTTTATCTTTTTTTTATATCAACAGTCTATTGAATTGCATCTCTAAATCGAGATATGGTGCCCGTGCTCTTGTTATTTCGATGTCCTGCTAGACACAGGCTGAAGATGTAGCTGCTGCTAGTCCAACGTCATACGGTTAACGAAACCTCCTCAGTATCTGAAAGATACAGTTCTTACTGGAGGTTTCAATTATCATCGACTAAGAGTGTAGTGTTCGAGTTTGCACCCAATTAATCCCGTCAGAATAACACAGACCCCGATGTCCCGCTCTTACGGGTTTTTTTTTCTAAACAATATTTTTATTCATTAAATCTGAATTTGGATTGGGGAACAGGCTAGGTGTAACCTCTCTCTCCGATTAACATACATGTACACATTATAAAAATAAAAATATATACATACATAATTACATATATAGAACATATAGGATACATAATCGTGGCAATATTGGTGAAGATCTTTTTGAAAGTACTGCTTAGTTAGTAATGTTGGATATGGTAAAGCCTGTGCAGCGTACAATCGTCCAATATCCCCAAATCTGGAAACAACTTAAACGTTGTTTTATGGAGATTTAAATCGTTTTAATAAAAGAATAAATTGTTGAACTTCTTGGACAATAAGTGTGTTTATCTCATGACTATGTTTTGTCGACCCATACAACAGACAACTGATTGTTTTACGGTTGTGTTGGAGGTTGTCGATTGTCCGTTTTCTTGCATCTGAATGTAAGGGGCATACGAGCAAAAAGTGTTCGGGATCTTCGAAGTTGTGACCACATAGGCAAGCAGCGCTGTCATCGACGTGTCTGAGGAATTTATGGCCTTGCAGATTTAAGCAACATAATCTAAGTTTACAGTGGGTTATTTTTAATATTCATTTCCTTAGACAGTAATATAATATGGAGGCACAGGGGTATCAAGTTTGTTTAGTGAATTTCCAAAGATAGCAAGCAAGTATCGAGAGTAAGATATTGTTCACCAGATTTCCTTCAATTCTTTGAAAACTAAAAATGAATGATTCAATTGACATTTAAAACATCATTCACAAGCGCCGGTGCCAAACTATGTGTCCCCTAGGCAGACAAACTACGTGGACCTATCCCCAACCCAACAATAAAAAACATAAATAAATAGCTTTGGTTTTCAAGAATAATGTTTTGCAAAAAAAAGAAAATTACTTTATACCCGATCTAAAGAGTGTTTATTCATGTTTTGTTTATTATAAAAAAATTATTATATCCGAAAATTAAACTACCTGTCTACATTTAGCTCCACTTGAGAAAGACATTATAGTGATTAACCGACATTTTAGTCGATATTAAATTTGTCGAAAACACTAAATAAACTTCGAGGATGTAATTTGCTTCTATTTAATAAAATCGAAAATGTTTGTCTTTTTGCATATCAAAGATGTTTAACTGATTAAAATCACATAATCTAATAGTATACAGCGCTAGGGTCTACTCTCATATCGAATTCCAACTGCCAAGAGATCATTTATGCGCACTCGGATGTTCGTCTTATGCGTCCTGAACCATTGGCAAGGGGAAATAACGCTTGAAAAAGCCTCGATGAACTTTATCCGCTAAAACCAAGAGCGAGCCCCCATCTCCAGACTAGCTGTACAAGAAGAATCGTATTTTTAAATATAATAGTTTCTTTGAAAAGTATATGCTTATAATACAACCAGTATCAGAACAAATTGTACAACTTACGAATCTTCCCAGTATAATCTACAATAATTACAATTACCACTGAAATTTAATCCAATACATATGTACATGCTACCTTAGTATAAGAAGGTTTATGCTATGCTAATGACATTTAAACTTATTCCCACACACAATCAAAGTAACGAGAAATCAATGAAGAACATGGTTGGTGCTTTTTTATTCTGACCGGAGCGTACGTAAGGTTATTTGGATTGAATCATCTAAATGGGTTCATAGGTCTGGGGCGAGACGCCCACTTGTGGATTTTATTGGTTTCATTTGTGACTGAAAATCGAATGTGTTTATTTAAAAACGGATTTAATACCTTCGGGTTTTTTTCTAATTCGAAGTAAAATGTTTACATTTAATGCGAGAACATTAGCTGCCAGTCTTTATGGCCTTGGGTACTAAATCATATTTTAAGTTTCGAATCCGGGTTAGGTTAGTTAGAAACTATGTTGAAACGTTTATGGAATAATTTCAAATCAGTTTTTTTTATTGAAATCTACCAAAACGGTACATATTTCTATTTAGATTGACAATTAAATGAAAATATATAGTTACAGTCTGGTCACTACAGATTGGTTTATACAAATTTTTGACAGTTTGTCAATAGATTATTATATTGAAATAGTTAAAGAAAACAGGGGGTGACTTGTACAAGTTTTTTTAGTTTAGATTCATACACACTTATTTATTGTAAGTACCCATGGCTTAGGCATGTAAGGGGGGTGGGGGTGGCCGAATGATTAGCACGTCCGTGCTGTATCATAAACCCTGTCATTGAGTCAACTAGCGTGGTTTCGAATCCCCTGTTAAAATCACGGGTTTTCTTTGGGCCTCCCGTTTCCCTCCCACTGCTAAAGACCCCTACGCACACAGCGAATTTTAGAACTAAAATTAAACCATATGTTAGTCCCGATATGGTCTAGTTTGTGTCGAGTGGACGCTAAACCCCATCTCTCTCTCTCTTCTCTCTCTCTTTTCGTCAAGGTCGCTGAGATGTAAATAAGTCTGGGTCATCGCGAGATGGTAGGTTAAAGTTGGGGTAAGCATCGGGTCTAGGTCAAAACGTCAACATTCATCAATTAGGAAAAATGACACGCCTTACATAAGACACAGGAACATAGCTATTGACATGATGGGCCAGGGAGTCTACAGGTAGCCGTCGCCAGACACTCTAATGTCCTCCCATCGACCATTACTCCCCTAAGACAACGCTTCCTCGCCACTGGAAAATGTTACCGAACCACCCGACCCGGAGCGCCAGCTGTAACAACCGCTGCCCAAGCTCGCCAGATCTGCGCAAAAGGCTCCTGTCAGGTACTGCTAGGGGATAAGTTTGAACACGGCAATGTCAGATCAGCTTCCAAAGAGTCCGAAGACGCCTAGCTGCTCGTGGCTACGCTGCCGTTGACCTTTCTAGGACCAAATCCTTTGGCGTCGTCATCGTTTTGCCAGACAGCAATGGGCCGGAAATCAGGGATATCTACACAACACACCATTACGATATATCATCTCATCGGATGAATCCCGATTCAACCACAGTTTTCTTGATGAACGTCACCGTATCTACCGACGCCGAAATGGACGTTTTGCGTGCTGGAAAGGTATCATCTCGGGGGGGGGGGGGAGGTGTCGTCATGGTTTGTGCCGCTAATCAACGTCAACCTCCGGTCCCAGTTGGTGGTGGTCCAAGGCAATTTCAACGCCCAACATTATGTTACGCCATTCCTCGTCCGGTGTTGCTTCCATATCTGGCTCAACATGGCGTCCGTCGACAGATGGTTTTCCAGCATGACAATGCCCGAACCCCACACAGCAAGGTTGACAAGATACTTTCTTAACAATCATCTTGTGCAATGTTTCCCGACATGAATCTAATCGAACATATCTAGGATGAACTTGGACAACGTGTTCGAACTCCAGCCGCGCCACCAAGTGCCACCACGAACTGTTGCAGAGATAGCACAGGCACTCTAAAACCATTGGCAAAATGAATGAAATGGGGTTTAACGTCCTACGCTTAAGCACCTAATCTGGGCTAATTGAAGGCGGACATGCGCCATACATTGTGTTATGAGGGAAATTTTGCACGGGCAGCAAAAAATCCCACAGCGTGTATTGAGATAACTGTAGCAGTTAATGGTTCATGGTTCCCTGGCGTTTCGGTTTAGTGCATTTATAGTGAATTCCTTCACGCAATTGTGCTTGTAATCTGGATTTTGTCAATTGTGTTGTTCATTCGTTTAAAGTTATTGCAGTAAATAAACTTTGAATACAGCATTCCGTTGTGGTGGCTTTGTGTGTGGAAGTTATATTATTAAACGAGTACATATTACCTTTTGTAAGTTTCTTTTTGACGTTCACCAGACATAGCCCAAAGCATCGGTAATCGAGGTGATCGTATCTGTCTATTGAAACACGTCTTACTGATATAGAAATGTAAAATTAGTCGGCCAAACGAAATGAATAGAAATGTTTTAAATTAATTCTTTGTCAAGAAGAATATTTAATATTAGAATTTTTTTTTAAAAAAAATCAAAGGGAATAATACCATACCAATTTGTTTACCATTAGCTATTTATACACACAAACATAATTAAAAATGTGTCAGAATTCGACAAAGGCAGTATTTGATGATCTCTTTTTAACCCGTCTGAATCCAAGTCGTGATATTATCTACCGTTGATATTAATTGGTGACCGTTATTTAAATTAATTATTATTATAATCAACGCGGTTATATTTTAGCATTAATTAAGCTGTTACAAATTAGATTGTGCAACATATGCTCAATCGTGATCGACGATTTAAAAACCCGGGAGTAAACAGTATTAATAGATGGATACACGATTTTCGCCATAATTAAAAATTCACAGAAATGAAATAGGGTTTGACATCCCCCACTGTTCTGCACCGACTAGGGCAATATAGACGGACATAATGTCAAGGGTTCTTGTATGTCAATGTGTACACGGAACCATGGTTCTTCGTCCCATCCGAACGACTTTACGTATTCCCTTCCCTGGTAACACCGGTTGTAAATGGTCAGACCAAGGTCTTTAGCCCGTGCTGACAATTTTCCCAAATATCATAAAATTATTACCCGTAGACTACAAAATGGTAAACAAGAGTTACCCCTCTTGTAATTCAGTGATGGAACAAAATATGAAACTACTTCGCAATTGCATAATATTATTTGGATAGTTCCAGATTTATAAAATCTATTTACTTTTCACATGGATTAGCCCCGCGTTTCATCAAAAGTATTTGTATTGGCTGATCTACCAGTTCCCCCCACTGTTAAAAACCCCTACGAAACAAAAACAATTTGAAATAAAATTTTAAAATGTGTTAGTCCCGATATAGCCTAGTTTGTGTCGAGTGAACTTACACCCCATTTCTCTCTATATATTGATAACAATAGCCTTCGTCGCGGGGGAGTTTGGAATATATCATTTTATTGCACGTCGTCTTTGCTTTTAAAAGCTTTTTTTATTGCCGTCTTGAAAGAGTGGAGGGTTTATTGTGCAATAACAAGGCTATAATGTTCCACTGTAAACCATGATTGACATGTGATCTTCACGTAAATAACACTGAAGTATGTTTTAAGGTGGCTGATTATATTACCTTTACCAAATAAATCTATTACAGGAATTAATATACCTGTAATTAAGTAATCTCACTACCTGGGTACAACTTACAGGTAATCTGTCTTTAGCACGGTATACTGTCATTAGTGGTGCGTTTGACGTTCAAAATATCAATCCCGACAGCCAAGCCCCAGTTAAAGCATTTACAAATGAATATAGCTTTAGCTTACCTAATGTTTTTTATGGAGTTCAATATATTTAGATTCAGATTCCGGATGATACAACCATGGCATCCCTGAGGAAATTTAAATATTCAAGATGGCCGCCATGGGCATTTTCTGGTTATCTAGTATGACAAAAATCGTGACCAAAGCATTCAACATGAGCGTGGAATTTCATTAGCCTTGGTTGGACATAATACATTCAAAACGATGCTTGCACGGAAAAGGCTGGAGAAAACCTTGTGAAGTAATGAATAGGAATCAGAAATACGTCCAGACCTACATAAAACTTGGAAGTAGTTTCATCCGCGAAGAAATTGTTAGTGATTTGTATAGACAGAAAGTTGAGAAATGTAATAGGTCGGAATAAAATAGTCTGCTAATGCTTAAAAACTTCTTCTGGACAGTCTCCTCAGCCCCTCCTCTCCAACTAAAGATGCGCTGGTGTCATATATTAAGAGATGTAACTATCAGGCTTCTATCCATAGGTCATCTATGATAATGTTATTTCCCCTCCCCTCCCATCCCGGCATGGGTGGGATATAGCTCATTATCACATTTCAACAAAATGGGTGACACTTGGTCTAGCGCCAGGGAATATTGTAAAATATGTACATTGTAATTGCAAAAACTAACCGTGACTCTGAACGATGCCCATGTGGACTTGTAAATCCCTCGTGTACCAATCTTTGTGGATGTAGGGGGAGAGAGAGAAATGGGGTTTAACGTCCACTCAACACAACTAGGTCATTTCGGGACTAACACATGGTTTAATTTTATTTCAATAATCCCCTTGCGCGTAGGGGTCTTTAGCCGTGGGAGGAAACCGGAGTGCCCGGAGGAAACCCACGAGGTTGAGAAGGCGCCCCTATCTCCATGTCACATACGCTCACACCAGGGCTCGAAACCACAGCCGCAAGCCAGAGGTGACCGGCCAGCTAAAGATCGAAGCGCGACACTCTAGACCATTTGGCCATCCCAACCCCCCGTGGATGTAGGGACTGTAAATTACAGTCTAATGAAATTATGGTTACGGCAACAGAAATTAATGCTGAAGATTTGTCAGATGATGATATTGGTGAATATTAATTTTAAGTCTCCTGATTGAACAATATGAAGATGCAATAATAATAAATGTCCAGTTCTTGGGGGCCAAATCATCCATAACCATGCTCAAATCATCCATAACCATGCTTAAGAGCAATAAACTATATACACATCTATTCAATTTTTTTCGACAAAAGATTTTTTTGAAAAAATTAGTATTTTGTTGTCGCAAATAATTTGAGATCTTTCAAACATGTAGTATTGTTTTGCATATCAAACATAGGCATGTACAAATAACCTGCGGTTGTTGAACATTCTTCGATCTATGTTGGTTTGCCTAGGCCGCACTTATTTTGCAAAATGATATTAGATTTTAGCATAGAGGTCTAATGTACATACAATTATGGCCTGATTGAAATGATAGTTTTGGGCCACAAAATTCGGTGTAGCTCAGTTAAGAATTCAGTAAGATTTACTGCACTTGGCAGAAATGTAACCATCATTCATTAGATCTACTAGAAAGACGGTCAAAAATTTATCCGTCAGGGTCCGTATTCAAAGGATATCTTAAGTCTAAGATAGTCACTTAACTACTAGCTTTCACTTAAATATACGTAACTTCCTGTAAGTTAAGGTCAAGTGGTATTCAAAGGCACTGTTAGGTATCAAATTTCCCCTGACTTTAAAGTGTTAGTCTTTAAGTGGTATCAAAGGCCAGTTTAAGTGAGAAATATCCACTTAACTTCAAGTGACCTACGGGAGGTACCTTAAAGTTAAGTGAGATTATAATGCCATCTTTTATCACTGTAGTAGGGGATTCAGATTGAAATAAAGACAATGTCGCCAATAGTAGCTGGCCTCAAATTTATTTTTTTGTCGGCAGCTTTGACGTTGTTATACCATAATAGAGTAAAATGCTATTATCACCGAGATAGATAAGGATATCTTTTTCTGGCCATCTATCATGTTCGTATATATGCTTAATCATATTTCCACGATTGTCATATAATAAAGTTAAATTCGTTTGTTATGACATGGTTTTATAAAGTTTTAGAAATAAATTATTTATACTACCGCAAGAAGCAAGGCATGATTTACAACTCATTCCCATATATACATAATCGGTACTATTAATTCAGGTAAAATATAATGCAACATGCATCTTTCGTACACACAATGCACCGTCAATGCCAGGCCTTTCAAAATATAAATGTAGGTAGTTACACAATGTCTATGAATTTCTCAAATGATAGATTTATAATAAAAACACTGTATGATTTGTCCAGTCTAACTTCAAACGCAAAGGTCATCGTGTATGGCTAATATGTTTTTTTCTATTCGTGATACATTGTTAAACAATTAAAGTTTACAATATCCACCATTATACTGCCACTATTTATTGTAATGTATTGAAATGGAAATCTAAAAAAAAGGTCTATGAAAACCGCCGTTCCGGTAAAGGATGAACACCATCATAATTTATCCCAAATTATAACCATACTAGTTTCATGTGTTACAATAGAATATTTCGACAAACATTTTTCTAGTAATGTAAACTAATAGTAAGTGCAGGAGGACCGCACTGCACGCACAACAAAAATTTAATAGAGTATAGTGATACTCTCAAGGGGGCATAACTTGCTTCAAATTTTAGAAATTTTGATTTTTGGCAGTGGAGGGTATTCCATAAATTGAAAATTCATGCTTTTTTGCGAATGTGAGTGTTCCATAATTTAAGCGTGGAGTTATAAGTTTTCGCATAGCCAAGTATAGCCTTTGAAGTACAGCCGTTGAATACCGATTTAAGGTAAGACACTTGGTTAAGTGGAAAAATTAAGAATTTTTACTTAACTTTTAGAAAACCTTTGAATACAGGCCCAGATATTTTTCCCCAATCTTCAGATTCAAGCTAGAAAAAAGCGGTTTAAATATGAGTGAATTCTCAGTTGGATAAAAAAAAAGGTAGAATAAATAATGATTTGTAGCTCTGGGCTAAACCCATAATTATTGAAAACCCCATGGGTGTACATACATCAGTAGACTCATTTCTAGAGTGTACATGGCTAACATGGCGATAGATATGACGCAATTTGCACCGAGTTTGAGGCTCAAATTCTACCCAAGATCTAAGTGTGTCAGATAAACCTGCATTAAGTTTTGGGACCAATCCTTGATGAAAACGCGTTTCCACGAAGCCCAAACTACCAATATACACACGTTAAACAAGATTAGTTCAGTTGACCATTCGTGGTTTTGTTTTTATAAACAATGGTCGCGTGACTAATCATGTGTCATGATCCGACGGTTTTCATTGGTCAATTACGTGACCGCGTAGCAGTTTCGTATCATTACGAGGAAAATATAATTCTTATTCAGATAATATGAAAATAATTATACATACTGACTGCCACATGTGGAGACTGCTGGATACAACCATTTTTGCTGTATCTATCAATTAAAAAAATCTGAAAGGCGGCCTCCCGTATAAGCCATATAATTGTGTCCAGTCCACGTCCTTATAATATATCTTAAGTGTGCTATCTCATTCTACGGAACATTGGATGCATCAGGAACAGGGGCGCCGGAACCCGGGTACCAGGGTATACAAATGGTACCCTGCTCTTTTCTAGGGTATACATGTATACCCATGCCCTAATGATGAAAGTTTCCAAACTTTGTACTAGTCTATTCATTTATAAATGATAGATATGCAATTGCTCTCATTATCATGTATTTTAAAGGGTTTTATGTTTGATTTTGAAATTCTCCGAATTGACATATTTCAAAATTTTCTAGAAGAACCAACGCCCCCTTATCATTTGGTATCCTGGCCCTCGCGCCGTTCCGGCGCCCCTGGTCAGGAGATATCTTAATGCTAATTGTGTCCTGGTTGATACTTTCCAGAATAGATTACTTCCTGTTAATTAGTTACCAAATCAAATTTAAAAATACGTGTTATACATGTTTAAATGGCACTGTGCCAAAATACCTGAGTGGTCTCTTACAATCATTTTCCCCTGCAAGGGCTTTAAGATCTGTAGATAAGAAACTGCTTGTAGTGACCTAGCCTAAAACAGTCCGTTTTGGACAAAGGACTTTTTCGTATTCAACACAATGGTATGATCTGCCGCTAGAAAAAAAGATCTCTCCAGATATTGATGCGTTTAGATCCAGACTTAAAACCTGTTTGTTTAAGAAAGCATTCACGTTATTAGCAACAACAAGAATCTACAAGATAAACCTGCGGACAAGACATAAAATAGACATTGCAAAAACTAAAGAATTGTCAAATCAAGTGAATGGATCCTGGGGCCAGCTGTAAGCGTCCACCGCGCTGTACAGTCCCGGGCCTGTTTTGGTATAGGATTCACTAAAACGATTTACAAAAAAGACGTAACAAAAATATGCGACCGTTCTTGTCAGTGGTCGTCTCTTCAATGACGATAGTCAGCCAGTTGACGTCAGGTGTTAGAACGTCAAATAATTTTAACAATAAGGGCGATAATCCGGACAGAAACAAGGAAAACGCTAAAATAATAAATGTAGTGAGCAAACAGGAGGGCTAAAACTCTACTCTAATAATAATGGAGGAGGACTGCACTCTAACAAAACAAAAAAAATATCTACAAGATAAACAGATGTAATTATTGTTGGACTGCGCTTTGAACATGCTCATGTATGGATATTGCGCAATATGCATGGACTATTATTACTATAATTATATAAAATATTAGTGTTTCTTCAGAATAACGGGAAATGGAATTATCGTGTTGATTTTATACCCAAAATAGCATCATTGAAACCTAATCAACATCTAAAATTAAATAAAATGAAAACCAAGTACGAACAATCCAAACCATAAGACAGAATTCGAAGTCCTAAAAACTTTATAGGCAAAAAAGTGTATTCAAGCAAAATAGTGTAATCAGCAAATGGACAGGTGTCCGGAAGAGTACGCTTACCCTGCCTGGCGCCACACCCGCCATAGCTATTTTAATTTGTCACGATTCCCTTCCGAAGAAGAAGATTTTTTTTATTATAGTCACATGTGTTATGTGATACAAAATATAATTAGGACAGAATTAAAATACCCGGCCTCTTGGGCCTATTAGTCACTTTTAAAAATATAATTAATAATAAAGTAAAGTACATATTTAATAATATAAATATTTGTAGTTATTTTGTTAAGAGATTATTTATGTACAATTAGTTAGGATTAAATAAGGATTCACGTCTATTATTAAACGACCCTGTAATGGATTTTGCACAATATAGAGGGTAATTCATTAATTTAACCATTTTGGTATTGTCATTTAAGTTTTAGAAATCAAGTTCAAGTTTTATCATTGCTTCGTGCATTTTTCTTCTTTCGTCATTGTATTTTGGACAATAAAGAAGGAAGTGGCATTCATCCTCAATACTTCCAGATTGACACATTACACACAATCTATCCTCGATCTTTAGGCTAGTATAACGGCCAGTCTCAATTCTCAGGAGTAGAATGCAACATCTGAACTGGGCTAAATGTGATCTCTCGGCTGTGCCAAGATTGGTGGTGACGTAATATAAATGTGTTATTTGCCTACAATTACGCCTCCACATGGCTAAATGACTACCCTTATATCGTAAGTGCAACACTCGACAAGTGCCACGTTGTGGGGAAGCAGGTGGCTTTGTCTCGACATGTGGTTCCCCCTTGTCAGTGATGCAGGACGGATGGTCTGACAAGGGTAGCTGTCGAAGGGTTAAGATGTGACGAAAAACCGAGGCCTCGTGTACAAATTGGCGTGCACGTAACATATCCCTTGGTAGTTTGAATTCCATAACAAAAGAAGACCGTAGCGCGCTGCACGAGCAGAAATGCCCGTCGTCATTAGCCAAGTTAAGGAGCAGAACAGTAGGACGTTAAACCCCATTTCATTTCATTTCAGTTGTCTCGACATTGTTTTATTGCGTCGACATTTCGTAAATAAACTGTTTGTTTCAGAAGGTTACTGGGTTTGTGAGGTAATCTACAACTCTTCTATGATTTGTGTGTTCACCCTATAATTATTTTGCACCTGGATGATGAAGTAAAATTAGCAAAACAAGAATACATCATTGATAACAATATTATGGGTTTTGACATGAAATCCATTCATTATAAACATATTTAATACTAAAGTAGAAAACAGAAAACCAATCAAATGTACATTGATTTTAGAGAGAAATAACACAAGTTGTACTTATTCACATTGACTAATAATGCACTTAAAATGCATTATATTTAAAGTGACATTCTGCGTGGTTCGATTCGTTAGGAAATTAAATAAGGTAAAATGAAAACAGGATAATCTGACAATTGCTTCATTCTGAACCGTGGCATTATCGATTCGGGTTAAGGATAGTCTGTTTGACATTATTTACATTAATTGGTACGACAATAAACAAAGTCTCGGTTATCCACCACAAAATGTATTCAAATCCACTAAATATTGCAGACTAACCATGCATGGAGAGTTAATTATGGTCTGGATGAGTTAATTAATGTCGTCCATTAAAAATTAAATCAGTAAAAGGCTGGCCAAGCTAACGTTTACCGTTAGTCGGTGACGTCACTACCGGAAACTGGAGATGAAAGGTCTGCAAAGCGAGGGTAACATTATATAACTTTTAAACCAACTGTACAATGTGCCTCGCACCCCTACATCATGAAGCTTAAGACTGAGTCCAGCATGCCAAACTGTATTGAATGCTTTGCTGATGCCACAGAACACCGTTCTCGTATAATATCCCTTATCGATTGCATTACAATAAAAATCATTTAAGTCTAGAAGTTGATAGATAGTTGGGTCTCCTTTCATAAAACCACTTTGAAATTGTGTAAGTGTATTGTTGTCTAGAAGGAAGTTAAAGACATGCTTATAAATACAACGTTCAAGGATTTTACTTTTTATCGAGAGTAATGCTATCGGGCTTTAGTTGTAACATATATCCTTATTACCTCTTTTATATAGGGCTACGATATTATCATGTTTCCAGATCAAAGAGAAGGAAGCACACCTTAGGGGATGATTAAACAGAGAACACAATGGGTTAGAAATTTCTTTAGATATCGATTTTAATAATTATCCACTAATATGATCAGGGTGTTGGAGATTTGTGTAAATGTCTTTTTAAATTGTTTCCTTGTTTATCTTTATCCATTTAAGAACCAGGAAATCCTTGGGCGTAGTCAATTAAATTGGTACTAACATGAGCTAAAAGAACCAGTGTAAGCTGCCAAGGGGAAGTCATGGGTAGTTTGTAGATAACTGATAATAACAGAACCTAACATATCAGAGAAAGCTGTTAGATGATCTGCAGACACTGTCATTTCTGGCATAAGAAAGTCCTTGGGAACATGGTAGAAATTGACACAATATGTTAATTACTTGTCGCATAGATGGCTGACATGATATGTTAATTACTTTTCGAATGGATGGCTGACAAGATCTAATGTCTTGTATTTTGTTAATTACTTTTCGAATGGATGGCTGATACGATGTGTTAATTACTTTTCGAATGGATGGCTGACAAGATCTAATGTCGTGTATTTTGTACACGGTGAACAGAGTCCATAATATGCTGATAACACTATTTTGCCTATACCATTTTTTTTTCTTTTTTGGGACTTAGAGTTATGTCCAATGGTTTGGATCATTGGTACTTGGTTTTATTTTAATTAAACAGGTTACAGTAGCTTCATTAAAGATACATTCTGTAAGAGCTGAATCTGCCTATTACAGATTTTTCTTTTTACTTCTAATGTTATATAAATTAATAATGAGACATTTATTCACATCACACGCCGATAATCAACTCTCTAGAACATCGAATGGTTGTGATTGTGAACGGATTAAACACGATCGCCAAGGAGTAATTTTATTTAAAAAGGGATAATGCATGGAGACAACGGTAGCAATGAAAATTGAGACAACGCTATATTTTCAAACAGTTGTAAATTCTCTCAGTAATTTGACTGGAAGTTTCAATATACCGGTCAGCTCTTTATCTAAATCTTACATAATGCATCCTTAACGAGCTAAACAAAATCGAGTCACCCGAGAAAAGAGTTTTGGTTAATTAGTTTACTAACATGAATCAAGTGTTTACATAAGATGGGTGTGGGGTTCGAATGGTTAGTTTCAATATACCGGTCAGCTCTTTATCTAAATCTTACATAATGCATCCTTAACGAGCTAAACAAAATCGAGTCACCCGAGAAAAGAGTTTGGGTTAATTAGTTTACTAACATGAATCAAGTGTTACATAAGATGGGTGTGGGGTTCGAATGGTTAGTGCGTGCTCGTTGTATCATAGGGTATGTAATTGCGTCGACTGGTGTGTTTTCGATTCCTTGGTTGTACGTGACAATGAGTAGGGTCGCCTGTTCAATCCACGCGCAAACGGATTGTTAAAATAACATTAAAACATGTATAAGTCACGAAATAACCCAGTGGACGTTTAGCACCAACTTTCTCTCTCTCTCCCTCTCTCTCTCTCATCTCGTGATGATACTAACATAAATAAAATAAATCACCCTGAAAATGGTTATTGAACAGAATCGTGTAGCTAGGGGGACATTGTGTTCCCGTTGTCGTACCCCATGTTGTGATATATATCCTCTGTGTACATTCGATTAACCGATTAAAACATAAAACATTAAGACTCAAACACATCTATGTTATAAACAGGTTTTCAAACAATGGTCTGAATTGTTCATCAATTTAAAAAATCATTGATGACAGGCTGATAGAACATATACAAATATAATTATCAAACGTAAATCTGTGACATGTAAGAAATCTGTTTATTGTTAAGTTTGCCATTATATGTAAACCTTATTTAATTAAGAAGTCATGAAAAGTTGTCAAATTCAGAAATGTGTTGATCAATAAATTAACCTCGATAGTTATTTTTGTTATGTGTGCATAATTGGCTTACAAGATGTCAAATTTACGCCATAGTTTTTTTATTACTTAAATACTCACTCGTATCGTGTTAATTTTACGGAAGACAAAGCCGCTCTTTATTCAAATTTCTTTAATCTTATTTCTTCATTTTTTTAACGTATTTCGACATTCGAACACTAAAATTAAGATTTGTTTTTTTAAAACAATATTATACATAGATCTGGCATAATGTTAAAATAAAATGTACTCTAAAATTCCGAAGAATTGTTATGAACAAAATGAAAATGGTAGATTTTAAGCTACCAACGTGACCTAATGACATTTGTGTCCGTAGCGCGAATACCATGTTTAAATATATATAAAGCAAAAACAACACATAACACAACTAAACCAATTTCTTAATAGCTTCGATAATTTAATCTAACTTCTACTTATACTTCGACATGATTGACCGAATACCCAAAAGCGGGAATAATGTACTTCCCCCTACTCAGTTTTGGTTATTTGTGAACTGTTCTTTCTTTCGCCGAATATTTGAAAAAAAACCCCAATCTATGTTACATATTATCTAAATCGTGTTTATACAGATACATTTATTCACGAGAAGACATTTACTTTGCCCCAGCGCATCCATGATATAATGTCCGCCCTACTATAGCCGCCTTACCAAAGAGTGTATAATGAACCCCAAAATGGATGATCATCTGGACGAGGCTTAAAGTTCAACGTATCGAACACTTCCTGAGTTAGCGAACTTGGGTAATTTGTATTTATCACCCAACTTGTTATATCATCAAGTCGCTGATGATTAATGATCGATACAATGACCTAAACAATGTTTATAGCAAATAAGATAAATTTTTGATGATCGTGTCTACTATAATCATCAATTACCCAGTGACCTTTTTGTATGTGATTCAGACATAGACAGTATTATTGATGATAAGTAGATTATGATATGATTGGGTAATATATAAACATTATATTTTTAGACAATTTATGTGGAACGTCTACGGCTTCTTATTATTGTTGATTGATAGATAACACAATTACGACAACTGGTAAATGAACATAATTATGCATACAGTCACATTTGTAATATCTATTATTACTTGTGTACTTTTATGGGTAATCAAAACAATTTTACATCCCCAAAATGTGTTATTAGTTGTATCGCGCATGGGTCATCAAAATAAGATGACATTCCGAACATATTATGTGTGTACATGTATGGGTAATATTGGTAATCGCAACAGTATCACGTTTCCAATATCTGTTATTATTAGTGTACATGTATGGGTAAACAAAACAATGTTACATTCGTAATATAAGTTGTTACTTGTATACATGCATGGGTAATCGAAACGATATCTTATTCCCGGCATATGTTATTACATGCATGGGTAATAATGGACATTTTTTATAGAGCGCCAACATCCAGCTAGATCACGTCTCCAATCCAATATCTGTTATTACTTATGTAAATGCATGGGTAATTAAAAGAGACAGAGACATAGAGAGGGAGAAATTGGGTTTAACGTCCACTCAACACAACTAGGTCTTTTTGGGACCAACATATGGATTGATTTTATTTCAATAATTCGCTTGCGCGTAGGGGTCTTTAGCAGTGGGGGAAACCCGAGTGCCCGGATGAAACCCACGAGGTTGAGAAGGCACCCCCATCTCCATGCCAAAGAAGCTCACACCAGGGCTCGAAACCACAGCGCAAGCCAGAGGTGTTCGGCCAGCTAGAGGTCGAACGGCGGCACTCTAGACCACTAGGCCATTCCAACCCCCGGGTAATCAAAAGAATGTTACATTCGTAATATCAGTTGTTACTTATGTAAATGCGTGGGTAATCAAAACAATATGACATTCCCAATATTTGTTATTGCTCGTGTACATGCATTGGTAATCAAAATAATATTACATTCCCAATATTTGTTATTACTTATGTAAATGCGTGGGTAATCGAAACAATATTACATTCCCAATATCTGTTATTGCTCGTGTACATGCATTGGTAATCAAAACAATATTACATTCCCAATATTTGTTATTACTTGTGTACATGCACGGGTAATCGAAACAGTATCATATTCCCGACATTATTATGTTATTATTTATGTACATGTATGGATAACCAAAACTATCATATTCCCGATATATGTTATTACATGTGTACATGTATGGGTAATCAAAACAATATGTCATTCCCGGTATCTGCTATTACATGGGTAACCAAAACAATGTTTCAATCTAATATCAGCTGTTACTTGTGTACATGCATGGGTAACTGAAACATCCATCTGGCTCGGTTTAATTGACTCGCATATTAGATCTTTAACATACTTCCGGTACCAGACAAAAAACGATAATCTGTTTATGGACTCGGCTTGTATATGATTACAGGATGTCAATAGTTTTGTTTTACGTAATAATAAAAATAATTATTAAGGGGTAACCATATACAAAAATCTATTAAACAATATAAGACAAAACAGGGGCGGGCAATCAATATACATTGGACTTCCGTAGTATTCAATTAGAAAATGGATATCAACAAAGAAATCCCCGCGATGATAATAATTACAGATTTATTATATTTCACAATAATCTCCAAGAAGTGAAAGGAATAAAATCATGCTCCGAATGAACGAATGGATTTCCTTCTTTTTTGCACCAACCCGAGTAATGAACTAGCCGGTGTTAAACGTCATGCAAGGTGCTAAGGGGCGGGAGGAGCTGTATTTTTAATGATAGTCCGCCTACTGTTTATTCATCTAAACCAAGGTATGGTTTACGTACAACCCTACGAAGAAGGGAGTGTGATGAGGAACATTTGTGGTTTCGAGCCCTGGTGTGAGCGTATGTGGCATGGAGATAGGGGCGCCTTCTCAACCCCGTGTGTTTCCTCCGGGCACCCCGGTTTCCCCCCACTGCTAAAGACCCCTACGCGCAAGCGAATTATTAAAATAAAATTAAACCATATGTTAGTCCCGAAATGACCTATTTGTGTTGAGTGGACGTTAAACCCCATTTCACTCTCTCTCTCATGATCCCATCAAAACCACTAGCCGCTTTTTCTCGTCTGTTCCTATGTTAAGCACCATGATTACCAAGCCATATCACACATCACGACAGCTATCATTACCTCTTACATCACTTGTTTTCTTTTTCACCACATATCGTTGAAGCCTACGAAAAACTCAAACAAACCCAATCAAAGTGTAAAATCATGTCTGACATTAGTCTTGGTCACCAAGAACCTCCTAGTCTTCAACATACATAGGGTCTGGGACCGTTCTCAATATTTGACGTAAAGCCCATTGCTCATGCGTAACCGGGAGTCTGTTTTTTAATGTGGCTTATTATCCAGTCTCTTTAGCCAAGTCATGGCGTAAACCAATTAGAAGTCATTGGCGTAAACATCTTTTTTAAGAGGAGTTACCACCCTTAAACGTTGTTTATGATAAGCCAATTTGTGTCAAATGTTGACAACGCATCCAGACTAATATTCGTAGAATATTTTTCTGGATGATAGAGACTAGTCTGAAATCCACTTTAGCTATATACATGTTGTCAACATTTTCAAAACGATTTGAACTTTTATAAAATTAATTGATGGATTTTATCCCTGTTTCCGTTTTCTTGACTATATATATATATATATGATAATTAATCTGATATGTACGCTTGTTTGTGATTTCTGCGTATTGTGTTTGTCCGTGGTTTCGTATTGTGTAATTGTTTGGCTGTGGTGCAGTCCACCTGCTGTTACTTACAGTCATTTTGGATTTTTTTTTACAATCCAAAAACTGGAATCTAATTAATATACAGAAAGGTTTATAATTTTTAATGGGAATAGTATTGTGGTGATTTGAAGCTACAATATAAAAATACTTCCAGTTTTCGAAGTTACAGTATTTTCGGTTTTGGAGAAAACTCGGTATTCCGACGCGCTGTGTTATCCGACATATCGTAACGATCCCGTACGATGTCGGATGTGACAGAGTCCACTGTACTATAATACGGCCTTGTAACACTAACGGGAACAATAAATAGTCTTAAATGGACTCTTCGAGTGGAATTTATTAATCACGATACACAGCTAGGTTTCAAATACTAATTTAATACGGCTTTTAAAAAGATGGAGGGGGGGGGGTAACTAAAGTGTGCGTACTTTTTGGTACAAACCTATTAAAGTCGCTGAGCATGATTTGAACTATGCAGGAATCCCCAGCAAACTACGATATTCTAGCCAGTGAGTTAAGTAACTGCACAGTTGTCCAATGGTTTCGCAACAGAAATCCCACTCTCTCTATGCCGACCTGAGTTTTTAATCATCCAATCAGGCTGGTGAAGCTGTAATCACAAATAATTACCAATGCCTGAAAATGTCGAAAAACATAGTGTGGCTCAAAGACAAAATGTTCAATCAATAGTCACTTCAGTACAAATTCGCGGTATTGATAAACATAAAATTAAAATGAGTGCTTTTATTGGACCCCGGGAACTTTATTTTGCCATCTAGATTATATGATAATTTTCCCCCATTTTAGCGGTCTGCCTGAAAAGCCAAATTGTCCAAAATGTTATTAAGGAGCCAGCTGCACCCTGCCCCTTGGTTCGTACGCCTATAGTCGGGATATTATTATAACCCTAGCTCCATCTTTTATGTTTTGTGACATCTAATTGATGGGAGTCTGTTTTTAATCCGATTGTATCTAATCTGGGCGATTATCCAGCATTGATATTGTTTTTCTTTTCTTTTAATTAATTAATTGCTAATTACTCAATCTTGAATATTCCGCGAGAAATTGATATTTTGCGAAAAATGAAGACATTTTCTCCAAGATAATCTCCAAACAATGGTCAGTTGTCAAATGTTGTGTATGCATTATTTAGCTACGTCAAACTAGCTACGTGAATTTGCACGAAATATCCTTAAACTGCCTACGCTGTTACACGTGCCGACTTTCACAAACACAATTAGTAAAGGGAAATATTAAAATAAATGGACCTAAATATCATTCTGAAATTAGATTTTTATTATTCATTTTGGTAAGATTATTTATTTATTTAAACATCAAAATAAATGTACCTAAATATCATCCTAAAAATAGTTTTTGATATTCATTTGGGTAAGATTTATTTATTTAATTGTCATTGAAGTTTAAGAATAGAGATTCTGTTTATAAATGAATCATAGCTATGCTTTATTGTTTTTTCTTTGATTCACAATATAATTAGTCTGTTCAAATATTACACAACATAATTTTTTACTGATAAATTTATTCGGTTGTAACGTGTTTACTAGTTACATGTATTTCTATCGTTTTTTTTTAATTATTATTATTATCTTGTTATAGGCACCATTGTTGTGTGACTTTACACACGGTTGGCAAAATACGACAACTGTTGAGAAAGATGTAGTATTTGGACTGGACTAAGACTTATAGTGCGAGTTACAAACAGAAAAATTTCCCTTAATTTGTTTCTCCCCTCTTCCTTCATATGTTGGTTGACTTTTTGATCTAGAAGAATTAGAGAAAAGAAATCAAATGTGCAATTTCATAGCAGTTTTTGGCAATACTGATGATATTACAGCGTAGGGGTAGAGGGTGTAAAGTGTCCTTCTGCACAGCAGTCAAATCCCCGAAGCCAAAAATCTAAACGGTCAACCCCATGCAAATTGATGATGAGGAGATTGCAGAACGTGGTCGCAATTGTGCCGTTAAAGGTTGCAACCAACGGGATGCTGAGTAATAGTCTATTCCCTGTGATGTGACAGCCATTTAACATTGAAGTCAATGGGCAAATAATTACAAGTCTGGGACCATTTCTACCGAAAAATCGATTTGGGACCGCTTCACAGGGATAAAGCATTGGTATTTCTTCCAATGAAACTGTTGGGATCTCTTTACAGAGATAATACCCCCGTCAGCGATCGTACGGCTATAAGAAAATGCACAAACGTGATCACAACGTACGAAAATGTCCCAAAATATCACAAACTTGAAAAATAAATAATTGTGTTTTCACATCTTTCCATGAGCAGATCGCAGAACCTTGGCGTCTGTTTTGATCATGCTCAAAACAAACGTCGTAACTCGGCGATCATTTGCGACCATCGAGACCACAGCGCGATATCTGGCGATTCCATCACGTTTTACCACGCTTTACCACGCTTATGTCGATCTTGACGGGCTCTGGGCCCATATTCCGTCGCTGTAGCAGCGTTGTAAAGAACGCGACTTCTTCCAAGTTTGTATAATTTTTGGACATTTTGTCGCGTTGTGTTTACGTTTACCGCCGACCTTGTAAATTTCCTAGTCGCAGCAGCTTGATCTGACAGGGACTTAAGGGATTGATATTTCTACAAACTAAACTATTTGGAACGCTGAACACAGTTAAGCGGCGCATATTTGTTTAATTACCAACGAAAGTTTTGGGAAACTGCTCACATTTAATAATAATAATAATAATAATAATTTATTAAACTTATATAGCGCCAAAATCCAGCTGGAAACAGCTGCTCTATGGCGCTTTTATAAAGACGATTCAAAAATCAAACCCTGACATATAATAGACATGTAAAAGTATATAGTAACTTAAAAAGATATCATAACATATAGGAGATCAATTAAAAGTATTTAAGACAGAAACAACAATATATAAAAACATGTATGTCAGTAAAATTATAAAAAGGCTAAAACATGTTAAGAGCTAGGTAGACTTAAAATCAATTAAAAGCTTTAATAAATAACTCTGTTTTAAGATTCTTTTTAAAAATACTGAAAGTTGGGCTAGTTTTTATTGTGATGGACATATCGTTCCAGCGTTAAGGAGCTGCCACTGAGAAAGAGCGTTTACTAAAAAGAGATTTGGATTTTGGAATGTTGAGGACGTGTTGGTTTACTGAACGTAGTTGACGTGAGGGTTCGTACTTTGATAACATATCATGGAGATAGACTGGTGATTCTGGACAATGTAAAGATAAACAGGTGAGACAGAGAACTTTAAAATCAATCCTATAGGGAATAGGGAGCCAGTGAAGCTGCTTTAAAACTGGGGTTATAGGGTAGCGTGATGGGGTTAGTGACACAATTCTTGCTGCTTTATTTTGTATTAGTTTTAAGGGGTATAGTGTTGTAGCAGGAAGGGCAACTAATAGCGAGTTACAATAATCTAAACGTGAGGTTATAAGTGAGTTTACAAGTATTTTACAGGTTTCAACATTCAGATATGGTCGTATTCTACCGATCTTATATAGGCTGAAATTACAGGCTTTACATAGAGACAAAATATGAGACTGCATATTTAATGATGAGTCGAACATGACTCCAGGGTTACGAACACTGGGTGTCGGTCCAACATTTAAGTCTCCAATTTTCACAGAATCACAGTTTAAATTCAAAACAGTTTTACGCTTTGAAAGACGTATGACTTCAGTTTTGTTATCATTCAACTTTAACAGATTTTGTTTCATCCATAATCTTATATCTGCAATGCATTTTTCAAGTTTAATAATATTTTGTTCTTCATTTGAACCGTTCAATGCGATGTAGAGCTGAGTGTCATCAGCGTATAAATGATAACTTATCCCATGCTGCCGAATGATGTCACCCAGAGGTGAAGTGTATTCCGTAAAAAGTAACGGTCCAAGGACGGAGCCTTGTGGGACGCCATATTTGAGTGTCTGGGGGTCGGATTTGCAATCACCGTTAACTACCATCTGTTTGCGACATTCCAAATAAGACGAGAACCAAGATAGAGCAGATCCATCAATGCCAAAACGACATTTCAGGCGGTTCAAAAGTATCGAAATGTCAATTGTGTCGAAGGCTGCACTTTTATAGGAATAAAAGTGCTGATCTTCTTCTTGGGGATCAAACCACGTACGTTCGACGTGAAACGTGGCATGCGTCTTCTCTCGATTATTGCACAACGACTTGATAAGACGTAACATGATAAGACGTAACATTTTAAGGCCCGCTGTGATGACGTCATACTATTACCCGATACAAAATGAGGTTTAATTTTCCTACTCGACACAAACTATGTAATTTCGGGACTAACATATGCTTCAGTTTTATTTCAATAATACGCTAGCGCCTGGGGGTCCTTGGCTATGGGGGGGAAGCAGAAAGACAAAAAGAAAACCGACGAGGTGGGACAAGCGACCATACTTTTTGTCACGTACGAGTCAGGAATCGAAACCACGCCATTTTACTCAATGACAAATCTTCTGATCTAAGTCATTCGCCTTCACCTCTCCTGCACTAACTATGTTCCCGGTCCATACCGTACAACCGTGTGTGTATTCACTCTTACCCCGGCCGACTTGTTTTCGGTAAGCGGTTTTCAACTTTTTATCAATCATCTAGATTAACTTAATGAACTATTTCAAGTAGTCATTCAGAAATATTTGTTTTTATTATCAATATTGATCAAAGTGCATCCGTTTTGATGACATCACAGTTTGATCTTACGTGTTATCTTTCCGCATTTATGTCAGCTTATTTAATCTTTTGAATTATTTTTACCAAAGACTTTGATAATTTCCAGCTAATTAATCCCGAGCAGTGGGACACCGGTTCTCAAGGAGGAATCACCGTATTACACACCAGTTAAAGAAATAATAAAAGTAAAAAAAAAATAATACGAGTAAAAGTTCGTATGGGTAAAAAACATAAGAGTAAAAGATAGTAAGGTTAAAAAAATAATCAGAGTAACAACTAGTAAGGGTCAAACAAATAATCAGAGTAACAACTAGTACGGGTGAAACAAATAATCAGGGGCCTGTTTCACGAAAGTTTAACTAAGATACAATCCGATTTTAGTAATTCGATTGGATAGTATTAGATTGATTTTAGCGCTTAGCCAATCAGATTTAAGTATGTACTAAAATTTGGATTTTATCTTAAGTTAAAATTTCGTGAAACAGGCCCCAGAGTAACAACTAGTACGGGTAAAACAAATAATCAGAGTAACAACTAATAAGGGTCAAACAAATAATCAGAGTAACAACTAGTAAGGGTCAAACAAATAATCAGAGTAACAACTAATAAGGGTAAAACAAATAACCAGAGTAACAACTAGTACGGGTAAAACAAATAATCAGAGTAACAACTAATAAGGGTCAAACAAATAATCAGAGTAACAACTAGTAAGGGTCAAACAAATAATCAGAGTAACAACTAGTAAGGGTCAAACAAATAATCAGAGTAACAACTAATAAGGGTCAAACAAATAATCAGAGTAACAACTAGTAAGGGTCAAACAAATAATCAGAGTAACAACTAGTACGGGTAAAAGAAAAAATCAGAGTAACAACTAGTAAGGATAAAATAAACAATCAGAGTAACAACTAGTAAGGGTAAAACATATAATCAGAGTAACAACTAGTAAGGATAAAATAAATAATAAGAGTAACAACTAGTAAGGATAAAATAAATAATAAGAGTAACAACTAGTAAGGATAAAATAAACAATTAGAGTAACAACTAGTAAGGATAAAATAAATAATCAGAGTAACAACTAATAAGGGTAAAACAAATAACCAGAGTAACAACTAGTAAGGGTAAAACAAATAATCAGAGTAACAACTAGTAAGGGTAAAACAAATAATCAGAGTAACAACTAGTAAGGGTCAAACAAATAATCAGAGTAACAACTAGTAAGGGTAAAACAAATAATCAGAGTAACAACTGGTAAGGGTAAAACAAATAATCAGAGTAACAACTTGTAAGGGTAAAACAAATAATCAGAGTAACAACTAGTAAGGGTAAAACAAATAATCAGAGTAACAACTAGTACGGGTAAAAGAAAAAATCAGAGTAACAACTAGTAAGGATAAAACAAATAATTTAAGCAAAAGTTAGTACGGGTAAAAAGCTAATAAAAGTAAAAACTAGTAAGAGTAAAAAATCTAATAAGAGTAAAAGTGGGGATAAAAAAACTAAAAATATAGTAAAAGCTAGTACGGGTAAAAAAAAACTAATAAGAGTACAAGTTAGTAGGGGTAAAACAAACTACCAATTCGAGTAAAAGCTAGTAGGGGTAAAAAAATAATTCGAATAAAAGCTAGTATGGGCAAACAACTAATACAAGTTCGGGTAAAAAAAAACCAAATCAGAATAAAGAATAGTACAGGTAAAAAACCTAATAAAAGTTAAAGCAAGTAAGGTTAAACAATTAATGAGTAAAGGTTAGGGTGAAAACAAACTAATAAGAGTAGACATTATTAAGGTTAAAACAACTAGTAAGGGTACAAAGGGTAAACTAGTAAGTGTAAAAACTAGTAAGGGTAAACTAGTGAGGGAACAAACTAGTAAGGGATTTACTAAAAAGGGCACAAAGGGTAAACTAGTAAGTGTAAAAACTAGTAAGGGTACAAAGTAGTAAGGGTACAAAGTAGTAAGGGTAAACAGCGAGTAAGGGTAAAAATATAATAATAGTACAAAACAGATAGTAAGAGTAAAGGGTAGTAAAAGTAAAATAAACGAGTAAAAATAGTATCTGTATTATGAAGAATGCGTATCACGTTCTTTTAACATGTTTAATTACTCGATTCATTTGTAAAACAAGTAATACTTATTTAAATCAATATCGCCTATTACTACAAGGTGTTTCGATTGTTTACTTACACTACACATCAACAGTTATTTTTTACATGTAAAGAGATACAAAATCAAATTAAAAATGGAATTTAGAATCTATGGAATTACTAGGGCTATTTCCTTGTACTGTATTAATATAAAATGTTTTTTTATTGACTACACTGTGAGATCTGAAATCAGATCAGTGGTGGATTTTTCCAAAATGATTTGTAATAATCACAAGCACGTCACATTTTGACGTGACCTGCTGATTTAAACCAGTCAAAGGCGACAATGTCTATTAGCATTACTTGCGACTGATTGCCATATGTCCGAAAACAACATCTGAACCGTAAGTCCTGCATAGCACAAACGGTACCGGCATTGCCGTGCATTGATAAAACGTGAAGGTGCTAAAACGACATGAAGTGTTATTAATATTCGTCAGGATTGCATAAAATGTACATACTTTGGCATATCGGGTTAAATGGGATATGTTAACCACGTAATTTGCATGCTTCTCATTGGAGTATATTACTGCATATAATTATAACACCTAGCCGCTTGTCTTGCAGTTTCTTGGTTATGTTAATTGTCGTTCGAGTTGGCATTCGCATCAAATAACGTCTTTGCTGTTGGGGTGTTTGCGTACCGTATAGCTCGCTGCCCCTTATAGAAAGTCTCCATGAATTATATCCAATGAGATGAGCCGTGACATCGGAGTAGGAAGCACAGCCAAAATAGGTGTATTACAATGATTTACTAAACAGAAATGTGAATGAACCCCCTCTCGGTAACCTTAGTAAAGACCTTGGGGAGAAATGAAATAATATTGAAAATAAACACTGCGCACTCCCACTTGGTAACCTTATAGTAAAGACCATGGTGGTTATGAAAATATTTACATTTATTACACAATGAAAACGTATCGTATATTTGTTCAATACGTTGGCTGTTAAATGGTCCCAAACCTCTTCACAGACAGAGTAAAAAAGATAGTAATGTTTTTTGAAATATGCGACATTTAAATATACATCCACATATTCTCACTAAACAATGTACGCTTTCATGTTTGACGTGCAAATGGTAATTGTGCGTGTTTAGCAGTATAAAGATGTTCTATGAAAAATGTTGTAAATATTTATGCTGAGTAAATATGGCGCTCTACATTAAAGCACTGTTGGTATTTGTTTAAGGAGCATCTATCAACCAAATCGGGTTTCAAAGATGGATAAATATATTTATTTGTTTTGTGATCATTTGTTTGTACCTGGAAATGCCATTTCGTGCCTATATTGAACATGGGTGGACGTTACAGGGGTAACCTATGTAGGCCTGGAGAAGGAGGACGTGTGCACATGGATGGACGTTACAGGGGTAACCTTTGTAAGCCTGGAGAAAGAGGACGTGTGCACATGGGTGGACTTTGCAGGGGTAACCCAGGTAAGCCTGGAGAAAAAGGACGTGTGCACATGGGTGGACGTTACAGGGGTAACCCCTGTAAGCCTGGAGAAGGAGGACTTGTGCCCATATTGCACATGATTGGACTTTGCAGGGGTAACCCAGGTAAGCCTGGGGAAGGAGGAGTTGTGCCCATATTGGAAGTACCCCTAAGACAGTCAAAAGTTGAAATTCAAAATGGCAGTCAAAATTTAAAATGTTTGGCACCAAACCAACTTATGAAATCAAGCATACACCAGAGCAAATAAGCAAACTCTTTATCGAAATTAAAATGTCAGGGTTTCATAAGTAGTATAATAGACGATTGGTTATCATTCAAGCGGTAATTGGTCAACTTAACTCAACTTGTATAACGACGGTATACCCGTTGTTTGGATGATGTGGTTCTTCCAAATGTACAATCAACACCCATGCCGATATATAACGTTGAAATTGATTAATGTTACGACAAAGACCAACGCTGGATAAACCTCGAAGTAACATTTGTAAAGTTTAGGAATATATAAAAGCGAATTCGATTATTTCAGATAACACTGACACCCCGTGTTTCATTCACTCTTTTGATTATATCAATCCTAAGGAATAACTATATTAGATTCTACATGTCTTCGTAGGTTCTTCTTTGATCTCGATGAAATACAGACATTCAAGATCTACTCTGTTATATAATCCTTTGTCCCCAGCAATTCCGGCATAGCCATCCTTTATCTGTATACAGTCCGTTAATACAAGCGTTCGTTAGTTGGTGTAATGCCGCTGGGTTCCTACTACTATCACGATTCGCGCTACGATTGAAATCATAGTATTAATCAAGTAGTAATCGTGGTGGTCCTGCCCTGTGCAGCCTCAGCCCACCGATTTTGTAAAAAAAAAATTAATAGACTTTTGTGATACGATCAAAAACGCATAGAAAATGAATGTTAGGGAGTGGGGTTTAGGCCCAACGGGAATCAACATAGGCCCTGACCCGAAATTAATTAGGCCCACGCTATTTTAAATAGGCCCTCCAGCAACTACCGCCTCGGGCCATGGTGGAGCTTAATCCGCCGCTGCACCTACCAGATCATATCGTAACGCATCGCACGATAGTGGGAATCTAGCATTAACGTAAGCATCAACTGAGGGTGATAATTTAATGTAAGCAATTTTTCAACCTCGATTCCCATTGCGCTGACGAGAAACGTGTGTATGATCACAAACCTTGGCTGAAAACGAGATCTACATGTGTATTACAAATCGGTTTGATCGGTTAAGAAAGTAATACGCACTGTGCTATGACGGACATTTTGCCCGAAAAGCTGCTATACAGCTACTCTTATTTTCATGTCAGCAGATCTTTTACTAGGCGCAGTTTATTGCCCCCTTACCCACCCGTTCTGCAACACTGACAAGGGGAAAGCAGTCTAGAAAATCCCGATAAACTTTCTGAACTTACACCGAGATTTAAACCCGGACTCTCCCGTTTGGTGAACCAATGCCTTCTTTGACGAGCTAATACTGTATTGATACATTATAATTCAATTTGGAAGCAGACTGGCATTAATGAATTTCAGATAATCTAAAATATTAATATTGACAAATTAAAAATCGTTTTAACAATGTTGTTATTTAAAGAAGGGTGGGTATTACATCCACTGACCTATCAGTACTTAGCTAATTTAATGTGATATCACTTTGGTGGAAGCGGGCGTTACATAAAGCTATTTCACACACAAATGACTTACGGTTTAACGTCTGGTCAATGCAATAATTTGAGACTAACATACGGTGATTTGTGTAAGGTAAAGGGGCCTTTTACGCTCATGTATACTCGGGTTTATTTCACTGCTCTGTGCAATTTGAACAATGGCCACTTTCCATATTAGCTTGCGCGGTATACCATAAGGGCTGTCATTTGGTGAACTAGCGACAAGGTTGAAAGCGACAAGGAGTAGGATCGCCTGTCGACCCTCGTGGGTTTTCTCCGGATCCTCCGGTTTTCTCCAAAAACTAAAGACACCTTTATTATTAAAATAAAATTGAACCTTATGCTAGTCCCGAAATGACTTGGTTTTGTCGAGACTTGATACCCCATATCTCTCTCTTTTTTTCTTTCTCTCTCTCTCTCACACACGTTCACTCCAATGTATAACACGGATTTACTTCTGTGTTCTGTGCTACATGTATATTAACAAGGCACGCATTCCATATTAGCCGTACTCCGGACATGTTGAGGCCAGCTTAAAAAATAAAGTAAGTATTTTATTTCTCATCCGGAACACCACCTTTCGGAAATTTAGAGAGTTAGATGTTAGATACACAATCTGTGCTATTAGTTTAACTGCTAACTGTCTATCGATTAACTTTACTCTAAACAATGCCAGTTGAACAAATTAAATGACTACCCCACCATATCTCCTTTCTGAATAACGACCAGATAAGACGAAGGACTTTTATACTCCACTTAAGCTTTTAAGTTGCCTTTTCCTGGGATTAAATCAACACAAACGAAATTTTACTGAATCTTTGACGATGCTTATTTTTACAAACGGAAATGACTTTTCTCATCACATTTCTTCACTGATATCAAAGAAAGCGAAGTAATCGACATGAAGATCTTTTTATAAATCTCATTAAAACCACCATATTGTAGTGGATGGTTGGAAGTGGCTTGCTGACTTGCTCTGTACGAGTTAGAGGACTTCGTCTTGATCTCGTCTTTAGATTTGATCAGTTCGTCGATGAGCTTCGTGTCATGGAGAATATTGCTGAATTCCCTTGTATACTTGGTTGATGTATATTTGACTGTGCGATTTATTAATAAATGATCAATATAAAGTCACAATGATAGATACCATTTATTGTTGGCTAACAGAGAGTCAGTTTTCTTTGTAAATTTTAATACGTATTACATAATACAATACGAATAACAATGATAAAAAGGAATTATCAAAAGATAAAATACAAATTAGAAAATGATGAATTATAAATTATAAAATGATGAACTACAAATTATAAAATGATGAATTACAAATTATAAAATGATGAAATACAAAAATACGAAATACAAACTGATAACATTTCAAATACAAATTTGTAAATTATGATAAAATACCAATAACACAGTGATAAAAAGGAACTACCAAATAATAAAATACAAATTTATAAAATGATAAAACATCAAATACAAGATTTTGATATATAAAAAAATGGAAATTACAAAAAAAAAGATAAAATATCAAATGCAAATAAAATAAAACCAAGTACGAACAATCCAAACCATCAGACAAAACTCAAAGTCCTAAAAAAAAAAAAAAAAAAAAAAAAAAATTCAAAATACAAATTGATGAACTATACAATGCATTTCTTGATTTCTTGAGTGACGTTAGACGTTGAAGTATAACATTGATTTTAAAAACACCACTTTATAGATTTAACTTCAATTAAACAATGAATACAACCGTGCATAGACCAATTTTAAATTATTTTTTATAAAAAAAACCCGGACATTTATAAATACTTTAAGTAGTTTAATCTGATATATAATACTTCATTTCAAACACTGAATATAAAACGGTTCCATCTTAAAGTCACTGGGCGTCATCTGGGTCATTGGGATATCCCTTGCAAACTACAATATTTGGACATTAAAGTCACCCAGCGTCATTTTGAAAGTTGAAATGTTTTCAGTTTCGTTCGTTCAGTATTTCTACGCTGAAATATTTTGATGGGCCTCTTTAAAATCTGACTGAATCAAGGCGTAGGGATTAATTACAGTGAAAATTCAGGTTTTTGATTAAAGATTATAAATGATAAAGATGGGTATATTTTAACTTTGATTATAATAAGATCGTGGAAATGATGATGTTTTTTGAAGAAAGCAAAGGGCGAGTGGATACTTTAATGATCAAATCATAATTTATCGAACTTACGCATTCATCATTCTAGTAAACCACTACATGTGCTTTCCTATCAAAGATAATCGTGGGTCATCTGTCATGTGTCATTAACTTGTAGCAGCAGATAATCCAGAACGACAATCAATCTGTAATGGGGAATGGCGGGAGGGGGTGAGGGAGAGTGGGAGAGAGTTTCATCTTGGTGTCCACATTATCGGCCAAATTCCAACCATGACCAACGGTTGTTGTTCATGCCTATGTCATTGTCTTAATTTTTATTCACAAGTTTGGTGATACTTTAATACTGTGTCAAGGATCTTTCGACACAAGAGTGAAAGCTATGGCGCGATTTATTAGACCCTATATAGTGTTATGGTTGCTCTCTCGCTCTCTCTCTGGCACCACTTTACACCTAATAAAAACATCCAAATGAGTCAATGGTTAATTTCCTGAAAAAAAAGTCGACTTAAGGTATTGGACATTTTTTGCTGAATTATTAGCCTCAAAATACTAATAAAACGACAATTAAAGAGAGCGAGAGGGTAGGTGTTTTAACGTTCACTTGACACAAATTAGGTCATTTCGGGACGAACGCCAGCTTCAAATTTATTTCAATAATTCACTTGTGCGTAGGGGTCTTGAGCAGTGTGAGGAAACCGGAGGACCCGGAGAAACCCCACCAGTTGACTCAATGACAGACCTCATGATACAACCTCCCAGAGAGAGAGAGAGAGAGGGGGGAGGGGGTGTTAACGTGCAATCGACACCAACTAATTCATTTCGTGACTGACATAATTCAAATATATTTCAATATTTCGCAAACGTGTAGGGGCCCTGAGAAGTGTGAGGAAACTGGAAGACCCGGATAAAACCCACTAGATGGCCTGGCGCCTGGTACGTTCGGGCATTTTTTTTTGCCCGAACTCTTAGTTTTCTTTTACTGGCATGCGCCCAGGTACTGTTTCTTTTTCTTTTACAAGTAGCATAATCGGGGATTTCGTGCGGAGGTAGTTCGGAGGTAACAGTCTGTGAAGTACCTGTGTATCGCTAATTATAAACCGAATGTGTGAAGACAGTTGATACATATCACTGAAAAATTGTTCAGTACAAAAACTCAATTTTCTAGTAAACAGACCCATGGGTTTATTTTCTCTACAGTGTGACCGCGGATTTATTGACCCTGTATTAACTTATCCATAGCTATATCCTTACACCGAGAGAAATTATCTAGTCTCGGTGAAAAGAACCATTGTCATCTGGTAAAAAATTACTTTTGTATTATTTGGAACGGAAAACAGTGTTTTTAGAAGCAAACTAACCTGCCGCCCTTCCCCCCGTAATATATATTTCACAGCTACGTTGCGACGGTACCAGCATACCCAGCTGTGGTGTTACGGTGGCGGCATAGCATTTCACCGTAACAACACAGCCACTCTAACCATTCATAATACATCTAACTATCCCTGTACAGCACTTCACTTCCTACACATTTCCCAACGTCCTACTTTCCCCAAACGTCAACAACACATCTCATACATCCAGTTCGCTGATTAACCCTTGTACCGCGTCGACTTGCTTGGACCGGGGACCCTACTTCTTGTAACGTACAACTTGGGAATCAAAATACCGCGTTGGCGAAACTTATGACACCGCGCGCAGGCGCTAACCATTCGGCCACCCCCACACCACCCTACCCCCTTTCTGTAATGGATAGTTTACAACGCTTAAACGTTTTATAAATATTAATTCTGAATAACCTATGTAACTTATAGAATATCGTAATAGCATTAAACAATTCCAGAGTTAATAAACGATTAGTTTAAAAACGAAGCACTCTGGTCTAGATATCTGATCATAACTTCAATCCAGACTCAAGTTAAGAATTTACTCAAAATTGTTCGCCTTTCTTTAACTATTGTAAAACTTTTGTTGTAATGAAACACATATATACATCAACAAGAAACTATGCGCAAAGTTTTGGGTTTCCGGATGAAATATACTAGTATTTCTCATAAACAGTCATTGAAAGTTGAGTAAATTATTAACTTATGTCTGAGGCTCGGGGCCTGGTCTAAATAGATATCGTGTACGTGTCAGGGTGGTTTTAATGACACAAAGCCTCCTTTCAGACGTCCATATCTAACAAATAATATTACGCTCGTGGCACTTTTGCATTGGGGTAATCGATCCCAAACCCATATAAATAAAACCAGTAACTGATTATGTCAATAAAACTGCTATGATCGGCAACAGCTCTTTTTTTCTTTTAAGCCACAACCACACGATCATACATTTCTCCAGAACGCCATCATACATCTGTAATCTGAATGTTAGATTAATTGTTGAAATTAGTCGTGGGACTTGTTGGAAAGATGAATAATGCAGCTAAAACAATAAAAAATGAAATGGGGTAGTGTACTATGAGGGAAATATTTCCCGGACAGCGGCACTTCAGCCTACTCTTATATCCATTTCCAACTGGCAAGGGATCTTTTGCGTGCACGCCAATGTGAACACTGGAACTCGATTTCTCTCCCCCCCCCCTCGTCCTGACAAGAGGGAACCACACCGGAAAACCCGGATGAACTTTCTCGGTCAATGCAGGAATCGAACACCCGAACTCAAGGGCTAACACATTTAAAAAATGATACAAGTTTGAAGTGGTTCTAAAGCATGTCTCCATGAACATACCTAATATGAATGTTTGATCGCCCGGATGAGGCTTTTATACTGTTTGTTGTAACAGCAAGGAATATTAATAACCGACGTTTGAGTATGAGATGAGATTATCGTTGGCTCTATATTTACACAGTGGTTTATTCTATTGAAATGGTCAGATCGGTCTTTAATTGGAACCGCAATCATCTAGGATTTAATATTTCTAAATCAACAGCTCCTTTCTATGCGATTATTGACTTGTCTTTTTGTTTAGCCTGGCGCTATTGTCTGGGCACCTGTATTAGGAGGAGTAGAAAAACAAAATAAATTAATAAACTGACAATATATTACGGTTTATTTCTATAATTCCGTCAAACTTCGTTTGATAGAAGGTAAACATCGGATGACACCCCAAAGCCGCTTTTGATAGCTTCAATATTGTCATAAGAGTTTATTTATACCAAATGTGATAGATACCGTATTTTTATAAGCGTTTATTGGTATTAACTGATTCAATGTTTATGCACTTGACACCAGTATGGGTGGCTAGACATATTTAATAAAAATGATTTGATGAGCTGAATGCATCTAATCCATGCATATTTACACTAAGGCTTATTAATGTTAAGTCCATCAACTCGACAATGGGGGATGGTGACAATATTAATTTATCGATTTAAAAAAAATATCGTGATTCTATTAATGAGAGGACTTTTTATTTGATGCTAGAGGTTTTATCCTACGAAACAGTGGATGCATCAGTAAATATCTAAATGTTGACTCTACTAAGGTATTTTTGTCCGCGTTGATTCTTTTCAGAACAAAGAGTGATAGAGACAGAAATGGGATTTAACACCCACTCGACACAAACTAGGTCACTTTGGGACAAACATATGGCTTTTTTTTTATCTCAATAATTCGCTTGCGCGTGGGGGTCTTTAGCAGTAGGAGGAAACCGTAGAACCCGGAGAAAACCCACGAGTTTGGACATCTGACCCTACTACTTGTCACGCACAATCGGGGATTCGAAACCACGCCAGTTGAATCAATGGCAGGCTTTATGATACAGCAAACCATTCGGCCATGCAACCCCCATTTCCCATTGTTATAATTTACTAGCCAGTGTGTCATCATCTTTTCGCCTGTCTAGCCTGAAATGTTATCTGAATTATTAATTAGACATTAATTAACTTATCCAGACCATATTCAACTCTTGATATCATCGCCAGCCTGCGATATTCACTGTATTATGATCCGATTTTTTTGCTCAACTTTCATTTATGATTAAAACATAAAATGGATAATCGAGACTACATTTTTATCGTTCCGATTTTAGTAATGATGATCGAGACTAGGCCTTAAGTTCAATCGCTAAAATATCGGTCCAGAGGGGATCAATGGGACTGAAATTTCAGCAAATACACGAGGTTTGACAGGCGACCCAACTCCTTGTCACGTACAACCGATGATTCGAAACCACGCCAGTTGACTCAATGACAGACGTTATGATACAGCACGCACGTGCTAACCATTCGGCCATCCCAACCCCAGGCATTATATAGATTTATTGATATTCTCACACATACAAACATACCAACAATCCACAAACAAATACAAGATTGATTGATTGAAGACCAAACACGATTTTATTGATATAACAAAAAAAAAGAGACTTTATTAATGAAAGCAGTTTATCAAAGTATGCTTACACACTTACATGTTATGTGTATAAATATGTTGATGTGACGTGTGTAATTGGGTGAGAATGACATGAGAAGATAACTCTATCAACCATGAAATTATAGTACTGGAACCTGATTATAACATCTTAACATTCCTTAATGGAAAACGAAGGTCAACAGAGAGGTTATCATGTCAATCAAGATCTCTTCACTCGTCTTTAAAAGAAAGAGATGCCGCGAGTTTATTACGAATTGATGTCTTTCATCCAGATTGGAATACTCAAGGACGTCAGCTTCACTAGAAGATTGTCCTACAATATTTTGGGGTTATATCTTTTTTTAGTACGAGAGAGAGAAAAAGAGAGACATAATAATAATAATAATAATAATAATAGTAATAATAATAATCTCGTCATTTTTCAAGGGTAGCAAATTAAGCCTGAGCCTTTTTTTCCAATTTGGCCCTTGGCAGAGATGGTGCGAATGATTTCGATTATTACTGCAGGAAGAACTCTGGGGAAACCTGCCTGATCGGACGGAAGACCGAATATCCCTCTCACTTACAACGATAAAGTTCTTGCCCTCAGCTGGGATTGAACCCTCGATGCATCGGTGAGGAGAGAGAGAGAGAGAGAGAGATGGGGTTTAACTCCGCTCGACATATAACAGGGTTATTTCAGGACTAATATAATATTGTTTTTTTTTTGTTTGTTTTTTTTCTTTCATTAATTCGCTTGCGCGTAGTAGGGTCTTTAGCAGTGGGATTAAACTGGAGAAAACCCACGAGGTTGGACAGGCGACCCTACTCCTTGGTACGCACAACCGGGGATTCGAAACCATGCTAGTTGACTCAGTGACGGGCTTTATGATACAGCGCGCGCACGCTTACCATTCAGCACCCCCTCCCTCCCCCCTGCTTACTAGAAGATTGTTTTACAATATTTTTAGGTTACATCTTATTTTAGCAACTAGAATGTCAAAATATTTCATGGGTGTCACAATCAAAATAGAGATAAGGGGATACAGGGCGAGCGAGAGGTTGTGGGTAGCGTCCAGTCGAGTCGACACAAAATGGGTCATTTCGGGAGTAATATATGCTTCAATTGTACTCCAATAATTAGATTGCTAGTTAAGGTCTTGGGCAATGAGGTTAACCGGGGGCGCCAGAGGAAAACCCACGTTGTTTTTTTTCTAAAAATATCTATTATATATTTACATATTACAAAGATACAATATTTAATTATAGAATCTGAAAACAGGCCGGAGCTTATATAAATCCATTTCCCGTAATAAATTTTTTACAGGCATATAGATACATTGTTTATAATTAGAATCAGGTCCCGTCTGGGGTGCACTTAAAGGGTCTCTGTAGCACACTGTATGACGTATGCCCGCCTTCATTAGCCCAGTCAGTAGAACAGTAGGAAGTTAAACCCCATTTCACTTCATTTCATTTAGTTTGTCATCTACATGAGAAAGGATTTCAGCCATTTTTATTGAGTAATCATTTACTGCCTTTTCTCCTTGATACGCCACTTGCCGCCCTCTTTCTTGTGAGATGGAATTGACCACCACAGATTAATATTGTATGTCAACAGTGATATTAGATTAGTATTTTTAATTGTATGTTGGCTTGGCCGCTAGCAAGAAGCCATTGCAACTAGAGTTAATACTGATCACTGGTGTTGATTTATCTAGATTATAGAACAGAATATAAATACAACATTGATATGATTAAAGGAAATCATTATTAAAAATGGTTTATGTTTAATAAGGAGAGAACCAATGATAAAAGAAATGAAATAAAAAGAATTCGAGTTTATAGTCACGGCTTGCTGAACCTACTGTGATAACGAAGACAGTCATGCATCATACAGTCTGCTATAAGGGGCATTTTGACCGGATAGTTAGATTTCTAACTGCCAAGGGTTCTTTTGCGTCATTCTAATTTGTATACGAGTCGTGGGTTTCTCGTCAAATTCGAACGATTTGATACTGAACTAGTGACGCCCAATAATAAAGACTTTTATGCTTTTATACTTCACACCAAAATGTCCTCCAATGTTGCATTGCAGTTTTTGGGTTGTTTCTTTTAAAAAAAGTTTTTTTAATTTTACATGTGTTAAAAATTTTATTTATTGGGGTTTACTAGCCGATGTGCCGCTCTACGGGCCAAATCCCCCCACCTCTAGCACACTGTATGGCGTATATATCCTTCTTCATCAGGGGAGTGGAGCAGAACAGTAAATATTGTTTTGGGGATTTTTTTCAAATCGATGCCTTTATACAGTTTGAAGTCAATATTTTACAAGTGGTAATCTGATGAACAGGGGGAGAGAAATGGGGTTTCACGTCCACTCGACACAAACTAGATCATTTCGGGACTAACATAATATGGTTTCATTGTATTTCAATAATTAATTTGCGCGTAGGGGTCATTAGCAGTGAGAGGAAACCCACGTCGTTGGTCAGGCGACCGGGGATTCGAAACCACGCCAGTTGACTCAATGACCATTCGGTCAACCAACCCCCGTCTAATGAATAACCGTGCAGTATTTTTGGATAGCATAAGGCATAAATATTTTTAGGTTCCGGTGCGGATTTAGAAGGTGGGTGAGGGGCGACAAGCGGCCCCGATACAAAATAAGCGCCACAAATGTTCACCTACAACACAATTACACTATCAATAACAATCATAACATGACATAAATCTTTATGTTTTCTTAAATGGGACGTTCCGAACTACGAACCGAAACGAGACCAGCTAAGACGTAACGAGGCGAGACATTACTAGATGAGGCGTTACGAGACGAGATATAAAAAATGGAACTCATAACATCAAAATATAATGAATTGGAATGGAATAAAACCTATCAGAACGATAACGAAACGAAATACAGCAAAATATAAAAATGATAAGCGAGAACAAGAAATCAACAATAAAAACAGTTTTCAGCCCATCTCATGCTTTAATTTATTAATTAGTTGGTTGTTTGTTTGTTGTCAATAAAAACAAAATAAAATCCAACGGTAAACTGTGTCTATAATCGTCAGTTTCACTACCCACAGTTCCGCGCCAAAAATGTCAAACGCTTGATTCGACAGACCATTTGATTGGCTTACCCCTCATTTCAAGCAGAACACGAGTTAAACAACAAGTCTTCCAGAGGCAAGTGTAGTAAAGATAAGAAAAGCGAAATTTTGAAATATAAAAACGAAACGGAATTTGTGTTTTAATCAGCTTGGCGACAGTGTCGGAATCCGATGGAATTTTTGGATCCCCATAGCAGGATTGAGAATTCCGACCCACACCCAGCACACCAGGCCCAGAAACTCTATTATACCAGTTCATTCCAGACTCCAGTGATGGCGTGGCGGCCCATTCAAGCCACCCGCTACATACAACATGATCATAATCGCTCCATGACCGGTCCAATACCCCCCCCCCTCTCATCTTCAGCAGAAAAGTTTTTTTGCAGACGAAATGGACAAATTGAATAAGTAGGAATACTTTCATTGAAAAAAATAGTAAATTTGCGGGTGACAGTGTGGTCACCGGCCGCATACATGATCATCATCGCTCCATGACCGGTCCAATACCCCTCGATCTTTATACCCTTTTCGATCCGATAAAGTCTCAAGTATGTACTTTTTGATTTAATCATGAATGAGCATTGAGCAGAAGATCGGATCATAAGAAAGTACATATAGCGGAATAGGAATGACATCGAGAATTGATTATGGTCTTATCATCTAAATTGTACATAATATGTTTTATAATTACTACTTATGCTAATATTATGACAGCCAGTTGCAAATCTGTTAATGATCCATTTTAAGGAAGCGATTTTATATAAGCTGATAAAGCTTGTTATCGTATCCTATATTTATTATTAAAAAAATTGTAAATTTAAATGAATAAAATATTGTTTAAATAAAAAATAAGTAATGTCTAATAGTTAGTGCAGGGGGACTGCGCCACATATGAGTTACATAAAGGACAAATATAACGACAAGACATCATACTCCGAAACAACAAACAAACAAATAAACAATTCAAAAAAGACTAAATGGATCCGGGGGCTAGCCGTAAGCTTCCACTGCGCTGTACAGTCCCGGGTCTGAAGTAACACAGACTTCACTCAAAATTAATAATTTAATTAGATATCATTTCAGGCCTAAAGAAAGACTTACAATTAGCAGATTCAGCTCTTCATAATGTTTATTTAATGGCCCGAATTCGTTTCTATTTACCCGTTGTTCGGGCACTGGAGACAAGATGCCATAACAAATTAAAGGGCAATAACTTATGAATTGATATCAGAAAGTTTTGTGACGTATTCATTGTAATGATCAATAGAACATTATCAGCCCTAGGGCCGTATCTAGCGGGGGTGCAGGGGGTACATTGCACCCCAAGAAAAAAAGGCGCCCAGAGAAATGGCGCCGCCCCCAGCCCCTCCACAAAAACATATTGACAGCCTTTCAATTATAAAATGATGCACAATATCAGTAACTTGGGCATTATATTGGCGCCTCGCCACTCTGCTGCACCCCCATTTTTAAAGTCTTACATACGGCCCTGATCAGCTACATCACCGTTATATTTAATCTGAAGCACAAGAAAGACCAACCTTGTACATACAACGCGTTTTTAGACAGCCTCATCTGTTTACAGTGGTGTCTGTTAATTATTATAATAATAATTTTAATAACTACTACCTGTAATTTATATATTTTGATCTGTTTTAATAGATTTTGCAAAAAAACAAACAAACCAAGCCTTGACTTGTTATGTACAACCTTTTTTTAAGTAGGTAATATGAATGTGTTAAAGTAAATAATATAAAACTTCTAATCTTGGAATATATCTATATCACGTGTAGCCATGCCATGTGGAACCTTGATTTTGAAGAAAGTGGGTCAAAAGCACACATGTACGTGTAGCAGGGTTTCTAATCAATGACGAACGAAACAACCAGGTCATGGGTTCAGGTTTTTATTTTGAAGATTGTATATATATAGAAACTCTGAAATACATAAAGAAACGTATAAATATAGGAATAATAATTATTTATATATACACATTTAAAATAATGGCGGGATATCATTGAATCCGAACAAATAAATGAAAAAAGGTTTATTGCAATTATAATGAACGTTTTATTTTGAAGATTGTATATATATATATATATATAAACTCTGAAATACATAAAGAAACGTATAAATATAGGAATAATAATAATTAATATAGGCCTATACACATTTAAAATAATGGCGGGAAATCATTGAATCCGAACAAATAAATGAAAAAAGGTTTATTACAATTATAATGAACGTTTTCAGTAATCAATACATACCCTTTTAAATTGGAGTTTTCATAAAAAAGGCTGATAATATCAATATGCTTCCATATACACACACAGTAGTATAAGACAAGTGAAATTAGATGCTCCTTCTTGTAACAAGGTAAAGATGTAAGTGAGGTTTGAAAGAAGCTGAGATGTGATTAATTTAGTGAGTTAAAAGTGGGCAGGGTTTAGACTTGTTGTTGAAAAGGGATACCTGCTTACAGGTGTAGTATTAAAGAGACAATACCACAAACACAAAACATACCATAAATAATCAACACATTATAGGGACAATAATTCGACAAAATACTAAAAATACAATAAATACAAATATACACAAATATACACTACCACATATGTAATATGAATGTGTTAAATAGAGAATCTCCTACGAGTCATTTTTGATATAGAAAAGACGAGTAGGAGATTTTATTTATCACCCAATCCCTTCATACATACAGAAATAAAACAATATAATTCTTTGCTATAGATTTCACTTTTACTGAACCTGAATACATTATGGCGTAGTTATACATCAATTATTTTTTAACAGCAATTCTACCCCTGCAAAGTCCTTTATATTGACCCAGTGTTCTCATCAAAGTCAATTAAATAAAAATAGTTCCGTTTTAATAAGAACAAAGTAACGTTTAATAAAAAATGAACTGTTCGATAAAAATAAAAAAGTACCTCCTTTGTGATTGACCAATCAAATTCATGTAAAGTGATATCTCCTAAGAAGTGGGTTTTAAAATTTATTACACCAGCGATATCTCATCTAGAATGTATTATTTGGTGATAAAAGTTATTTATATAAAACCCTGTTGGTTTCCTTCGGGCACTCCGGTTTCCTCCCACTGCTAAAGACCCCACGCGCAAGCGAATTATTGAAATAAAATTAAAACCTTGTGTTAGTCCCGAAATGACCTAGTTGTGTTGAGTCGACGTTAAACGCAATGTATCTCTCTCTATATATATGCGGATGATACACAGTTGCATATTTTGTTTAAACAGATCAAAAGTGACTTCGACATTTCCAAGCTGAGTAATAATACTTGAATTACGGACATTGAAATCTGGATGAACAACATTTTTTTTAAAATTAATGCAGATAAGACTGAATATTTTGTTATTGGGTCGTCTTTAAACAGGAAAAGGTTGAACTTTGAACTGTCAATACAAGCAGAAGTTAGCTGCAATTTCCCTTCTCCCAATACACCGTCTAACGAATTTGCATGTTTCTTCTTCTCGATATCACGTTTGCAGAACCAGTTGTTGGACTTTTCTCCAAATACATTGACCATAGTGAAAATAACACCAAAGTTAGTGAGTTGAATTTAAGTGAACTATATTAATAATGACTGGTCCCTACCTCATTAACGCCTTTAATCCGTTCCTAACCCATCAAAGAGTGCCGCGGTCGACTTTCCAAACTCTTGTGAGTCGGCGTTATGGGAAGACACCGCTAAAATACACAAATATCTGTCATTGGATGCCACAAAAACACTAAATATGGAATACACTTCCTCATTCCATTCGGCCATGTACTTCTCTGTCATCATTTAAGATTTTTCTAAAAACCCACTTGTTTTATGGGGCTTGTAATTAATCACCTACGTGATAATTATATCTATATTTTTAATACATTACTTCCTTTTACTCAACTTTAATGTATATTATTCACTTTTTTATCTTTTAATCTTATACATGTATTTGTTTTGTCACTTTTGTAATGCCATATTATCTTTATTGTAAAGCGTCTTTGAGTACTTCTGTGGAAATGACGCTATATAAAAGTTTATAAATAAAAATACATAATAAATAATTATGTATTTTATATTGTTATCTATATATGAATTGCAATGCATACTATACTATTAAATATTGTATATATGAAGGGGATGGATGGCCGAATGGTTAGCACGTGCGTGCTGTATCATAAAGCCTGTCATTGAGTCAACTGCGTGGTTTTGAATCCACGGTTGTACATGACAAGGAGTAGGATCACCTGTCCAACCTCGTTTGATCCAACTGTTAAAGACACCTACGCGCAGGCGAATTATTAAAAGAAAGAAAGAAAAAGTCCCCCGGTTTCTCCTCACTGCTAAAATCCCTACGCGCAAGCGAATTATTGAAATGAAATTAAACCATATGTTAGTCCCGAAATGACCTAGTTTGTTTCGAGTGGACGTTTAACCCCATTTCTCTATATCAATCTTTGCTTCGCATGTAATACAAAAGTGCAATGTTTATGTTCGGATATGTGAACAATCCAATTTGAACGGCAATCGTTTACGCCTGCTTAGTCCATTCCGCAATCCTCCGGGCACTCCGGTTTAATCCCACTGCAAAATTAAACCAAATGTTGGTCCTGAAATAACATAGTTGTGTGGAGTGGACGTTTAACCCCATCTCTCTCTCTCTCTCTCTCTCTCTCTCTCTCTCTCTCTCTCTCTCTCTTTCTCCATTCGACATGTTTTTTTAAAATTATTATGCTATCGTCTGTGAATCAGCTAGTGTTAAAATTACTTCCGCGGCGTCTTGTCGGATGTGTTTTTCTTTGTTGATTTCAAATGGCGTTTGAAATCATCGAGTACACGACTCGTGTAATGCTTTTTAAAAAGTTTATTTTGTCTTAAATATTTGATGTTATGTTCCTATATTTTTTTGGTATTTATTGCAATGGCCCAATATTGAATTCGTTTTTTTTTTAAATTTTGATAATCACGTGAAACATTTAGTCAAAGGCACTCAAAATCCTTATTTTTCAAATCTAAAATGGACGAATAAAACGATTTGAGAATCGTATCTGTTTCTAGAATATTTGATATCCGGAGCCGACATGTTCACGATATTGATTGAAATATACCAATATCGAATAGAACCATGGTGGCTAAGTGCGTAAGAGTTTCCAGCACGGTTTCACCTTGTCAGCGTTCAACCCCATTTCTTTTCATTTTCAGTATTAATTAAATTATTTTTATTTTTGGTTTTTATGCCGAAGATTAGGGATAATAAAATTAATATGAAACGGCTTTAAAGTCGATAATTGTTGAAACTCCGTGTCTTCTACAGCCGTGAGAATATTAAAAACAACTGAGAATTTATGAACAACTTAAAAAATGTTTCGTGTTATTACAAACTGATGAATAACAGAGAATTAGTGGTATATATACATTACCACGACAGATGCAGGATGCCGTCAAGGGCCTAAAGGGACATAAGCCAATATAAAATATCATACAAAAAAAGACAAGGTTGATTGCTGTCACACGCAGCGTGGATAGATTACCCCTTCTTCTATCGAACTGAATAAACTATTAAATTATCGTAAAACGTTTAAATATTGGACGAGCGGAGGACGAGCGGGGGACGAGAGAGAGAGAGAGAGAGAGATGGAGAAGGGGGAGGGGTTAAAATGATCTCGCGACTACCGTACGGTTCACTTGTATTTCAAAAATTCGCTTGAATGGAATGGGATTTAACGTCCTACTGTTATGCACTTAACCTGAGCTAATTGAAGACGGGCATACGCCATACAGTGTGCTATGAGGGAAATTTTTGCCCGGGCAGCGGCGCTACGGCCTACTCTTATATCGAATTCCAACTGCCAAGGGATCTTTTACGTGCACTCCAATGTGTACCCTGGATCTCGGTTTTTAGTCCCATCCGAACGACTAGGCAGCTGTCCTTGTCAAACCCTCCTTAATTCGCTTGGGCCTAGGGGTCTTTAGCTATGGGAGGAAACCGGGAACCCGGACAAAACTCACGTGTTTGGGCACTCGACCCTACTCCTTGTCATACACAGGCAGCGAATGGAAAGAGCATGCGCTAAACCAATCTGACGCCCAACACGCCGGGTGAGGGACAGGTAGATAAAGGTAAGGCGATGGCAATAATAATAATATATCTAAATTTATGTTTGTGCATCAATACTAATTAAAGTTTCTATTACGCTAGGCAAATTTTTCAATACTGGTCTTGGAAAGTAGTTGTGAAAAAGCAGGGTCTTTATCTGTTGTTTAAATACACGCAGTGATGATATTATTCGAATATGGGGAGGGGATTCCAAAGGTAGGGTGCTGCAAACCAAAAAGATCGTTTTGTTGTCTTCAGATGTATCGGCGGTATTGTCAATAGGTTTTTGTCTGATGACCACAATGTTCTGTTGGATGCATACGGTATCAACAAATATGTAAGATATTTTGGCGCCGAATGATTTAGACCTTTGAAGTAAGCAGGAGTATTTTGAACACAATTCTCTGCTTAATAGGGAGCCACTGGGGTTGTTTCAAGATTGCAGTATTGGTACTTTCTGCTGCTCGTTAACAATCGTGCTGTTGAATTTTGGATTCTCTGTATCTGATTGATTTGATATTCTGGTATACTGTATAGAAGTACATTGTGATAATCTAGTTTATTAGTGATGAACGAATGAACAAGAAGTTCCATAGTATCGGTGGTGAGATATTTCTTGGTTCGGCCTAATCTATTAAGTTGATAACAGGAAGCTGAAGTTATTGCATTTATATGTGGTCCGAAGGATGGAGTCGAGACGATGGATGCTCCGATGTTCTTAGCTATATACATCTATTGGCTGTATGGTTTTGTCTTTGAAATTCAAGGAGAGATTGGAATCTTTTAACAGTTGTTGGCTGGTTCGAATGATCGGAAGTTCTGTTTATTATCAGGATTCAGTTTTAAAATGTTGGTGGTCATCCAACGATAAATTTCAATTAGGCAAGCCTCGGTGCGATTGGTAACTTCATTGATATATATCATTTCATTGCAGGCGACATATTATTATATTATGCCTGAGTCTATCTGAACGACAGAGGCATCCTACCTGCAGAGAAGTGACTCTGACACTGTGAATAGTCATGATATCCATATGACGTTATCTTAACGTCACAGATCGCGAGGTTCACGCACAGACCTCAGCTTGTAAACAACAAAAAAACGAAAAGCCGCGTCGTATCAGGATTGTCTGGGCTATAACACGGACACAACTGGAGATTAATGGGATTTTAACAGAATAAGCAAGTTTTAAGGGACATTTGACACACGCGGGGGCCGCCCTATTGGCACTACTTTTGGCTTCGGTCGGGTCTATTTCATATATACACAATCAATTCTGCTAATGTTTTAAGCCTGGGGATTGACTAATGGTTAATTTATTTCAGTTCTTAACAAAAATTTAAGACTTTAACGCAATTTTAAAACAAATAGCCAAATTCTTGCTGGGATTACTGACCAAAATGGCAATTCACTGTATACGTGCGAAAAAAAAGCCAGCTACCATTTAATTTTCATCACGTTAGTTACGTACGATGCCTGAGTATTATCCGCATAAAGATATATCTCAAATAACACGTGATAGCATATTCTACCGCGTCTTTACGAATGAATGTGAAGGTTGGAACACAAATAGTTCTCTATTAACACGATATTACGTCGATGAAATTGAGAATCTGGTTAATGCAGTTAAAGGTGTACTTCATTAAATGATTAAAGGGACTGTCCCGAATAGAACAGAGCCTCAAAAATAGAAGTCCGAGTCTGTATGAAATTTAAACGCCAAAATATAGAAGAATGGTGTATATACCCTGACTCAAAATTTCAGCTCAAAATATTGAGGCGTTTGGACGTGAGCGTTAAACCAGCTTATCCAGACACGTAACCCTTTTAAGATTCCGGGTCAATTCTTTCGTTGGGTGACCCGATAATCGATTCCCGTTCCTTTAGAGGTCAACACGGTGAATGATCCATGTGCTGTACTTGATAACAAAAGGTAAATTTCACCGAGACATTATTTTTATAAAATAAAAGTCTGGTTTTTATACAGTTTGGGACACCAGACTCCATTTCAAGATGAAGACTGTGGGTTTAAGTTGTTTGAAAACGTATCACATATTATGAGTTAGTTGCTCGACCCTAAAGTAGGGGATCTTAATTAAAGAGTTTTATTCTCAAAAATATTATCGGGATTGACCCTTTAAACCGGTTGAATATTGGTTTGAGGATATTGAGATGATATAATGTAATATAAAACACTACGCTGGAACGGGGTGGGGTGTAAGCGTATAAACATACCATTCGACCAGACAAGGCGTGCCACGGTGGCTAAATGAGTAGGACGTTGTTCCGATGTTTTCCGAAGTTCCCCTTGTCAGTGGTGCAGGACGGGGGTCCCTTATACACATTAGCGTGCACGTAAAAGATCCTTGACAGTTGGACTTCGATATAAGAATACGCCGTAGCGCCGCTGTCCGGGGGCAATTTACCCCATAGCATTGTATGGCGTATAATGCTTGTCTTCATTAGCCCAGTCGCAGCACTAGGCAGGGGAATGCCCCGTGTTGAATACACTATGTTTACCTTATCACGAACACCCGGTACCACTTTCCTCCTAAAGCTAAAGACTCCGACCCACAAACGGATTATTGAATGAAATTGAATCACATGTTAGTCCCGAAAGCTGGTCGGACAGCAGTGGCGATAGATAGGCGGCTTCTCACCAATGCAACGAGGGTTCAATCCCAGCTCAGGGCAAGAACTTTATCGTTGTAAGTGAGAGGGATATTCGGTCTCCCATCCGATCAGCCAGGTTTCCCTCGAGTTCTTCGGTTTCTTCCTGCAGTAATGATCGAAATCATTCGCACGATCTGTGCCAAGGGCCAACTTGGAAAAAGGCCTCGGGCCTAATTTGCTACCCTTGTAAAAATACGTGATTTTTATTATTATTATTATTAAAGAAACCAGTTTTTGTCGATTGGACGTTAAACCCCATGCTCTCCTTCTGCGACGTATACGTTTTATAGGATTTCTAGTCATTTATTCTAAGAGAAGAAATTAAAGGGATGACAATTCCAGGTATGTCACAAAGTTTTAGCCATTTTAATTAAAACATAAAGGCGTGACAAGAATTTTTCGAGTCGGAGTATCATCTGGAACAGACAGTAGTTATTTAATTAGGAAAGACAGTTTGCAATTAAGTAAATATTTTAACACCTGGTGTCTTCGTTGTTTGGTTAATGACGTACATAAAAAAACAAACTCAATCACGAGATTTGTTTTGTTTTTTGACTGTGGTATTGTGTGTTTCACGAGGAGTCAGTTACCGGGATTATTATTCAATCACCAAAGTCAACAGATATATTGGGTGGATGTCAGGATTATCTTAAAATGGTAGATTAGCCTGATTGATTCTTTAAGTAAACCCATCCCCATTCACCGAAAACTCGGATAAAAATCAGTAATCATAGAGCGGAGTTTTAATGGTAGATGATTTTATCTTCTGTCTGGCGACCATTCAACCAAAAATTAAGAAAAACCATTCGCTCCTTTATTTACTATTAGATTCAGATTTCCATCAATGGTTATAACATTATATTCACCATATCTTTTCAATTAAAATATTTTTAACTATTTTCATCTTCATAGTAAGCCTGACTGGAAGAGTGGTTACGTATGATAATACGCTCTATGCTAGACCCCGTCTTCAATTAGGTCAGGTTAAGTGCATAACAGTAGGACGCTAAACCCCATTTCATTCATTCATTCTATGCTTGACGGAGGTTTAGTGAGTAAAACGATCTTGATATTGGACGAAAATATTCATTGGAGAGAGAGAGAGAAATGGGGTTTAACGTCCACTCAACACAACTAGGTCATTTCGGGACTAACATATGGTTTAATTTTATTTCAATAATTCGCTTGCGCGTAGGAACCTTTAGCAGTTGGAGGAAACCGGAGTGCCCGGAGGAAACCCACGAGGTTGAGAAGGCTCCCCTATCTCCATGCCACAAACGCGCACATCAGGGCTCGAAACCACAGCCGCAAGCCAGAGGTGGCCATGTTCATTGGTATTTTTCAGTCTGTTTTCCAAGAGTGTTAGTACATGTTCGACTTTTGAGTGTACGCAACGTTAAAAATCACCTGGCAGACTTCATCATTCTGCACACAGCGATCCGTCATCTGCATACTTCAAGAATAAATCTCTGCCCTGGATGACCACCATGTCCAAAACTTGGTATATTGTATTGTAATGCGGTTCTACTCCGTTTCACTCCAGGCATACACACAGACCTAATAAACCTATCCATTTAATCGAAGCAGAATAAATGCTTCTCAAAATTCGTCGATTTAGGACCTAAAATAAGATGTCGGTCAACTAACTTAGTGTCTGTTCTCAGACGGGGCTAACTGTAGACAGACAGTTTAACTTTAGTTTTAGACTTCATGGGTCCGGTTGGTGCGTAAAAGAAGGACGTTAAATCTTATTTCATTTTCATAGTAGCAACCACGGCTCCTCGTAATATAAATATTAACAACAATGGAGAATATGACCCACCCTCTCTTCTCACGACAGCGGTTTCTTGAGTGTGATTTAAATTGACTTTTTAAATATACAAGGACTTTTTTATTTTGTGTGTTTTACAACTTTAAGGAGACTTTAGATATACACGGACGTTTGTATTGTATGTTTTTTTACCAAATTTTAATCCATTAAGTGTAAATAATTTAATCAAACCAACATTTCCATAATGTTATATCTGTCCATAATGTCATATGTCCATAATACCATAGCTGTCCATAATGTCATATCTGTCCATAATGTCATATCTGTTCATAATGTCATATCTGTCCATAATGTCACATCTGTCCATAATGTCATATTATCTAATGTGTTGGACGTTAAATCTTTAATAAACAACAACAACAACAACGTATCCTGCCAAACGGAAGACATAAGCCACCTGCTGGGCTGGGTCGTTAATATCTACGCCCATGTTACGATATTCATTGTGTACGTTACACGCTCCTGAATGAAGACAAAACTTGAATTATCCAAAGATAAAGACCGTGAGCCATCACGACACAATATTGACAATAATAATTATATCAGACATCTTCTGTCTGGCGGGGAATCATATGAAAAGCCAGGAAACATTTCATTCATTCAGCTTCCGTCGTTATTTGCTCTACACAGAGAACATAGAAACCTGATAATGCCTGCTACTCGCAACCAGTTGACGCAATGATCAATTGACCGGAGATTATTGTTTCGTGTGATCGCTCGCTTGATTTCTATAGAATCTCCCAGAATATAAACACAGTTCGTCTGGTCGTTATCACGTATAGAGGAGCGGAAATACATAGATGTTTTGGTCAAGGATGGAATGTCAATTTAATTTCAAGAACGTATCACTGTTTGCAGGAAATATAGATGTTTTGGTCAAGGGTGGAATGTCAATTTAATTTAATTTCAAGAACGTATCACTGTTTGCAGGAATGTTGATCACTGTGTATGGAACAAGTTATCTCCGAAATCCCGGAGTCCCATGACAGTTGGAATTCGCTGTTCAAATACAATTTTGTCCATAGTAAACCGTATTCCCATCTTCATTAGTCCAGTCGACGCAGACAGGTGCGACGTTTCGACCCATTCCATTTCTTTTCTACATATAGAGTTGGTCAAAATTATCAAGTATTCCATCATGACAGTTATAATTCGCTGTTCAAGCACAATTCCGTCCATTGTAAACCGTATTCCCGTTTTCATTACCCCGCTTGGTGCAGAGAGGGAGAGAGAGGGAGGGAGAGAGAGAGATAGAGAGATAAATGGGGTTTTACATCCACTCGATACAAATTAGTTCATTTTTGGATTAACTTATGGTTTTCAATTTTTATTTCAATAATTCGATTGCGCGTAGGGGTCTTTAGCAGTGGGAGGAAACCGGAGTGCCCGGGGGAAACTCACGAGGTTGAGAAGGCGCCCCTATCTTCATGTCATTTACGCTCACACTAGGCCTCGAAACTACAGCCGCAAGCTAGAGGTGACCGGCCAGCTAGAGATCGAAGCGCGGAACTCTAGACCACTAGGCCATCCCAACCCCAACGGTAGGTGTACACAGATGGGAAGTTCATACCCCTTCCATTTAGTTTCAACTTGGCAAGTGGGTGGGTCTATATTCATCTCTACATATTGAGTAGGTCATAATTATTAAACAATAAAAAAACCCAATGTGATATCGGTAACAAAAATCCAAATGCACACATTTATAGAAATTCACCGTCATCTAGCAAAACTCATGTTTGATTTGAAGATTGGAGAAAACTTTGGAGTTGAAGATGACGCCATTGTCTAACAACATAGAGGGATGTTACACCATTGAGATTATTGGGACAACTATTTCAGCAATTTACAGTATTAGCTGATTCAATCAAATTATTAAAACCGCATTATGTTTACAGAATTTTTATTCTAAGACATATAAACTATTTTGTTGACAGACATTTTGTAGCCCTATTAACATATTCATACTTTGTAAAAATTGTGCGTCAGAGTTAAACGACTCTGTTTACTGGTGTTTATATCTCGATTCAGAGTAGAGCAATCGGACTGGTATTTTCAGCATATTCTGTTTCCATTATCTATTTTATTTTAAACTGTCAGCTCTTTATCTAATTTTACCTTTTTTTAAATTAACACACACTGCCTATCAGTGTGTGTCGATGTAAGCCAGAACACTCTTACATGTTTACTAATACCCCCGTCAGACCTGAGTGGCGTCCTTACTACGACGCTACGGCGATGGACAATAAGTTGAGAGAGCATTAAGATCGCCATAAGCGTGGTGGAAACGCTAATGATCGCCGATTCACGGCGTTTATTTTGAGCACGTTCAAAACAAACGCCAAGGATCTGCGATTTAATACCCTTGTGGAGGCGTCCTTACTACGACGCTACGGCGACGGAAAATGGCCACAGAGCCCGTCAAGATCACCATAAGCGTGGTAAAATCGTGGTGGAACGCCATATACCGTGCTGTGGTCTCCATGGTCGTGAATGATTGCCTAGTCACCGTCAGATCGGGTGGCGTCACGCCGATCAGAAAATGCACAAACGTGAACACAACGTACGAAAATGGCCCAAAATATCACAAACTTGAAAAACAAGAATTGTGTTTTCACATCTTTCAAGGTCGCAAATGATCGCCGAGTCACGGCGTTTGCTTTGAGCAAGTTCAAAACAAACGCCAAGGTTCTGCGATCATTTGCGACCATCGAGACCCCAGCTCGATATCTGGCGTTTCCACGACGCTTTACCACGCTTATGGCGATCTTGGCGGGCTCTGGGGTCATATCCCGTCGTTGTAGCAACGCAGTAAAGACGCCACCCCGGTCTGACAGGGTAAAGAAGGCGACTTCTTTCAAGTTTGTAAACTTTTGGGACATTTTCACGCGTTGTGTTTACGTTTACCGACGACCTTGTAAATTATCTAGTCGCAGCAACACAGTAAGAACGCCACTTGGTCTGACGGGGGCATTACATCCTTGTTTTAACAATCCATCTTTGAAAACAAACTATCTCGTTATGGTCAAAATATTTAAAATTTGTGGAATAAACTGATGCAAAGTAATTATTTTGGAACAAACTGTGGAAATATAATTACCTGTATCCTAAAATTTAATCGCTAATATCTGGATTCAGACTGGAATTTTCAGGATATTCTGTTTTCATTATCTATTTTATTTTAAACTGTTAGCTCTTTATCTAATCTTACCTTATTTTAAATTAACACTCACTGCCTATCAAGTTGTGTCGATGTAAGCCAGAACACTCTTGCATGTTTACTAAAGGGTTTGTGTATTTCAAGAATTCCATGATCAGATCAACCTCATAGATGCTTTTGAGCAAGAGCAAGGTTGCCCCATGTTGTCCCATTCGTGGTAGAAAGAGTTCCATCCCACCTACGAAACTTTGAGAGATAGTTACAGCCGGTCAAAGAGGCGATAATTAACATTAGAGTCAAGGTTCCGTGTCCATATAAAAGATTGTAGTCCCGCAATTATCTCTTAATATTATTGACTGCAATATATTGTATATAATTCGACAGTATGCTAACCAGGAAATGAGTTTGTCTGGATAGTTGTGAGAAATATCGTGTAATAAACATGTTCTTTAAATAATTTATTTGTACAAATATTTTTAAATAACAAATACCTGAATAATCCGGCTATAATCGGTTATTTGGCAGTCGTCCACATTAACAGCAGCATCGAATTATATCATTGAACATTATTAAATACATTATTTGATTTGTTGTAAACAATATTTTATTTCATTTAAAATATGATTTGGGAACAGTCTGGGCCTATATTGACTCCTCTCCAGAACTTACAAAAATAAGTTTATTTTATGTACAAACACAACATACAAGAATATATACAAGAGTATACAAAATATAAAAAAATGAGATTTAAATATAAACTAAACATTTATATTATGTAAGATTTAGACACATAGTTAGCCATCTTGCTATAATAATTCGAAAAAAGATAATGTTAAATGAACAATTTGAAAATTTCAAATTTGGAAGTTTGACAAAACGTGTGCATAAATTGGCACCACTGTTCTGGTTGTTCGAAGCTAAGTCTTGCTCCTCCATTTTTAAATTAAATCAGAATATGAGTGAACCATTCTAATCTATGTAATATCGGGGAAATCTGATGCCATAGGGTGTTGATTATGGCCTGGATCATTTAGTGTCTTCTTTTTTACTTTATTTTCAAATTGTATTATCGCAGTAAAAATATAAAACAATGCTTAATGATAAAATTAACGACTAAAAGCATAAAAATATTGCATATAATAATACAACTATGATTATGGTGTTCTACTAATTAAATATCACAAGGGTTTAAGCATCAACAAATTTCTGTATTTAGATTTAATTGATATAATAGTTAAAACTTGTGTAATAATCCATGATGTTTCATATAAATATAAACATTTTTCATATGATCTGTTAAAATTGATTTAAATACAGCATGGTATTTCTAACTTGTGATTTTACTTTAGAAAATACAACCTTCTTTTTAAAACAGCCAACCTAGCAGCTAAGAATAAAATTAGTAATTTAGCAAACATTTCAGGCCTAAAGAAATAACCTTCCATCGGCAGATTTAGCTGTTGCGTAATTTACGTTTAACGCACGTGTAACGCAATATGTTGGGGGTTTCCTATTGTACCCAAACCAATTAATATGGTTATTTGAATACCTGTTTATTATAGTTACAATGTACTAAATGATCAGGGTGGGAGGTGGGACGAATGGTTGGCGTTTGTGCGCCGCAGCATAATGCCTGTCATTGAGTCAACTGGCGTGGTTTCGATTCTCCACTTTTGCGTGACAAGAAGTAGGGTCGACTGTCCTACCTCGCGGGTTTTCGTCGGGTCCTCCGGTTTTCCCCGACAGCTAAAGACCCCTACGCGCAAGCGAATTATTGAAATAAAATCGAGCCATATGTCAGTCCCGAAATGACCTAATTTGTGTCGTGTGGACGTTAAACCCCAATTCACCCTGTCTCACTAAATGATCAATATTTATTTTCATTGTTTAAATTTACCAAAAATAACTACTTAAAAAGAAACAAAAAGAAAACGTATGCCAGGTGCCATCTTGATCTCGACACATGATCAGGATAGCGACAGACACCAATAGACGTCATGGGAACTTAACATGGCCGCAAGGAATAATTGATTTGAGTGCGGGACGGAGGGCTTGACACGGAAGATGGTTTAGTATTTCCGGTGAGAAGAGATTCCATGTACACGATTGGCCAAACGTTAAAGATTCACTGAGATTTGAAAATCAAAATAAAATTAAACCGTGGCGTCACTGACAGGGCAAAATCCATCCTCATAACATGGAACATTGTAATTATCCTAGTTAATTTAAGTTTTCTTATATTGGCTATCCTAAATCGGTAACTATTGCTACAGTGGCGTTAGATCAAAACTCCAATAACATATCCATTTTTACATTACATTACTAGGAAAGATTTTTATACCCCTGAAGCCGTCACTCACATAAATATATTTACCAAGAATATCGTCTTACTTGGACAATACAAATCAATAGAGACTTTTACAAATCGTTTAATTTCATAAACGTTTTATTGACAACGTGTACGTAGACAGACATTCTTTAATTCAAAGTAAATAATTAAACGGTATAGAAAAAGTGAGTTTCCCCCTAGCATATACAAATAGACGTAGAGACTGGTGCAGTCACCTTTGATAACTTTTCAAGCAAAATAACTAAATGAAATGAAATGAGGTTTAACGTCCTTCTGTTCTGCTCCGACTTAGCTAATTAAGACGGACATACGCAATGCAATGAGCTATGAGGGAATTTTGTCCAGGACAACGGCACTATGGTCTACTTTTATTTCGAATTCCAACTGTCAAGGATTCTTCTAGGTGCACGCCAATGTGTACTACACGGAATCTCGTATTTTTGTACCATGCCAGACCTTCAATCTTACACTACTGACAAGGAGTCATCACGCCGGAAAATCCCGATGATCTTCTTCGGCTTATGTATAAAGAAATAACGTAAAAACTTTAAGTTTTTTGTTCCACAATTTTGTCTCTGTGTACTATACATATAGACCTACCGTAAACGTTCTAAACGCACAATAAAGGAGACTACAATTCTTATATTAAAGTAGTAGGCGATTATTGCCTCTAATATCAAATCTAATATCAAAACACAAAAAATAGAAATAACAACCAATCGAAGATTTTTTAAATAAAGGGTAATCTTAGATAACGTTATAATAGAATATAACGTTATATAATCGAAGATAACGTTATAAACGAAGATAACGTTACAATCAGTATCACACTATAACCAAAAACGTTATATCGAGGTAAAATTATAGCCACAATAAGGTTACAATATAACATTATAACCAATGCACTATAATCACGAAAATATCGTTATCAAGATGGCGCTTCAACGACGATAACGTTATAAGCAAAATAACGTTATACTGTATACTCCCCCATTGAGGTCCCACTATCCAATTAGTGTTAACCACAAGGGAAGACAACTAGGCCGTGTAGATTAATATCGAAAATGACAATATAATCAAGAAAACATTATAATCAGCTTTCAAAATCAAGCAATTTATATGACATGACATAGTTTTTTACACCTACAAAGAAAAAACGGTGACCTTCCTGAACTTATGTGCACTTTTGGCTGAACATTATCAAAGAAGAGCTTACTGGCGTCGACTTTTATTAGCATCGTTGGCGAAAAAAAGTAGGAATGATGTGTCATTCGCTAAAATACCAAATTTCTCACGGCTTAACCCACGCTAACATGATCAAAATACAAGCACTAGATTACCCCCATGCTTGAATTTAATAGCATTTTAAATTGGCCCTATCAGTTCTCGGCTGGCTAATTACATAACGAGCCACACAAATCGCAATCTAATTAAAATACTTTTCACGTGGACGTATTACCTGTATGTCGTCTCACCCGTCCATCCGTCCGTCCATCCGCCCACAATTGTTTGTGGACTCTCTACAGGTCACAATTTTTACCCGATTTTGACGAAACTTAAAATATAGGTTTATCCCCAAAAGACCTCGACTGCTTTCGATATTGGCATGTATCGGATCAAACTTCATGGATTATGGCCCCTGAATAGAGGTCACAGTTTTGAACCGATTCTGATTAAACTTAACATGCATGTTTATAACTCGAAGAACTTAGTTCCTTTTGATATCGGAACGTAATTTCCTGAATAAGGCTCCTGATTGTCCGAAAAATCACCTTATTTAGCTTGTGGTCTCTCTGAATGTCACAATTATTATCCGATTTAAAAAAAAACTTTGATTATATCACCGTTACACCGTTAGGAAGGTCACAATTATTATCCGGGTTGAGTTCCAATTTCGGGAAAATCGACCAAATTGCCATACAAAATGGCCGCCGTGTGTACGTGAATACTGTTAAAAAATGGTATATCAAGGTTGTGGACCCTGTAGAGGTGACAATTTTAATTCGATTTTGTTGAAACGTGAAATGCATGTTTATATCCTAAAGATCTAGATTCTTTTCGAGATTTGCGCATATCAAATTATAACCAAATGAATTATGGCCTTTGATTGTAGGCAAAATCACTTTCGGTATTGCTTGTTCTCTATCCATCTCTCGAAAAGTTGGCGTATCCTGCCTGGCAGTGCCAGCTTACTATCTTTTATACTTCCGATAGCCTACACTACACGTAGATCTAACCATTTTTAGTGGAAGTTCACGTTCTATGACGTCAAGTACCAAGCAAGCGACATTTGACCCGATAATGTCAGTCATTCGATTCGACGGACGATTTGATTAGCTGACCCCTAATTTCAAGCAGAACACGAGTAAAAACTAAAATTTTGATCTAGAATAAACCAAACGAAATTTGATCTGTGTTTTAATTAGATCGCACAGATGGATGAAAATTTAACCATATCGGACCAATATGTTTATTATATTCATCGTTCACAATACAACATCGTAGTCTACAGGCTACGCGATATAATTCAGTGTTCCAAATACAGTTTCCCCAATATAGACTGAATCCTCGGTTGTACGTGACAAGGAGTAGGGTCGCCTGTCAAACCTCGTAGATTTTCTCCGGGTTCCCCCCTCTGCTAAAAACTCCTACGAGCAAGCGAATTATCGAAATAAATTAAATCGTATTTTAGTCCCGAAATGACCTAGCTTGTATCGAGTGGACTTTAACCCCCCATCTCTCTCTCTCTCTCTCTCTCTCTCTCTCCCCCCCCAATATAGACTGCTACAAATCAGTTGTCTGATTCCAGTGACAAGGCGGTCGTTTTCTGCTGTTAGATGCCACTCCAGAACGGTTCATCAAAAAACATCCACGCCGCTTTTCTCCCCATTATATTTGGAAATATAATTGTGCAAACCTCCATCATTTAAGGCTCTTGTCAAGTTTTCTGTGCCGCGGCGTTTTGAAAAAAAATAAACGGATAGTTTATGTGATGAATTGTTTTGATATTTTAATTTCACAAACTCGCGATCGGTTTCCTCTCAAAATCGTGCAGAAAAGATTTTATTGCATATCAGTACAACCAAAATGTAGTGTAGTAGTACGCGTATTTATTATTTGTTTATGTAATATTTCAAAATCTGGGATGAAAACCCACCTGTATCTCCCACCCCCAAAAGTTGAAACATTGTCTAAAGAACCCGCCCCCCTCTCCCTGCAAGAATTCCCTGCCAGGCCCCTGCACAATTGTTTTAAATATTACTTTCTCAAACAACCAGCAACACTTTGAAGTTGCTTAACTCATGGGTAAGAATAGAAGAAAAACGCATATGCGGCGGCTACATTTTCTAAATTTTGACATGCAGCCCGAAGGCCCCATATCCTGTGACAATCGATTGATTGTTTGGGATTCAGGTAAGCTACCAGTAAATAAATCGTCACCAGAAATGGCGATCTACATTTAAATGTAATAAATCAGTCGAGTATTAATCAACTATATCTTTCCTGAAACAAAACGATGTACTACAAAGCAATATAAATAACGACGGTCGTTAACAACGTCACAGATTGTTTAAGCTATCAAAAAGCTATCATCTAAATTCACGAGGTTTTACGATTAAATAAAAACATCAGTCAGTTTCAGCGAAATGAAGATATTATTTGAGATGACCCTAAACTGAGAACCGTTTTTACAAAAAAAAAATGAAAAAAAAAAAATCCCGAGTTTTTATCAAATGTTTTGATCATGTTCGTTATAATAAACCCGTTGGACCTGTAACGCCCCCGTCAGACCAGGGAGGTGTCCTTACTCTATACTGCAGCGATCATACGGCGAACAGTGCAGTAAGGACGCCATCCTAGTTCGACGGGGGGGGGGGGCGTTATAGGTCCAACTGGTAAAGGGCGTCGAAGTAAGATACATATAAGTGAACTTGAATGTCTTTTTTGGACGAATGTTTGCTTGGCTCTGCGAAATGAACGAGTCCGTCACTGAATTCTGATTATTCGAGAATTTATCATTGGAGAAACAGCATGCACACAAGTACATTCGTTTTTTTAGCACGCATACACGAGGCTGTGGACCGTCCTAACTAATTGAAAACGGCTAATATAATTAGGCGACGTTTGGAAGACTTTTCTCTCAACATTATCAAGATAACTGAATCCACTACACCAATACTTATGGAAAACAGATATATTAAACACACAAGAGCTCAATATGCCTTTTGAAGGTCTACCTTTAGACCTTTAAAATGTTATCTAGGAATTAATTAACTTACCATAATCAACTCGAAATGCCATCGGGTGCCTTGGATGTTTAGTGGATTTGAATACGCTTTGTGTTGGATGGAATAAGCGTAAAAATGGATAATAAAGACATTGTTTGTTCGTTTAACAAAGTTTGTAATGACGATCGAGGCTAGCATAAAACTAAATCGCTAATATATAGGTTCTCTTTGCATTATCTCCTTTTTTTAACAATTACAGTGATAACTGTCAGCTCTGTATTGAAAACATCATTTAAAATAATTAAGCATCGTACCGAAGAGTATTCTCACAACTTGAAAACGCTATTTAATTTTCTCAGCGTTATCAAGCTGTTAACGTCGCCTAAATTAAATAGTAGCTGTTTTCCATAAGTATGTGTTATATAGTTTATTATTTTATCCAGCTATTTAAATGTCACTTTATAAATTACCAGGTTTAGACGGCGATAAAACAATAATTACACACTTACAATATTAAATTACAAACAATATCATTATTCCTATTTTATCAAAAATGTGTTCAACATCAAATTCTAATTTTAGAGCGTAATACAATTAACACAGTTTTAACACCTTCTTTTACTTAAAATATTCAATAACAGAATATCTGTAATGGCGATCTCTATAAAAGTGCAATAATGTGACAGTTAACAACATAATAACTCAAAAACACCCAGTTACAAGGAACAGTAACTCATTTCATTTTTTCAAATAAAATATTTAATTACAATTCGCAATTATCTCAAATAAACGTTTGAGTTCCAAGTCTATTCAAAGAGTGGTTATTGTCATCGATTCGGCTTAACCTGATATGGAAATCCATCATGTGAACAAGGATTGGCTCTCAAGATGTGTTGTTTGGTAATATCGTGTGTAAAGTTTTTATTAATCTGTCTGGTATTGTGTTGATAATCACACGTGGTCTAGGCATTACTTAAATTGTTAATTTTATCGGCTGAGTGACATGATAGGTTGTTATTCATTTCCCGGAGTAATACAAAAGGGCGTTAATCCCAATTTCAATTCAGTTATTCACTTCCGTGTTTTATTTAAATAGCAACACGTCTATATTAAATAAAGGGAAGAACTTTCCACTAAACCCAATCCACGGTCTAAGGCCAAAATGGAAATATTGCAAAATCATAATCTAAAACAGGAAGCAGCTTCGGCTCGACTATGTCTTGTCTGCGATATCACTTATGTGGAAGCAGACGTTAAACACCAAAGAGAAGAAGAAGAAGATTAGACTGCGTACAGGCTAGCATGCATCTTTGACTGGGATCCATTAACAATCGGGGCACCTCGGTTAGCTGTTCGAATATAGGTTTGTTTATAAATAACAGGCATCAATATCCACTACACAACTCAATGCCCATAAGCCGCAAATAAAAAAAACATAACCCTTTTCTAAAATACAGGAGAACGTTTCTTTTCTAGTTAAACGAGATGATAAGCTACTACGCCAGTAATAAACATTTTGAAAAAGACCCCCAAACCTTACTTAATCGCTAAGATACTTTGTCAAAACCAATTGAACCATCTAGTCCGGTGGTTCAGGGGAGGGGAGCGGGATGTCTGCAGGCGGTCCTGGCTAAAGGAGGGGGGGGGCAAAATACATTTTGGGGAACAAAAAGCATGTGGTTCGAAATCTTAATGACCGACTTACAGATCATTAAATTCTACCAAGTGGATCTCTATCATAGTATACAGGATGTCATTGGACAACTGGTTTGCGTGGTTGGCGGGTGCGCGTTTGGAAGGGGGGTGGGGATATAATTGGCGGAATATGTGATCAATGCCTTAATTGGCGGGAAGTGTGATAATGTTGATATCAAGGATGATCATCTAGTATACGTCTTAAGGTTTCTTATATTCATTTATCTAATAGGACCCTTTCTTATAAAGGGATTCGCTTAAATTATCGAATTTCGTAACCTGTTTTGACGTGCAAAATTAAGGTATAAACCAATTATCAAAATAAGGCAGGATGTAATTTAAAAAAAAAAAACAAAACCCAAAAAAAACAATGCATTTTATTTTGGACGCTTGCTCTTGGAATCGATAGTTGTTAAAACAATTTCCAGATACAAGTTGACACTAGTTTCAATTATCGCGCATGGAAGACCTGGAAGTCATCAGCATAAAGATCGCCGTTTGTACCTGATTTGAGACGCACTAGGATCGTGTTATTTTTTATAACAAAAAGAATAGGAGATAATATACATCCCTGGGGAAACATCTGTAAATTGTCTTTGGTGTATCAAGTTTATTGGGCCAGTATAATCAACCTCTAATAAGTGCAGACATCGTAATAACCAAACCATGTCTGGGTATTGTCTGCGACAAGACGTGAACATAAACAAAGTATATAATCAGAATAATCCTTATAAGAAAAAAAAGAAATAATAAATAAATGAATGAAATGGGGTTAAACGTCCTACGCTTAAGCACCTAACCTGGGCTAATTGAAGACGGGCATACGCCATACAGTGTGCTATGAGGGAAATTTTGCCCGGGCAGCGGCGCTACGGCCTACTCTTATATCGAATTCCAACTGCCAAGGTGTCTTTTACGTGCACTCCAAAGTGTACACGGGACCTCGGTTTTTCGTCCCATCCTAACGACTTAACAGCTGTCCGTGTCAGACCCTCCTTCTGCATCACTGACAAGGGGAAATCACGCCGGAAAATCGAGATGAACTTTCTCGGCCTATGCCGAACCAGCGCCTTATCCACTTAGCCACCGTGATCCCCCATAAAGAAATATATTTGACTAAAAATAAACATGTATGGATAAGCTTCTTTTGAATTTTATTAACATGCTACGTTCCAATACAAATACAGGTATCGTTATCAAGCAAATAATGATTTTTTTTGTTAATTAATCAGAAGTTGTTATCCAAACAAGTGTGTTTATTTACAATCAGAAAATCTAATTAAATAGCATTTCTATATCTACTTAACATGCATGGTGTGTGTTGAACAGCTTTATTTAACGTCCGCTTCCACCTAAGTGGTATCGCAGACATAATATGCATTGTAATATGCATAGGGTTTTATAGAAATACAGACATTCGAGAAATGAAATTAAAATGGGAATGAATTCCTCAACACTCGAATTCAGAAAGGGGTGTTTTACTATATAAGCTAGGGGTGGTGGGATGGCCTAGTGTCTTGCGGTTGTGGTTTCGATCCCTAGTGTGAGCGTATGTGACATGGAGATAGGGGCGAGTTCTCAACCTCGTGGGTTTCCTCCCCTACGCGCAAGCGAATTATTAAAAACCGTACGTTAGTCCCAAAATGACCTAGTTTGTGTCGAGTGGAAGTAAAACCCCATTTCTCTTTCTCTCTCACTATATAAGCTAAGCCAGTTTGCAAATCCCATTCAGATATTCTCTATTCAGGTTTTTTTTTAAAAAAAGAATCAGCTAATTATTGCAGATAATAAAGTAACATAATAAATCTTATCTGAAAATTCGACGTAGTTAATTATATGAAAAAAAACCCACAAAAATTTGTAAATGTACACAATTTTGTGTTAAGGCATCGAAAAGAACACGAAACTTGTGTTAATGCAATGTAAAACGACACAAACTTGTGTTGAATTGTTTTAACACAAGTCCTTGTGTTGAGACGTAACACAAGCGTCATTTTAGTGTGTCAGTGAGATTGACAAAGACTCATAGTTTAACATAATCATATTGAAATAATTTTATCGAATGTAATCAAACAAAGGGAACTTCCATTTTGCCTTAAGACGATGATTACATCATTATGAAATATTTGAAGCTTTATATGAACCCCTTGATATGAAATGGTGCAATACAGCCATGTTTTAGGAGAAGATGTAAAAGATGTTTTTGTCATCAAAAATACAAGTATTTTACAGTTCAAGAAAATAATGTTTTACTTATCTATAGAGTCCCCTCTAATTTATTTTGACATTCCCCTACTTACCCCTTTATAAAATTTCAATCCAATTTCTAACATAACATCTTGCTCATACAGTGGACATTTGTTAATACAAGTGCAAGAAATCAATGTTTTACCAATTATTATCATATTATTTTCGAAATTATCCAATATACGCCCCCCCCCCGTTGATCAAGGGCATTGTTTACACTACTTTAGAGATGTACTTTGCTATAAATTAATGTTTTACTTTCGATCATCATTGATATCAACATCATCAACTTTCCCACCAATTTAAGGCATTGCCTCCCTCAAAACAAGAGCACTTTATACACGTCTTCAGAGATGCACGGGGCTAAAAATTTATGTTTTACTAACCTAAAAGATAATAATCGTTTATATCAACATTATCATAATTCCCGCCACTTTTAGGCACCGGACTAACTTCCTACATCCCCCTAGAATAGGAATCATGCAACAAACTGCTCTTAAAAACTTGGTCTCATAAATTCTCCCCTCGAGTACACTCCCTAACCCCCACCCACTCAACTAGTCTATGCAGGTTTAAAAAAGAAGTCTTATCTACCATATCTCATACATAACTATTATTCCGTTCGATTTTACTGTCTTTCATTGTTGTTCTAATGGGTTTCGAATCCCCGGTTGTACGGGACAAGTAGTAGGGACGCCTGTCCAACCTCGTGGGCTTTCTCCGGGTCATCCGGTTTCCTCCCACTGCGAATTATTGAAATAAAATAAAATTAAAACCATGCTAGTCCCGAAATAACCTAGTCTGTCAAGTGTATGTTAAACCCCAGGTGTTTTTTTTTCTCACTCTCTTTATTGTTCTAATGGGGGGGGGGGGGTTGGGATGGCCAAATGGTCTAGAGTGTCGCGCTTCGATCTTTAGCTGGCCGGTCACCTCTGGCTTGCGGCTGTGGTTTCGAGCCCTGGTGTGAGCGTATGTGACATGGAGATAGGGGCGCCTTCTCAACCTCGTGGGTTTCCTCCGGGCACTCCGGTTTCCTCCCACGGCTAAAGACCCCTACGCGCAAGCGGATTATTGAAATAAAATTAAAAACCATGTGTTAGTCCCGAAATGACCTAGTTATGTTGAGTGGACGTTAAACCCCATTTCTCTCTCTCTCTATTGTTCTAATGTGAATATATTAAACTTGCAGATTGGGTACCCAAATGACGATCATGACCACAGCTGGCATCTCTCTATATAGTTCTGCTGCTGATGTACATTGACAATTCCTGACGTAATACGCTCAAGTTATTTTCAATTTTAGAAATGATTACTTGCTTCTGTACCTTTTATTATTAATAATGGGACAGCTTTGCGCAGGTGGCGAATGCGTTCTCTTCCCCCGTGAGTACAGGTGTTAAAAGGACAATCCCGAATTAAACAGGGGCTCAAAAATAAAAGTCTGAGACTTTCTGAAAATAAAATGTCAAAATATAAAGGAATGGTGTATTTACCTTGTCTCAAAGTTTCAACTCAAAATATTGAGTCGTTTTGACGTAAACGCCAAAACTGCTTATCCGGACTCGTAACCCTTTTAAGATTTCGGGTCAATTGTTTCGTTGGGTGACCTTATAACAGATTACGGTTACTTGAGAGGGTTATGCAGTGAATAACCCATGTGCCGTACTTAATGGAGAAAGGCAAATTTCAACTACAGATTATTTTTATGAAAAAAAAATTTGGTTTAAGCCAGATTCCACAAAATACACCTTGGGGCACCGGTCTCAAATTCCAGGCGAAGATTGACGGATTTAAGTAGTTTGAAAATGTATCATAAATACTGACCCTTGACTCCCAAAACAAATACCGGGATTAGCCCTTTAAAGCTACAAAGCAGAATTAATCTTCCTTTGCTGTATTACAATATCGACTGTTATGTCTGCTGTTTGTTGTGCTGTTATCCTGTGGGATCTGTAATTAAACAGGCAGTCCATTGGACGAATTCCGTCCATGGAATAAAACAATTTCCTGGATTCGCCTATTAAATTAATAACATTAATCTAGTGAAAAATTTGAAAAATCACTCGTTATATAAACATGGCGGCATGCTGTCCCCAGGGGGATAACTTTCAATACTAATGACGTATACATCTACCAAGATTTATAATCTATGAGTGAACAATGTAGTCTAGTTTGGTCCTGAAAGGTAAAAATAAACAGGTTGATTCGATTCATCAAAGTTTTTTTTTGGTAAATGAGAAATGTTTTTGTCGTCTGAACCTCGTTACTAATTATTGTATGCGTAATTTTCTGTTATTAATAGGTCGTCGACGGAAATAAATAATTGTCAAATGCTACTCAATTCTGACGCACAGAAATGCTTCTTTTTTTCAGTTTGTAAAACGGCATCAACATATATAAATCAACTTTAATTTGCCCCCCTTCCCTCCAATAAATAAATTCTGGAAAATTTTACTAAAATCGCGGAATGATGAGAAAACAAAAGCTTATCCACATAATCCAACCTCGACAAATAACTCTAGTTTCAACAATAGACAAACCCGAAACAAAAAATTCTATGGTTTTAAGTTTGTCCCTAATTCAATTTTGCTCGTTTTTTTTCGATTTTGATATTTTGTTGGTTTTTAATATAACAAGAAACTGACCCAGTTCTCAGGCTGGCGACTTCAACGTTGCCAAAACAGATATGTTTGTTAGAGACTTAATCAACTATTCTCTTAAGATACTAAAGCAAACACGTTACCCGGAAATCTTTTTACAACGAGTGACGTCACACAAATTTCTATCCCTATCCACTACGACTCCAATCTTTGTCCCAACCCCCGCGTTTTGATTATAGTGTTTTGTTTTAGTAGAACTCGAAACTACTAAATGTGGACAGACGGTACCATAAACAAGTACTGCTTCCGGTATCTTCTGTTTCTCTTCATCGAATGTTTATAATAACATGAATAATATTGGATGGTTTTTGATTTCAGTATTATGATATCACAGCCTGGGAATAAAGGCCATATTGTTGTATATTTACTCTTGTCTATTCGGTTGCCATTTTATAATTAGTTATTGACATAATATCTTGGACACCATGAAAATTCAGGTAGAATTGAAGTCGTCGATTCCACAGCAGGTATCATTTCATTTAATTAAAAAAGGTAAAAAATAAACATGCAAAATTAAGTGGAATAATGAACATGGTGGGTGTTTGGATTTTATTTCAGACGCCAGGGTTTAAGACAAAGCGATACACCCACCAGCACAGATATTTTAGCAACACATATGCAACGAAAACGTGTGTGGAACACCACAGATGATGGTCTATTTTCGATAAACATACCTGCTGCGCCACGGATAGCTCACCAGGCGTCGATGTTAACTGGATTAGAATTAAAATAAAACCAAGTACGATCAATCCAAACCATTAGACAAAATTCAAAGTCCTAAAAAAAACGGTATAGGCAAAATAGTGTAATCTGGCAAAATAGTGTAATCAGCATAATCATGGACTGTTCACCGTGTACAAAATACACGACAAACATCCTATATGCTGCTCAACGCTCATTGATAATTAAATTTTAAAAAATGGATAATCGAGACAATGCTTATCTTACTGGCTTTAGTAATGGTGATCGAGTCTAGACAGAAATTTCAACCGCTTAGTTCACGATTCATAGTGGATTAATTTGACTGACATTTTCAGCAAATTACCTTTACATTATGTTGTTTTTAACTATTATAGTGAGAACTGCCAACTATGTACCTAACGCTTATTGATGATTAAATTTGTATAGCAAATTACCTTTACATTATTTAGTTTTCAACTATTATAGTGAGAATTGCCAACTCTTTACCTAATCTCCCATAATGTATCTTTAACTAGAATAAAACCAACAGATCACGCTACTCCAATCCTCATGGATTTACACTGGCCTCCCGATAAAAGAGTAGTTTTTAATTATCGATATTAAATCTCAAACGATACTTTGCTCCATTTTTTACAAAAGAACTTGTAATTACTTACTGACCGTCCCGCCCAAATCATTTGACAACAATCTACAAACAATACCCTGAATAACCCCAAAGCACGCTGAACGTGTTTTGTCCTCTGCTGCTCCCATCGTATGGAACTCTTTACCACAAAGTGATGAAAACAGTGACAATATACAGGAATTTTAACGGTAACGACTTCCCTTGGCATCGTTATTTGCAGCCACTTTGTTGGAATTCCAGGATTATAATAAGACGATTACTGTTGAAGCTTGTGATCAAAGTCTAAATTTTTGTAATGTCTAATTATTCCAAAAAAAAAAAAGTTCTATTGTAATAAAAGACGCATAATGTAAAAGCTTGTTTTTCTTGCTATTGAAAATGTCATTCAAATTCTGAGCGATGTTATGACTGTTTTGATCGACATTTAGTAATTGAATATAATAACACAAGGTACAATTACAGAGTTTGATACTAAGCGACGTTTCGACAAGGATACTCTCGTCTTTATCAAGCAAATGTTATCCCTGTTTTAAGTTTTGACTTAGATTGTTTATTATCGCGAAAACGTTACTTGTTACGTTACAGAATTGCTTCTTGAATAAACAAATGACGATAGTATTTTAATATGTTAACATTTGCGCCACCCGATCCCTTAGAGAGTTGATTATAGGATTGTCCTGTTAAAAAATGTTGCTTGATAAAGACGAGAGTATCATCGTCGAAACGTTGCATGTTAATAAACCAGTAATTGTTAATCCATAAATAGTGTTATTGTGTTACTGTTCAATTACTAAATGCCACTTAAGAAGTATAAAAAATTAATATATCATGTGAAGCCAAAATAAAATACTGTAATAATCAGTTTTAGCGCTTACATAATAGATCTGTAAAAGTCAAAAGTCGAAGCCGCCCGCGGTCATTGGTGATTTTACAGGACCTCTTGTCCGTACAAGTTGATGCTGTATAACCAGGCCCCAAGTTCACAAAGCATTCTCAGACTTAAGTTGAGAATTTACTCAACTTTCAATCAATGTTTATGAGAAGTATCTTGGATCCAGAAACACGAAATTTTGCACCATGTTTCTTATTGGTGTATTTAACATATTAAAACAACACACATTTAATAAAGGGCTATATTTTTGTTAAAATAAGGCGAACAATTTTGAGTAAATTCTCAACTTAAGTCTGAGAATGCTTTGTGAACTCGGGGCCAGGGGCCGTATTTATAAAAATTCTTAGAGTTTTCTTAACTTTTACTCTAAGACTTCCTAAAACAACATTTATTTAAAAGTTACTCTCTAGAAATATTTAGAAAGGGTCTTAGAGTTACTTTTAACTAAATGTAAGACTTGGGTACTAACCAAACTAAATCTGTCACAAAAAGAATCCCACCCATGTCCATTCGACATCTCCTTATCAACTCGTCATTGTTGTAGTCCACTAAGAGATCTCGGCTTGTTTTAAACTCTCTTAGGCGGCGTACACAGACGGCCATATTAACCAAGATAAGAGTACTTTTAACAAGTTAGGAGTGCTACAGGAGGACTCCTAAATATGTGTCATAGTTAGGAGTAATTCTTAAAGTAAAATGTTTTATAAATAGGTCTAAGGGAAATCTACAAAGTTGGGAGTAATTTTTGACAGTTAAGAGTTGATTTCAACTCTTAGAATGTTTATAAATACCGCCCCTGGTCTCGCCCACGGAAAATTGTGTGGCATATGGTTCCCCATATTTCCCTAAGCCCAGTTGAATTACAGTTATACCAGCCAGCGTTTCGTATTGTTTATCGGTGCATTACCCGCCTGAGCCTACGAGTTTCAGGTTTAATCAAGTAGATTTTAGTCTGACTTCCCCTCGTCGTTTAATTGGCACTACGCAGTATTTATATTCTACCAAACTTTGGATGTTTTTAATTATCCAGACATCTATAGCTATACCCAAATTGCGATATGTGACAATCATGGCCATTTAAGAGAGAGAATAAGAGAAATTGGGTTTAACGTCCTCTGGACACAGAACTAGGTCATTTCGGGACTAACGTATGATTTAATTTTATTTCAATTATTCACTTGTGTGTGGGGGTATACAGCAGTGGTGGGAAACAGGAGGACCCAGAGAAAACCCGCGAGGTTTTAAGGCGACCTTCTTCTTGTCACGTACAACCAAGGATTCGAAACGACGTCAGTTGACTCAATGACAGGCCTTATGATACAGCACGCACGTGCTAACCATTAGCCCGTCTTCCATTAGCCCAGGGGGGGGGGTATGGCCTAGTGGTCTAGAGTGCCGCGCTTCGACCTCTAGCTGGCCGGTCACCTCTGGCTTAAGGCTGTGGTTTCGAGCCCTAGTGTGAGCGTATTTGACATGGAGATAGGGGCGACTTCTCAACCTCGTGGGTTTCCTCTGGGCACTCCGGTTTCCTCCCACTGCTGAATACGCCTACGCGCAAGCGAATTATTGAAATAAAATTTAAAACCATACGTTAGTCCAAAAATGACCTAGTTTGTGTCGAGTGGGCGTTAAACCCCATTCTCTCTCTCTCTCTCTCTCTCTCTCTCTCTCAATTAGACCAGGTTAGGTGCATAATAGTAGGACGTTAAACCCCATTTCATTCATGCTAACCATTCGGCCACCCACCCCCTACAATGCTATTTAAACCCTCAGACTTATACAGACCCCGTCGGCTCCGTAAGTAAATTAATAAAAGCAATCGCAGGTGTTTAGCCATACTTTCTGTGTCGTTTCCGTATTTCCAGCAATAGTAGAAAGATAATCACACCAGCCCAAAATCACTGGTATATCTATAAAACTGTATGAAGTTTACCAAAAGAAACATGCACTGTTCTGACAGTCAAGGGAGTTGGTTGACCGAGTGGATAACGTGTGTGCGTTGTATCAAAAGATCTGTCATGGAGCAAATGGTTTGGTTTCGATTCCCCGCTTGTACGTCACAAGGAGTAGAATCGCTTGTCTGAACTCACACGGCAAAAGATCCCTACGCGCAAGCGAATTAATGAAGTAAAATTGAACCATAATGTTAATGCCGAAAAGATCTAGTTTTGTGTCAAGTGGATGGTGGTAAATCTATCTCTCCCCCCCTCTCTCTCTCTCCTTACATGGCTAAAGATCCCTACGCACAAGCGAATTAATGAAATGAAATTGAACCATAATCTTAATTCCGAAATGATCTAGTTTGTGCCGAGTAGATGGTAAACCCCATCTCTCTCTCTCTCTCTCACTCCCTCTCTCTATCTATATCTCGATCTCGATAATGGAACTCGGTTGACGGACTGTTTAATTAAGACCAGAAGTACTATTATACTGACAGCGAGGTCGAAAATGGAGTTTCCTTTAACAAGTCTTTACATTTAATGAACAAATGGGACGAAAATAACTTCTTTTAATTTAATTGTCCAAGTTCACGATAGACAGACGGCTTTCAAATTTAGCTTACACAAGGGATATCAAATGTAATTAAGATCTCAAGGGCTTAAAAATAAACATTATAACCCGGTGGATATAAAAACAAAAAAGAAATGAAAGGAAATGGGGTTTAACGTCCTAATGTTCTCCTCCGACGGGGCTAATAAAGACGGACATACATCATACAATGACGGAAAGTTTGCCTGGACAGTGGCGCTACGGTCTACCCTTATATCGAATTACAATTATCAAGGGTTCTTTTACGTGCACGGTTTTCCTCTCGTCCAAACGCATATACGCTGTCCCTTGCCATGTCATCTGTCCTGTACCACTGACAAGGGGGGGGGGGACCACGCCCGAAAATCCTGATGAACTTTCTCGGCAAATGCATGGATCGGACACGGGACCTAACTCGCTGCCTTGACTGAACCACCATAGCTCTCCTTACACAAAAGATCTCAATAACAAATATTCCAATCAACGTTTCACAAAAACCTTAGCTAAGCCGAAAACAATGTCTAGGTTTGCTTAAGTGAGCCACAGTGGCTCAGTAATTAAGGCGCTGGATCACGTTGTTCGTCGAGAAAGATCCAACTAGTCGAGAGAGAGAAAGAGAGAGAGAGAGATGGGGTTTAATGACCACTCAACACAACTAGGTCATTTCGAAACCAACATATGGTTTAATTTTATTTCAATAATGCGCTTGCGCGTAGGAGTCTTTAGCATACCACATATCAACTCCATGCCGCATACTCTAACACCAGGGCTCGAAACCACAGCCACAAGCCAGAGGTGGCCGGCCAGCTAGAGGTCGAAGAGCGGCACTATATACAACTAGCCCCCCCCCTCCCGTGTCTAGTCGTTCGGTGGATACGACAACGCAAGGTCCCGTGTGTACGATGGCGTGCACGTATAAGACTCCTTGGCAGTTGGAACTATAAATAAGAGTAGGTCGTAGCATACTGCACGTCGTATACCCGTCTTCATTAGCCCTGTTAGAAAAATATAGGATGTTAACCCCATTTCATTTAATTGCATGCTTTGTTTAAAGCCACAAATTCGGTCATTTCAGTACTAACATATCATTCAATATTATTTCAATAATTCGCTTGCGCGTAGGGACATTTAGCAGCTGAAGGAAACCGGGAGACCCGCAGAAAACGCACGAGGTTGAACATGTGACCTAGTCCTTGTCCCGTACAACCATTGAATCGAAACCGCGCCAGTTGTCTCAATGACAGACCATTCACCATATGATACAACGTGCACGCGTCAACCATTCCCCCCTCCACCATACATATTAACTTAACCCATATAATCTTCAATGTTCTTTTAACATTTAGGGGGGTTGGGATGGCCTAGTGGTCTAGAGTGTCGCGCTTCGACCTCTAGCTGGCCGATCACCTCTGGCTTGCGGCTGTGGTTTCGAGACCTGTTGTGAGCGTATATGACATGGAGATAGGGTCGCCTTCTCAACCTCGTGGGTTTCCTCCGGGCACTCCGGTTTCCTCACACTGCAAAATACCCCTACGCACAAGCGAATTATTGAAATAAAATTAAACCATATGTTAGTCCCGAAATGACCTAGTTGTGTTAAGTGGACGTTAAACCCCATCTCTCTCTCTCTTAACATTTCCGGATAATAACTAATTTTGCACGACTTAATATGTACACACATTGATTACTTAATTATTAGAACATGTTATAATTAATGGTAGAAAATCTCCCGATTCCAACATGTATCTGATATTAATAAGGTCTCCAGTTTCACCTCGTGGGTTTTATGTGGGCTCTATTGTTTTCAGCTCCCATTGCTACGGGCCGCTATGCGCAAGAGAATTTTGAAATTATAACTGCCCCATATATTAGTCCAAAAGTGACATAGTTTGTGTTGAGTGGACGTTAAACCCCATTTTGATATGCCTGCCAGTTGCTTATACAAATCCCATTTTTTAAGAAACTCTACCCGTCAGAAGATAGAACCAATAAGATTCTGATCAATATTTTTACAATTAAATCACCGTTTTTTTTCGCAATTGTAACTTAGTCAGTGTAGGTTTAAATTAGCTAATTCTCTCAACGCAAAACGTATGTCATCTATAAAAATACGTTTAAGACCGAGAATTACCCAAGAGATAATCCTTGAACTATCTGTTTAAGTGCTGTGTTTTACCCCTTCATCTTAAAGAGAGACATATTATATAGATAGATAGAGAGAGATAGATAGAGAGAGAGAGAGAGATATGGGGTTTAACGGCCACTCGACACAAACTAGATCATTTCAATAACTCGCTTGCGCGTAGGGGTCTTTGGAAGTGGGAGGAAACCGGAGGCTGGTCAGGCGTCCCTACTCAGTATAAAGAACATTGTTAAATGAAATGCCTTATTGCCTTCTCACTCTACGGCCTACTCTTATATCGGAGTTCAACTGCCAAGGGATTTTACGTTCACGCCAACGTACACACGGGACCTCGGTTTTCGACTCGTCCTGTACCACGCCGGAAAATATAGAATGAATGGAATGTTGTTTAATGGCACGTCAGCTCCAACTGGGCCATACGTGATGTTTACGAGACAAATTAAAACAATATCACAGGGATGTATTCATATATGTAAATATAAACAAATATCACATAAAATATAATTAAAGATGAATCATAAAAACAAATATCACAGAAAATATAATTAAAAATAAATATCAATTCCTTTAAATATATCAATATCTAAAACGCAATATATGATAAATATATACAATTTAGATTTAAAATAAAAGTTTGTCTCTTTTAAAAAAGCTAACAATTTAGCATAAAGCTCCCGTTGAGCAAATAGCTGACGTGCTGATTGGCAACGGTAATATTCAGATCTAATATTCTTGAGATGATTGCACTCAATCAAGATGTGTTTTACTGTCAAATGAACATGACAGTGAACACATTCTGGTTGAGGCTCTCGCTTTAAAATGAGAATATGATTTAAAAAAGTATGACCTATGCGAGAGCGGCACAAGACAACTTCATCTCTCCTGCTCGAACGATAGGAGCTTGGCCAGTCTCCTAAGAGAGGCTTGACGCGATGAAGTTTGTTTGTGTCTGCAAGATCCCAAGACCGTTGCCAGCGGTCATATATATAAAGATAGTAAGCTGACACTTCAAGGCAGGATACGCCCACATTTTCGAGAGATCGATAGAGAACAAGCAATACCGAAAGTGATTTTTCCTACAATAAAAGGCCATAATTCATTAAGTTACAATTTGATATGCGCAAATATCCTAAAGAATCAAGATCTTTCGGCTATAAACATGCACTTCAAGTTTCATCAAAATATGCCATATTTTTACACTATTCGCATACAAACGGCGGCCATTTTGTCTGGCAATTATAGTCTGATTTTCTAGAAATTCAAACTCAACCTTTCGTAGGGTGTAAATAGAGTAAAACGTTTTTTTAAATTGGATAATAATCGTAACCTCCAGAGGGACCATAGGGGATTTTCCGGACAATCAGGAGCCATAATTTAGGAAGTTACGATCCGATATGCGCAAATATCTAAAGGAACCAAGATCTTTTGGTTATAACCATGCATTTTAAATTTCATCAAAATCGAATTAAAAATGTGATCTCTACAGGTTCCACAATCTTGATATACCATTTTTTAATAGTATTCGCATACAAACGACGGCCATTTTGTATGACAACTTAGATCCGATTTTCCTGAAACTCGAACTCAACCTTCCTTAGGGTGTAACGGTGATGTAATCAAACGAATTTTTAAATCAGATAATAATTGTGACCTCCAGAGGGACCACAAGCTAAACAAAGGCGATTTTGCGTATAATCAGGGGCCATAATTCAGGAAGTTACAATCCGATATGCGCAAATATCGAAAGGTACCAAGATCTTTGGGTCATAACCATGCATTTAAAGTTTCATCAAAATCAAATTAAAATTGTGATCACTACAGGGTCCAAAACCTTAATATACAATTTTTTAACAGTATTCGCGTACAGACGGCGGCCATTTTGTATAGCAATTTTAGTCCGATTTTCCCGAAATTCGAACTCAACCTTCCTTAGGGTGTAAGGGTGATATAATCAAACACTTTTTCAAATCAGATGATAATTGTCACCTCCAGAGGGACCACAAGCTAAAATAGGTGATTTTTCGGACAATCAGGGGCCATAATTCAGGAAATTACGTTCCGATAGGCGCAAATACCAAAAGGAACCAAGATCTGTGGGATATAAACATGCATGTCAAGTTTCATCAAAATCGGCTCAAAAATGTGACCTCTATAGGGTCCACAAGCTAAAAACGTCATTTTTCGTACAATCAGGGGCCATAATCCATGAAGTTTTGATCCGAAACATGCCAATATCGAAAGCAGCCGGGATCTTTTGGGGATAAAGCTATATTTAAAGTTTCGTCAAAATCGGACAAGAATTGTGACCTGTAGAGGGTCCACAAACAATTGTGGACGGACGGACGGGGGCGACGACATAATACGTCCACATGAAAATGTGGGCGTATAAAAATTAATAGACGACTTAAAATCAGTGTAAGGTAAAAGAAATGGTGATATGGAAAGATCTAAAGCCGACTTGGCAGCTAAGTCTGCTTGATCGTTTCCTTTAATATCAACATGACTGGGGAGCCAACAAAGGACTATATCCTTGCCGATAAACTCATGTGATAGTAGCAGATTATAAATATCTGCTACTAATGGGTGTACAAGGTGTTTATTGCTTATGGCTTGCAAAGAGGACAGAGAATCAGTAAATATAATGTGATGAACTTTCTCGACCAACACCGGGAGTGAACCCGCGACTTTTATGCTTATTCACTTAGCCACCGGGGCTCTAGCTTACGTATACTGATATGGAAAACAAGATTGAAATGACATTGTAATGCTGCAAATATTCAACTGGCTGACCAATATGGCGTGACTCTTGATTGTTCTACGCTAATTAGTGACGTACAAGTACAATGGGCGGGGGTGTTAATATTTTTTTGGTTCTTACATGCCATCTTTTTATCAAACAAAAAACCTGAAGTAAACAAATTGACTGTCAATAGATATTAGCTGGTTGGTAAGGCCAATTTACACTGCTGTGGTGTGGCTCTTGAAGACTGGAAACACGAACATTATTAGGAGATCACGGTGGCTAAATGGATAAAGCGCTGGTTCGCTAGCCTGGGGGTCGGGTTTTCGATCCCTGCATTGGCCGAGAAAGTTCATCTCGCTTTCCCCTTGCCAGTGATGCAGAAGGAAGGCCTGACAATGACAGCTGCCCTAGGCAGTTGGAATTCGATATAAGAGTGGGCCGTAGCGCCGCTGCCCGGGTGAAATTTCCCTCATAACACATTGTATGGCGCATGCCCGTCTTTAATTAAACCAGGTTAGGTGCATACTAGTAGGACGTTAAACCTCATTTCATTCATTACGAACCTATTAAATTATAGTGGTCTGATCCTACATGGGCTTATGTGTATGGATGATGTCCCTTGAAAAAGCTTTCAATGAATATGGTCCACCAGGCAAAATGCCCGATGCTCGAGACATAGTAAAAAATTATCACTTCCTTGCAATTTGTTGAAATTGTGACGACTCTATTGGGGTGGTTTTTACTAACTACAACTATTACATAGTGCGCATGGTTAGTTGATCTCAATCACTCTAGAGTTTGATACCGCCGGAAATCAAGTTGTCTAATCAACACTTCTTCTTTGAGATGAAATTAAATTTTGTGTCAAGACGGAATTGTTTCCGCCTTTTCTGTCTTCGAATGTCGCATCCGAACGACTAGATACTTTATTATCCACTTGCATCGAACCCGGGATTCTCTGGTTATTGAACAAGCATTCTACGCAATCCTACGCCTTATTTGAACAAAACTTCAACCCATTGACAATAATATGTATTTAACACTATTGCGCACACTGAATAGAATGTTTTCACACTACATTAATGTCGTAATTACACACTATTATAAAATAACACCTTTTCAATGTGATTTTTATATTTTATATGTACTTGGGGACGACAATAAAACACCGCTTCATGCTTATCTACCAATTTTAAGGTAATTTGAGGCACACATATGATCAATTAAATCGTTTATCAACGAACAAAGACATTCTATTTCCCGGTTTCGCAATTTTTATTCGAAACCTGAAAGTATGTAAACAGCCATAAAAAGACTAACATGGTTCTAATGGTACCGGAACTACAGAAAGTGCTCGTTAAACAAAGTCAATAGCGCGTGCTGACTTCAATGGCGGATTTTGTTCATTCGTAATAGAGTTTGCCAAGTTCAGGTAAAGTTTATTTTGTCGTATCAATAACCACCAACAATATCTCTTCAAACGGCCACGCCAACATCTATTGTAATTTGCCATTAAACCAAATAATTAGTAAAACAATTCGAGGTTGTTTGGTTGGAGTAAGCAGTGGTTTTAGAATTGCATAAATGGGTTGAAGATAGAATGAACCTCAGTTTGAAAGCGGACAGCCAATAAAATGCATGCGTGTCTCGCAACATGTCATCCAATGGCAGGAGCGAATCGATGCATCGTGGGTAGTGGTTTGTGATATAAGACCTCCCCGATACCTGGTCTTACGAGTTAATGCCTAGCGGAATTACTAGTATCGACCACCTTGTTATAGACCAGTCTGTCATTCTACTAAGTTTATTAGTTCGCCTTAAATAAGCCGGTTCACTCCTTCCTGTAATAGTTTGTCTTTGATGTAAAAGCTCTGGTCCCATCAATATCTGATTAATGCCAGACCATTTACACAGACGCAGGTAAGACACGCTTACTTTTTAAAAACTTTAGTCATGCAATGGGAATCCCAATGTCATTGTTTTTAATATGTTTAAATACTTTTTATTTTCCTTATACCGTTTTTTTAGGACTTCGAATTTTGTCTAATGGTTTGATTGTTCGTACTTGGTTTTATTTTATTTTTATATGTATGTAAAGTAACCTTTTACAACTTTCGTCTGAACCAAAATCAAGACAATTTGATTGACATTGTTTAAAAAGTTATTTCGAGAATCAGTAAGGCGATTAGCTATGCTATGTATTGCGCAATTCTAATCGCAAAACTTTGTTTTATTGAATAGTAATCTATGTTTGACAAAGTTTAATTTAACAACATTCTCCAGAAACAAACTTAGACTAGTATTAAATACCCGGTAAATTAAGGAACGTGATTGGTTGTGCATTAAACAATTCTAATCTCAATACAATCCTGAGCTCGCAGAATTATCGAAAATTATTACTTGTTTCTCCTTCTATCACTGACAATTTCGTAGTTGTCTTCTAGAAATAAATTTTGTGGGCTGCGGTTTTTGTACGTTTATTATTAGATTAAGATATCATATTTTAAAATGACCGTTCTTTAAACACCAGAAAAAACAATTAAAGGTAGGTGTCATTAGATTAGAAAGTAAACTGCCTAATATATTTCAGCGATTGATAGGAAAATTGGTCATGACCCATATAACTACGTAATCAGATCATGTCAAATCCAAACTTAATTTAAAAAAAAAAAAAACAGACCCAAGTCGTAAACTACTCTTTACATAACTATTATATTCGTTCGTTTTTTGTGAGGTTTGCGTGTTCTAACGCATATGATTTAGATCATAAGATCTGTGAATGAATCAATTGTGTCAAGGAGTAGGGTCATCAGTTTAGTCCCCTTTTTTCGGGCCTGCGGTTTCCAGTCGCAGCTCATGCTCATATGCACAAGCGAGGTATTGAAATAAAATTGTACCAAATATTTGTCCCAAATGTACGTTAAACATCATTACTCTCTCTCTCTCTCTCTCCCCCCCCCCGCCTTTTAATTACATTGTCATATTCATCATCTCCGGGTTTCAGCTACTGGAAAAGACGGGATAATAGAAATTATGTTTTATCAAAATGCATGCAAGATAGTATTCTTACTATAAACAATAGTTTTAATTTCCGCAATTTTTAAAACTGTTCAATACCGAAAATATTTTAACAAATGTAAATAATTCGTGTAGATATTCCTTTCAAGAGGAATCTCTCAAGAAGACGTGAGGGTTTCTAAGGGTTGTTATTCAGTTATTTGCGCGCAGCTCGATCATTGGATGCAAGTTGTTAGGACGGTTGTACAGCCACGCTCGTGCGTGCATGCACACACGCATGCACGTGCCTTGTACGCACGTGACCGTGCATGTGTGTGACCTTGCACGTACATGACCTTGCATGACCCCTTGCACATGCAGCAAGATGGGGCGCGGAAGAGAGAGAGAGAGAGGAGAGAAAAAGGGGGAAGGGACAACTCTTTTGCATTGATTAAGTTGGCCAATCAACCCGTTCACTTGGATCCCAACAACAAGGAAATGACCGACGACGAGAGGAAACAGCAGAGCGATTACGAAGGTCGAAAGATAATGCGACAAGGGGCCGTACAAAAAGGTTTTTTCGTTTCTTTCAAGAAAGACAACACTATAACGATAGAGTGTATCTGAAGATCAATAACGTGCAGGCGCTTTTCTACTTTGTCATGTACAGTAGCCCTAACTACTATGCATCTTTCTTTAGGAACATAATTTGTATAACTTCTTAGATTGAATATAATGATTGGCTTCATAAAATGAGAATATACTCGCTGACACGTTGTATGGTAATATATTCAGCAATTATGTGTCTATAGAATTTTAAATGAAATGGGGTTTAACGTTCTCCTTTTCTGTACCAACCAGGTTATTTGGGACTTTTACCCGGCAGCGGCGCCGCAACCCACCCGACGTTTGAATTTCATCTATGGGTTCTGACAATCGCGGCGAATTAGTGAGTATGGTGCTGGTTCGTTAACCGGGACGTCTTGGGTTGGCTCCCGTTTTTGAAAAGAAAGTTCTTCGGAATTCTCCTGCTAGCGGTGCAGAACAGGAGGACAGCTGTTTTATTGTTCGTATGGGAAAAAACGAGGGGTACACAATAGTGAGTGCGTGAAAGAACCCTCGACAGTTCGAATTTGATATATGGTAGATGGTGGGGCCGCTGTCCGGGCAGAATATCCTTATAGCACAGGGCATGGCGTTATTTTACGTGCGCGCCCACATGGGCAGGGTATCTCGTTTGTTCGTCATACCTTGGTAAACTACACCCTGGAATCTACTCGGTCAACACAGGGATCGAACCCGAAACCGAATAGCTATCGAACCAGTGGTTTACTCAGCCCGATCCCCTCCATATAATTGTAGGTTTTGGTAAGTTATTTAATCCATGATAACAATCGAAACAATCTAGCATTCTAAACGGAAGTAAATTTCACAGCAAGACATGTATAAGTATACTTTATGTTATATATATTATATATTCACACGCGTGGTGACCGCATATTTTGGATTTAGAAGCCTGATCCCATGCCCCCCCCCCCCCCCGGGCACCTAGAAAATACACGTTGCGCCCTTTCTAGAGCTTCTCATAGTCATTGTATTGTATTGTTCAATATTAGACAATAATGCGTCATATCCTCGAATATGCATTAAACCATCTCTTTATGTAGGTTGAATTCAATATTTTGCTAATTCTTATATATTAAATAATGGTTTATATATTCGTCGGAATTTGTTTTAAATATGATTTCAAAATTAAATTAGTTTTAATATATTTACATATCAGTCAGTGATGGGCAGAAATCGACTTTCACTTTATTTTGGTTACAGGATATTAAATTTAAAAGTGTAAAAAATAAACGTCATTACCATGACTACGTTATTAAGATTAAATGCCAATAACTTCCTGTTGTTCTATATACCAACTGGGCTTATTAAGACGGCCGTGATGTATCTTATGAGAGACATTTTGCTTTGGCCTACTGTTATTCTGATTTCCAACCGCCAGGTGATCTTTTACGGGCGCAAATGGAAGACAAGAGGCTAATCCAGGAAGGAAAAAATTATGTAGAACTCTCGCGACCAACACCGGGATGGAGCTAGTGAACCAGTGCCACTAAGGTAGGGGGGCGATGGTCTTACCACGATTTGATGTGAATCCCCTTCCAACCAAAGACAAAAGGAAAACGCCGATGTCGATTACTGGCTAACACAACAACTGCCTGATACCCCCCCCCCCCGGCCACCGTTTAGCACTACCGATATGAACTGTCGAGTATGTCAACAATTAACATACGGTTTGCTTATTCTATAGTCAAGGTAGAACATTTTTTTTTATTTCGTTAGCAGCCTTTCAGTTCACTAGTCACTCCTGCTGGTACTATATCCGTAGAAGTGATGACAGAAGCGAGTAGAAGAAAATGTCAGGATAATTTTTAACCTTTATAAAAGATTTTTTTTTCCAGCTTTAAAACTTGACTTCTTCTTTGATTATAAGCTTGAACTATTAATGTGGAATGATTTTTTAAAAAAAAGGAAAATAGGACCGTTAGGTTGAAATCGTCAGAGACGTGATAGTATTCGAGAAATAAAAACCAAGTTGCAGCATATTATTTATAATGTGCGTTTATAAAAAAAAGAAATTCTTTTGGGTAACGATTACATCAACATTATCACATATCATGTATGCAATAAAATCCCACACGGATGACAATAATAAGATTACACTATTTTGACCTATTACACTATTCTGCCTATACCGTTTGTTTCTTTTTTGTTTGTTTTTTACGACTTCGAATTGTTTCTAATGGTTTGGATTGCGTACTTGGTTTTTTTTATTCGTAATACTATTTTATTTTTTTGTTTCAACTTTAAAATATATTTTTTTTTGGTCATTCAATTTGAAAGTGAGAGTAGGTCAATAAAATCAATCGAATATTTCTACGGTTAAAAAAGAGGAGTGGCGTTTTAAAAGAAATGCGACAATTGACCGGGAAACGTTTCATTTGCCACCACACAAAGGGAAGCAGTATCATTGTAACACCACGCTACTTGTTATCCATTGCCTTGAATTAAAAGAAAAAAATCCCTGAAGAACTGTGAACTTGCCCAGTCGTTTTTAATGAGGGCAAATCAAGTAGTTTACGGAAAGCCGTTCAATTCGTGTATAAGTGGTGACACACGACACTGTTGATTGTAGACCGGGCTACTTGAAGCCAGAGTCGATGAGAATACGGTAGAATTACTGACATGGTTAATGAAGTCTTCTATTGATACAGTGATGTCTGCGTTTAGTTTTACGCAACCGTTATATTATACTTTCCGTTTCTGTTGAAGCCAAATGTTGCTGGGAGCTTTTAGTCTGGTGTAATACAAATCCACTTCCCCTTTCGTTCGGCCGAAAGCTTTGTGTCTGATGTAACCCAAATCTACTTTTCCATAGAGTTTATTATCCTACTGTTCTGCTCCGACTGGGATAATAAAGAAAGGCATACGCTATACAGTGTGCTATGAGGGAAATTTTAACCGAAAAGCGGCGCTACGGCCTACCCTTATATCGAATTCCAACCGTAAAGGGATCTGTTAGCTGCTCGCTAATGTGTGCATGGGGCGCCGATGATGAATTACAAATTTGTCAGCACTCGGGTTCCTCTGCAGACTTGCGATTTTCGCGAAAATATTTGACGGGTCTCATTCAAACTTGAGATTTATCTACCCTTGCAATAATTTATGTTCTATTTGTCGTCTCACATATATGATATATAATCAATATGGGTTATTTTAACGGTAATTAAGTCGTGAAAATATTATTATTTGGCAACAAGAGACCTTTTACATAACCCAAATCTCATTTCCCATTAAGGTCGGGTATACATTGCTGATAGTTTTTGACGTAATCCATACTAAGTTCTCCAATCTCTTAAAGAATTACGGCGCTTGTCGTTTTACGTAGGCCGTTTCCACCACCTATGCTGTTTTGGGCTTTTTGCGGACTCTAGCCTCAATGTTAACGTCTCATGCATTAGAGATAATGTGAGAATGGACATGACACGAAATGAAATAAGGTTTAACATCCTCCTTTTCTACACCTGTCAGTGCTAATATAATCGGACATGTGATATACACTATACACTGTATTACGCCTGGCTAAAGTGTTTGGGCCAATTTTGGCACCGTACAGTGCGACTGTTACCCTTGGCGTAACTACTAATGAAGCTTATTTAGAAAGTGTCGCCCATCTTGATGTAACCTAGTTACGAGCCTAGTTGTCAGTGTATTTAGCGCCTTTAAACCAGATCACCAAGTGAAATGAATCCTGGTTTATTTCCGGACGAGTTAATTGGTGTGATAAACTACAGTATAGAGACTAAACCGCGCCGCGTGATGACAGCGGCAATGGACAGCGGCCGAGTAACCTGCTACCGTTCACAAATATTATATTCCCAATACGAGTGTAAACTGACAATTTGGAAAGAAACATGTCGAGGAATTGCACAAACTAGCTGCTACCGTTCACAAATATCATGTTCCCAATAAGAGTGCAAGCTGATAATTTGAAAAGAAACGTGTCGAAGAATTGTAAACTATAACACATACTTATGGAACAACACCTACTGATTTATGATTTTTTTAGGCGACGTTTCGAAGAGTATTCTCTCAATGCGTTCAAGAAAGCACAGTAACAAATGTGTTGGGCAATTATATATAGACAAGCAATAACAGTAATATTTACTAGCGCTGTTTCGATTTGCCGGTTGTATGTTACAAGGAGTAGGTTGGGTTTCCTATCCAACCTCGCGGATTGTCGCTGGGTCCTGCGATTCCCCCCCCCCCCCCCCAACGAGCAAGCGAATTACTCAAATCAAATTGAACCTTGTTAGTCCCGAAATGACTTAGTTGGCGTTGAGTGGACGTTTAACCCCAGTTCTGGTGTAGGAAGGTTCCCGACATGGAACAGAGAGAGAGAGAGAAATGGGGTTTAACGTCCACCTAACACAACTAAGTCATTTTGGAACTAACATATTGTGTAATTTTATTTCAATAATTCGCTTGCGCGTAGGTATCTTTAGCAGTGGGAGGAAACCGGAGTGCCCGGAGGAAACCCACGAGGTTGAGAAGGCGGCCCTATCTCCATGCCACATAAGCTCACACCACTGCATAGTCGTGCGAGGATTAAGTACTCACGAAGATACACTATGTACAAATTCAACTAAGACGCATTAGTTACATCAAATGAAAAATCGGGGGGGGGGGACTTAGGGCAACACGTTGTGCTGGCTTGTGTCTCTCTTGTGGAAAGGGAAGGAAGAATTAGGCGCCTTTCAAGAATGAAAAAGTACTGCCCAGTCACCAAAGGCGCCTGGAAGAAGACTGACTGGTCTGAAGCAACTGGTTAAACGTATCCTACAAAGCTTTTCAGTTGTTCACGAAAAAGAAATAAAAATGATAGCATATTGATTTTTTCAACCAAACGTTTTTTAGTAACCATTAATTCAAATTTACAAATTTACAAATTTATTTCGGATTTCGGAGCAGCCCAAAAACATTTGAGCGCACTGGTACGATATGCATGCATGGATCGAGATCAAATTGTTTGGTTTAGTACTTTTATCCTTCTTTTACTATTCATACAACTTCGTAAATGATGCAATCTCATATATAATCCCGTTTTACAATTTTCAATTTGGGGTGGATTAATTTATTTGGTTTGAAATGAAAAGGAGATAAAAACTCGACACACGTTTTCAATAAATCACCATGTCTTTCAGTTTTTGATTAATTGCGGAATAAGAAAAATAGACATGAAATCTAAAATGGATTGCACCTTGCATCTAGAATTATCTCCGTGGGGGATAATAGTTTTAGCAGTATTTCAATGAGTTTGGGCATTCGATACACTGGCAATGAATACGATTCGTTGAACCACAGGACAGCAAAACGTATGTTGTCTTAATGGAATACACAACTACAATGGACAACTTCTGAATACGTTACGGGAAATCGAGTTTTAACCCTCAAATTAATGAAAATGGCAAGTTGTAAATCAAATGCCTTTTATCATGTTCAAGGTGTTGGAACCATCGCTCTTAGGAAAATGACACCATTCTATTTAATAAAATCGGTCGTTAATGGCTTTTGCCACCCATTAATAAAAAATGATACATCCAAATTGCATGTCACCAATACCAATATCATTGTAAACAAGTATTTAAAACTATGCATTTTATCTTTATTTATACGAGTCGAGGTGGGAAAGGAGCTTGCGCGATGACAAGGATGTCGCAGATCTATACTGGTAACGGTCGAGAAATCTAGCTGCCTGGTCGCATCTTGCCCGTTCACATCGCTGATGGCACGTAAAAGACCCCTGGCAGGTGGAATTCAATGAAAGAAAGAAATGGGGTTTTAACGTCCACTCGACAAAAACTAGGTCTTTAGAAGTGGGACCAGGCGAAAACCCTCGTGTTTGGACAGGCATAATTCAATGAAGGCGACGCCGCTGTCCGGGCCATACATGACCATGAACTCATTTCTCGAATTGGGGTGTAATGCCCTCTTTGTTATTTTCTCAGGATTTAATTTCAGTAAAGACGTCTAGATGTTTGTTTTATACTACACCCACTCCATGTCCAATGTTTTGTGATTATGTCTTCTCAGATGGGGATAGCTATAGTTTTTTCTTCAAAATTTGTCATCTGATCATAATAATCGCTGTCTCGATTGGATTTCTACTCGGTGTAACTGTACATTACATCTTTTTTAAAACGCATGCTGTTTCCCGCGTTCCTGACAGGATCTTTCTGGTCACTGACTTCATTGATTGGATGTTTTGAAAAGATGACGGAACCCTGCTTTGTGTGCTCGGAACAAAGACGGAATCTTGAACTTATAGTTTATTGCCGTATTAGGAACTTGTCTTGCGATGTAAGCGGTGCTTTATACAGCTGACAATCTATCCATTAAAACTCGAAATTTGAGCCTGGCGGACAAGTTAACGGCATCAATTTAGTTTGGTCGAGATAAAATTAGACTCCTGACGGGTTTCTAGATGGCATGGGGATGAACGTCTCAACACAATTTTAAGACTAAATTGATCATTTTTATTTTAGCAGTTACGGGGGCAATCCGTGACATATTGTTCGGACAACGGTATTTCCTCCTTCTTTTCGTCGAACTGAAACTGCCAAAGGTTATGTTACATACATGCCAATCAATGTGTACAAGGATTGGCGTAGGTGTATAGCTTGATAAATCCCGATGTACACGTCTTTTCCTCCGATCTGAACGATTAAACATAGACTTCTTGTCAGCGAGCGGCGCTGACATGATTCTGGTTGAGCAGCAAATGCCCTACAACCCGTTTACCGAAGCCTATCTTTTAAATGCAATATTATAATAGCGTAAAATTGGAAAAAATAAAATAAAACCAAGTACGAACAATCCAAACCATTAGACAAAATTCGAAGTCCTAAAAAAAACGGTATAGTCAAAATATTGTAATCTGGCAGGATAGCTGGCACCCATTATATACACGTTTTAGTCATTTATACGTAAGTATTTAGGGAACCATGCCGCAATGTCACCCATGAAAGTTAATTACTCTGCGGTACATTAACGTCACGAAGTTAACACATATATATCACGTATTCAAATACCACGCGTATCACTATCAATAATCTCGGACTTCATCAAACACCATTAAAGCAGCAACAAATATATAGACTCGTTCTCTGCAATCTGTGATTATTTCCGGTCGTGAAGCCCTTGGATATCGCAGGAACAAGGTCACAGTTAAAAGTACAAAGACAAAATACTACTGGTGTTAGGATCATTTCGGGATGTGATCGTCGCCCGCTTTCTCTTTACTTCTTCCCGCCTCTTGGACAGTTTTGTCTGTCACGGGAAGTAGTCGCTCATGAACCACAACAAGAGGCTCGTTGAAAAACTCGACTCTACGCCAAAGATAAATTTGTCATTATATTCGTGGGTATTCTGTTCGACCCCTGCAATATATTAGCCCAAATTTTCGGTTTATTTTCTCTCTATAGTATGTAGACTAGTGGGTCTCTTTTAAAGAATTAATATAACCGAAGTAGAATACAATCATTCACAAATTCCAATGAGAAACTGATCAAACATGTCATCTACTGACAGTTCTCTTGATTAATTGGCGTAATAAACTAAGAAGTCATAACGTATTCTCGGTACCAGACTACTAGATTTCTCTTTAACCAATGTTGTTGGGCGTTTTCGATAGATTCTTGTGTGGGTTTTACCAATACACGGTACTTCTATGTGTCGTTATATCTGAACGGAAAGCACACTCTGTCCCTATCACAGCCTCATATTTACCAGATATCCTACATGTCCGAAAAAGGGATAAATTGTTTTTTTCTGGCATGTATATATATATTTTACATTTTTATTTTGTGTTAGTCGTTCGGATGGGACGAAAAACCGAGGTCCCGTGTACAAATTGCAGTGCACGTAAAAGATCCCTTGGCAGTTGGAATTCGATATAAGACTAGGCCGTAGCGCCGCTGCCCGGGCAAAATTTACCTCATAGCACACTGTATGGCGTATGCCCGTCTTCAATTAGCCCAGGTTAGGTGCTAAAGCGTAGGACGTTAAACCCCATTTCATTCGTTAATGGATTCATCTCACCTCATTACAAAATGAAACGCGCAATAATTTCTTATCTAGTCGTATTAACCATCTACTGGACATTATTTTTTAAATCGTACTATTGAAAGAGAATGTGTATTGACATTACGTTCGTTCCGCTCATTGTACTCCAATGTGTTTGTATTCTGTATTTGCTTTGGGATTCATTTACAAAAACAAATGGTGATTGTATAGATTAATTGGAACGGTTCTGTGTTGATAATATTTAGTTTTAGGGCGCATCTTGTTTGTAGATCATCCATATTATTGTGGAGGTGATGTGAGAACAATAAATGATGAGTCCCAAGAGAGTTTTATTTAGAGTACTGCCACATTTTTTTTATTCCATTTATTCTACTCACGCTAACTGGAAGCAATTGTTGATATCCGAGTTCCAGAAGATCTAAGACAGTGAGGGAGAGAGATAGAGAGGGGTTTGACGTCCACGCAACACAAACTATACCATTTCGGGACTAGCGTATGGTTTAATTTTAATTCAATAATTCGTTTGAACGTTAGTTCTTTAGCAGTGGGAGGAAACCGGCGGAGGATCCGGAGAAAACCCACCAGGTTGCTCAGACGACCCTACTCCTTGTCAAGTACAGCCGGGGATTCGAAACCACGCCAGTTGACTCAATGACAGACTTTATGATACAGCGCGCACGTGCTAATCATTCGACCACCCAACTCCCAGAGCTATTTAAGGCAAGGTCTCGATCCGATTCAGTAGACTTGATTACTTTGAGCAGTCCCTAGTTCGGTCAAAGTGTTGGCGGTCACCGACAATGCTTCTCGTGTTTCCCCTTGGACCCATGTACACATTGAAGTGTATGTAGAGGATTTCCCTTGAAATTCAAAGAGAGGGCGGAAGCGACGCTGTCCGATTATAATATATCTCATTGTATTGGCTTATTCGTGTCTTTTTTTAATCCCGCTCGTACAGAAAGACAGGACGATAAACCCAAGTTTATTTCATTTCATTTATTTGATGACTTTGGTGTGTAACCGTAAATGAATTGAAACATTCAATAAGGCTCGTTTGATCTGTCGACGGTGTTCGGTAACGGATGGTAAAATTATGGGAGGTTTGTTAATTTATCGCTTCTAGATAGAGAGAAATAAAAGAAATAATTCGAGCGATGGAATTCAAACCACTGAGTCGTATGAAATATGGCTAATCTGTGAATAGAGATAGAAAATGACAGAATCGAATTGCATTTAGAAGGATAAAAAATTGTTAAAATTTTTTTAATAAAACAAATAATTGGAAAAACGGTAATAGGATAAAAAGTTCTTAAATTTGAGTTTTCTTACATTATCCAACTAAGCTTCTGTCGTCTCGGTGTGTCAGCCTGGATCTTTAAATTGAGTTCTGATCCTTTCGTCTTTCTTCTGAGGCAAAAAGATAACGAATTGAAATATTATTAAGAGTTATTTGACAGAACCGTGTGGGGTATTCTGTATCTATTGATCAGCGTGGAAACTATTTCCCCAGTAATCTGTCCGGCTCGACAGTTTCGGGTGAGATTTTCTAAGGAATCTTTTGATATAAAAGGAATGCTTTCGATACCCCCTTGTACGACTCACTGAGATGGAATAACAGGCCTGTCGTCTACGCAATGAACGTGCGGATTTCGTATTATCAACCCAGATTACGTATAACTCATAAGATGATGGCATGTATCAGAACACGAAGCATTCTTTTGGTTTCAAAGATGTCTTCATTATTTTGACCAATATCGTGTCTTTGTATTTACGTCGATTATAATCGAATTTTTTATAATGTTTCCCAGTGTCCGCAAATATATATGCATACATCATTCCTTGAACCGATTAGAATCATCAAATGTTATTGACAAAAAACAAAATTCAACGAAAATAGTACGATTCATACAAAATTCGCCATTAATATACTTGAAACAGAACGAACAGCAGATGGTTACGTTGTCCCTTTCGGTTTGTATACTGCCCCTTCCACCTTTTGTTGACTGGTGTGTAATGGATATTAAATATTTTAATATTTATCAACTAAACATTTATAATTACTATACTATGTTGTGAAACAAATAACGTTCAGATTTGTTATCCTGGGCGTTGGGTGTCCGATTACATAATTTATGTGTAATGAAAGCAAATATAAAAAGCGTTCACAAACAAAATACCGAAACACAAAGATCCTTTTCTCTAGCTAATTGTTTTGTATTTTCCCAGTCATGGTAGTGGTGGGTGTGATGTATGAGATATATACTCTACTTACTCTTTTCTCCTGGTGATGCACAATCGTTAAACGTCACTCACAGAATATATACCAATAGAGACTCAGAGAGAGAAATGGGGTTAACGTCCACTTGACACAAACAAGATCATTTTGGGACTAACACATGGTTCAATTATTTTTTCAATACTTCCCTTACGCGGAGGGGTCTTTGAGCAGTGGCAGGACCCGGAGAAAACCCACCAGGTTGAACGCCGTGTCACGTACAACCGGGGAATCGAAACTACGACAGTTGACTCAATGACAGACCTTATGATACAAGGCGCACGCATTACGTTACAGACTTTGATTGACATTTTTATTGATAGACTTAAATTGCCTACAAAATAAATTCAACAGGTTAATTATTACACAGCGTGGCGACGTTTCCGCTTCCTCTCTTGGAATTTCAAACTGTCAAGAGATATTTTACGTTTACTATCACTTTGTTGCTTTGTGTGCGGGATAATGGATAGAGATTATATTGTACAAGAACTAACACGGTTGTCAACTTGACAGTCTATAGCAATTGTGGGCACTGCATCACTGAACACGTCCTTATTAATGGACTGATTTCGATATAAATGACAAATTTCTTATCATAACAGAAGATCGTGATACAATCTATTTATACCACAGACCAGAATTATCAGTATATTATGTGTGTAGTGTATAGGTTGATGTTAGATATTTTCTCATATATTGCCAACTTTTGATTGAAAATGCCTCATAAATAACGCTTACTTTAATCAGCAATTTAGTTTGAGGGTTCTTTGTATAAATCTTGTTTTTATCCTAATTAAGAGTAAATCATGATACATAACTATTTAAAGAGCATTAAAGTACAGATTATATGCCACTGCCATGTTAGTATGACTTTGCAACTCACTGAATAATCTGATTACACCAAATTAAGACTGACGATCTTTCAAAGATTCCAAAATAAGGATTTTATAAATAAATGTATCCCAAAATTACCCAATGGTCTTAGGAACATTATTAAACATAACATTATTTTCTGATAACCTTTGACTTCGCAATAATTAATGCACAACATCTATTTTCAGCAATGTCACTCACAAAATAATCGGTTATAGTAAATACAGTACAAACAGGAGTTTCCCCCAAGGTTTCAAAAATTAACACTTTATGGTTATCTCAATGTAACCGGATCAACAAAAATATAATAACCATATATTTCTATCATAAATATTGATAATAAAGTGTATTAAGATACCATGTCAAGAGGGAGAGAGAGAGGTGAGGTTTAACGTCCACTTGACACAAACTAGATCATTTAGGGACTAACATTGTTCAATTTTATGTCAATATAACGTCTCGAGTCTCTCCAATGCAAATATTATGTCCATTACGAAACGCCACGTTGTGTGTGTTAGTCTGCAATAGCCGAATCGAAGCAGACGTTTAACCCTATTTCATGTCTGGGTGTAAGTGATCTTTCTTCTTAAGTATACCGAACTCTTCCTGAAGGGTTTCAGTCAACAACCCCGGTCTACAGTCTGTTGACTCTAAAACATTCTATTTCCTAATAACCAAACATTTACATACGGGTTATTATAGATTGTTAACTTTGACGAGTATTCGGGGACTTCAAACACGTGTTTGTGTTGCTGTTCGCTAAAACCTCGTCGATCGGCGTAAAAGAACTTGCGAAGAGCGTGTTGAAACCAAAATACATGAAATATGTGCGACACATCCGTCAATTCAATTCGGTTGTTCGCAACCTGCAATTTTGTTAACGTTTGTGGACCTGTTTTATGAAGCTTAAGTAACGTTACATACATGTAACGGTTTTGGGGCCAGTTTTACGACGCTTATGTACTTTAAGTATTAGAAAACGGTTTGGTGGCCTGTTTTACGACGCTTATGTAACGTTACGTACATGTAACGGTTTTGGGGCAAGGTTTTAGACGCTTATGTAACTTTACGTACTGGCAAACGGTTTTGGGGCCAGTTTTACGACGCTTATGTATCTGTACGTACTGGTAAACGGTTTTGGGGCCTTTTTTTGTGAAGCTTATGTTACGTTACGTACAAGTAATATGATTCGGAACCGTGTGTAATGTGTAACATACAATGTTTTGTTTCGTATCTGTTTACCTATAAGTAACGGATTGAGACCTGTCCTACAAATTGTGTAACTTTGAACGGTTTTACGAAGCTTTTTCATGTAAGTAGGTTGAATATAATTGTATAAAAAAACCACTTGATTAACCGAGACGTAAGCTTTACCTGTTACATTCCATCATCGTTTTTATCAACAATTTCACGGACAATATAGCCAAGTCTCTTTCAATGATAGTTAACGACCAAGGATGAAGTGTTGGTGTTTTTGGGGCTGTTTGCTTTTTGTCTTTTCAATTGTGACCTTATATCAATGGGTGGGTTGACTGACCGGTGTTAGAAATTAAAGTCTCTTAGCTAAAGCAACAATATAATTACGAAAGTCTTGTCAATGAAAGGAGCAAAAGGGGCAATCTCTTGTGATGTTTGACGGATTGGATTGTCTAAGAAAGGACAGTTAAATAACATTTACGGTTCATTTCGCCTGGTTTCCACCAATACGACCCTGTCCAATGTGATGATACAACGAATCATCCTTCCCTTGTTCAGACAAATGAATATTGACTCTTATGCAGTTCTATATGGCTTCGTCAACAATAATGCTTAGCAGAAGTCTTAAGAATAGACATCTTTTTTTTCAATACACCTTTTCAGACATACCACTTGTGTATTTATAGATAGAGTTTGGAAACATTATATATACATACCACTTGGAAATTGAACTTTATATTTATAACAATATCAGAAGTCTTAAAAATAGCCATTTAAAAAAAAAAAAAAAATTCACCATCACTTGATTTTGAACTTTATGTTATTACATAACAAAAGCGATTTGACCCTTTACCGTCTTGTGTGCTGGAACAAGAGAGTGCGTGCAAAAACAGACAGCTGTTTGCTTGATTCAAGTTTTATTCATAATATTTTACAAGTTTGCATTTAAAAGACGCATGTGAGACAAACGAACGTACATAAACAAAATATAAAATTATAGAGGACCGAATGAGGTGGGTCAAGGCGCACTACGCATATATACTATATCATGCGAGGAACTACAAATGCAGCACTGTTAACGGTGGTATCGGTTGTTTTAGAAACAGAAAGTACATTACATTTAACCGGGCCCTGAGTTCACAAATCAATCTCAGACTTAAGTTGAGAATTTTCTCAAACTTGTTCGCCTTATTTTAACAAAAATATAGCCATTTAATAAACTTTTGTTGTTTTAATCTACTAAATACACCAATACGATACTAAATGCAAAGTTTTATGCTTCTGGAACAAAGATATTTCTTATAAAGAGTGATTGAAAGTTGAGTAAATTTTCAACTTAAGTCTGAGAATGCTTTGTGAACTTGGGGCCTGAAGGATTTTCATTCGTGGAATCCAATAAATATTAACCCGGTGCGATACCGAGATTTCACTGCACTCCACAGACTCACTTAATTCTTAAGTAACATAAAGTTAGACTGATGTATTGTGGATGAATTTTCCTTACAATCCTTATCTATTCTGACAGGAAGTCACGTCACGGAATATATCTTGCTGATAAAGTTATGCTCTTCCTGACTTAATGAAAGCACAGACAAGAAAGGGTAGACATTAAAACCATTTGTATTCCATCGAGTGTTTTTCACGACAAATACTATTAAACAAGATTCACTGTTTAGTTTTAATAGCGTAGTAAAATGAAGAGGGTAGTTATCTATTTATTGATGAATTATGAAAGGAAGTCGGGTGGTCGATAAGCCAGACGAAAAACATAAAATAGATCGATGTACCTTGACTAAAATGATGTTGATAATTAACTTTAATGTTTGAATCTTTGGACGATGTTGGTTTAAATATCATATAGGATGACTTAAATTCATGCAAATCTCACGTACACGGTATATATTAAACATCGGCATTATTTGTTGCGTAGGAAGTCAATCTAGATTAGAGTTGCACGTCAACTCTCAGTTAACAAACGAAATCGGTTTCGTTTCGATCAACAACACTTCCTTGTCCAGAATGTCCAGAATTTTCCATCTATATGTTATGACATTATTTTAAGAATAGTCCCAAGACGGACGAAAGGTACTTTAAAATGTTAAAATGTTATTAAACCAGTGTTGAAATCAGTTTGTGTCGGCATACCTTTTTATCTATTCATCATTTACCGTGAAACAAAGTAGTACAGCTTTGCGGTTGTGCTAATAATTTTGGATATATATATATATATATATATACAACCTCCAATCAAATGGACAGCAGCATGGCTTCATGATTCAAGATCATGGATTCTGGCCAATTAACCAACTTGATCTTTTCGTCTGGTGCCATATCCAAGGAAATTAAATAAATCATTTGTAGGTCTTTAATAATAGAACATGACCTTGTGACGTAACTTTCGACTCTTCTTTGATTCACCTAATATGCATCTTTCTGACATTAAGACTACATTGACCTGTCCTGAGTAGGCAATTATCACATCTTACTGTATATATTGAGGCCGCCATTGTTGTTATGTAAGAAAGGCGTTGACTCGTTAACCTGCGGGTCCCGTGTTCGATTCCTGCATTGCCCCAAAAAGATTTTCGCGTTTTTCAGGCAGGGCTCCCATTTATCATTGGTGCAGGATTGGGAGGAATAACCGAGGTCCCGTGTACACATTGGCGTTCGAGAAGAAAAAAATCCCTTGGCAGTTGGAGTTCAATGAAATGTCCCTCATAGCACACTGTATATCGTATGCCCGTCTCCATTAACCCAGTAGGATGTTAAACCCAATTTCCTTTTCATTTTATTCGAGACTTGTTTGGATCACCTGACATGTGCTGAGTAGGCATGTATCAAATCTGACAGTTATTGAGATGAGCTAGCAAATTAAATAATGTTAACAGGAATTTTAGTTGCACGAGGAAAAAAAATTCTGGCAAATAAAATGGTTGGAATGAATTATGTAAAGGCAATTCAGCGTTTTAAAAGCAATCTAACAAATTTGATAAAGCTCAATAGTAATCCAGTTTATTTTTGGTGTAATCCAACTCTATGTCGGAACATTTCATCTCATCTTTTTACCGTTTAAAATGTAGTTTGGTACTTCGATGCAATTAACTGGAGGAGAAGCGGTATTCGTGTAGGAAGGGCAGTTGACTATGGAATATACTGCTATCCCGGGCTCGATTCTCGGTACTGTTCGAACCTTGGTTCCAACGCTTCCGGTTTTACTGTTTAAAAAGTAGTTGGTACTTTGATGTACATGTAATTCGATTTTGTAATTAACTGGATAGGAGAAGCGGTATTCGAGTAGGAAGGGCAGTGGACTATGAAAAAGAATGGTATCCCGGGTTCGATTCCCGGTACAGTTTGAATTCAATGACCGACCCAAGAACTCTGCGATCAGGAAAAGGGCCGATATTCCATTAAGAACTTTAAAAGTCAAAGTCTGACAGGAAACATCAACTGGCAACCCAATTGAATTTAAAGATCTAGGAATTCGATGTTCTAGATGATTGCAAATGCAATGAAATAAAAAAAAAATGGGGTTTAACCTCCAAATGTTCTGCTCTGACTGGGATAATTAAGACGGGAGTAGGCCATAATATAGTGTGCTATGAGGGATATTCTGCCTGGTCAGCGGCACTATAGCCTAGATGTATATCGAATTCCAACTGTCAAGGGAGATTTTACGTACATGCCAATCTAACACGCTACCTCGAATTTTCGACCCACCAGAACGACTAGACAACTGCCCGTGACAGGCCCCCGTACTGCGCCACTGACAAGGACAAACCACGCCGGAAAATCCCTATAAACTTTATCAAGCATCCGACCATCCAGACTAGCAAGCCAGTAGCTTACCCACTTAGCCACTCCAGATTATTACAAATACAGAATCTTAAACTGTTAGTACTTGCCATAGCTGATACACATATTTGTCTGACTTGCATGAACATGTTGCGGACTTAAGGCTGAAACAGTTTGGAAGAGAAGACTTTTATATCGGTTTTTAAGACAATACAAGTGTTCTTGGCCGTGTACAGGTGTTGAATGGCGCATATCAACATCGTTAACAAGTCGTTAACGCACTTCATGGCACCATATATCCATATATGAGATTTATATGATGCTATTCCACAGGAAATGTAAGCAGCTTTCAGTCTGCTTCCTTGAACAAGTCTAGACACTCTCCATGTCACCATCAATCTTACAAATAGCTGAATAACGATTCACAGCGTATCCATCTGAACTTTGAAATAAAGAAAAGTATTTTCTTACTATGTTCAAAGTTTACCGAAAGTAAAGAAATCAAATGTTGTGCATTTCTATCTGGGGTGCAAACATGGTAAAACTTGTTCTCGGGGTGTTTACCGACATGTATGTAGATCAAAGTGAGTTGCCTTGTCACAATATGATGACAGACATTCGGGAATAATCTATTAGAGATGTCTGCAAATCGATGTTTTTTTATGCATTATTTAAAAGTCACATTTTATGTTTTCAATCTTGTTATAGTAACGTAATCCGGTGCACAAATCATCCCCAGTCTCAAAGAAATGAAATATGGGGTTATAACTAAATTCCTACGGTTCTACTCCATACAGTGTGCTATGAGCAAAATTTTGCTCTGACAGCTGCGCTTCTGTCTACTCTTGTATGGAATTCCAACTGATAAAGGACCTTTAACGTACACCAATGTGTTCACGGAACCTCTCGGGTTTTTGTACAACCCGAATGACTACCTAATCTTAAAAGTAAGCCCGAATTAAATAAACTTTGAAAACATTGTCACATCTTGTTAAAATAAGTGTATACATGTACGTACTTTAAATGGAATACAAATCGTGATACATTCGTACACAATTTATAATTTTCAATTTCCATTCCAATCCTAACTATCTTATGAGTTCAAAGAGAAATATGGCGGCAGGTTACACTACAAATCAGGTTATCATGAAGTTGTGCTGATCCAAGCAGGATTTTCATTATGCAATATTCAGAGAGAGAGAGAGAGAAATGGGGTTTAACGTCCACTCAACACAACTAGGTCATTTCGTTACTAACATATGGTTTTAGTTTTATTTCAATAATTCACTTGCGCGTAGGGGTCTTTAGCCGTGGGAGGAAACCAGAATGACCGGAGGAAACACACGAGGTTGAGAAGGCGCCCAAATCTCCATGCCACATACGCTCACACCAGGTTCGAAACCACAGCCGCAAGCCAAAGGTGGCCCGCCAGCTAGAGGTCGAAGCGCGACAATCTAGACCACAAGGCCATCCCAACCCAATTGCTATATATATTTTACAACTAGGTGGATATCGTTGACAGATTATCCCGATTACATTTTAATGATGTTGTTACACTTACAGACAACTATAATTACATATAAACAATGACAACAAAGAGGAGGATGGGTGGGCTATGTTCAATAATTGACGTATCACAAACCTCTAATTGACCAGATGACAGCGAAAGAATAGCGGAAATTGATCATAGTTTTCTCCACAGAAATCGAATAGAAACTACGTCGTTTGTATTTTTAAAAAGGCGTGGAGCCCGATAATGATTCAATTTAAATTAAAGGGTAAATTGTTTATTTCGGTAGTGTTTATTGAGTTAAAACAAAATAAAACCAAGTAGAACAATCCAAACCATTATACAAAATTCGAACTGCCCCCCAAAAAACAAAAATACATACCGTATGCTGATCCTTACGTTTACGAATTCAAAATTCAAAAACGAAACGAGATTGGATCTGTGTTCTTGTCTACGATATCACCTTAGGTGTTAATGGACATTAAAGCCTACTCAAGAAACGGACGAACGAACGGAATAGATGAATGGAATGGGGTTTAACGTCCTACGCTTAAGCACCCAACCTGGGCTAATTGAAGACAGGCAAACGCCGTACAGTGTGCTATGAGGGGAAATTTTGCCCGGGCAGCAACTGAATTCCAACTGCCAAGGGTTCTTTTACGTGCATGCCAATGTGTACACGGGACCTCGGTTTTTCGTCCCATCCGAACGACTAACGACTGAACGGATCTGTGTTTTAATCAGATTGACAACAAATGTTACTAGATAATTGCAAATTAATTGGCAAAAAACAGCACTTGGACTTAAATAATTATGCGGTTACTTTTATTACTTGATCGATATGGTTTGGATTTTTTATACAAGAATATTCTTATATATAAGATGTTGTAAAAATACAGAAAAATGTTTGACTTCTCTTAAATTGTTTTGCCATCCAATCCCGGTTGACAAAGAAAGTCTTTTGAGTCGCTCGTGCAGAATGGAAAACAAGGGCCTTGTTATGCACGTGAAATGGAATGTTGTTTAACGTCCTTCTGTTCTTCTCGGACTGGGCTAATAAAGACGGGGTACTGCACGGGTGAACAGTCCATATGTAGATTACACTATTTTGCCTGATTACACTATTTAGTCTATACCAGTATCGTTTTTGAGAACTTCGAATTTTGTCTAATTGTTTCGAATTGTAACGCGTAGGCGGACATAACATTTTCTGGACACATTTCCCCGTCCAGAAATAACCATAAGAACACGGTTAGACTGGAAGAATGGCCGAAGCATTGTATTAATAACATGTAAATCCTCCCCCCCCCCTCCCCGCCCATGTAGCAACTTTGGAAAAAAAATTCGGTGTGTGACTTTACGATTACTTTATACAAATTAATAGTCCCGGGGAAAAACAACAACCAAACGTGGGCTGTTTTCACCTGAAGAAGCCTTCATTTCTCAAACACGAACACCAGAACATTAAGATCGACAATAATTTGTTTTGTTTTGCCCACTTGCGACATTAACCTTATAGAAATGAAGCCACGTAATAAGGTACTTTGTTTAATGTCTGACTATCTTCGTTTTGTATTAAATAAAAGTTTCATTTACATGATAAAAATCTATTAATCTTCCCAATAGATGGCGCTTGTTAATGCCTGTGTACCCACAAGCAATTTCCAATCAGTTTAAACAATGACTGTTACAGACGCCACTTTTCTTCTTAGTGATATCATTATGGTTGTTTTTTTCCTCTGGTTGACTTCGAGGCATTAAAGAAATGGCATAGCCGTTGTACCAATTAATCGCGTTACATTGATGGTCTCTTTAAGGTGATCCAAGGGATTGGTTATTGGTATTTGGGTCAAATAAAGGTTGATTTATACTATTTATTTACCCTGCATGCAGATGTGGGATTAACCAATAAACCTCCCCCATAACCATACATATAACTGACCAATAACCCCTTCCTGCTACGCAGACCAATAAAAGACTAATAAAAATCATTCCGGTGACACGTATATGGATCGTTATAGATCAATGCGGATCGGATATTGATAACCACCATGGTGCAACTACCAGATAAATACATTAGATCGCACGAAATGAAATGAATTTAAATTGGGTCTAACGTCCTACTTTGCTGCATCATCCGGTCTAACGACTGTGGACATGCGTATGCAGTGTGCAATGAGCACAATCTTGTCAGAGAAGCGTAGTTGCCGTCTTTTTGATCGAATGTCAAATGTCCTAGATTATACAAATTGCCTAAACAGAGTTGTATTCCCCTGCAGTTCATATGCTGGATAGCGAGACTTGTGTCGAGAATAAGGCTGTTCTAGCATTTATCGAATACTAACTGGCAAGGGTTCCTTTACCTGCATACCCAAGTTTAGCGCACTCAACAGAACCCCAATGTTCGTACCACGCGAACGACTATACGTTGGTCCTTGTACACCTTCTGTTCTGTACATTGCCCGGGGGCGGGGGGTGTCAAAATTCTCTTATGACACGTTGCATGGTGTATTCCCGTTTGCAATAGACCAGTTCAGTCCACAAATCACACACCACAATGTATTAGTTCGATCCCGATTCTAACTGACCCCAAATCAAGTTAACTTGGTAAACTACTTTTGATATTTAAAACAAACATGTATATATAAGGTGATAGCTGGCCTCTAACTTGGGTTTGAATTGTGATGATCGGGATTGACAACATTCAAAGAAATCAAAAGGGTTTAGAGTCGATATGTTAGCTAAATGTCAATGGTTATTGACTTTAACTCAGTGATTGTTATTATAGCACTGGTAAATAGAGAATACCGGTGGAAACATCGTCTAGTAATAACCAGTAATCGTATTCCATAGAATTGTTTCCTATGTATGTAGTTCCATTTTAATTACTGAATGCCATTGAGACAGTTTCGCTCTCTAATGTCTGAAAATCAGAACTGATCAATGACCCGGTTACTGTTATTACTTCCGGTGTTAATCGGAGCAACAAAATAGTTTTCCGTTTACTAATAGCTGGTTTACTGCTTCCCGGAAACAGACCTATACGCGACTCGAATAAACCGTAAGCCAGCTATAAGACTGATCTACAATATCTACCCTCCTAGCTTATACAGAATTAAATAGATCAAGATGGTGACAGATCAGTTAAATTCTCCTAGAAAACCGGTTAAGCTTCGGGACAATCTGTACGGTCTTAGTTTCTATTATGTATATATCAACGGCTTTGCTTCTTTTCTCTGTGTAATACATGGAATAATATGGAAGGGGGCTGAACGCCCTACTTTACTGTATACCAAATTTAGTCCGGCTAAGACTATTTCCGCCTTTTTCATATCCTAATGGCACGAGTTATTCTATGTACACGCCAACGAGGACACGAATGAATCTCGGTTTGCACAAATGACAATGGGAAAAACAGATTTGAAAATCCAGAGGAACTTTCTCGACCACCAAGACCTTAACCGAGCAGGGATCTCCTAGTTAGTGAGGCAGCTCCTTACTTACCTTGCTACGGTTGTGGTTCCTACGAGTTCCTAGCGAGTCTATCATAAAACATTGCTATGATTATCACAGTCTAGGTTATTTTAACAAGACATAAATCATATTTAAAAACAATTCCACTAACAAAATATCAGCTCTTTATTTTTAAATCGCAAACTCGTGGTACCGAGAGGGCAGATAAAGGGTTGCATTTTTTTTGACAGTCCGGTGAAATTGGCTGTTTCTTGAGAACTATATTAATTTAATGGGGTTAACGAGTGGTCTATCTCGTATGCTGTAGATATCAAATCCGTTATCTATGCACACCATGGATCCAATCCCGCTTTTGGTCGCCGGCGTAAACGCACGAAGTGGTTTACCTACCGGTGATCTGGCATCTGCTAATGGCCTACACTCAAACTTCAGTTATTGAAATACCAATACAAACCTCGTTAATGTCCGCCTACCCTCAACCCCACCCCATCCATGGTAGCATATGCTGCTGAAGGTGTAACCTTTTGTAAGCGAATTATCAAAATAACATTGTACAATATCCTCGTCTCAAAATGATCTGGTCTGTGTTGATCATACCCCCAACCCATCCCCGCACACACCCTTCTTATAAACATTACCAACTCTATTACTTAAGTTATTTCTGAATGAAGATCCGCTTGCGGTGTTGATTTCATTTAGATCTTTCCCTTGATAAGTTCACCTTCTTGTGTCAATCATTGTTTTTCATGTCGTCATCAAGCCGCCATCTTGTCATCATTTAGTCGCCATCTTTATTCCTCAAACCGCCAGACCCAATTCATTAATCGGACACCCAGTTGTTTGTTTTTGTTGATCGTAAACTTCAAAACGACAACCCATCCCTGTGTAACCTTGATCCATCAATCTGTGCGGAGTTTGAAATGTAATAATGCATGACAAATTTAATATCTGTGATTTTTGCAATGTAATGAAGCAATTGAAATTCTATAAGCAAATAACGCCTTGTTTCCGGTTCTCGTAAACACATGCTACGGCAATTTTATCGAAATTACAATCTTCACAAAAAACAAATCGGTGAAAAGATCTGGTTTAAATCGAATTTACTGATGACCATTAAAACACATGGCGGAAAGATATTAAATTTTGATCTAGTCGATATAGTCAATACTAGAAATAAAATGAAATAAAAACGGGCACATGACATGCATTGCGCTGTGGGGTGGAATGTTGGCCAAACAAGGGCGCTACGACCTATTCATAATGGAAATGGAACTGTCAATTTTTCTTTTACTTTCACGTGGCTTCGATTTTTTGTCCGATGCTAACGACTACACTTGATTCCCCGACAAGGTGATACACGCTGAAACATCTCGAGATACGTTCTCGGCAAATACCGTGATCGAACCCTGTACGTTCTGGTAAGTGAGCGAGAGCCTTAGTCAGCAGGGGCGTTTAACATTTCTACTTAAAGATACATTATGAGAGCTTAGATAAAGAGCAGGCAGTTCTCACTATACTAGATAACTACTAGATAATGTAAAGGGAATTTACTAAACATTATATTCAATTTGAACACAGGTTTCAGATATTGAATTTCCCCTCGATCATCATTACTAAAGGCGGTACGATAATAAAACATAGTCTCAATTATCCATTTATTTCGTGATAAAATCACGAATGAAAGTTGAGCAGGCTAGCGTTGTCACCGAGAGTTGATTATGATCTGGATAAGTTAATTAATGTCCAAGTAATAATTAAGATAACATTTAAGGCCTAAAGAAAGATCTGCAATGGGCTGGTTTAGCTCTTGATAAATGTATGTACTCATTTGACATTTGTAGATGTTAGCAGTTTTTTTTAAACACGGATCAGGTCTGAAGTACATGTGGTCCAAAATCAATATCTTGTTCTGATCATACGTTTGATTAACTTGATCTTAACGTAAATTTGACCCTTGACCTCAAACAGACCATGGAATGACAGACGTCGTTACCAAACTAAATCAAACAAATACTAGTACTACTTCTGTTTAATTTCGCAATCAACTCAGAGCCTTGGTAGTGGAGCGATAAAGACACTAGACTCTTTGACTACAATCTCTCGGTTTCGAAACTGGGCGTGAGCAGAGAAGATTGTTCAAATCCGGTATGAACATTTCGGGGGTAACGTCTTCGGGCGTATGGATGGCCAATCGTGTACATGTTGGCATGCACGTGAGATAGGTGGAATTCTATGAAGAGGAGACGGAAACGCGACTGCCAGGGCTAAATTACCCACCTTAACTGATAGGGAGTTGGATGACCGAATGGTAAGCGCGTGCGCGTTTGTATCATACAGTCTGTCATTGATTCTCTTTGCGTGGTTTCGAATTCCCGGTTGTACGTGACAAGGAGTAGGTTCTGTCTGGTTCCTCCTGTTTCCTCCCACTGCTAAAGATCCCTACGCGCAAGCAAATTATTGAAATAAAATTTAACCATTTCTCTCCTTCGCAACACATTGCGAATGGGGTTTTCTTCCCTCCCAAACGACTAGACGTGTTACGGCTTCTTTTAGGTGTACGAAAATTTGTACAAGGTTCGAACTAGGCTTGGCACCCCATCAGTCCAGAGTAGGGCTTAGTCTACCGAAGTCGATACATCCTAGTCACGGGTCCAGTGCTCTGAGAAAACCGAGGACCCGTGTACACATTGGAGTGCACGTAAAAGATCCCTTAGCAGTTGGAATTCGATATAAGAGTAGGCCGTAGCGCCGCTGCCCAGGCAAAATTTCCCTCATAGCACACTGCATGGCGTATGCCCGTCTTCCATTAGCCCAGGCAAGATGCATAATAGTAGGACGTTAAACCCCATTTCATTCATTCATTGCTCTGACCCTGACCACTCGACTGCCATCATTCCATTGCATAAACACTCTAGTCATTCAGTTATTATATACCGGTTTTGTCTTAGTTCGTTAATTAATTATTCTGCACAATTAACAAGTTCGATATGGCCGCAGTTTTCAATTTGCCTATAAGCTAGAATTATAAGTCTTAATTATATTTGATATGTTGTTAATTTTGAAAATAGAAAATTAGTTATAGCACGTGAGGAGGGAATTGTAAAGAATTGAATTAATAGACACTTTCTTGACTGATAATTACTACTGCTAACTGGCTCAGATCGGATATCATTAACCTCATATTAAATTGTGGATTGTGTTACATGAAGACATTTTCTTATTAAATCTAATGTTAATTATCGTAGGGTGGAGTTAATTTACGTTATTAATTATTAAATACTTTGCCATTTCAAAATAAATTATTAATTACACTTTTTTTTAATAACATGACGATGAGTCTTTAATTAGCCTACTTAATCATAAAACTTAACTTAGTTCTTGATTACGTCTAAATAGCTGACCCACATGCACGATTACAAAAGTACAAAATGGTCGCATAGCTTCTACTTCTGAAAATATGAACATCTTTGAACAGGTCGCAGATACCGGGATGCGAACGCACCCATTTTCTTCAGTCGTAGGGACATAGTGCACTATGTATCCATCAGTTCCTCTTTGCCTGGTGTTTCTCAAAACGCTAAATTCCGCGCAAAAACCAGACTAAATATCATCACAGATGTAGCAAGTATTATTAGGGAACATATTGTAGTACGGACCTTAAAACCAAGAAAATAGAGTACACGTGGTGACTGCGTAGGCAAGCCTATAGAATATCAATAAACATTATTAATATATGAAATCGACCTGTAGTGTGGGCCCTTAAAATGGGCAAATATTGAACAAGTCTTCAGTATTTTTAACACAAGAGATCGGCAGAATGTAATTAAGGCATCGTGAAGGCATGCGCAAGATATTACTACACTACACGTCATCAATACTGATGAATGCTAAAGATATTGACATTCTATTACATGCCTTGTTTACCCTCATTATTCCCATATCTATTGCTATCTATTTTTAAACGCCGCCATTATAGACTAACCGTAAGATAATGACACGTCCAAACAATTTGATTAGTTCGGCATCACACTTATATTATCTGGAAACACCAGTCTGCGAAGGATACTGTTAAGGCGAAAATTTCATATTTTCTAAGAAAGTCAAAACATCATTTTTTCTATGTCTTTTGCTCAATAGGTTGTCAACTCACTATTTTACAATCATGGGTGTCATTACCACACTTAAAACCGGAAACTTGTTTAAACCGGAAATAATAACACAATTAATTACCTTCCTTGTTTTTCTATTCTCAGCCATGAAATATAACTCCCCCTGTATTTTCCATCGGCAAGCAAAAACCCCCCAAAATTGGAAACCCAATCAACCCGTGTCTGAGCGTCCACAATTTATCAAACCACTCCTGGCCCAGAATTATCCACACCCTTTGTCTTGTAATGCAGGGGAACGCACAGATGGTATAAAATGACGAACAATTGAAAATCGAAGACGTATTTATATTTTTCTCTTGTAATAACAAACAACAGAGATGCTTGAGGCTAAAATAACAAACACACTTTTAAAAAAGTACAAAACCAAAAACCAGATAGCAAACAAATCGCCACGGGGGGTATTATTGTATATATGGCACAATATAGCTTTAACAACATCTTGGCGTGGTGAACATAATATAATTAGTCCTGTTTGGACTGAATATCAATTAGTTTGTAGATCGTTTATATCACTTAATGTTTGCTTAACGACGATCTTTTATACCTTAAAATGAATTCTTGTAATTCATTTTGTTTAAACTAAAAAAAAAAACAACTAACAGACAAATCAAATATGTAAGTGATCGGTCTCCGAGTAGATAATGCAAACGAAATAACCACGCAAGGCATGACAATATTTTTCAGATCTATTTCAAATTTGAAAGACATCAGTTAGAATACACTAGGCGTCTTTTCTTTCTCGTTATATTTTATTAAGCATGACAAACGATGTCTAACGTCCACTCGGGGCAAAGTTGTTTAAAAGATACAATATAAATTAGTCTAGGGTGTAAAACTAACTTTATTGTTTTTGTTCATTTTGCTGATTTACAAAGCCACTTTTACGTTTGGGTGAAAAGGAATGTCGTGGGTCTTCGAAATACTCGGTTTCGGTTGTGTTTAGTTCTACGATTGTGGCTGGTTGAGAATGGCTTCTGTGTACAGGACTTAGATTATGTTAAAGTCATACAAGTTTGGCAAAAAAAAATTGGGGTACAGACAAAATCTGAATTGTACAGGCAACTTGATCATTCAGCATAATGTGGACATCGCGACATTTTAATGACAGTGAGTACTAACACCTCGCACTAGGATGCTCCTGTTATAAACTAATTCTATGAAAGTTAAAAACGTTCAGTAAAGAAAAACAGTATTATTCGGTTAGGGATTTCATACACATTCTCCATTATTTCAAAACATAGTTAATCTTATATAAGCTAAGACAATAACATTATAGGGTGTTAATCTTCTCGTGGAATTAATTTTAAATACATAGTATACGGGGGTAATGTACTTGAAAGTCGATTAAAGTAACTGTCTAGATTTTACTCCGAGCTAAGTAGATTTGAATGCCATTCAGGATTATACAAATAGCATTGTCTGTTACTGCAATTAAAACACAGCGATTGATCGTGTTGTTCGTATGTTCGGGATCTTCTCTGTGAGTTCATACCTAATAAGTAGTTTCGGCATTTAATAACCAAGAAAATCAAATAAGCTATTATAACCGATTCAGTCCCAGGAACAACATAATATATATTCCGGCACTATCCAGGAGCCACTTAAACGTAGTAGGCCATTTCGTCAATCCAAACGGCATTTTAGTTCATTTCGCAATCTGATTAAAACAGAGATTCTATTTCGTTTCTTTTTTGTTAAAGACCGCTTACACGACCCCCCCCCCCCCACCAACTACAACCGGTCAGATCTTAATGTAGTGGAGGTCATCAAAATTATATAAAAAATGAAACTAAATTGCCCATATTTTCTGGCGGAATATATTCGGTAGCGTATGGGACAGCTTAAGGAGAACAGTTAATCTATTAACGAATTGTAACTGAAAATTAATTATGATATCGCTTTTCTTTTTCAGTACTGTTAGAATGAATTTACTAAGCAGTTCAAGATTTGGATTTATACTTGTATTGTTATCCTGTCCATATTTAGTATTATCTGAAACCGATAAAGCAACACCCCAGGTAGGATATTAACACCAATTTAACCAAAAAAAAAACACCGCATATGTTGCCCACTCCTTACATAAATGACTTAGCGACTAACATTTTGCTATGATATTATCTATGGTGTTTTTTTTTTATAATGGTGGGACATTGTTTATTTTTTGTCGATCGATGTAAGAGAAAGTGGTGTCTTCAAATGTTCGAGTTGTATGGGAATTTGAGGCGAAAATCTTAACCGTGGGTTAATCGGTTCACTCATTTCTCGAAATCCACTGTTTATTTTTCGACATAAATCAAGGAGACCTTTCACCACTAAATTAGAGAATACGATATCTAGGGCTTTCAGACGGGGAATCCCCAAGTGGGCAGCTTCTGTTATTAGAAACCCCAGGATTTATCTCGTTCGATCGATTTTATAATCGTTTTAACACATATTCGCTAGTTAAGTCTGCTCTAATCATCTCCGATTCAACCATTTATCATATGTTACAAGATACATAGAGAGGTTTTAGACATAGCCTCTGTGTATATACAATATAACAAGAACCCCCTTAACCAGAAGTGGTATAATGTGTGAGATTATCACACGTGTCAGTAGATAAAAGTCAGACCTACATTGACTCTAATCCGATGAACACTTTGTAGCTATACGTGCACACAGACTTGGCGGCTCCGTACTAGGTAATGGAAAGCTTGACGGACGACCCCCACAAAATCTGATCCGTCTCACAAGACAAATCCTTGGCTTTCGCAAATATAAGATACACGCATGTGACTTATCCGATCCCTCTTCAAATGAACACATTGAGCTTTACGACTAAAAAACATAGCACGCAGTCGATCACAAAGTTCATCCAAATGACCGTTGTATGAAAACTCGACATTATTATCTCGAGGACAATTTACTTCAGTCATTCTGAGACCTACATACGTGGTTGCGATTGGGAGACTCTTTTCCATGGCATCGGCGTTTTGTCTCAATTTATTTGAATTCCAATTGCCAAGATGTCTTGTATCCCTACCAACCCATATACAGAACTCGTTTGGTTGGTGTTCTAAACGGTGCGCGGAAAAAAAGTCACAGGAAAAAAAGTCACAGTAAAAAAGTCACAAATTTGCCTAGGTAAAAAAGTCACAGGAAAAAAAGTCACAGGAAAAAAAGTCACAGTAAAAAAGTCACAAATTTGCTTAGGTAAAAAAAACACAGGCAAAATGGGATGGATTTGGCACCGCTGACACAATCCGTGCACAGATTTCGTAGCTGTGTCTGCATCTTTACAAATTTCTTTTTGACCTTTCTGACGGGTCGATTGCCGATGGCATCCTGGGCGACGACAGTCTGGACTGTGGCTGATTCCTTCTGGAACCACTCCACCACTCTCCAGATGAATGGATGGTGTTGGCCGACAAGATTGTAGAACTTGTTGTTCCATCCCCTGCAGATGTTGTTGGTACAGGGGGCACTGTTCATGGTTGCGTCATCTACGTTCCAAACTTCAGGAGGGAACATGGGGGGGGGGACTTCTCATGGAGAGGGTTAGGCCTTGTAGTGGTGTACTAGTCCTAGTGTCTGGACATGTCGCCAGGCTGACTGTGTCAGGTGGTAGAAGAATCCTTTGGCTGCCACGTCTCTACCAAACACGACAAGCAAAGAGCGCAAAATACTGTCTATAAAATCAGTCACGATCGTTTCTACAAACATCTCATGGCCAAGTTCTTCACACTTATCAACAATATAAATTGTGACTTTTTTACCTGTGACTTTTTTACTTGTGACTTTTTTTCCTGTGACTTTTTTTCTGTGACTTTTTTACTGTGACTTTTTTTCCTGTGACTTTTTTTCCTAGATTCTTCTAAACTAGCCGTGTCATGTTTCTGATTGTGAAAACGAAAGTTTATTTAAAATTCCTTTCTCTTTTCAGAGCGAAAGTAAATCAGTAGCAACAGAGAAAGAAAATCTCCATGGAACAAATAGTTTGCAAACTGATAAACGCAAGCGTGCTTTTGACTCCATAAATTCTTTAAGTGGAATGGGTCCGATGGGTAAACGTCGTTTAGACTCAATAGACGGCACTAGCGGTATGGGCGGTTTTGGAAAGCGCCGTATGGATTCCATCGACAGTGTTAGTGGCATGGGTGGTTTTGGAAAACGCCGTATGGATTCCATCGACAGTGTTAGTGGCATGGGTGGTTTTGGAAAACGCCGTATGGATTCCATCGACAGTGTTAGTGGCATGGGTGGTTTTGGAAAACGCCGTATGGATTCAATCGACAGTGTTAGTGGCATGGGTGGTTTTGGAAAGCGTCATTTAGACTCGATCGATGGCACTAGTGGCATGGGCGGCTTTGGAAAGCGCCGTATGGATTCAATCGACAGTGTTAGTGGCATGGGTGGTTTTGGAAAGCGTCATTTAGACTCAATCGATGGCACTAGTGGCATGGGCGGCTTTGGAAAGCGCCGTATGGATTCAATCGACAGTGTTAGTGGTATGGGCGGTTTTGGAAAGCGTCGTTTAGATTCCATAGATGGCACGAGTGGAATGGGTGGTTTTGGGAAACGTAGAATGGATTCGATCGATAGCGTAAGTGGTATGGGCGGTTTCGGAAAGCGTCGCTTAGATTCTATAGACGGCACTAGCGGTATGGGTGGTTTTGGAAAGCGTAGAATGGATTCGATCGACAGTGTCAGTGGTATGGGCGGTTTTGGAAAGCGTCGCTTAGATTCTATAGACGGCACTAGCGGTATGGGTGGTTTTGGAAAGCGGCGAATGGATTCGATCGACAGTGTCAGTGGTATGGATGGATTTGGAAAGCGTCGAATGGATTCCATCGATAGTGTGAGTGGTATGGGAGGCTTTGGAAAGCGTCAATTCGACTCAATTGGGACATACAGTGGATTAGCTAGACTTGGTAAACGTTCACATTTCCGAATCAAGCGTTCACTAAGTTCGTTAATGGGAAAACAGTTTATTTTTGATAGCCCAGAAGAAGATGATATGGGAGACGTCAGTAAACGTCGGCTGGATTCAATTGATGGCCTAAGTGGCATGGGCGGTTTCGGCAAGCGGCATCTTGATTCAATCGACGGTATTAGTGGCATGGGTGGTTTTGGAAAGCGTAGTATGGATTCTATTGACAGTGTTAGTGGTATGGGCGGATTCGGAAAACGTCATCTGGACTCTATAGACGGATTTAGTGGCATGGGAGGGTTCGGAAAACGCAGTTTAGATTCAATCGATGGCCTGAGTGGCATGGGCGGTTTCGGAAAACGTAGATTGGATTCTATTGACAGTGTCAGTGGTATGGGAGGATTCGGAAAGCGTAGCTTAGATTCAATAGATGGTTTCAGTGGTATGGGCGGATTTGGAAAACGTAGAATGGATTCCATAGCAGGGTACAGCAATATGGGTGGCTTCGGTAAAAGATCGAGTCGTGCTAAAAGGACATTTGACCCAATATCCAGTTTTAGCGGCATGGGTGGATTTGGAAAACGCTTTGACTCTTACTACCCGGGTTATTTCAAATTAGACCATTCAGATTTATCCGATGAACGAATCTTACAGATTCTTCAACTTATGCTCAAGATGATGTCCGCGAAACAAAAACGAATGCTACAAAGTAGTTTAGACCAAAAAGAAAAACGACAATTCGATTCAATCGGCCATGGAAGATTTAGTCGCATGGGATAAAAAAACATTTAAAGATATTTTTAAAAAAAAGACTGTTATTTATTTATATATGAAATGCCATTATATGAAAAGTAAATTTGTTTTAAAAAATCATGCTTGTCTTGTTGATTGTATTTAAGTATATTTTACAATAAAATCTTCCACTGTTTGTCTCTTTTGTTGATTTACATATTTGCACAGTCGATGCTACATTTCGATACCTGCATTGGCCGAGGAAGTTCATCTATATTTCCCGGCGTTGTTTTTCCTTTGTCAGTGATGCAGGACAGAGGGTGTGACAAGGACATCAGTCTATTCGTTCGGATTGTACGAAAAACCAAGGTCCCGTTTACAAATTGGCGTAAACGTAAAAGATCCCTTGGCAGTTTAAATTAGATTTAAAAATAGGCCGCTGCCCGGGCAAAATTTCCTCATAGCATACTGTATGGCGTATGCCCGTCTTCGTGCTCAGTTTAGGAGCAGAACAGTAGAACGTTAAACCCCTTTTCATTTCGATGCTACATTCTACCAATTATGGAGGTCAGGGTTGATCACCCACCACACGCTCTGTTGTCTATTGGGTGCGCGGAAAAAAAGTCACAGGAAAAAAAGTCACAGTAAAAAAGTCACAAATTTGCCTAGGTAAAAAAGTCACAGGAAAAAAAGTCACAGGAAAAAAAGTCACAGTAAAAAAGTCACAAATTTGCTTAGGTAAAAAAAACACAGGAAAAATGGGGTGGATTCGGCACCACTGACACGATCCCTGCACATATTTCGTAGCTGTGTCTGCATCTTTACAAGTTTCTTTTTGACCTTTCTGACGGGTCGATTGCCGATGGCGACAAGTGGTATAGTAGTTCCACTTGCATAACCTCGCCTGTATTACAGTGACCCTCTTTTATCAGAAAGGGTTTCTAACATTTCACATACCTTACCATTTGGGTCTGCAATTTGTTATGCATGTGGGTTGTGGATAATAGTAGCTCTCATTAAGAAAATCATGGGTTCGATATTCGTTGATACGTGATCAAGAAGAATCATTATCCCGGTTTCAGTCTATTTCTTATTATACCCTTGTGCAGGAGAATCGGTGAAACAGGAATTGATATTTAAGGTTGTGTTGATTGTTTAATTAATTAACAACAATTCGCAGCGAGAGATTGTACGATTTCCGGTAGACAAGCAATTCTTTGTCATCGAATATCAAAAGTCTGTATCGCAGTGAAGCACACACGGGCAATTGTTTCTTTATAGGGCCATTTGGAGAATAGAGATTAGAATTACAACGTGATTTACTGCATATTCAATTTGTTTACTTTTTCTTAAATTTCTTAATTAAAACGACTAAAACCTAGTGACATACCTGAAATTGACATCCATGTGCTTTCTACCGCGTAGGAACTAATTCCAGTTCAATCTATACATCTCTCCATTAAACATATCATAAGCGGTTTGTATACTTTGCAAACTTAGTGTAGGTAAATGCCTTGATGGGGTTTGATGATGAACATTTTCTGCTTAGGCTCAGCAGAGACAAGCAAATTGGTTGATGATATGAGACACGATAGCTATCCTCCTCCTAATTGAGGTAGAATATTCAGGTTTGGTGTAAATGTTCATTAGGCGAATGCCTTGACGGAGTGCGAAGATGGGCATTTTCTGCTCAGATAAGCACACGTAAGAAATTTGATTGGATGATTCTAATTTTAGTGAGAGTGGTGCAATTTTGTGTATTCTTTCATAATATCAATACCGTGACTTAAGTTCACCAATGGCCATTTTCTGCTCTGTGTAAGCAGGGTTATCAGCAATTGATTAGTTGACATTTTTGAACACAACAACTGTCCTTCTGATTGAGGTAGAATTTGTAGATCGCAAACTTTCTACTATCTTGCAACTGTCCTATTTTGCGCAGACTTAATGTTTATGTTCTGAAAATAGGACAGTGTCGACATTTATGAAGTGTACACGAGATTCGTTAAGGGCGTTGCCATGTCTAACCTACGGTATTTTCGCAATTAACTTTATTTTATTTTTATAAATCTGTTCCACAAAAATTTGGTATGATCATTAAAAAGACATCTGAAGTTGTAATTTAAGTCACCGTTTGGGCACACATCTCTTGTGGTGTTAAAGATATCAAATTTTGAAATCGGCTAAAAAAGGATAAATTTTCGGCATAAATCTAAACTGTTCTCAGTCTTGCCTGATCCGAATTATATAATTTTTGGCATGCAAATGGCTAAGCTAGTGTTTAATAAAATTGCGGGGGTCTTTTTTTATGGTGCCAATAATAGTGCAAAACTTCCAGAACATCAAAAAAAAAATCATAGGTCGTTATGTTAACTGTTCTGAAATAAAATCTATTTTATATAATCACAATTGGTCCCGTAGAAGTGTTCCCTAAATGTAAGCTTCATTCAAGTTGATGCCAAGTTCGTTCCAATTGGTTGAGTGGAACTTGTATTTTTGGCGTCGTTTTCCATGGTTACAAAAAGGCTTCTTTTCAATCGTGACGTAATCGTGTAATAATTAATGCTCTTTGTAAAAACATGGACACATTATCATGAATAAACAATGAGTAGACTTTGCCGCTCTCCCCTGTGTAGTTTATGAACAATAATACGATATCTTCGACTGGCAAAAAAGAAAATGAATGGAGACATTTTCTCGTAATTGGCAGCTGTCAAAAAGACTAGTTATGTTTCTGTGTGTCAGAAATGACCAAAACAAGGCTACAGAAGCATATTTCTATGCAGTAACAAAGAAAGATGAGCAACTTTACTCATTGTAACAATCAAAACAAATTCGGGTTCTATTTTTAGATCAACCAAGGTCAGGGATTCCCGAGGGATTCCCTCCCATTAACTGACAATCCTGACCTATCCGTCGAAGTAAAAGCTTTTTTCTGTTGATAATTCGTGTTTTTAGGGGAAAATGAGACAGGTACTAAAGTATCACCGAGAAATAGTTTGAAAAGTTAGTGCGAATCTTAGACATGACAACGCCCTTAAGTCTTGTACGTATTAGCAAGGTATAGTTTCCGGTATTCCGGAGGAGGAAACAAACACAGCGCCAAGTTATCATTTTATATGCATAATGTTGACAAGTCAGTTAATATGGTTGGTAGTCAGACAAGTCATTTACAGGTGTTAATATCATCTTCGACATTGACAAGCCGACATATTGGTCAATTTAAACCAACAAAGAGCATGAACAATAAATACAAGACGCTAGAGACTGCCATTCGATGGAGATTTCTGGCGTATTTCGCCGAACATAAATTATGATTGAAATTAGCGTAATAAACGAAAACGATTGAATGTAAATCAGTTTATATACATTCATATATTATTTTATCCGTTGCGACCCATTTTTTTGTCAATTACGAGGTCTAAAATATTAGCGATTTAGCTCCTATAAGAACCTGACTATTGAATGATAGACACCATGATAAAAATGAAAAAAATTGGGTTTGTGTATTTGTCAGTGAATTAGTAGAAATATTCGTTTTTTCACACTAGTAGAGTCATCTTTTACAGTTAGTAGCAAACCTGATAAATAGGTGTTAAGCCACTACAATATGACGATTTGCGATCTACAGAACAATGGGTTATGTATGGCATGAATGAATGAATGAAATAGGGTTTAACGTCCTACGCTTAAGCACCTAACCTATTGAAGACGGGCATACGCCATACAGTGTGCTTTGAGGGAAATTTCTGCCCGGGCAGCGGCTCTACGGCCTACTCTTATATCGAATTCCAACTGCCAATGGATCTTTTACGTGCACTCCAATGTGTATACGGGACCTTAGCTTTTCGTCCCATCCGAACGATTAGGCAGCTGTCCTTGTCAGGCCCTCCTTCTGCATCACTGACAAGGGGAAATCACGCCGGAAAATCGAGATGAACTTTCTCGGCCTATGCAGGGATCGAACACTCGACCTCCAGACTAGCGAACCAGCGCCTTATCCATTTAGCCACCGCGATCCCCTGGTTGTGTATGGAATAGTGATGGATATTATAATAGGTATTATTTGTTTGTAATCACTTTCTATATACTTTACATTAGTTTGAATGTCATCGCTAGACTGTGATTTTTACTGGATTACGATCCGATTTGCTGCTCAACTTTCATTCATGATTTAATCATGAAATGGATAATCGAGACTAAGTGTTTTTTTTATCGTACCGACTCTAGTAATGATGATCGAGGCTAGGCCGCAAATTCAATCTCGTAATTATCGGTGCAGGTTGGATCAATTTGACTGAAATTTGCAGGAAATTCCTTTTACATTGTCCTGTTATTATAATGAGAACTGACAGTTCTTTATCTAATCTCCAGTGTATCAGTAAATATTTTTGACATGGTTTGGCGTCGTCACAGATTGCTTCACTGGAAACATATGCATATAAACAATATATAAATATCATACACGTCATTCAAAAATGGCCATATTTGACTAAGTAGGCAGCATTTACAAATGTGTGTTAGTTTTAGTTATTACATATATTGTCACTATCTCTTGTGTAACACTGAATGAATGAAATTGGGTTTAACGTCCTACGCTTCTGCACCTAACCTGGGCTAATTGAAGACGCTGTCTAGCTTTATAACTGTGTTATATCACATACTTTCAAATGAAAGCACGACTTAAATTCAATCAGTTTCCACTATCACTAGGAAGTGATGTATATTTCTCATGCATTGAAATATATTTGCCTAGGGTTCATCTCGTGCGATCGATTGTTTTCAGTCGACAGTAACTTGATTTTAAAGGGACATAGATTTTTGGTATGATAGCTACGAAATCCATAAGGTCTACGCGTTTGCCATCTAACCGTTTTCGTGGCGTTTCTTGAGTGTTCAAGTGGCTAACTAGTTGTATTTTACTTTAATATTAAACATAATTTGTTACACGACAAAATGTCACAGTAAGTCACGATAAATAATGCCCGCGCACCAACATGTGACAGTACATAATGCACACGCACAAACATGTGACAGTACATATTGCCCGCGCACCAACATGTGACAGTACATAATGTACACACATCAACAAGTCGCGATACATAATGCCTACGCACCAAAAAGTCACGGTACATAGTGCCTGCGCACCAACATGTGACAGTACATAATGCACACGCACCAACATGTGACAGTACATAATGCACACACATCAACAAGTCACGATACATAATGCCTACGCACCAAAAATTCACGGTGCATAGTGCCTGCGCACCAAAAAGTCACGGTACATAGTGCCTTCGCACCAACAAGTCACGGTACATATTGCCCATGCACTAAAATGTCACGGTGCATAATGCCCACGCATCAAAAAGTCACGGTACATATTGCCCACGGACCAACATGTGACAGGACATAATGCACACACATCAACAAGTCACGGTACATAATGCCTACGCACCAAAACGTCACGATACGTAATGCTCACGCAATAAAATGTCACGTTCATAATGCTCACGCATCAAAAAGTCACGGTACATATTGCCCGCACACCAACATGTGACGGTACATAATGCCCACGCACCAAAATGACATGGTACATATTGCCCGCGCACCAAAATGTTATGGTACATATTGCCCGCGCACCAACATGTCACGGTTCATATTGCCCTCGTACCAACATGCCACAGTACATAATACACATGGACAAAGTGTCGCAATATATAAAACCCGTGGAGTCACAGTGGGTCAGTGGGGTGGGATGGCCTAGTAGTCTAGAGCGTCGCGCTTCAAGCTCTAGCTGGCCGTTCACCCCAGGCTTGCGGTTGTTCAAGGTTTTGATCACAGGTGAGAGCGCATGTGGCTTGGAGATAGGGGCGCTTTCTCAATCTCATAATTCTAGGGACCTTGGCAAATGCAAGTACATTTGTACTCCAATTTAATATGCGATAAATATTCATTAACGATAAATTAATTTACATCCGGTTCACATTATCTCGCTGCTGATCATGTTACAGATCATATTAAATATTTAACATCTTAATCCAAACTAATATTTATTAACACTGTTTATTTAACATTTAATTAGGGAAAACAATATCAGAATATTAATGGGAGATAATCTCCCCAATAGGATTCATTTGGGTAAGATGGTGATCTGTTGAGTGTGACAACTAGTTTATAATACGCGAATATCTGATATTTGATTTCACTTCAAAACAAATTATTAGGTTATCGATCGGAGTTTTGGGAGTTAAATAGACTGATACCCCCCCCCCCAAGACACACACACACACACACATTCCCTCCCCCTCTATTCTCCGATTAACATCTGCGAAAGAGGCGTTCAAGTGACAAAACATTTAATAGCACATACGCCTAGCACATACTAAACTTAGGCTGTCGGGCTACAGTTAGCCCCACTTGAGAACAGGCACTCAGCTAGTTGACCGACATTTGAAGAATACACTTAGTATACTTAGATAACATTAATCTTTTTTTTTTCGACATGGCGGCTATTTAGGACATACATATATTCTCGAAGCATTGAGTAGATGGATCTATGTATCCAGAATGACGCATAGGAGTATCTCGCTTGATAATTGTAGACACAGCATTGATGTACCCAAGTAAAGCTGTTTTCTGTGTAACTAGTACGCCTGTGGTCAAATAGTCGACCCACGTTTCTGTAAGTATTTAGCCGCGGTGGTCACCTATGCGTTTTATATATAATATAAAGTATGTAGGACCTTGTTTACTCTTGTTTAATATGTAATGGATTAATTTTGAAAGAATTCGTTAACCATTCGTAATTTGACACGGGAAATGTCCAACACGGCAACGCCAGTGAGCCCTGAATGGTTGACTTTGCAACGATAATTGAATCAAACATTTACGAAACACGATAGGATAGGAACTGGGATTTTGATCTCACGTGAACGACTGGGTGTACGTGTTAGTGTATAACACGAGGATGAGACTTTTGAGATATAATACAGACAACTCCCCAAATGCATCGATAAAACAACTTTAGTTTAAACAATATTTGATTTGTTTGAAAAGGATTGAAAAACAGGCAAAGCCTACGCCTATATAAATTCTTTCCCATGTTCCTTACACCAAATAATAGGCGGTATCGCCGGCTGCTTTACATATTTGCAATAATTGGCGATATAACAAGCTGCTATATATTATTACATGCAATCAGAGTGTCGAGTCGTCCAGCGACAGTAACCAGTGACCGATAGTGTTGGGCCCTTTAATGATACAGTATTGATTATTAGTGATGGACGATGGTTTATTTAAACTTATTAATGGATATTATTCTAGTCGCTAGTCAATAGATAATCAAATTACTACCAGTACATTATAGTTATAATAACATCCAACATGGCCGACCGACATTACAGCTATGTAACTGGATTCAGACCACAATTCGTGTCCGCTGCGAACCTCAATGTCCAATCCTTTCAAATGAAATGGAGTTTAACAACCTACTGTTCTGCTCTTACATTTTGTCCGTACAACGGCACAACAGCTTACTAGTAGGCTCATATATAAAATTCCAAATTTCTTTTACGTACACGTCAATGTGAACACGGGACCTTGGTGCCTTGCCAGGTCCTCTGGCCTGTATCACTGACACAGGGATAACACGCAGGAAAATCTAGATGAACTTTTTCAGATAATGCCAGGGCCGAACACCCGGTCCTCCAGGTAGGCGAGCCAGTGTCTAACCCACATAGCCAACGTGCGCCCAACTCATTCCAATCATTTTAAAGACCCATTTGTTTACATATACTGAAAATACCGAAATTAACCTGGGGTTAACGTCCTACTTTTCTGTACACTTTTGGGATACACAGTGTGCTATGGGATATATTTTATCACGACAAAGGTACTGTGTGTGGCCTACTCTTATTATAAAGATTATAATGTTCCACCAAATCCTCTCAGAATATTGTTGGGGCTGATCTCCTATGAACGATGTATTCGTATCATCTATACTTACCTTTTATCATCTCGAGTCAAAATCAGATCATTACCTCCAAAATAGTATCAAAGCATCTATAGGAAAACCGGAATCCTTTCATAAGTATTTTAAAAAGGTTATGAAACATAAGACATATCACGATTTTTTTGGTTTCCGTCCATAGAAAACTATTTTGTTCTTTAGGACAATTCTTCCAACCGTAGAGGATAGTATGGCTGCTTTGCTATTGTTACAAGATTAATTGTTGGTCAATGTAAATGTAATTACGTGATTATGATTTTGTCCCCACGGTTCTAAGATACTGCTCAATAATTGATTCATGGTTATGGATCTAACTACTGCCGAATACTTGATATAGGGTTATCGGGTCGTGGCTATACGAATAGATGGGGTTTAACGTCCTATTGTTTAATTTGTTTAGTGTGTGTATCATATATATATACACACTAACTTTTAATTCTTAACATAATCTGAGCGATATTTTGCAGTGAAAATATTGTTAAAATGGCCACCAACAATATGTCCTGGCTATTCAGTAAGCATAGCCCAGACTCCCCATGGGGTTCCGGGGTTGATCCTGATTTTTACTGAGGGAGTTTATCCTGGATACCCTTTGTGAGTAATTCAAAACGGGGGTCTGGCCAGGCAAACGTCTAGATCAAACGATCGGGAACCACCCGCGTATCTAAAACGGAAGACGGGTATGGCGGGAAGGCGCTGATTAGCCAAATTCCTACTAAAGCATATTCCAAAGGAGATGTCCATCGTCATTAGCACTATTACTTTTGATGCCGCAATTATCGACACTTGAGCGGATTAAAATGGAACATCATCTTGTATTATCTTAACTAGCATACTGTTATGACTGGGTGAATACATTTCACCCTCGATCACCTCGTGTTGGTCGATTTTAGTTAATTTCTTTACAGCTTAACAATTATAAATCAAATTGAAGCACTATCACTTGGTAAATACTTACTTCGTTGGACCAATTTCTTAAAACTCATACTGATATTTTTATGTTCGACCATACAATTAGTCAAGATGTACTTGGTGGTGAGGGTCTGGGATCTATCTGTGCCAGTCTGGGTTCCAGCGAAGCCTGTCCGGGGTGCAGCGGCGAACGGGTTTGTCTAATGGCATATAATCGCCGATGAGGAAGGATGCGAATGATAAAAAAATATCAATTGAACATATGTCACCGTGTTCGTTTGTACGAGGAGTTCTGTCACCCGCGTTCGTAATCAGTAATCGTATAAGACCGGCGCCGGTGTTTTGATTGGTCTCGTATCGGATTACCCACTCCCTGACCACATCACGTGCAACAGAAAGGTTAATGAAGGAATTATGCGATCTAGACTGTTACTAATGAAATTGAAAATTGTCCTTCCGGTCAAACGAAGTTGCGATTCAGAAATTCATATAGATTTAGATTGAATTTGTGAATAATAACCCTATAACATGACCAATTTAGTGACATTGGGGGTGATTTTAATTCCATAACCTCCAATCTCCAATTCAAAATAAGGACGAGTTTTACATGTAGTGAGTATCGGGCGATGATCGGACAAGAAATGGCCACAGATAACAAATAATTCCCCCATTGGCTTTAATGTTAATTCTCGTCTCTTTGACCGGCTCTAACTTTCTATCACAGCTGGAGCAACATGTGGCCGCCTCTTGTCCAAAAGTACGTATGACGTTTTTAAATGAAAAACTTGAGATACACAAGCTGGAAAAAGAGACCTAACCAACCCCTCATCTCGTGTATCCTTCCGTTGTGTTTTCAATCCCTTGTCTTCCACTCTACACCAAAAAGTCAACAAAAATCGCCATGCAATACGGTGGGGGAGGGGCAAAAAAAGACTAAAATAGCTTTAGCCCTTGGCTCGTGGCGTGGGTGAGTTCTGTCCAAATGTCTTCACCGAGTCAAAACCAGTAGGCGTTTGCCCCGCTTCTTCCGTCAAAAAAGCAAAGTAACTCACGTTTTTCTTATGTTTAGAAAACAAAGAAAACGTAATGAAATAATATTAAACCCCAGCTCATCCATTGATTTGACTATTCAGTTACTAGGTTTAGCTGTGGTGTGCTAGGCAAATGAAGGAAGATAACAGGTAGTGCCATGGGCGAAGCTGCTTACAAAATCAAAAGATTGGAATATCTAGTATATACCCTAGTTATTACAAATTTGGTCCGGACTCAATTTTGATCAAAAAAAGTGAGTAACTAGGTTTTGCTTTTGACGGGAGATTTGTGGCAAACTAGTTGTCAAGATAAAGTAAGAAGCTTTAGTTTAAACCCTTCAAGTGCCCGCGGATAACATTTTGACGTTAAGCCATTTACGCCATTAATTAATTGTTTATTATTATACTACTCAATATGGAAGACCAAACAGCTCTTTATTCGGTGTTCTTAGTTCTTCATCCATGATAATTAATTCTTATTTCTTCATTTGTTGTCGTATTTCGACATTTGTATACTAAAATTGACATTTGTATACTAAAATTGACATTTGTATACTAAAAACGATATTTGTATACTAATATTGACATTTGTATACTAAAATTGACATTTGTATACTAAAATTGACATCATTTGTATTCAAAAACTGAAATTGACATTTGTATACTAAAATACACATTGTATAATAAAATAAACATTGTATACTAAAGTCAGACATTTGTCAAATCAGATTTGTAAATTGTATTTTTGTTTAATTTAATAGTATTTTAATTTAAACATAAAATTTATTTTAGAAAATAAAAATTAGCTTGCATTTACATTTCATCATCACAAATTCCCAAATACAAATCTCCAAATACCAATCTTACAAACCATTTCTCCAAATTCATCAAACCGGAACATTATGACGACAGAGCACGCTAGCGGGGAGTCAAACTAAACCTGGCATACGATATGCATTTGTTTTTCGTTGTATGTCTCTCATTTTCAAATTAAATTTTATCCTTATATCATAATACAGTAAAATTAAACAAAAAGACAAGTTGCAATCTGATATGATTATTGGTATCTTAGGAAAAAAAAAAATGATTGTAATATACAACTTTAATTACAAGGGTCCCTACTGTACACAGATCTAGGTACATAAATCCATCAATGGGGAATCGGTGGAGGATGTCTTAAAATATATTTCCATTTATTATGTATAGTTCCGGAGATATCTCAATCTCCAATTTAGCATGTTCTACTAAAAAGCTTTCATATTTATTAATATTTAGTATTTCAGATCGAACATTATGCAAGAGCTAAATCTGCCTATAGCAGGTCTTTCTTTGGGCCAGAGAAATGCTATCTAAATTATTAATTAGACATTAATTAACTTATCAAGACCATAATCAACTCTCGACGGCATCGCAAACCTGCGTTATTTACTGGATTGGGATCCGATTTGCTGTTAAACTTTCATTCATGTTTTAATCATGAAATGATAATCGAGACTATTTTTTTTGTTTTATCGTACCGACTTAAGTAATGATGTTCGGGGGTTAGGCCGAAAATTCAGTCGCTTAATTCTCAGTTCAGATTGGATCAATTTGACTGACATTTTAAGAAAATTCCCTTTACATTATCTAGTTTTTAAAAATCATAGTGCACTGTTCGCTCTTTATCTATCCTCCCATAATGCATCTTTACGAACTAAGAACATCTTACATAGAGCGGAGATGCTAATTGTAGGCCATTTGGGATGGTTCGGAAATTTCAGGAGTCGAAAATGGCCGCTTCATACAAAAGAGTATTTTTGGGAATACTAACCCGAACCCTTTCAAGATAGGTAAAAATAAGTTAGACCAAAGTTTAGTCTTCTAAAAGGGGTTAGGGTTAGTATTACCCAAAATTCTCATTTATATAAAGCGGCCATTTTGGACTTCGGAAACACCCGAACCTCCCCAACCGGCCTACAATTAGCATCTCGTAATAAAGAGATGTTTGGTCTTCCATAACTTAAACCAACAAATCATTTTGACACGTCGTCTATTCGCAAGATAAACGTGGGCTTTACAACAATAACACCAATTATTCTACATATTAGTCCACACATGGCATTGTCCCAGGTAAAAAATATGCTGCATGTTAGAGTTTAATTCAACAAGAATAAAATATATTTAAAACACTGTTCAACAAATCTTCTACGAGAAATGTGTTTTTTTTGTGTATTATTTATTTGAACAAACGGAGTGGAAAAGTTAAAATCAATTGTATTATCAGTGTTTCTGTTGGTTTTTATACCTGAAATCATTTGCTAGTTTTGTCTCCACCTTGCCCTTAGGCTACTAATTTATAGATTTGTCCCCTTAAAGCCAATTAAAATCATTAATGTAGACTCCCTGGTGCGAAAATAATCTAAAATAATTTTAATCTATGATTATTATGCGAAGAGAATAGGGTTACATATGGATAGCGTATCTGTAGTGGTAGTCATTTTCTTTTACACAGGTATAATATTGGAGGGGGGTACATTGGCTAAGTGGGTAATTATGACGCTGGCCCGCTAGCCTATGGAGGTCCGGTGTTCGATCCCTGCAAAGGCCGATCAAGCTCATTCATTTTTTACAGCGTGGCTCCTCCGTGTCAGAAATGCAGCACGGAGAGTCTGGCTGGGACAGCTATCTAGTCGTTCGGATGCTACGAAAAACAGAGGTCCCGTGTACACATTGGCATGCTCGTAAAAGACCCCTTGACAGTTGTAATTCGATAAAGGAGTAGGCTGAAGTCCCGCTTTCTGGACAACACCCCCTCCCCCATAGCACACTATACGGCGCATGCCCTTCTTCATTTTCCCAATAGGAGCGAAACAGTAGGACGTTAATACCCGTTTCATTTCATTTTATATAATTTTAGACGAACAAAACTACGGTAAGTGGCATCACACGTGCGTCGTAGATCATAAGGCCGGCTATCTATTGAAGGCATTGGTTCCACACAGAGTTTGTACGTTGTCATATCTCCTAGTAATCCTACCCGCAAGCCATACGGCGGTATTCGCTATACGGCAGTTGCGAGTCTACTCTCTCATTGTTGATTATGGAAGCATGTCTTTACGTTTCGAAGAACTTCTCTTTAAATGCCACCCAACTTTTTCTCTTGTAGCATTAAAGGATGTTAAAGCTAAAATGAGGGCTTTTAAAAAGATACCAGAAATTATAGTACCTCGACAAAAGTCGCACCGCGCTCACCTTCACTACGCTACGACTATTGCGGACTGTCATTCTAAATCAAGACAATCAAAGTGTGTGAGGACGGCTTTAGGCAAAATTTAAAAACAAAAAAGAATAAAACACGAGGACACCATTAGATGTGTTGTCTTGGTGACCTAGACAACGTGAGTTCCAGTTAAATCGGGAGATAGTTTAAAAAATGCACCAATTGTGCATCTTTTATACCGAATTATTTAGAGTTTAGACGCTATAATGTATGTTCTTAACATCAGGTTAGTAATTAGCACCGAGCAGTATCGAAAATCGCATGCCCATTACGTCTACGCGTCTTCAATTGACAAATCGAAATGCACGAAGTGCATGTAGATTCTTAAAATTCAAAGAAAAAAAAAACGATTTTCAGGAAGAAGACAGCATTGGGTGGGAATTATCCAAATTACGACCGAGAAAAAGAATACTAATTTGATATGTGTAATTTTGGGGTCGATAACCATTACTACAAATTGTTGTTGCCTCAGGCAATCTGTAAACCTGCCTGAACTTACAGCATACGCCAAGCATGTGAATACAACACGCCCACCTCGTTAGCGGTGAAAGTATTAACTAATCGAATGAAAAAGTTTTCACAACATAAATAAGATGCGGGGGAATTAAACTATTAATACCGCGACGACATCAATATACCCCATGGAGACAGTCACTCGGATAAACTGGTTAACTGTACCACAACGACAAACATAATATACCCTAAAGAGACAGTCACTCGACGAAAACTTGTTATTAATACCACAACGACAAACATAAACCTTATACAGACAGTCACTCGGACAAACTTGTTAATAATAACACTACGATAAAAAAAAATATACCTTAAAGACAGTCACACGGATATTAAATACATACCGTATTTCCTCTAATAAGCGCCCGGGCGCTTATTTTTTCAGCACCTTTGACCCCCGGCGCTTATTAGAGGCCCGGCGCTCTTTGGAGGCCAGGCGCTTATTTCTTTAATAGCAAATTGAATTTAGGGTAAAGCCGTCATTTACCATGGCATTTGGGCCGGATAATCTTTTGAATTACGGCATTTGATCAAGGGACCCGGCGCTTATTAGAGACCCGGCGCTTATTGGAGGCCCGGCGCTTATTTTTTCAGCACCCCTTGACCCCCCAGCGCTTATTAGAGGCCCGGCGCTTATTGGAGACCCGGCGCTTATTAGAGGAAATACGGTAGATGCAATAGCATGATTGGGAGCTTATATAGGTGTCCGTTGAACGCGTTGAACAGGTGCGTGTTTAGTAGAGGTTAAATTACTTAAAAATCGCTCGGGGGGATTTTTTGGTGTTCGTTGAAGCAAGTGTTCGCCGATTAGGAGTACACGCCGTAGCAAGTTCTACTGTAATATGTGAACTGGTCTGCTCGGACGGGGCTAAATTGAGACGGGATAATACTATACAGTGTTGTATGAGAGTTATATTGTCCGACAGAGGAGCTACAGCCTACTCTTTATCGAATTCCAACTGCAAATGGATCTATTACGTGCACGCAAATGTATACACCTAATCAAACTTCTTTAAAAAGAAGTCCTGTGTTTAGTGTAATGATTGAATCCTAATTTTCGGTGTTCATCCTACCTTTAATGTTTGACTTGAAGTCCATTTAATTACATGGGGCCGGTTGCTCAAAGCTCCGTCATCTTTTAACGATCCGTTAACTTTAACGGACCGAAAGAATGTTGCTGAAAATAAAGGCCCAGAACATTCTGTGGTGCAAATTTCTCCCACAAATTTATGCTAATATAAAAAATAAAGTATTCTATAGTGTTTTCTGTAAGTAAACAAACAATACGTTACCAAGACATGATTAGAGTTTAGCGGATCGTTAAAATAACTTAGTTTTGAGCAACCGACCCCTGTTTGGTATGTTCGTCAATTGCATTACTGGTAGAAAGAGACTGGGAAGTTAAAATATAATTAATTTGTTGGATTAACCTGTATAACCTAAAGCGCGGGCCGTAGCTAAGACCCCCACCCAATATTTCGCCAACAATAATGATTTCTCAGAAACGTCCTAGCCGGCGACACCCTCTGCCCCTCCAAAAAATTCCGCAGCCACAACAAATTTTATGAGCTGGCTAAGGGCCCCGCTAAAGTGGTGTTAAAGGGACAATAGCACTCTCGATGGCTGGACAGCTCCAACCAATATTTAATAGCCTTATTCCTAGTACTAGATGTTTCAGTGTCCTACCTATTGTGTAAATTATCCATTACATCCTATTTTACTTGTCCAGAGGGCTCGAAAATATGTTTAAATCTAAGTTACATTTGAAATGGTTTACGTAAGGCTTTAAGGTGTGTTGAGATGAAATTTGTATCACAAAATAATTGTAATATTGTAGACTAGCACAATTTGTTGACCAGAATGAAGATTTGGACAAATTATTCAGTTACAGCAAGAGTGTTATTGCCCCTTTAAGACCAGTCATTGGTGTGGGGGGAGGGGGTGTTCTAACGGTTAGTGCGTGAGCGTAGCACCTTATGGTCTGCAATGGAGTCAATTGGCGTGGTTTTGATTACCTGGTTGTACGCGACAAGGACTAGGGTCGCCTGTCTAACCTTATGGGTGTTCGCAGGTTTCCTTCCACTGCTAAAATCTCCTACGCGCAAGCGAATTATTGAAATAAAGAAGAACCATACGTTAGTCCTGAAATGACCTAGTTTTTGACGAGTGGACGTTATATCCCATTTCTCTCCCTGTCATTGGTGCTACAAATGCTGATCTGGTGATTTTAAACAAATCTGGTGCGTAGAGCCAGATCTGGTCTTATATGGACGAGCTCGGTGCCCTGAACCGAATCAAATGCATCTAGAATTAATACTCTTGTTACATATAAGCTATTATGATTATTACTAGCAGTAAGGTTTTAAAGGACACTGCTGCAGGGAAGTGATGAAGATGGGCAGATTTTACAGTCTCGTTAGAAATATTTGAAGTAGATTGAGTCTGGAACAGAATTTGGCCACTAACAATTATAGAAGAACAATACGTTTCCATTCGTTACCGAACCGCTTACATATACTCTTACCTCGTGGATTTTCTCTGGGTCCTCCCGTTTACTCCCACTGCTGAAGACTCCTACGCACAAGGGAATTATTTAGATTAAATTAAACCATATGTTAGGTCTGAAATGACCTAGTTTGTGTCAAGTGGACGTGAAACCACATCTCTCTGACTCGCTTACATATACGCAATACATCGCGTAAGTATTTTCACATTAACTACGTTAAAAAGTAAATCTATATTTCAACTTTTGTCAACGTCGAATCTAGTAAATCTTTTCACCTATATGTACATTTTTAAAGCGACTTTTCCTCGTTCAATATTAACGTATAGTATTTATTGCATATTTGTTTAATAAAGTTAGGGTTGTTCTTAATTGAAGTACTCTGTTATCTATTTATGTCTGGGCCGGCAATTCGATGATTACCCGCCAGAGGGTTGGGTGTGCAACAATTGGTGTCAGACGTGTGATCTATTGAAGTTCTGTAGTTGGTGAACCCTTTGTTTTAGATAAGTGTGATTCTGAGTGCACGTTCAAAGAGCAGTCAGTGACCTGTCGTCAGATTTCTAATGATATTATTGCCCCAAGAGGTTCAAGTATGAATGGTCCTGATTCCACGGTTATGGATGAGACTGTTGACGACACGTTGTCCGTAGCCAATGTCCTCCAATCTGTGGAAAAGCGAATAGAATCTTTGATTTTCAAAAGTCAGGAATACCTAGGAAATAGAATAGTGAAAACGACTCAAGGTACTTTGACAAATTATAATAGACCAACTAAAATCTCTCAATCACATATGAAATGGAATGGGGTTTAACGTCCTACTGTTATGCACCTAAACTGGGCTAATGGAAGACGGGCATATGCCATACAGTGTGCTGTGATGGAAAATTACCCCGGGCAGCGGTGCTACGGCCTACTCTCATATCGATTTCCAATTGCCAAGGGATCTTTTACGTGTTCGCCAATGTGTACACGGTACCTCGGTTTTTCGTCCCATCCGAACGACTAAACAGTTGTCTCTAAAACATATGACTTTAGAAATTGAAAAGGTTAGTTCTTTGGTAAAATATATAAAAACTCGAGAGACAAAATCCGTGCAATGAGGTAACTACAGATATTGAAATGGTTGTGACAGAACTCCGGCTACACAGGTTAGGCACATATCCTGGTAGTAGCTTTTAGACACGTCCAGCTGATGTATGAGTGATTTCATTATTCAGGGGAGACTACTCCAAATATGCATGTGCCTGCTTTCACCAAAACGCATCCTCAGTATCCCCAGTGGTTTCATTCTGTTCTACTCCACCAACCCCTGGGTTAATCTATGGGGGAAGACACTTTTTGAAGTTAACCGCCTTTGATGGTTGTGCTATTTCTATCGACCAATCCAATAAATTGTTTATTAAAGAGGAAGTTGTCAAAGAGAAGTAACTGCCATCGGACATGGTTAGAGGTTGGCCTATTCTAAAGGCGTATAATTATTAACAACCAATTATATATTATGTTAATGAAGACCAGAGGTCATTATTTTTTTTAAGAATTGTTATTGTGAAAGTTGCCCGGGCAAACATTTCCCTCATAGCACACTGTATGGCGCATGCCCGTCTTCCATTAGCCCAGGTTAGGTGCATAATAGTAGGACGTTAAACCCAATTTCATTCATTGTTGCTGTTAGTGTCTAACGTCCGCTTCCACCGAAAGTGATGTTGTCTTTGTTTATTCTCATTATTTTAGCGCGGGCAGGGGTATTTCTTGTGGGAGGAAGCCAGCAGATCAACCATGTAAATCTGTCAACAAAACATAATTAACAGCCAATTTACTTTTTTGTAATTTGTTTGGTTATTGGCTGAATTTAAAATTGTAAAGTTCAGCGTAAAACAACTTAATGTAATTTAGAACCAACAAGAGACTGGAGACATTGCAGTGGTACACAACTTGGCATTACTTTCACAGAACTTAGTTACAGATACAAAAGATAAGTACATTTTATTACGTTCTCTACAATAATATTAAATTAAAAAAGATTTACGTGATTTCATTATTTAACTATTATTTTGCCTTGGCAAATGATAATTATTTGACTTAATATTTTGGTACTTGCATTGATAAACAAAGAAGGAACAACATGTGTTTTATGTACATCTTTTTTGCAGGTGTGATCAAACTTCACCGAAAGGATACAATGGAAAATAATTTCAAAAATGGTTGAATGGGGGAAGAACAAAAATAAGGGGAAGAGGAGGAGGAGGAGGAGGGGACAGCTGCAGAATGATATTGACATGTATAATTCGTATGCCTTAAGACGATCCATAGTTGACCATAGACCTGTGTTGTGCTATATGGATGAATACATTTTATAATTGAAGATTTTGCTTTTGTTTTAAATGTATGTTGTTTGTGCTGCATGCAAGATATCCTTAAATTCTACTATCTTGATTACGAAATGGAATTGGGAAGAAAGTCTTGGTTGGCGATAAATAGAAAAACGGGCTGTGACGTCCATTTTACACAAACTTGGTTCAACCCTATTACAATAATTCGCTTGTGTTATATTTTCTTTAGCATTGGGAGGAAAGGACCCGGAGAAAACCGACGAGGTTGGACAGGTGACCGTACTACTTGTCACGTACACGCCAGCATTCGAAACCACGCCACTTGACTCAATGACAAAACTTTATAATTTCAAGTGTATGCGTTACACCACTAGAACCTCTGACTTTAATACAGACATGGGACAGGCTTAACTGTGTTTTTTTAGGTTGCCATCTTTGGCCCACACCTGGATGGTATGATTTTGTATGTGTTGGACATATTTCATCTTCAATAGAAGGCTCGATCTCGCCTTAACTACATACACCTCATCAAGCCCTTCACTCAACACTCTACATTTTGCGGCACTAAATTTGATTGGGTATAGGCCACAACCGTGATCCAATCAGATTCCTTCGTTAAATGGGTTACTAAAAATAAACTACTTTCAGTTCATTTTAATTATCGAAGGCGCGGATTAGCCCATACAGAGCACGTGATCAGCGAATTCCTTATTGCATGCTGTGTTGATTGTCCTTTATTGTGTGGTGAGTGGTCTTATTGCGTGCCATTTTGATCTCAGCGATTTATGTGTTACGACCGCTGATTGGACAATGCTAATTAGTCACTTGTAAACACAGCAAGCGTAAAAGTTCAAGAATTGCCCAGTGTGGGAGCAAGGGTTAGATGTTGTAAAACTCGCGGCCGTTGCTCCAGGAAGATGGGCCCAGATATGCCAGACTTGGCATAGCTGTGGCATGCCGTATCCGGCCCAATCATTTTGCCAATTGCTGCCAAATACTGGCCGTGTCTGGACCAAATTTGGTGTGTTGTCTGGGGTTAGACCACTAGGTCATCCCAACCAACCTTTATTGTGAATCTTCTTCTTCTCTTAGAGTTTAACGTCCACTTCCACCTAGGGTAATATCGTAGACAACTTTTTGTGAATCAATTTGCCAAGTATAAGAGATGTTATACACATTTCAAATCAGCAACGAATACTACAGATTTTGATAATATAATTAAATATAATCTTCCGAGACAAAGGGAAAAACCTTTGACATATTTTTTTCACGTGAAAACACCCTAGATGGTGCATTATCAGATCTATATCTTGATGGAGATATGGGCTACCTCCTTGAGGTCACCTTCATTGGTGAAGAGGCTCTTGATTTAGGAGATCCACTTGGGATTTTCTAACATATTCATTGAACTTGATAAATGAACAGTTTGTAAAAAGATGGTTAACTAGCAACGGAGGAAGACTTAGGAAAAGAGACATACCTGAAATATATAAAGGGAAAACTATTTTCACACAACGGGATTACTGGTTGTTAAGTGTTAAAAAACAGATTTGGAGTAATCATATACAATTGTACACGCTTTTATGACAAGATTTTTATATTTCATTGTTTCAACATATTTTTTTTTATGGTAAATAATCAATTTTAATTGTTACAGGTTCATCTATATTACAAGGAGGACCTGCTACTGCAATGTTTAAAAACCCACAGAAATTACTTTTATATCCATCAAACCAAGTGGAAATACAATTTACTCAAGGACTGGATATAATTTGGATTAATACAGGTTTGTTTATACCTTGCACCAGTGATCCAATTGTGTGAATACTTTTCACCAAATATTTATTACAAATAAAATTCAAGTATTTTAATTTTGAAAAGCGTAGGATATATATTCTATTAAATTTTGTGGTATTCAGTAAATATATCATTACATGAAAGATTGGTACAATGGTGTCTGTTAGGACTTAGTACGCATACACTGTGTATTATATATAAAGTTTAAAAAACAAACAATCACATGCCTGAGCCCACTGAAATCTGATTTGACAATGTCGGCCTGACAAATCAACAGGAGGCCTGGTCTGAGATCCTACGGCGTCTAAGAATTACAGCTGCAAAAGCGGTCGCTGTTTCTAGTTTATAGATCATTTCTTGATTACCTGAAGGAAGTTGCTGGTAATATTATTAAGAGCCTATACAAGAAATTGATTAAAATGAACAACTGTTATTGGAATTTTGGACATAATAACTCTCTTATTAAATGAGCTTAAATGTTTATGATGCTTGGGATTTCCGGCTTAGTCTAAGGAGCGATAAGCAATTTGATTGGTCAAGACTTTGGAACATAACTCTGCTTTAAATTGAGGTAGAATGTTTTAACTTGATGTAGATGGTCATTAGGAGAATGTCTTGACTAAGCTCAATGATTAACATTTCCAGCCACAGCAAAGCAGAGCTACGCAATTTCATCGGTCAATGCTTTAAGACAAGATAACTTTAATTATATCTGATAGAGAGTGATGGAGATTAGTATACCGTGGATAATCAGTTTGATTGCTGGTTACTTTTCAAAAAAAAATAAATGTGCGATTAATTAATATGTGTCATCTATTTATTGTGGGGTTACAGCAGGGAAGATATGTCTCAGTGTTTGATAGTTTTGGGATTTCCTGCAGGGAAGATAAGCCTCGCTGTTGGCTTGTTTTGGGAATTCGGCAGGGAAGATCAGCCTCATTGTTGGCTTATTTGAAGGAAGTAGCGGGTAATATTATTAAGAGCCTATACAAGAAATTTATTAAAATGAAAAAGTGTCAGTGGAATTTGGGACATAATAACTCTCTTTCTAAATGAGATTTTGATGTTAATTCCCTGCTTGGTCTTAGGGGCGATAAGCAATTCGATTGGTCAAAACGTTGTAACATAACTCTCTTTTAATTGAGGTAGAATGTTTTAACTCAATGTAGATGGTCATTAGGAGAATGTCTTGGCTAAGTCCAATGATTAACATTTCCAGCCAAAGCTAAGCAGAGCTAGACAATTTCATTGGTGGAGGCTTTAGGACAAGATAACTTTGATTCTATCTGATAGAGATTGATGAAGATAAGTGTATAGTTGATGATCAGTTTCATTGATTGGTACTTTTGAGAAAAAATAAATGTGCGATTAATTAATATGTGTCATCTATTTATTGTGGGATTACAGCAGGGAAGATACGTCTTAGTGTTGGCTTGTTTTGGGATTTGGCAGTGAAGATCAGCCTAACAGTTGGCTTGTATATTTAAATCACATGGTTAGCTAATCAGAGAGCCATTAAATTTTAGCCTTATGGGCATAACATTAAACTGTTTGTAAATCAGTACTAATTAAGCCAACATTTTGTCGTTTCCAGCTCACAGAAGAGGAAATATAACGTTAGGAAACAGTTCTTGTGAAGTTCCCGTGTTGGGATTCAAGTCTCCTCCGACAATCTGTTTTGCTTATGGCGACGCATGGATACGTAAGCGTAGTGCATGGCTGTGTAGACTTTTTCTACCTAAATAAAAACGTGACTTAACACAAGAGGAAATATTTGATGGATTTAATTATGCTTCTGCGAATGATTTTTTTGGAATCGTGTGGATTAACATAAATAAATTATCATATCCCTTAACATTATATAGTTAGAGTTTATTGAGTTTTTATACACCCACAAACTTTCGGTTTTGTAAATTATGCAATATGTTTATGATTCTTAACCCAATTTTCGATTGACTTGAAATTTGAACACAGTGTTTAAGGTTTTAACCGATTTCCGATCATTACTGCCAGGGTTATGGCCCTATTTTTGAATTTGTCCGGATTATCTCCCTTATTGTTAAAATTGTTTGACGTTCTAACACCTGACGGCAGACTATCGCCATTGAAGAGTCGACCACTGTCAAGATTGCTTGCATTATTTTTGTTACGTCTTTTTTGTAAATCATTTTAGTGAAGCCTGTACCACAACAGACCCGGGACTGTACAGCACAGTGGACGCTTACGGCTGGCTCCCGGATCTATTCACTTGATTTGATACTTGTTTATTTTCTGTCTTGTCCGCAGGTTTATCTTGTATATTTTGTTTTGTGTGTAGTGCGGTCCTCCTACACTTACTATTAGGGGTCATAGTTATCATCTGATTGGTTTCATATTTAGACACCGTGTTTATGCCTATATTAAAAAAGAGATTAATACAGAGTTTAAATGACCTCAGTCCGTAACTCAAAATCCTCCAAAATCTTCGATATCCAAAACACGAATTATTGGTCAATGTAAATCAACATCACCGGGAAAAGATGAGCTTCTGATATCCGATATTTAAAGGAGCTAAATCGCTAACATTTGGGATCCAGAAATTGACAAAAGTGGGTCGAAACTCATATAATACTGTAATATGAATGTATATAAACTGATTTACATTAAATGCTTTCCGTTTTACTCCAATTTCAAATCAGTTATGTTCGGCGAAACAAGCCATTCAGTCTCAACCCAGTGCATTTTTTTTAGCGCCTGGTTAATCCAGTCCACATATGCAGTGTGATACAGTGCAATGTGTCTAGCCTCGTCCCTTGAGTCTCTCAATAAAACTAGGACCAGAGCGCAATATGGTACACGATTCGTGTACCAATGTTAGAAAAATTATTTTATCTTAAATATCGGATATCAGAAGCTCATCTTTTCCTGGTAAGTTTACATCATCAATGTTGATTTAAATTGACCAATAATTCGTGTTTTCGATGTCGAAGATTTTGGAGGATTTTGAGTTACGGACTTAGGTCCTTTAAGATAAAAATTTGTTTTAACATTGGTACACGGATGATGCACTTAAGCCCGTATGTATTGAGGGACGAAGCTAGACACTGTTATTTAGACTGGAATAACTAGACGCTAGAAATGTGCACGCGATCACTGGCTTATTTCGCCAAACATAACTAATTTGAAATTCGAGTAAAAACGGAAACCATTGAATGTTAATCAGTTTATATACATTCGTGTTACAGTATTATATGCGTTGCGACCCACTTTTGTGAATTTCTAGTCCCAAATGTAAGCGATTTAGCTCCTTAGAGGTCTAAGGGTGAAGAAGTATATTGATTTCAATGAATTTTGATAACTTGAACAGCTAAATCAATGATATTTAATGTTTCATATACTAAACGTTTGCATGGGGCAGACCTTATAAAAGCTGAACAAATTCTAATGATTTTCTGATAATTATCATCTAGTGCATCATAAATGTTTCATAATTGAAAAAAATAATAAAAATATTTGACACTCTTGTCTGTCCGCTGCAGATTTAGCTGCTGTGGGCATATGTTTTGTTGCCTGACAACCTATCTTGTAAAAAAAACTATAGGCGAATCAAAATGTTTTATTTATTTAGTGTTTTGTAAATTTTGCAATATTTTCAGAATTACTTGAAAGAATTGAATTCGACGTTTCAATATCTTCTTTAATGGTGCATAATCCAATTCTTCAACATAAACTTGATCACAGTCTATCTTACAGGCCCTAAAATATATTCCATAATTATCTAGGTCATCCTGAAAATATGACATGACTGATACATGTTTTCCTTATTATATGTAGGTTTACCGACAAATTAATAACTTAAAAAGGTAATAATTTGTGAATGAAACACCCAGAATGCAGTAAATCAAATTGTTCATCCCGCATTGCCACAATGCTTCCCCCTTGGTAAGATTTAGATTTCTATTTTCTTAAACCAGTTAATCTATAAAACATCCATATCAGTTGAGGCTAAGTGTTGAAGACGTTAGCTCGCTTACCCAGAGGTCGCATGTTGGATCCCTGCTTTGGCCGAGAAAGTTCATCAGCATTTTCGAACGTGGTTTCTCCTTGTCAGTGGTACAGGACGGAGGGCCGAACAAAGACAGCTGTCTATACAAGGACATCATCGATCAAACCCCCATCCTTTCCACCTAATGGGTGTTAGTATGCATGCAAGAAAAAGAAGAGTAACCCATTTCCAAAGCTTGGTAATATGATTGGTCGAACAACACTATGGACAGGGGGTAATCACTTCAAAACCTACCTCATCATAGAAATCTGTACAAGTATCAGACAGAGAAATTATAGAAGAATTGTGTAAAATTATAGATACATATAAAAATAAAAAAATACGTCCAGGTAAAAAATTCTCCACTTTACTTCATTCCGATATACATTAAGTCATATAAGCTAGCTGTCTGCCCTCTATAGGCGTCTTCAGATATTAATAATGCATATAGATTATTCAAATACGATACATATATATATACATTCTTAGAACAATAGATTTCCATGACAATGGATTATAAATAATATTAAGTAACACACAACAAAAGTTTAAAAGTATATAGTACATAACGTGACATTAATCTACATAGTCTTCATGGTATAGTCAATATAAGAATAATTAGATCAATCAATGTTCATAGACCAATTAAGTAATCTGGCTGTAATAATTTACATATTCTTAATTAGACAATAGAACCATACAGAAGTGAAGAGATTAATTAGATGTCAATAGATCAATTATGTAATTATATATACATTTTCACAGAATACCAACCGGATTCTGACATAAAACTAGGTCCATCATCTGTCCTTGGACACATAATTATAAAGGTGTTTTATTCTTCCTCTTCGTCAGTGTCTCCAATGCCTCCATCACCTCGCTAATTTAGAAGAACCGTCCACCTGATTTAAGAAAAAAGAAAAAGAACTGAATAATTTCATTAGACCGGCTTGCTCCAACGACGCGCTTATGAACAAAATTAAAGATGTTAACGCTGCTTGGGCCCACACCATGAAACGGGAATTAAATAAACATTATACGGTCTTCTCATAAGGCTATGTCATAATTTGTCCTTTGGACGTTAATTGCAGAGCATGGATGTGTACATCATTATCAATATTCAGAATATTGTTATCTTCCATATAATAAAATAGCTGATAAAAAATGATGAGCAACCGGTCCAAATTTACCTCCATAATCTCTCTATCCTAAAAACACAAGCCAACAGTGAGGCTGATGTTCCCCGCCGAAATCCCAAAATAAATAGACTACACATATTAATTAATCCCACAATTATTTTTGTCAAAATCCCCGAACTATCAAACTATACACAACGTTTCATCACTCTCTTATCAGTTTCAAAATCCTTATTAGAAGGATAGTTATTGTGTTCAGCGTATCAACCAATCAAAGTGCTTATCGATCTGCTTACCCTGAGCAGAAAATGATCTTCTTTGAACTCCATCAAGGTATTCACCTAATAAACACCTACGCCAAGTGTGAAGTTTCTTACTCAATTAGAATTAGAGTTGTTGTGTTCCAAAGTCTCGACCAATCAAATTGCTTATCACTTTGCTTACACTAAGCAGAACATGCTCATATAGAACTTGGTCAGGGTATTGATGTAATGAAACTACACACCAAGTTTAAACACTCCTATTTATTTAAAACTAAAGTTATCGTGTCCCAAAGCAGCAACCAATCAAATTGCATATCTTTGCTTACCTGAAGCAGAAAATGGTCATCTTCGAGCTCCATCAAGGCATTAACCTAAAAAAAACACCTACACTAAGTTTGAACACCCTACCTCAATTACAGGGATAGTTATTGTGCTCATAAGTCACGACCAATCAAATTGCTTATCGCTTTGCTTACCCTAGGCAGAAAATGCTAATTATAGAACTTAGTCAGGGCGACAAGGTATTGATGTAATGAAACTATACGCCAAGTTTCATCACTCTCACTTATTTGGAACTAAAGTTATCGTATCCCAAAGCATCAACCAATCAAATTGCTTATCTCTGCTTTCCCTAAGCAGAAAATGCTCATTTCGAACCTCATCAAGGCATTGACGTAAAAAGGAGAATAAGCGTGTGTAAAAAAAATTGTGAAAAGCGGTATGGGGGGGGGGGCTTTAAATTTAGTGAGTGATACAATGAATTGAATGCTGTAAATGGGCACTCGGTGAGTAGGCGAATGGCTCACTAACCAGGCCATGGGTTCATTTCCAGTATTCGGCTTGTCCTTTGACCAAAACCAGGAGCGTGCTTTGATGTTTATATGTATCTCAAAATTGAGGTCTTAATTCCATTGGCAGCTCACTTAAAAGGTCCACTGACCGCTCAATGTCGTTCCCAGAGTCAGCCGCGGGACCGGAGGCCTCTGGGGCCATAAACCGTCCATTTTCTGCTATTTTTTCACATCTAAGCCCCGCCCATTCTGACCTCTGATTTGTCAATCTTTTTGGGTCGTTTCGTTTGTTGTAAAATGATCCTTGACTCAAAGTCAACTCGCTGACATAAAAACTTCACACATTCAAGTTTTTGTAAAGATCTATTTTTCTACGCGTGGGTATATTTCTAAGTGATTCGGTCATCCAGACACGTAAAATAATTACGCGTGGGTATATTTTTAATAGTTAGTGCAGGGGGACTGTGCCACATATGATTTACAAAAAGGACAAATACAACGACAAGACATCATACTCCGAAACAGCAAACAAAACAAACAATAATTCAAAAAAGAGTGAATGGATCCGGGGGCTAGCCGTAAGCGTCCACTGCGCTGTACAGTCCCGGGTCTGAAGCAACACAGACTTCACTCAAGATTGAACATATTTACTCGTACAAGAAAACGCAGAAACAACCCAACACAAAGAAGCAAAGAAAATGTAGACCGCCTCGGGAGGCAGTCGTCTGCTAACTGAATGGTGTGACGTAAATACGTTGTAATGTTATCAATGACGTCAATAGAATTTCTTAACAAAAAGGGCGATAATCAAGATTAAATAATGCTAAAAGCTATAAGTTTAAACAACCAATCAGAATTTTTAAGTTGTATAATTGCACAAAACATAATACTAAATACACCATACAAGCAATGCAAAACAGGAATGTAGAAGAAAGCATACAATGTAAGTGTATTTATGAAGTAATAAAATAATAACAATAAGGGCGATAATCCAAACATGGCTACGTAACTATACAAATTAAACTAACTTAAATTGGATAATTATCTAATATGTACTCGGTTATATACTTATAAGAAATGTTAAACTTGGTATATTGATGAAACGGAAGTTTCGAAATTTCTTTAAATATGCGTAACTGTGTACCACCTTTGGCAGTGCATTTCAAAAACAGGGATTTTATTCGGGAAAGAAACAGTTCTTTGTTGTTACATACGGTCAAAAATCGTAATGCCTGTGAATAGAAAACATTCTATAGTGTTGTATCTGGTATGTTACTATAAATTGACGGATATTTTACTACTTCAAAACCGAATTTGTCCGTTTTGTCGAAAATACCAACAGATGCAATTTTGGTGCCGGAATTTTCTTTATTTAATATTAGTTCAGGGGGATATATTTCACTTTTATATTTATTGAAATTTCCATTATCATTGATGGGTGTTATGTCATCAATGTAACGGAAGGTGTAGTTGAGACTTTTAGCTACTTTGTAATCTGTTTTTCTTTTATGGTCCTGAAAATAGAATTCATATTTATGTAAATGTGCATTTGCCATAAATGGGGCGGGGTCAGTTCCCATTGGTAAACCAATAGTTTGCTGTATTATCTGATCCCTAACCTCAAATATGGCATTGTCAATGAGAAAATGTATTATGTTTTGAAAGTTTTCTTTGTCAAAAATTACAGTTTCGGCATTGCGAGGTTTTATAATCCATCTAGCATCTTGAGAGTAAATGGCCATCAAGTTTCTGCCTTTTCCGAAAGCTCCATTAAAGGCTTTATCTACAAACCAATCCAAATTATTTTTAAGATCTGCATGTTGGAGCATAGTATACAAAGTAGAAAAATCGAACGTTTCTATTGTTTTTGCATTATCTTTATTATTGATTTTATCTATAGTCTCTACTATAGGTTTATTTTTATCAATAATGAAAAAACTATTAATACCAGTGTAATTTCGAAGTGTTTTGCACCAAATTGCATGTTGGGTTTGGCATAATGTAAGGCCTTTGGTGATTGTCTGCGCTAGAGGTTTTGTCTGGCAAACACTGGAGGATATTATATATCTAAATTTTACTGGGTTTTTATGAAATTTGGGTATCGAATAAATGTACGGTAGTGCTTCTACTTTCACATTGTCTTTAATATTATTACTCCTGTTAAAAGAGTATTGGTTGTGCAAGATATCTTGTTTAGTTAAATCCGTAATGCATTTATAAGTGTCATTATTTGTGTTGGGCCAGAGTCCAACTTCAGTCAGAATATTTTTAATATAGTACTTTTTACAGATAAAGGCAATGTTATTACTGGCCTTATCGACAGGTGTTAGAACAAATCTCTCTTGGAGAGTGGTAAGACACTCAACTGCAGATGCATTTTTTAGAACCTCTGGTGGCGGGTGTCTTGGTTTAAGTTTGATATATTTGATTCTTTTTGACAAGAGATCAAACACAGTATTTTTCCACTCTCCAAAAGACTCAAGAGGTGCACGAAATTTATCAGACCAGGCTACAATGCATTTTCTAATTTGGGATTTGAGATCATTATGTAATTTTTTAAAATTAGTCCTATTTGGCTGTTCCCGAAATTGTGGTCCCAATCTGGAGAGATTTCTAAGATTTTTATCTTCGATAATGTCAAAGTTTCCTGTCAGTATATGGTCATGAAATGTATCTTTAAAGGGAGAGATGGTGCATTGACATGTAGTATTATCGTAATTTTCAATAAATTCTTGTACGTTTAGGTTTTCGATAGTTTCATGGTAGTTAAATATTTTATTATGGATAGGAGGTAAAACTTTGTATACGACTGTAGGTGAAATTTTGGGAATAGTACCTGGTATAGATTTTATAACTGAACGGTCTCTGAAGATTCTATTCAGTCCAATGTCTTGTATATGTTTATCCGTGAAAAGGATTTTACATAGCACATCAGGTTTTTTCTTATGCACTTTATGAGGCTGTATCGAATAATTGGGTGAAAATTTACTGTTTATCAAATCGGTAATAACATCGTAGTATTGAGGAAGAAAGCGTTCATTAAATTGATTAGAATGGATGATGTCCTGTATGAGGACACCGAGTTTTTTAGCTGTAGATTTTTTCAAAGTGTGTACAATTTGTCGGGCTAAGTTAAGTGATTCGGCCATCCAGGCACGTAAAATAAATACATGTCACGTGATTCGTCTATTTCGGGAAAATGGCTACCCTGAGTCACCAGAGAATTTTCATGACCGCTGGAATTCAAACAGAATACTAGGAATAGTTAACTTTGACGAAAACCGCATGGTATAAACCCGCTTTATTGGTCAGTGGACTTTTAGACTACACGTACCTCTGATTATGCACACTTTTGCCTGCAATGAAGCTTCCAACACCTTTGTTGACTAGCATGAATTTAGCTACTTTTACTTTCTCTGGTAAACCCCAGTCTTTAATAGCTGACGTGAACGCTTCCAACACTGATTCAACTTTATTCTTTGTATTTACAAGAACTACTGACAATCTTGAATACCCATCAATCATATCATGAATGATGAACTTCCAACTACAAAATAAATTATAGAGGATACTGTACCATTTCATAGAACAATGTCAGGATGAATAAAAATAGTACTAGGATCGGTTGTTCAAAACTAATTTATTTTAACGATCGGATGAAAATTGTGACCTCTAGAGGGACCACAAGCTAAGCACGCGATTTTTCATACGTTCAGGGGCAATAATTCAGGAAATTACGATCAGATATGCAAAAGATAGTAAGCTGGCACTGCCAGGCAGGATACGCCCACATTTTCGAGACATGGATAGAGAACAAGCAAAACCGAAAGTGATATTTCCTACAATCAAAGGCTATAATTCATTAAATTACAATTTGATATGCGCAAATATCGAAAAGAATCAAGATCTTTAGGTCATAAACATGCATTTCAACTTTCAACAGAATCGAATTAAAATTGTGACCTATACTGGGTCCACAACCTTGATATACCATATTTTAACACTATTAGCGTACAAACGGCGGCCATTTTGTCTGGCAATTATGGTCCGATTTCCTTGAAATTCAAACTCAGCCTTCCGTATGGTGTAACAGTGATAGAGTCAAGCGGTTTTTTAAATCGGAAAATAATCGGGACCTCCAGAGGGACCATAGGCAATTTTTCGGACAATCAGGGGCTATAATTCAGGAAGTTATAATCTGATATGTGCAAATAACAAAAGGAACCAAGATCTTTGTGTTATAACCATGCATTTCAAGTTTCATCAAAATTGAATCAAAATTGTGACCTATACTGGGTCCACAATCTTGATATACCATTTTATAACAGTATTCGCGTACACGCGGAGGCCATTTTGTATGGCAATTTTGTTCCGAATGTTACCGAAATTCGAAATCAGCCTTCCTTAGGGTGTAACGGTGATATAATCAAACGATTTTTTAAATCGGATAATAATTGTGACCTCCAGAGGGACCACAAGCTAAACAAAGGCGATTTTGCGTATAATCAGGGGCCATAATTCAGAAAGTTACGATCCGATATGCGCAAATATCGAAAGGAACCAAGATCTTTGGGTTATAGACATGCATGTCAAGTTTCATCGAAATCGGTTCAAAATTGTGACCTCTATAGGGTCCACAAGCTAAAAACATGATTTTTCGTACAATCAGGGGCCATAATCCATGAAGTTTTGATCCGATACATGCCAATATCGAAAGCAGCCGAGATCTTTTGGGGATAAACCTATATATCAAGTTTCGTCAAAATCCGACAAGAATTGTGACCTGTAGAGAGTCCACAAACAATTGTGGACGGACGGACGGACGTCCGGACGGACGGACGGACAGACGGACAGGGGCGACGACATAATACGTCCACATGAAAATGTGGGCGTATAAAAATATCGAAAGGAGCCAAGTTATAAACATGCATTTTATTATATTCACACGTCGGTCCATATTTATTCCCGAATTAATGTCCGTCAATGACTATTAAAACTGGTTCGAGGAACAGTGTGTTTGTCTGAGTAAGCGTCACACTTTTATTCGGGTAACAATTACCCCCAGAACCGTATCACCGTCGCCAATCTTTGTTTCCCGTAAAATGGTCACGGACCTGAGGGTTTTGACCGGATTATTTGCCGAACACGATAACCCTGCTTCCAACTGGGCTAGAATGTTGAAATTGGGTGAATATGTTTATTGAGGGAAATTTGTTTATCAGGAGAATGCCTTTGTGGATTTCGATGACTAAGCAGATAAGACATTTGATTGGTCGATGTTTCAGTACTAGATAGCTTTGGTCGTGTGTGAGAGTAATGTTTCATTACATTTTACATTAATACATTGACTAATGTACAAATCATACATTACATGAATACATTGACTAATCTCAATAATAAGCACTTTCTGCTCAGCTTAAAGATGCATTATGTAAGTGCTAAGTCTGCCTAGTGCACGTCTTTCGATTGGCCTAACGTGTTATATAAACTACTATTTAGACAATTATGTCCATGACAAGCCTATAATCAACTCTCTAAACGGTAGAATTGTCGCGATTCTGTGAAAAAAAGAACGCCATTTAATAATTACATTTTAAAATGAACATCCAATAGTGTTTTTTACAGTAAAAATGGTACAGGACAATTGCGACTATATTGTGTAAACTTTAAAGACTGGAAACCTCGCTCCGAAGCGAGTAATTTTACTATAAATTGTCAATATATTCATTTCTAAATTTTAAATTTTGTAGTATCCATGTATAGAGGAATATTTTGTTTGTATTAAAGATGCATTATGTAAGGTTTCTACAAGCAGCAAGCGGTCATCGTTATATAGTTATTAATGTTGAAAATTTCAAACTAATTCAGTCATAAATTATAGTTTAAAGCTACATCCTCCATTAGATTTTAACTCAATTGTATTAGATATATTCGTATCCTTTATAATGATATCAAATATGTTGTGTGATTAATAACTGTTTTACTACGCCATAGTTATAAAAAATAACCACTTAGGAAACGGTTTAACAAAAAACTCCCCCAAAAATGGTTGCTGGGGAGGCGCTACCCCGCCGCACTCAACTCGCGAGCTGACAGCCACAGAGAAGCGATGGGGCGCCTCTCCGACTGCGATAAAATCAACCAAAAAAAAGGGTGCACCAAGAGGGGAAGGCCTCCGCGGGGCGGCCAGAGCAGCGAGGCTTGAACCAACATTCCCCTCCTCAAGTGCCCCGTTCTCTCGAGCAAGTCAGCCAACGACAACCAGCTTCGCTTCTTCAGACAGGACCCTAGCGGGAGGGGGTCATCGACGTGTTCAAAGGATAATGGTTACGAATAGTTACATCTATACTGGTATGTCACTTCCAATTTGTGTTTTGCATACACAATTTGATGCAAGACAGTGTCAGCAGGTTCCATCCTGTGAAACTTTGGGAAAACATAGAGCCGTGTATCAAGAAAATGTGAAACTAATTTAGGTGTAGTTGTCTCCCTTTCCACATCGAAAGTCACCAAACACGACCCATATCAATAGTAGCAGCTAAACGACTTTCCGACCCGATCGTCAAGCCACTTTCTCGCACAAAACACCCTTTAAAAGCTGACGTGGAGTTTGACACCTCGTGCTAGCATTTAAAGACAATGTACTGCCACCATTAAAATGTTAAACGAAAGTAGTGAACTTTAGCATCGAGTCGGCACTATATTTGGTTCTATTTTTATCGACTTCTGTTGATATTATTTGATATAAAAAAAGACTCGATGGGTTGTCTCTATATGTTACGATACGCGCATGAATCCTGTTATTTGGAACCCTTGCCAGGTGTAAATTCCTGGTCCTAATTGCGTATCCGTATCGACTTTGCGTGTGACGTCATCAATGTGTGTGTATGTCTCATACGTTAAACAGCAAATCTGTAAATGATGTAATTCTATGGAAAAGAGGCATAAACTTTAGGATATATTAGTGAAACCAAAAAAATCAAAGTCGGACATTTTTAACAAGATTCCTACACATTATATTTTTTTAATAGTTCAAGGACACTCCAGTGACTTCACTCCCCCAGTTTTTTGTAGGACGTTAGGCCCCATTTCATTAATCTTGTTGGATGTACAATAGGCTGGTTATATTTACCTTACAAGAATATGATACGACTTCTTATGTGAGCAGTTTTAACACAGCTAACGTTTGTATTAGCCTGTGCATTAGATTTTATTTTGGAAACAAATAATAATGTTTTTATTGTTGTTGGGTGTTTTTGGGGGGTGGGGGATTTTTTTAACGAATTCCAACTACCAAGGCTTTGTTTATGTACACGTCAACGCGTGCACGTTACCTCGGTGATTCGTTCCATCCAATAACAGTAAATCACCTGTCTCCAAATCCACTTATAGCTGAACCGAATTGATACACACTGAAGCGTGTTTTCATACTGATAATAACGTTATCAATTTATATTGAAAATCATCTGTATTCAATATCCACTAGTCTGATACATTTATCAAAGGATGATTTACCTGTCTCGATATATAATATATATTATATTATCTATATTGTAGATTGTTGATAACATATACATAGATATACCACACTTATATAACATACTAATATCCAAAAGAAAGTATACACACTAAAAATATGTCTAAGTTTTGTTTAGATTTGTTAAGATTACAAGCAATTGATAAAACGTTACTGAGCTTGTCTTTTGCATCCAAACGCAACATTTCTAAGCAACAAAAGGTGAAACAAATTGAAATTGTATACCCAAATACCGCATATAAAGGAAAAGCGACTTTGGTTGATGCGGCACGAAATGCACAGTGTATTCATGTACTTTCTTTTGGACATCAGTATATGAAAAGTAAAAAGATTACTATATACTCCTGGGTATTAAATACACAAAAAATTAACAGTTTTTGAAAACAAATACACATTTTTGTGGATTAATAGCCCTTTCGTTTTTTTTATTTAGCTCTCCGGATAATCAACATTTTGGTAATTGATTATCTGAAGAGCTTAATAAAATAAACGAAAGTGCTAGTAATCGGCAAAAACTGTAGTTCTTTTTTCAACAACTGTTAGTTTTTGTATTACAACTGTATCGTCTCACAAAACACACACACACAGACACCTTCTTTCCTGCAGTGACCAGGTTAATAAAGAAGGACATAGGCCATGCAGTGTTCTATACTTGACAATATGTTGTAACTGGATGCATAGATAACACATATTATGTAAATAAAAAAGTGCTCATCATTGACATTAGTGACGATGTACTTTATGATAGATTTCAGACGCTGTATATATAAAGAGAAAACTTGGGTTTAACGTTCACTCGACACAAATTAGGTAATTTTGGAACTAATGTTATATATAAATGAATTATTATTAATAATCGTTTTCTATAGCGCTGAACATTCAGTCAGTCTGACTGCTCTGTGTCGCTTTACAATGTAGATATGATTATATTTGTTAAAAAACATGTATATACAAATGAACAAAGGAATAGTCAAGTTACAGCAAAGAAATGGAAAGTGGGGCATTTAAATTATTATTCAAAAGATTGGATAAAAACAGGGGTTTTAGACGTCGTTTCAATATAGCCAAGTTTGGACTATTTTAGACTTCCAGAGGCAATGTGTTCCATTCTGTTGGTGCCGCGTACGCAAATGCTCTCTCAGCAAATTTTGACTTCTTGTATTGAATGAAATGGGGTTTAACGCCCTACGCTTCTGCACCTTACCTGGGCTAATTGAAGACGGGTAGATTATATTTGTATGTTACTAAGTGAGTAAGACGTTGGCGTCCCAACCTGGAGGTCCCATGTTCGATCATGGTGTTGGTCGAGAAGGTTATAGGGATGTATCCGGCGCGGTTTCTCCCAGTCTGGCGTAAACAAACCCCTGACATATAAAACATGCCTGGCAAGGAGATATCAAACGGAAGTGACACATTACATTACTGTGTCTGCTTTCTTACCATACTCACGGGGGTTTGGAAGGCCGAATGGTTAACGCTGTATCATAAAGCCTGCCATTGAGTCAACTAGCGTGGTTTCGAATCCCCGGTTGTACGTGGCGAGGAGTAGGGTCGCCTTTCCAGACTATTGGGTTTTCTCCGGGTCGTCCGGTTTCCTCCCACTGCCAAAGACCCCTACGCGTAAGCGAATTATTGGAAATGACCAAGTGTGTGTCCAGTGGACTTTAAACACCATCTCTCTAACCTCTCTCTCGCTCTCTCTCTCTCTCTCTCTGGTATATTTAACCATTCGGCCATCAAACCCCCCTTGATAATGGGACCTCGATTTTTCGCCCCATCCGAACAACTAGTCGCTACAACAAATGGAAATGCAACCCTCACCAAATAGATGTATACAGACAAAACATCTGGTAAATAAAGATCGCTGCATTTAAAGCTTAAAAACACCAGCAAAATTGCGATTGGTAATCCTTTTCTCGAAGACAGTAATAATATAGGTAACTTGGCCCTTTAAATATAAATATATTTTAATATTAAGTAAGATTTGTTCCCACGGTATGTTTATGACCAACGGGTTGACAGAGTCAGTGGTATTTTAGCGAGACCAGTCTGCAGTGACATTTAATATGCTACTTATCAATCTCAACCTGTTACACGTCGTCTTATGATTTTTATCTCTCTCTGGTATACGGGGCGGAGTTTTCCCACAGTTACAGGTAAAATCTGGCACGCGCACATGTTGACATACCTGACGACATACCTTGAAATTGACATGGGCTACAGCACGAGATGGGGTGACGCCACTTGTGACGGCGCAAACAGCCAATTGTAGTCGTACATAACACTACTTACATTTGCATATTTTAATTCAAATTAAATAATACGAACTATATATATATGTATTACATAATAGCCTACATAATAGGAACTATATATATAGTAGCCTGCATAATTATAATGTATTACTTTGAATATATCTCTGATCCAATAAAAAGACGGTACCAGGTTCAATCATTATCCAACCAGGTGTAGAATGAGGTGTATCTAGTACAACGGATGGGACCAAGCACCAAGGTCCCGTTCGAGAATACCACTGAAATATGAAACTATAGAAGCTGTAGCACCGCTGTGCTGGTAAGCCTTTCAACGGAAATGAAGACGAACATGAGGGAAATTTTACCTCGACAGTGGCACTACCGCCTCCTCTTATATCGAATTGCAACTGTCAATGGATTTTTCACGTGCACGTCAATTTGTATACTGGACCTAGTAGTTTCGTCCGATCCGAACCACTAGACAACTGCCCTTGTCGGGTCCCCCATCCTGCATTACTGACAACGGGGAGCCACGCCGGAAAATGTGGATGAACTCGAACATCCGACCCCCTTTGCCAATAGCTCAATGAGTATCGATGTCTATATACAAAACTTTGCTTTATTTTGGAATTCACAGTTCAGGGGATCTCTGATTATTGTCTATTCCAAACGACTAGGCATTATCCATCTTTGTTACTCTACATGTATATTAATATAATGGCACATTACTCGTGGACCGTGGGAGGTAATGACGGTGATTTAAAATGGTATTTGCTGACCCTGTTGATAGGAACAACAGAACAAAAATTGAAAAAAAACAAAAAAAACGTGCATATATTTTGCGTGCACATAAAACGATTTCCGAGCATTACGCATCGGCAATAATTGTGTGTAATGTGCTTAACGTATTACCAGCACCCTACTGAACGAACAGTGTTCGCAGTCGTACGAACATTTTGTTCTAACCGTATATTTTATGTAAGTACAATCTATCAAGACGTCGAAACGTGTCACAATAAACTCCAGTCTGTATATCTAAGAGATAACCATCAATCCAACCTTCACATCACATAGTCAATGTGTTTTGTGAATAATTAAATATTTTTATGATATCTTAAATCTGTTACATTGGCCTTCTTGTCATTCAAACGTCTCCAAAAGAGTCAAAAGTCAGATTTAAGGGCATCTACGAGTCGTGGGAAAGCCACACTTTGAATTTTATTATGAGCTAGGTGTCTTATATATATATATTTATATCTACCTGTTTATCATGATGTATATATATATATGTATATATCTCTTTATCTACCTTTATCTATTTGATATACATGTATAATATATACACTCTCTCCCACCAGCTATCATATTAGTTTATGTTTGAAATAACCTTTTTTGTTGACACTGTTTTGTTTCTATCACATGAATGTATTTCTGGCCTAGTTGTGTGTGTGTGGGGGGGGGGGGTGTCGCTATCTTTTTTTAAAATTCGGGGGTGGGGGTGGTTAGATCATATTGGGACTAATATTATATTGTACTATTTTATTTCAATAATTTGCTTGCGCGTAGACGCCACTTTAATAATGAATAACATGTCTTATGGTCACTAAACCATTCGAACACCCACACTAATTGAAATATTTGTATTATTGTACCACTTACCCTAACCCTGGTCATAAAACAAATCATATTTAATGTTTGTATTATTTTATAATAATACTATTGTGTCAATTTGTATCGCCGAAAATTATAAATTACAATACGCGGTACCAAAAAGTCAAAGTAAACACAATGGTTGGAACCAAAAAAGCAATGTGCACGCAATGGACGGTACCAAATAGTCAAAGTAAACGCAATGGACGGTACCATTTTGTCACAGTGAACACAATGGACAGTCCCATCCAGTCACAGTAAACGCAATGGACGGTATCAAGTTGTGAAAGTAAATACAATGGGCGGTACCATTTAGTCACAGTAAACACACTGGACGGCACCATTTAGTCACAGTAAACACAGTGGACGGTACCGTTTAGTAACAGTGAACAGAATGGACGGTATCATTTAGTCACAGTTAACACAGTGGACGGCACCGTTTAGTCACAGTAAACACGGTGTATGGTACCATTTAGTCACAGTTAACACAGTGGACGGTACCGTTTAGTAACAGTGAACAGAATGGACGGTATCATTTAGTCACAGTTAACACAGTGGACGGCACCGTTTAGTCACAGTAAACACGGTGTATGGTACCATTTAGTCACAGTTAACACAGTGGACGGCACCGTTTAGTCACAGTAAACACGGTGTATGGTACCATTTAGTCACAGTTAACACAGTGGACGGCACCGTTTAGTCACAGTAAACACGGTGTATGGTACCATTTAGTCACAGTTAACACAGTGGACGGCACCGTTTAGTCACAGTAAACACGGTGTATGGTACCATTTAGTCACAGTTAACACAGTGGACGGCACCGTTTAGTCACAGTAAACACGGTGTATGGTACCATTTAGTCACAGTTAACACAGTGGACGGCACCGTTTAGTCACAGTAAACACGGTGTATGGTACCATTTAGTCACAGTTAACACAGTGGACGGCACCGTTTAGTCACAGTAAACACGGTGTATGGTACCATTTAGTCACAGTTAACACAGTGGACGGCACCGTTTAGTCACAGTAAACACAATGGACGAAACCAAGCAGTCAAACATATCATAAACGTCGGAACAATGAGCATTGGACAAATTAACCAGTTAATCATGCTCAATTTCACCGAGGGGCTTTTTTTTATTACACTATTAAAATTAAAAATATAAATCCACAAGCATATTACATGTTCCTTTACTACTGGGCTGTTACCGTGATGTTTCTGGGCACCCTTCTGGGAGGATGTGTGAACTAGGCTGATCCGAACACTGTAATGGGTAGATGCCGTCACTATACTGGACATATTCATTGCACTGCTCTGGACAGATTCCCAGCATTTTTCCGCGGAAGACACATACACTCTTCAGGACAATTTGTAATTTTGTCTAGATATGTTGCTTCAAATTTTGTTATATTGTATTAGCTGTTTCCGCTAGTATGTGTATAGTTTATTTATCTGCCCAGTTACTAAATGTCACTCAATCGTCATCGGGACACATATAGTGTGCACTGATAACATATAAACAGAATTCCAGGAATCTTCATTATTTTGTGTGTGGAGTAATCAGCTGAACAGATATTGTTTGTGTATAGCATAAAGCTCAACCGGGGTGGATGGGAGGGGGGGGGCTAGTGGACTGTCCCTCATTGATATCACAGATTGTCTGACCAGATTGGGGTGTAGAACGATTCTACATCATCTTTTATACGGTGGTCAGATCATTTCTACGACTCCTTCCTCGTTAACGCCATCACAGATTGTTGACGCAGATTGGAGAGGAGGTCTGACTAATCTATCACGTCTGTTATTCGGTGGTCAAATCATTGAGCAGCTATCCCTAATGTATCAGATCTATTCTGTAGAATGAAACTCAACCTCAGAGAAAATCCCCTTTCTGCATTAAACAATTTGCCGGTTTGTTTGACAATTGTAAAGAAACGCAACATGAAAGAGTTTCAAACAAAAAATCATTAATGAGCTGAGACGTGTGGGATCTGTAGAGGAACCCGGCATGAAAAGACTTTTCTTTTACAAATTTGTAAGAGTATGGGATACATATAATAATGACCAGTGAGTGGCCACGGGTTTAAGATTATATCTATATACACCAGACAATTATCTGGTGTTGTTTGACCACTGTCCGGGTCTCGGGTTACCTGTGGTCAGTCTGGGCGACTAGTGAAGATATTATTGATGTCGCATCACGTCTAGTGGTAATTCTGTCTGGTCAATAGATATTATTAGTTATATTCATCCAGATCATCACGTTCGCTAAGATTACCTGAGAATCTTAACCCCTCTATTGTTCTCTTATCTCGTTTTACCCACCGGGCTATTGTCAAGCATGATATACGGTGTTTTAATTTGACCACGAAGGGACAGTACACCGTGGGAACGCGCCATACACCACGCTTAAATAAACAGTTTCATATGATACCATAATTTATGAAATTTACTTCAACTTTCTAAGATTGTTGTTCCGAATATGTTTTTGAAATAAATGGCTGAAATAGCAATATTTCTCATTCATAGCATCACGTATCTTCAACTGCCGTCCTTTTATAAATTGATTAATAACGCAAAATGAATAGTTCCGATTGTATACATATATATATATAAGTAAATTAATTGTAATTAGATTTTTTTTATGAAGGGAGAGGTTCCCCAATCCCATTGTTTGTATCCGATTCTTTAAAAAAAATGTAAGCTATGTGAACTCCTCAAATGCCAAGTTGACATCGGTGTTTCCGAACGAATAAGCATAAGCCTGTCTCGTGCATGACACCTATCACGACTTAGCCAGAGATCAGAAAGATTTATGTTCATGGTTCGGTGGATCTTGTACAAACTATCCGGAGCCATTGTGAATAAGGGAGCAAGCCTCTTGCTCGCTAGTCTGAAGGTCGCGGATTCGATCCCGGTGTTAGCCGAGAAAGTTCATCGGATTTTCCGGCGTGGTGTCCTTTTATCAGTGATGCAGAATCGAGGGCCTGGCAAGGCCATATGACTAGGCGTTCGGATGGCACGAAGAACCGAGGTCCCTTGTACACATTGACGTACACGTAAAAGATCCCTTGGCAGTCAGAATTCGATATAAGAGTATAGGCCTGACAAGGACAGCTGTCTAGACGTTCGGATTGAATATACTTTGATATTCTTATAGGTTTTATGATGCTAGTCGGACGTGCTGTATATTCTGGGCCCCATTTTTCGAAATCTTAACTAAAGTAAAAATCCAAATTTTAGTAGATATTTCAATTTTGATTGGCTAGGAATAAAAATCAATCTAATATTATCTATGAACTTACTAAAATTTGGATATTATCTTAAGTTAAAATTTCGTGAAACAGGCCCAGAGTATCGTGGATAATCACAGCGTGTATTCGATACGAATGATGCTCACTTTATAACGACGGGAAGATTTACCCAATACCACCCAATACTACCCCATTAATGTAAAAAACTGACAGAATAATTGATTATTTTTTTTGAAAAATGGGTTAATTCGCGGAATCAGCCTGATTTGTACACTAATATCAATACTATGAATATATAACATTCGCTTTCTCCACAAGGGTTGTGCGCTACAGTAGGTGTTGGTATTTATGTGATGTTTTAGCGCATTCTGAAAATGAATGGGTTTACGTCATATGCGATAATTTATTCCGTTCATGTGTGATTATAAGATATAAAGAAAAGTGATAAATAAATATTAAAATTATATCACACCTTATTTGTCATATTTAATCTTTTTTAATATTTACTCAATTCATAAAAAAAAACACAAAACATTAATACCCCGACTCTGGTGACATTAATGTCATAAGAGTCGGGGTGTACATTTTCTTTTTATTTGCCCACTTGTGAATCTCTTATTCAGGACAAATGAATTGAAACGGGTGTTAAAAACCTTACTTTTTGGTTTCTGACACTGGTGGTCTAGAGTGTCGCGCTTCGATCTATAGCTGACCAGTCACGTTTGGCTTGCGGTCGTGTTTTCGATCCCTGGTTTAGAGTATGCGGTTTGGGGATAGGGACGTCTTCTCAACTTCGTGGGTTTAGTCCGGTTCCCTACCACAGGAAAGTCCCCTGTGCGTCAGCTAAGCATACTAACAAAAAACCCACTTGTCTGCGATATCACCCTCGTTGGAAGCGGATGTAAAACACTAATAGAAGAAGAAAACACTAGGGTAATGGATTCCTTCGGTACCAATGGCTACGACCAAATTTGTATTACCAGTAGTAGCGTCCATGAACCACTTTATTTCCACGGCACCTGATTGACCCATAAATTTATTTTGCGACCCATATACATAAAGCCAATTACAACATTCTTTCTGTATAATAATATAGCAATGTCGTATTACGATACCGAGTTCAACGCTATGACCAGGCCCGTAGCAAGGGGGGGGGGCAGAGGGGGGGGGGGGGCAACTGCCCTCCCAATACTAAGTCTTGCCCCCTCAATATTCTACGCTTCAATTGGCCATTTTACCGCAAATACCAGTAGCTGCGAAAAAATTGACGCGGATGCCCATTGCCCATGCTAGTTTGCCCTCCCGAAAACATCTTTGACCCCCCCACCCCACCCAACTTCCTGGCTACGGGCCAAGTTGTGGCATCTATTTTTCTCAAATCTAATGTAGTAAAGACCCTACAACATGAGAAGAAATGAAATGTTGTTTAACGTCCTACTTGTCTGCCTCGACTAGACTACTGAAGACGGACATGCATCATACAGTGTGCTATGAGGGAAATTTTGCTCGGACAGCAGCGGTACGACCTACTCTTATATCGGTTTTTCGTCTCATCTGAACTTCCAGAGAGCTGTGCCTGTCAGGCCCTCAATCCTGCACCACTGACAAGGAAACCCCACGCTAGAAAATCCCAATGAACATCTTACTCGCTTTCTTAAAACTTTTAATATTACACTAATCCATACAGTGTGCTATGACAAAAGGTTTCATCGAGTCTTCGTCCTCCACCACTGGCAAGGAGAACCCGCGGTGTGAAAAATTGTCTCCACAAATATCCCAGGATCACACACGGGACCTCATGGCGCGTAAATCAGCACCGTGCACACTCAACCATCGTGATTTCTATTTTGGGAAAACGATTTACTGTTGTGACCTCACTCAGACGGTGCAGAACGGAGGGCCTGGCTAGGACAGCTGTTTAGTCTTTCGGGTGGGATGAAAAACCGAGGTCCCATGTACACATTGGCGTGTACGTAAAAGATCCCTTGGCAGTCGGAATTCGATATAAGAGTAGACCGTAGCGCCGCTGCCCGGGCAAACTTTCCCTCATTGCACAAGGTATGGCGTCTGTCCGTCTTCCATAAGACCAGGTTAGGTGCAGAAGAGTAGGACGTTAAACCCCATTTCATTTCATTTCTCACTCAGACGTGTCACCGAGTGTACTTTTATCACCGATAACACCTTCATTTTTATAGACAAAACAACAAATCTGCTTTTTGTGGTTTTTTGGAGCCTTGTCACATAAAAATGAAATTTATTTATTAGCACGTATAAACAGTTTATCGGCATCATCTGAACTTACAGAGTATATTACCTTTTTATATAAATTCCTAGTGGTTGACAATTTTTAAATATTTATCCGTTGTCTTGGTTTTATGTTGTTCTACAATACCAAACTGTTTCATTTAGGGAAAAAAAAGAAAACAGAGAGTAAATGTGGGCCATGAAGCACGGAAAAAAAATGCCACACAAAAGCAACCAAACATTTTTTTAGCCAGCTCCAAGAAGGGTTTTTGTAGTAGCAATGTGTATTTAGGGTTATATGAATACTCTACATTGTAAATGTCAAACACACAGATCAGAATGATTTCAACTGATCTGATGGTTTATTTTTCTTCTACCTATTTAACAGATAGATATCAGACACTATAACGCTTGTTACATTTAAAGGGACATTATTAAAGATTAGATAAAGAGCTGGCAGTTCTCGCTATAATAGTTAACATAGATAATGAAAAAAAAATGTTGAAAATTCCAAGTTAAATTTCTTCTCCATGAACAAAAGTTTAACGTAAAAATAGACAATCGAGACCCTGTTGTAATAATTTTTTTTACGTTAAATTATTAAATTTTTCTTTTCGTGCACGTGTCGGTTAAGTGTCATCCATACTTCATATAGGTTGCGTCACTAGTAAATATCACAGGCTAACGATGGCATCCAGCGTTGATTATGGTCTTGATTAGTAAATCAATGACCAATTAATAGTTTAGAATAATTTTAGGCCTAACGAAAGATCTGCAATAGGCATATTTAGCTCGTGCATAATGTATGTTTAATGAAATTGGGGTGGGATAGGGCGGAGGGATTAATGGATGGATTGAGGTAGGGAGGGGATGTTACAGGTATACAATCTGCACATACCAGGGTAATGAAGACGTTAAACACCCATTTCATATCTACCTTTTTATACATCCATGTGTTGGTTTAAACATTTTTTATTCATAAAATATAACATTACAATTTTATCAAATATATCATTACAATTTTATCAAATATAACATTACGATTTTATCAAATATAACATTACAATTTTATCAAATATAACATTACAATTTCATCAAATATAACATTACAAAACGTTTTGTTAGTTTTCAAAAATCATAAACTATTTGGAATATATTTTTGTTTACATCGCCACCAAGATCATTGTTACCTTAAAGTAAACCAATGATAAACCGCTGGTCATATGGCAGTGTATTAATGGTTGTATTTCTAATAGATGAGTAGTTATTACAGTAGAGAAACATGTTCGGAAGTCTTTATTTGATGGCAAGGTGAGCACTTAGGTTATCTTTGTTATCCATAAAGAAATTTATTGAAGTTCAAATTACTCTTGTTGTTACGAATCTTGCAGCGGGGGGGGGGTGAGAGAGAGAGAGAGAGAGAGAGAGAGAGAGAGAGAGAGAGAGAGAGAGAGAGAGAGAGAGAGAGAGAAAAATGGGTTTAAAGTCTACTCGACAGAAACTAGCTCATTTCGGGACTAACATTAACATGTGGTTTAATTTTATTTCAATAAGTTGCTTGTGTCTTGGGGTCTTTAACAGTGGGAGGAAACCGGAGGACCCGGAGAAAACCCATGAGGTTGGACAGGCGACCCTACTCCTTGCCACGTACAACCGGACGAATCTTGCAGTGAAATAGTTGGTACTGATGTCCGCCAAAAATTAATATTATGGGATTTTAAACTGACCGAGAATAATATACATCTCTCGCTTAAAATGTAAATATATTTGGGGTGTCCTTTATTCTTCCAGGTAAAATATTCAGGTGTTGACGTTAAATAATTACTGCATGGTTTATTTTTGCCTCGTCTCTCCTTCTTACTACTAAACTCTTTTGGAAACCCGTACAATATTAATACTTTCAACATGCCTTTACCAAAGCGTTGGAATTTTGGAAATTGATTCAAAATCAATACCTTAAGTACTGGTACTTAGAATAAGGCTATTATTTATTTTCTGGATCTGTCAAGTCAGCAAGAATGTTATTAATATTGTCACTTTAAGTAAACATATTAATAGAGCGTTGGTGGTTTGGGAATTCGTTCAAAAGCAATACCTCCAGGCGAACTATTCCTCAAGTGTTAGAGAGTTGATTATGGTTGGGATAAGTTAAATAATGTCTAATTAATATTGTAGATAACATTTCAGGCCTCAAGAAAGTCAAAAAATAAATCCGAATTAAATTGTCTATATTTTGTTTAGTTTGCTCTAGGCTGCAAGTGGATATAAGTAAACTCTACCACGTGCCTTGGTTACAATGCAAAATATAGAACCATTGTTAAACTATAAATCCATTGTTGTGACGATTATTTGTGTTCCCCTTTTCCGCCATAATCTGGACTACCTTATTAAGTATAATCCGGACCACCTTGACGACCATATACCCGCCTTATTAAAGTTCCATTTAACATACCATATATTTGAATACATCTAAGAGTGAGGGATGATTGAGTTCCATTGTTAACGAGCTCACGCGACACGAACCATCTCTCTACCATGCGCAACGTTCAACAAATCGTTTAAAAGTCAGTAGATTATCATTCCTATAGAATGTCACTGGTCAAATGTTTGACCACAAAATGACCCGTTGACCGCCATCTTTTATTCGCGTACTTTACAGGTAGCCTAATTACCCTATACAGGTGGGAGCATGCCCTACACGTGTCATAGTCTTAATCCTATTGTTCACTTTGCATTCTTGAGCACATCACCCAAGACGTCAACCCGAATAATTCATTAAAACATGCCGTTTGTTGATTGATACAGTGCGATATAAAAAAGATAAGATTTCCCTACGATTAACTTTTCAATTTGTTTTTATGACATTTCGTGGTATTGTAATACAGATCGTCATGATCTGTACGAAAAAAAAGAATCGCGGTATTTATTCGTCCTCACAACATTTACATCCGATCATTTTGCTATTTATTTATTTTCGCTTGACATGAGCCTCTTCAATAAAACTTATTGTAACCCGATATTGGGACCCTTTGTTCGACAATATTTTGTATCGCACAAGAATTTTGTCAATTTCAATGTTATATATTTTTAAATATGATTTTAAAGTCATGTGAAAGTTGAAAACATATTTCTTTTATTAAATTCACGTTTTTCAATACAGACTCTTCCCTCAATAAATAATCTTTTTTATCAGTTTATTTGAAATTTTTTGACATGTTCTTTATTCACACAGTGCGTGTTAGTCTTTTCTTGTATAATTGGTGATTGTTGATCGTGATAAAGAATTTCAGATATTCGTAAATGGCTGTCTCCGATTTCAGATACACTTTTAACTCACTCCTAGATTCTACAAGAAAACGCCTGTTACATACCAAACCACCCACTCCTTTGCAAGACGCAATCCAAAAAGAACAAAGTTGTTTGAGAAATATGTACTTGGTAAAATTCCGAAATAAAAAATAAAAAAATGGTATAACAGGTTGGGGTATTGCTTTCAAAAGTTTTGCTAAAACACCCAACGTTTTTTTATAATATACCCGATATCGTAATAGATCTCTCGGCTGTATTGATAGTGTACGAATTAACAAAACGCCAAAAACTTTAGTAATAGGCCCATTTACGATCTTTTATTAGAATAGTGTACGAATAATAGTGTAAACCAACATTATGCAATAGCTAATCTGCCCCTATTGCGGGTCTTCTTTTGAGCCTGAAATGTAATGTAATTTATAATTTAGACATTAATAAACTTATCCCGACCATAATGAACTATTGATGTCATCGTAGTCTGTGATATTTAGCGGATTGAAAAAAAAGTAAACGTAAAAATGGATAATCGAGACTATGTTGTTTTCTATCGTACCGACTTTAGTAATGATGATCGAGGGTAGCCTAAAATTCAAAAGCTAGATATCTCGGTTCACAGTATAAAGCAATTTGACTGAAATTTTCAGAAAAATTATATTTAATTTATATATCTTTATATAGCGAGAAATGTCAACTCTTTATCTGAAGAAATGTAAGACATTAATTAATTAATTTATCCAAATCAACTCTCGATGTCGTCGCTAGCCTGTGATATTTTAATCGATTAACAACTTTAGTAATGCTCATCAAGGCTAAGCCCAAAATTCAAATCGCTAAATTATCCGTTCAGTTTGGGTCAATTTGACTGATTCACTAATCGCTGTTGACCGAGAGGGTGTCTCCGGACTTTGCAGTCTAATTTCGCGGTGTGGGGGACCAAGCAAAGAAAGGGAATTAATTAGTCCGATTGTCATCAGCAAATAACTAGCATAATATAAGTCGAACACACAGACATTGTACGGATATTGAGAACAACTCGCATGAATGTGCTCCAATGCTCTTTAATGGTCGTTTGGATGAGACGATAAACCGGAATCCTATGTACAGAACCTTTCATAGTTTGAATTAGATATAAGAGAAGGCCGTGCCGCCGCTGCCCGGACAAAATCTCTATTATAACTAACTGTAAGGTGTATGGCAGTTAGACCGGTTGGTTCGCAATAGTAGGACGTAGGTAAGATATTTGGGTGTGCTCATGGTTGGTTGTCAGTTCTATATTGGGTACGAATTGTCTGGTGACGAATTGTCCGGGATCGAATTGTCCTAGAGCCGTTTCAGCACCTCCATTAATTTGCAATGCGGAGAGGAGTGGGTAAGATATATTGGTGTCCTCGTGGTTGGTTGTCAGTTCTATGATATTCTTGACACTTTTAATACTAATCTTGATATTTTGTTATCCAATCAAGATTGCGGTAATGCCTATCTGTCTTTCTTTTTCAAGAAAATCCCAACTTTCTAACAAAGGCTGGGATGAGGTAATTACTGGTTAAGAAGCGCTAGAAAAATAGATCTTCTGGAGGAATTTTAATTGTGGTGAGAAATAACAAAACTTTCTTTCCTTATTACCATCTTGCCTGAGTAGTCTTTTGCTGCGACACATTATACCATTATAATTTAATATCAGGGGCATCATAAACACTTATTTACAGATGGACAATCCTGGAATTTTTGTTTTATTAATATGTCAGCATAATGACATCCCTACCCTACCCCCCTACACACACCAATACATAGACATTTGACCCCCCTATATCTCGAAAACGCCCCCTCAAACGCCTGATCACCACCCATATTCAGAATCTACAAAAAAAACTGGTCTAGAAAAACTTAGTCTCTGGTGGCGATTCCCCCCTTCATCCACCGGACTTTTATGGGCGTTTCGTTTGTTTTTGTTTGTTTTAGACTGTCTACAATACCAGTACCTGCTTTATGAGTGTTTCGTCTTGTCATAATAATAATCTATGGGTGTATGATACTTATACCTGATTTATGTGTTTTTCGTTTGGTCATATAAGACTATCTAGAATACCTATGGATGTTTTATTGATATTTATCTATATAATTACACGTGTACTGAGTGCCATTAAATGAACCTCCCCCCAAAAAAGTTTTATAAATTATTTCAACATTCCACAATATTGTAGTTGTGTACGCGTAAGCTTACATCAAGGTATTAATTTAGAGTATCTAAGAATTTGTTACATTTTTATTATGTGTGAAACATACCTGGCTTTATACCAAACGAACAAGTTATTAATTTAAGAACGTTGTTGGTGTTTTTTTCTTAAAAAATATCTAAGTATTTGTTGATTTAATAGCATAGGTGACACATACCGTGCTTTATGACAACTGAACATGCGATTATTAATATGAGAAGTTTGTTAGTGTTTTTTTTTTAAATATTATTTTTTCAAAACCAAACTGCTTTGTCATGTAAGATTTATTACGCTGTAAAATTTGAGCGTATGTGATAATAATACAAAATGTAGAAAATATCGGATTTTTATACCGACTGAACTTGCTGTTAATTGACTTCAAAAATGTCGTAATTCAAGAATTTATTCGTATGTACTTTATTACATATTTAATATAAACATGCAAATTATATATATATTAAAATATGTCTCATATTCGATACAGGGTAAGCTTACTCTTCCGGACACCTGTTACCACTGCCTGTCGTGTATTTTGTACACGGTGAACAGTCCATATGCTGATTACAATATTTTCATGATTACACTAATTTGCCTATACCGTTTTGGGACTTCGAATTTTGTCTAAGGATTCGGATTGTTCGTACATGTTTTGTTTTTTTTTTATTTATACAAATATACACGGACCATTGTCGAAGCTCCCTATTGGTTATAGTTTTGCCTGAAGTAAATAATGAAATTAAATTGAATTTAGATTAACAGAATGGTATTTTGAAATTTACAAACAGCTACACGCCTTCCTACTCTCCTTCCTACTCTGCTTCGAAAATCAACTATCCAAGGTTCCGTTGGACGCAACTTAGAATACAGGTGGACGTCAATAAGAAAACAGCTAGAAACCCACGAGAAAACAGTTGGATGCCAATGAGAACACATTACGTCGCAAATGAGAACACATTTGAACGCCAATCAGAACAAAATTGGACGCCAATCAGAACAAAATTGGACGCCAATCAGAACAAAATTGGCCGCCAATGAGAACACAATTGGTTTGGACGCCAATGAGAACACATTTGGGCGCCAATGAAAACCAATGAAAAAACAGTTGGATACCAATGAGAAAACATTAGGGCGCCATTGAGAAAATGGTTGGACCACAATAAGAAGACAATTGGGTGCCAATGAGAACCACACAATGAGTAGATACTTTGGACGCCAAAGCGTAAATAGTTGTGCGCCAATGCTTACCCAGTTAGGACGCCAATGCGTAAACTATTATACGCCAAGGAGTTGAAAACCAAAGATGGATGAATCAATGACGGGATGAATGAATGGATGGATGAGTGGGTGGAATGACTAAAAATATGGATGTTGGAGTGGAATGACCGAAACAATGGATGAGTGGGTGGAATGACCGAAACAATTATAGTGCTTTACCGATCGTTTGTTTTTACCAGAATGTTTACAATTCTAATACGTGATTTATGTCTGTTTCGTTTGTTTATATACCTGATTTATGTGTGTTTCATTTTGTTATATAAGACTGTTTACAATACTTATAGTGCTTTATGGGTGTTTCGTTTGTTTTCAACAGACTGGTTACAATTCTAATACGTGTTTTATAAGTGTTTCGTTTGTTGACATAAGGCTGTTTACAATACTTATACCTGTTTTCTGGGTGTTTCGTTTGTTTTTACCAGACTGTTTACAATTCTAATGCGTGATTTATGCGTGTTTCGTTTGTTTATATATGGCTGTTACAATACTTATACCTGAGTGGGTGGAATAACTGAAAAGATGAATGAGTTGGTGGAATGACTGAAAAGATGAATGAGTTGGTGGAATGAGTTAGAAGAATGACAGAAACGATGGATGAGTGGGTAGAATGACTGAAAATATGGATGAGGGGGTGTAATGGCCGACACGATGAATGAGTGGACGGAATGTCTGAAACGATGAAAGAGTGGATTGAATGGGTGAAACGATGGGTGAGTGGGTGAAATGACTGAAACGATGAAAGAGTGGGTGGAATGGGTGAAACGATGGGTGAGTGGGTGAAATGACTGAAACGATGAAAGAGTGGGTGAAATGGGTGAAACGATGGATGAGTGGGTGAAATGACTGAAAAGATGAATGAGTGGGTGGAATGGGTGAAACGATGGATGGAGGGGTGGAATGACTGAAAAGATGGAAGAGTAGGTGGAATGACTGAAAAGATAGACGAGGGGGTGGAATGACCGACACGATGGATGAGTGGGTGGAATGACTGAAACGAAGAAAGAGCGGTGGAATGTGTGAAACGATGGATGAGTGGGTGGAATGACTGAAACGATGAATGATTTGGTGGAATGACTGAAAAGATGGAAGAGTAGGTGGAATGACTAAAACCATGGGGTGAGTGGATGAAATGACTGATGAGTGCTTTCACTGAAGTGATATCGCAGACAAGGATGACGATGTAGTGTTGCTTAAATAGCTAGGATGACGAAATAGCGGAATAAATGAACTCCTGACAGAAGAATAAAAAGACTATTGTTACTACGATGTTTTCAAAGCTCTCCATCGGAAAAGTTAAAAACTGAAAAGTCGTAAAAATAATCCTTACCCTAACCCTAACCCTTTTTACTCTTAATTGCTGCCTTCAGTTCTGAAAACGTTGAAAATGCGGCTTCTTTTTCAAAGCTTGCTTTGGGGAGATTGGCAGCCATTTTGGGCTTTCGTTCTTAACTTTGCTCAATCTCGTCGTAACAATAGCCACTATGTTTATTTAATTTCAATAATTCGCTTGCGCGTAGGGGTCTTTAGCAGTGGGAGGAAACCGGAAAACCCGGAGAAAACCCACAAGGTGGGAAAGGCAACCCTACTCTTTGCTACGTACAAGCGGGGATTCGAAACCACGCCAGTTCTCTGACAAAAGAATAAAATGAATGTAATGTATAACTGTATTAGGAAGCAGGGATTAATCCATCCGCCATATTCAAAGAATTATGTTGTTGAAAAATGGCGCCCCCATTTTTGTATTTACTTGTTACTACTAATGATAAAAACCCAGGGGATCAAAATTTTCTCAAGATTAAACTTTGTTCAATAGGGAACTGAAGATTAAATGCGTTCGTTTCATTGATTTACATCATAATTTCATGTTTCACTTCAATAAGGACAAATATTAAATCCCCTAACAAAGTAACCAGGGAACAAAGTCAGTCTTTCAATTGAAGTTTCTTTATATTTTAAGATTTTATGATAAGACAGAAAAGAGATTGAAAGGGGAGAATAAACTTGAATAAAGAGAACATGATATTTGTCTATTATAATCACACATGAAAAATGAAAAATTATTTGCTTGATACGGTGTTGATTTAGTTTGCATTGTTGCCTTTGTTTGGTTTTGAATTCAGTCCTGCGTTTGAAATGTCTCTGTCCAAGGGTTTTAACATCTCTCAGACGATTATCCAGCTAATATTACGATTATCCCTTGCGTTGGTTTTCATCTGTAATTTATACTATTAAATAAACGTAGCTTGCCGTGAAAGTAAGCTGTCTAATACGACAGCTTATGTCCTTTTCAGTTCATGATACCCAGTTCAAATGAATAGACCAACAAAACAGGTTCCGGATGAAGAAGCAACATTTGACCTCCAACAATTCTTCATTTTTTTTTCAAACCTGAACAGTAACAAACACATGGGGCGCACACTTGATAAAATATTCAAAGATTTATGGATTATGGAAAAGAGCAATTCACGGTCTATTGTGTAGCGGCCTTGATTCACTGGCACCTGGACCCAAAACTATGTTACAATATCTCACGCGGGCTCTCCTCATCTGGGTTAAGCCGGGTTCTTTAAAAGCTTTTAGACCTGCACACTTTGACTTGAGGACACACTTTAGATTGCATTATCTACATTATCAGAGGGATTGGATGGCGGAATGGTTAGCACGTGCGTGTTGTATCATAAAGCCTGTCATGGAGTCATCTGGCGTGGTTTCGAATCCCCGGTTGTACGTGGTAAGGAGTAGGGTTACCTGTCAAACCACTTGGCTTTTCTCCCGGTCCTCCGGTTTCCACCCACTGCTAAAGACCCTACGCACAAGCGAATTATTGAAATAAAATTAAACCATATTATGTTAGTCTGGAAATGATCTAATTTGTATTGAATGGACGTTTAACCCTATTTCTCGCTTTTTACGTGACCAGGAGTAGGATCGCCTTTCCAGCCTCGTGGGTTTTCTCCTGGTCCTCCGGTTTCCTTCCACTGCTAAAGACCACTACGCAAAAGCGAATTATTGAAATAAAATTAAACCATTTGTTAGTCCGCAAATGAACTAATTTGTATTGAGTGGACGTTTAACCCTATTTCTCACTCTCCTTCTCCCTCTTTAACTTCATCATCGCAAAATCGCAAAACCACTCACACATAAATTAATACCCCAGGTCTGGAGTGCGAACCTTGTATTTATCAAGTTTCTTTGAAGTCACCCAAACCCGAAATAACGTACAAGATATCCAACTTATTTGAAGTCGTGAATTTTGGTTGCTGATGTCTGTATTTTTTGTGGTGTGGGTTATGCAAAGGTATTATAAGATTTCAGTAAATTACATTAAATTCATAATCTTTTAGTGGCATTTAGCGATCGGGAAACACATTAACAGAACACAGTTTTTATGGGATACAATCACTAGTTTATTCTACAGCACGACGTTTCGACAAGTATCCTCTTATCGTTATCAAGCACAATGACATTTAGTAAACTTGAGATCAATATATATGAAATTTATTTATATATTTATCTTCAAGTTTACTAATCTGACGAAAAGATTATGTTCAACGTCAATATGGAGATTAGTAAACTTGAAGATAAATATATAAATAAATTTCATATATATTGATCTCAAGTTTACTAAATGTCATTGTGCTTGATAACGATAAGAGGATACTTGTCGAAACGTCGTGCTGTAGAATAAACTAGTGATTGTATCCCATAAAAACTGTGTTCTGTTAATACATTAAATTCAATGTAAAGTATCTATATATCTACTAAAACTGTATAATGATTCCAATAATACAGTCAGGGGTTGGGTTGGCCTAGTGTTCTTTTGTGCCGCGCTCCGACCTCTAGCTAGCCGGCCACCTCTGGCTTACGGCTGTGGTTTCGAGCCCTTGTGTGAGCGTACGTGGCATGGAGATAGGGGCGCCTACTCAACCTCGCAAGCGAATTATTGAAAAATATCAAAACCATGACCGTGTTAAGCGGACGTTAAACCCCATTTCTCTCCCTTACTTCGGTCGATTGGTATATAATGTGAACTTTCTATATACCCTTTTAAATAAGTTATTGTGGAATTTGTTAATGGGAGCCACAATGACTTATCCGATATTATAATGCAAGTATAAACGATAACATTGGCTAGACAGCACTGTTGTCCCCTTGCTATTTATGCGTTAGGTGAATAAACTATAGTTGTTACCCTTTTAAGTTATTTTTTTTTGTAATCTTTGAATATAACCGAGGAATGTTAATTTTTTTAATTTATTCAATTAACTTTCTGAATGTTAATTATTTAAATTTATTCAATTAAATTTCTGAGTGTAATTGATTTTAATTAGTTCAATTAAACTTATGAATGGATAGACATAGATGAAAACTAAAAGGGGTTGGGTCTCTTTCTAAGCAATCTGATAAAAAAAACCACCCTATTTTGTTTTATTTTGTGGGGGGTTGGGATGGCCTAGTGGTCTAGAGTGCCGCGCTTTGACCTCTCGTTGACCGACAACCTCTGGCTTTCGGCTGAGCGTATGTGACATGTAGATAGGGGCGCCTTCTCAACTGCGTGGGTTTCCTCCGGGCACTCCGGTTTCCTCCCACTGCTAAAGGGCCCTACGCGCAAGCGATTTTTTGAAATAAAATTAAACCATATGTTAGTCCCGAAATGACCTTGTTGTGTTGAGTGGACGTTAAATCACATTTCTCTCTCTCTCTTTCTTTCTCTCTTTTTGACACATCAATCAAATAGGTTTAGATCCTTTAATATTTAATGATCGAACAATTTTTCTGTGGTGGAATTTTATCACAATTTATCATGTGATTATTTCATTACCGTGTTTAATGGCAGGGAAAACAATTTAAATAATATTGAATAGCCGTATGTGGTTTGTTAAATAAAAATGAATAACCGTACGTGGTTTGAACACGACTTATTCAAATAACTTTATGAAAGCGACCCGCAAATTGTTCCTACACGCCCGCAAAATAAAGAGCACGGGGTGATTATCCACAGAAATATACTTAAAGATAAGATGAATATTCATACTTATAAATTAAATGGGGTTTAACGTCCTATTGTTCTGCTCTGGCTGCCAAGAGAAACCTCCAGGCTAGCGAGCCAGTTTATTGCTCACTGAGTCACAGTGGCTCTCATATATACTTAAATATAAGAGACAAATATATTCATACTTAAAAGAGACATAATTACTCCTACTTAAATATAGGACACAGAAATATTCCTACTTAAATATAGGACACAAAAATATTCCTACTTAAATATAAGAGACATACATATTCCTACTTAATTAATATAAATATAGAAGACAGAAATATTCCTACTTTAATAAAAGAGACAGAAATATTCCTACTTAAATATAAGAGACATAAATATTCCTACTTAGATATAAGAGACATACATATTCCTACTTAATTAATATAAGTATAGAAGACAGAAATATTCCTACTTTAATAAAAGAGACATAAATATTCCTACTTAAATATAAGAGACATAAATATTTCTTCTTAATTAATATAAATATAAGAAACATAAATATTCTTAGTTAGATATAACAAAAATTTTGTTTAAAAAAGACAAAAAAATTCTTCTTACACCAAAATGAACCTGGGCGGATATAGCTATCAAAATAGTATTATGTTCTATTTGAATTTTCAGTTCAGTTTTCACAACACAGACCCATGCGGCAAATAATAAATGAGTGCTATGGGCAACAGATGTTCCGTGAGCTGAACATTTAACGGAATGAAACGTTGTTACAACCAATACGGGCTAATGAAGGCAGAATGTTAAAATAAAAATTAATTACAAAGTCAGACTAATATACAGGTTTTTCGAGTATTATGCATGGACCAAATTAATTAAAGACCCATATGTACAGTGACATTCCAACGTTCCAAATCATGGCATGTATATGTATCAACGGTCAACAAATTGTACTATTTTACAATATTCCAATTAATTGATGATGCAAATGTCCTCTTAACACACTGAATTGGAAAAGTTAAAATAACGTAAACTTTTTCAAATGTGACTTGGATTAAAAAATATTTTCGAACTCTCTGCATAATTTACAAAACGGGAAGGACACTTAAAAATTTAGTACTTAGAATAAGGCTATTATTCATTTTCTGGAGCTGTCAAGCCCAAGAAAGAGTGTTATTGTCCCTTTAATACCAAAATATACATACATACACAATTGTTATATTTTTTATATATTTTTTTTTATTTAAAAAAAAATCGTTAAGCCATGGTATAATATTTTCTAACATTGTCAAATGCTGAAAATCAACACGAAAAGGGGATTATCTTCAAATATTTTCCAAGTGACACTTTAGGTATTATTTAAACATTTGATGAAGATAAAGACCGTGTTTATTTATTGAGTGAGATTTCGTGTAATCTCCCTGGTCGTGTCAACGTTAATACTTTGTCTTTTCTCTTCAGTACTATTTATTTTTACAGATCAAATTTAATACGACGCCACGCTTGCACCGCTCAGAAGCAGCGATCTCTTGTTGAGGACAAACACTTTGAAATGGTTAAAGATAGATTACTGCTTTAATGTGGATAGTAAATGTGCAGCAAGCCTACATTTGAATGGTTAAATTGCAACAAGGCTATATTTGGATGGTTAAATTGCAACAGGGCTGTATGTGGTTGGTTAAATTGCAACAGGGCTAAATTTGGTTGGTAAAATTGCAATAAGGCTACATTTGGGGAATAAATAATAAAGTTGGAGTATTTCAATTCAATATGACGTCCCGTCTGCACATTTCAGCATAACTAACTTCTAACTCTTAACCTTCTGACAGAATATGTAAATTCAGACCCCTTTTCCGTGATTCTTTAGATAAATGTCTACTAAACTCGCCGTGTTTATGGTTGAAAGAGGCAAGGGAAAGAACGTGTATATAAAAAAAATGAGAGGGATTTCTGTTGCGTAGATGGTACCCCTCTCCGCCCCTCCTCTGCCATGCCATCTCTCTCTCTCTCTCTCTCTCTCTCTCTCTCTCGATCGAGGTAGTTGAATCTATAGCGATTAACTTAATGTACCGAAAATGTATTTTTGTTCTTTTTCTTAAACTAGTTTATATCAATATAGAATAATTGAAAGCAATAACTGACCCGAAAATATTCCACTTAACGTTTAGCTTTAATTGGTGTTAAATTTGTTAGGTGGTAAGTCGGTCGTCGTGACTAATTGGCGAGAGCCACTGGATAACTCCCTATTCACAAAGGCGGATGAGGTTTCTCATAACAAAAAACATCAAAGAACCCCAAACCGTCATTGATGAAACACTGAATACCAACATTCTACCATTTTGTTCAAATCGAAGTCACGAATTTGATCAAACAGATTCTCTGTTCTCAGTAAAGACGTTTTAGTTTACCATTCATACATGACTAATCACAAATCCGAAGACGAAAAAATGTCCAATAGACGATGTGGTGAATATATATAATATATATTTCATTTCATTTCATGTCAATGGGTTATAATGGTTGATGAAAATAAATTAAGCGAGATGGATTGATGAATGGTTGACGTTAGATGAAGGAAAGACGATTTTTTAAAAAGGAAATCACCGACTTTATCTATGTATTTGTAAACATGCGTAAGGGACTGTTAATATAACAGACTAGATGAACCTTTAAAAAAGCACTCTATTTTACCTTTTAAATGGACCTGGGAGTTGTACATAATTCGAGATATATCCTATTGACTTCATTTAAAACACATTCAAGCGCATCGGTGGAAATTCTGAATGAATAATAATTATTGTTCACCCCTATTATCAATCCCTACTTCGTTCAATTTAATCCACTCAATGCAAGTGGTGATTTACCGTCCCCAAAAGTCTTCCCCACAGGGTCATAAAACCATCGCCTTTCATTCATGCCTTAATTAAACAGGTATTAATATTGTTGGGTTCTTTTAAAGGGATTAAAATTGTTGGAATGTCCCTAAAAAAACAGTCGGGTAAATATTTATTCTGATATAAAATCAAATAGTTATTAAAATTAATATATAAGCATCAACATTAAAATCAACTGGGTTCGAATCGCGAATAGAAATGAAATTAATTCAATGATATATAGAAAGGCCGAAGGGTATAAGGCGTGCGTTTTAGATCATAAAATCTGCCATTGAGTCGAGTGGCTTGGTTTCGATTCCCAGCTTGTGTGTGACAAGGAATAGGGTCACCTGCCGAACCTCGTGGGTTTTCTCGAGGTCCACCGGTCGCTCTCATCGCTAACGATCATACTCGTGAGTTTTTTTCCAGGTCCACCAGTCCCTCTCAACGCTAAAGATCATACTCGCAAGCGAATCATTGAAATTAGTCCCGAAATGAAGTAGTTTATGTCTCGTGGACGTTAAAGCCCCCTCACTCTCTCTCTCTATATATATATCTCTTTCGTGGAACAATACAATTATGCCATCCTAACAGAAACACACCTAGTTCTTCCAATTCAATAGAGAATTCTTTACCATATTAAAAGGACTGACAGTGTAGCCTATGGCGCCTGGTGTAGGAGGATGTTAACGCAAATAACAATGATGCCATTATGTATATACCCCCGCATTTAATATAGAAGCAATGACTATCCCTTTTTCTTTGTATTAGAAATTCCTTCCATTTCGTCAGATTACATCTTGCCTTGTAATAACTAAACCCCTTTGAAATGGGCAAAAAATAGAATGGTCGACTTCTTTGGATTAAAATATTGGTTTGTTTTGTGAGTTGACAACCTGCCATCATTGAACAGTTTACGCCTACAGATAAAGTCAATGTTAAGATGAAGCTGTTTGGTGTTCTTATGTCGATCGAGAGAGAGACAGAGACAGAGAGAGAGGGGGAGAGAGAGAGTAACATCCACCCGACACAAACTAGGTCATTTTGGAACTTGCGCAACCCACGAGGTTGGAGAGGCGACCCTACTCCTTGTCACGTACAACCGGGTATTCGAAACTGACAGACTTAATGATACAGCGCGCACGTGTTAACCCTTCGGCCATCCAATGAAAATGAATTTAATAAACACACGGGTTAATATACCAGGCCCCAAGTTCACAAAGCATTCTTAGACTTAAGTTGAGAATTTACTCAACATTCAATCACTGTTTATGAAAAATATCTTTGATCCAGAAACACAAAACTTTGCACATAGTATCTTATTGGTGTATTTAATATATTAAAACAACAAAATTTTCATAAAGGGCTTTTTTTTAGTTAATATAAGGCAAACAGTTTTGAGTAAATTCTCAACTTTATTCTGAGAATGCTTTGTGAACTCGGGGCCAAATCATCTCAATATTCAGACGTTAATCCCCTTTAGATTACTTTCTTTATTTTAAGAGAGAAGAGGAGAGAGAGGGAAATAGACTAGACAGCCATTAAAGATAAACTAATTCATTTTAGATTAAAATATGCTAATTTTGAATTAAAATATGCTCATTTTGGATTCTAATATGCTACATTTTGAGGATCTTTAGCGCAGGGGACAAGCGAACCAGTTGAATCGTAGATCCTACTCCTTGTCACCTACAGGTTTGCGGGCGGAACCACACCACCTGACTCAATGACAGACCATCCAGTCCAGAGACATGTTAGATTATTCAGCTTGTTTTAAAGCAGATCATCAAGTTTCCAGAGATATTATGTATTGCTGTAAAGATATTACCGTTAAGCGAATCGGAGTATTATACCATTTAAAACGTTTCGGCTAAAAAGAACATCACTTTCTTATCACTTTAAAAAGAAGTAATCTCCCTCTGATTTATATCTGTTTTTGTAGCCAGTCAGATCATTAACATATAGATGCCATGGTGGCTAAGTGGGTAACCTGCTGACTCGCTAGTCTGGAGGTCGCGTGCGTGTTCGATTTCTGCGTTTACCGAGAAAATACATGGGGATTTTCCTGCGTGGTTTCTCTTGGTTAGTGGTGCAGGATGGATGACTGATAAGGACAGCTGTCTGGTCGTTCGGATATAAGAGTAGGCCAAAGTGCCGCTGCCCGGGCAAAATTTCCCTGTAAAGCGTATGTCCGTCTTGATTAGCCCAGTCGAACAGAACACAAGGATGTTAAATCCCATTTCATTTCATTAACATATAAGAAATAAAATAAAACCAAGTACGAACAATCCAAACCATTAGACAAAATTCGAAACCTAAAAAAACCCGGTATAGGCAAATAGTGTAATCTGGCAAAATAGTGTAATCAGCATATGGAATATATGCTGAATAGATATGTTTTAATCAGTTAACCTTGTAGCAAGCCTGTAGCACCATTCTTCAATGTGTGTGCAGTATTATCCTTCAATGGCAAAACTACGATAATTTGTTAACTGCTCAAAGTTGTACCAAACGTTACGAAAAAAAAGGTAAAAACATAGTGTCTGGTGCACTGTATTTTATTTTGTCGACGCAGAAACGTCTTGGTGCATTAGTATGTACGGAACTTGAAACAACAAGGACGATCGTCCTAATTCACCAAATCGATGCAGGACTGTTCAAAGCAGATGCATGCCAATTGTCATGTCGAGCGTTCTTGAATTGACGGAGCTTATGTCGCCCCACGACGCGATAAAACTGTCGGCGACTGGTCTACGATCAAGTGGAACTAAATAGTAGAAACTACGTGGGCGACATAAGCGCTCTTACGACTTGTGTGAGTCGGATGCAAGCTAGTCGCCGTCCAGTTGTCTCCAGTTTATCCTAGTCGCACATGTTCTACTCCTACGACTGGAGACAACTAGATGTCTCTAGTCGCAAGCGACATAAGCGCTCTACCGTCTTGTGTTCATGAGCGCCTCGCCGACGAAGCCAACAGGATTCGGTTATTTATTTAGTCACTTTGTACCCAGGGGGCGGTTACAACCATGTAATGAGGCCATATTGAAGTCATGCACATGGTCAGTTGTGGCTCCGAATATTCAACTGATGCTGAGCGACATAAGCGCTCTTACGACTGCGATCAACTAGTTTCTCATGGTTGCGCCCAGTCGTAGATAAATTCAGTCGTAGCGACATAAGCTGTCAGTTGCCGCTTGTCGCCGATAGTTTTATTGCATCGTAGGGCGACATAAGCTGGGCTTTAGGCTTTTTCAAAGAACGTCACTTCAAGAACAAGAAGAAAAAGAAGTAGTACAAGATGTGTAGTGGTTAGCGAACAGGTCCTGGTCCAAAATGAGAAATTAAATGAGGTTAAACCTTCTACGTTTCTTCTCCACCCGGACTAATGAAGGCGGGTATGTGGCATTCAGTATGCACTGGGGGGGGGGGGGTCCCGAGCGGTAGAAAATTGAGAGGTATGATGCGATGCATGGTACTATGTCGAACTTTAACAGACAATAATTGGTAGATATAATGTATGTTTCGCAACAATAGCTGATGGGTGTGATGTAAGGTGCAATTACTTGTGTCGATTACTGAGCTAGAATATATGGTTGGATTTTTCCGTATTGATACGGAAGTCAGATATTATTTTAATGACCTACAAGTTTTTAAATACATTTTTTTCAAATTTAAAAAAAAAGTTATACTAGTTATGAAGATCGATTCGAACGCGGATTTCTGTTACGCCTAATGACATATTGTCGAAACTGGTTTTAGATGTATCGCTTGACACAAATTAAAAATCTGGCATAGAAAGCGTTCATCTGTTCATGGCAAACACGTTTTTAAATATACTAGTTATGAAGATCAATTTGAACACGGATTTCTGTTACGCCTAATGACATAAATTATCGAAACTGGTTTTAAATACATCGCTTGTCACAAAGTAAAAATCTGACATAGAAAGAGTTCATCTGTCCAGACACGTTTGTGATGACACTTATTATTGGACTTGAGCCAAACCTCACCACTGTCGCGTGGCTATATTTCTAACAACAAGATCATACAAGTTCTATTTGAACCTTTAGTCACCTGAATTAATTATCCTGGGTATTGTACGTATCCTAATTCAATAAACGACATCTCTAAAACAAAAAAACTGTTTGATCCGATGGACATCCTGGTTAGGAAGCCCCCCCCCCCCCCTCGCCAGGATCTTTCATGAACAAGCAGCTATGGAAGAGGTACTTAGTGCTCTAGAAAGAGTAAGCGTTCACTTAGGCCTGAGAGTGTACAATAACTGAAAATAATGAGAAAGCTTTAAACACTTAAGGTAGCGATGAGTTAATTATGTCTAACAGGAGTAAGCATACCCTGCGATGTGTAGGCTACGGCACTGATCACTTCTGGTAACTAAATGTAACATAAGTTTTACAGGTACGGGAGAGAGAGAGAGAGAGATGGGGTTTAACGTTCACTCTACATAAACTAGGTCATTTCGGGGCTAAAACATGGTTCAATTTTATTTCAATAATTCGCTTGCACGTAGGAGTCTTTAGCCGTGGGAGCCGGAGGACAGAAAAAACACACAAGGTTGGACAGGTATACAGTTACGAACGATTATCAAGTTGTTAGATGATACGGATTTATGGAGAAAGTCCTAAACTCAGGAATGTAAATAAAACAAGATAATAAACTGTATAAATCTGTCCAGGTGTGCCGTAAACTCGACCTCAAGACATTTTAACTTTTATCATATCTATAGATATACCCGAGATATATCTAAGATAGATGGATTTTCCATTACATGGGTATTGGATGTAAACATAATGTAGATAAGATACGACGGTTTCAGTCGAGTCAAGTAAGGTCGACAGGTAATTTTTATATCAAGTAAGGGCAGCCTATATATCACATATCGACGTTGAAGGGTTCCCACGCTCCTCTTTGCCCCGAGCCAAACGATGTTTTGTGTTACTAGTATCTATGCGCCGCATCACGACTCCTATAGTCGGGTAATTCGAGGACAGCAAGGATAGGCTCAGGTACATAGTGGGCGTGGTTTTCCCACAGACTACAATCCATGAGACGCGTGGCTCTCATTTGCATATGAACAGACGAGATAGCTGTGTTGACAAGCTCTGGCATGAAATGTCTAACGTAAAATTCGCTACACCCCTATCAGCTTATCGCTTGAGGCCTACACGCGAACTGGGGCGGGTGCTGGCTTTTTTGATTGACGCTCGAGTCGCATGCGTCATGCGACAATCTCGGCGCTCTTGTGTATAGGTATTTTAAGAACTAAATTCGCGTGACAGCGCACATACATACACACACACCTGTTACAAAGCACACGATCAGGCTAATGGCCATTCCTCCAGACAGGAACATGCATTCCGATAAAGCTACTACCTCAACCAGCGAAGGGCGAAAGGTAAGTGATTATTATATACAATAAAACTTTCATAAATATTCGTAATGAAAATTTCTTTTTAAAAATATTTCTAGAGACATCTTGTTATTTTTGTCTATAGAAAAAGAATAATTATTTCAAAAATCATTTTAGAATATATTCGAAGACTTCATGTGTTTAATAAAACCATTGTTTTAAATTTTTAGAGCTCGAAGCCCATCATGGAAAAACGACGAAGGGCCAGGATAAACGCCAGTTTGTCAGAGTTGAAATCCCTATTACTTGAAGTGATAAAGAAGGAGGTAAGAATGGATCTTATGGAGATTAAAATCAGTTTATTGATTTAATCAGGGGTAATTAGGAGTGATTATCATTGGTTTTAGTACTCCCGACGTAATCATTTTACCTCTCTAGAACCAAATTAACACTAACGTAACAGTATCGGGATATTATCAAGACGTAGCAAAGGGGGACTTTATGAATGACCAATAACGAAGACAGTGCGGCAATCATGATTATGACAACCTCGACACACAGACACAGGAATAAACTAATTAAAGGGCATCAACCCTGTTTCATAGAACGTCGTTGATCGATTTGTACCGAAACGTTGTCTATTTAGCGAGTTTCACAACCTTATAACCAATAAGGAAGTGTTTCGGTGGTATCTGATAAGATTTATTAAACCAAGTAAGGGTAATTAAAACGGGGTTATCGTGTTTACAGATCATAGGAAGTAAGTTGAACAGGGAAAACGAAATGAGTTGGTCACGTAGCCTTTGATGAACTTATCTGAATCGCTGTTCCCACGGTCTGATTTACCTCAGGAAATAAAAAGATAAAATATTTAAAAAAATGTGACAAATCGCGGCTAATTAATTATTTTTATCTGACGATCTGTCATATTTTTACAGGGATCAAGACATAGTAAAATGGAGAAGGCAGATATTTTAGAGATGACGGTTAAACACCTGCGGCAACTTCAAAGGCAGCAATTTACAGGTACATTTATTTTATTATTAGATTTCACAACAATTGTCCCTTTGCCAATTGACAGGTAGATTTATTTCATTTTTTAGATTTCACAACATTTTTCCCATTTCCCTATTGGATTTAATGAACGTTTAAATAGTGTCACACGTCCTGCTTCCCAAAAAAATACGGAACCCCTCTTCTTTGAAAGTGCTGCTTATTTTGATTGGCCAGGAAACATGTAAGAGAAAAGTTTGCCTTACACGTGACGTGCTCAATACATCAATACCTACACGCGCAACAATCATTGAGCCGTTAACATAATTCATGTCATCACTTGTCGAATATTTCTCTTGGTCGTAAAATAGTTTATTGCTTATAAAATAAAAAAGGAACCTTTTACTTTTATTTATAAGTATTTATTGAAATCCTGAAGAGATCTATTGTACCGCACCCTTTCGTTAATGGTTATTTACAATTTGTGTGTTTAAAATCCTCCGTTTACGTTGTTAAATATATAAAAGTAAATTAGATTTTTTTAAAAAAAAAAATAGCCCAGCATTGAGTCTGAATGATTGTAAACTTTCTTTTCTTTTTTCATTTGTTCTTGGATTCCATCCATTGAATCATTTTCGAATATACCTATATTGACAAGCCTAATTATACGAGCAAGTATAGTTTGGATTAATTGTTGTCATCGTTATCATTTGTTTCTCCAAATCATGAAATACGCAAAATTTATTCAGTACACTAACCTCTGTAGCTAGTTCTTCTGGCGGATGTCGTGCACGGCGCAGTTAAACTTACTTTGCCTTGCATCCCATACTGTTGTATTAAACGATATTTTTATGATCTTTGTGTTCTATTTCAGGGTCCCCTAAAACTGATTCGAATGTTTTGAATAATTATCGCCTCGGATTTGATGAATGTGCCCAGGAAGTGACTCGATATTTAGCACAGATGGAAATACACGATGTGAATCTACGATCCAAGATTTTAGATCATTTAGCAAGTTGTGTTTCTAGTGGAATATTCAACCCGTCTCCTCCTTCCACCCCCGTATCCTCTACCACGCCCACTCCGCCATCTCAGACTTGTGGTTCCTCGCCACAACTACAAATACCAACTCAAATATCACCATCGCCATCACTGGTTTACAGCCCGATTCAACAAGAGCAGCTTCCGCCTCCGTCACATTCTCAGGTTTTGCAAACAGTTCCTCCGCTTCCTGGACTTCCCGCTCCTCAAGCTCAACAAGGACAAGCTGTTCAAATGACAAACATCGTCAGTGCTGTGCAAGTGATTCCTACAAAACTTCAATCAGGAGAAATAGCATTTGTTATGCCTGGAAATGTATTGAATAGCCAGGCACCTAGCTACATTATTCCTGTTTACCCTTCTGCGTCAGCTACTGGTGCTTCTCCACTAGCACAGACTGTTTATACTGCACCAGTGTCTGCTCCCAATGTGGTATCGTCCTTACCTATTGTTCCAACACCACAGCACATCATTTCCCCGCGACCATCTCAGCATGTGACATCGGCCACAGTATCATCGGAACACCAGTTCGCAACTGTTACTTCAGGATTAGGATTAACAACCCAATCAGTTACACCGTATCATCCAAACATATCTCTCTTCTCACCTCACCATCCAGCACCACAGGCTTCACATACTCTTCCAGCACCTTTAATTCCTTTGGAACCAAGACCGCTGTTCTCATTACGTCATGATCGGGTCGAAAACGACGAACATGTCCACCCAGATCGGGAACTGCCGTGTGAGGAAAATATGTGGCGACCCTGGTGAGAAAAACATTAAAGTGGGCTTGGATTATATTTATTAAGTATGGAATTGACTACTCAGTTGAAAGGAGTTTGTGGGATATTTATTTAGAGTTACTTTAAATCCGTGCAACAGACAATGTGGATAACTTCATAACAAAACCGGACAAAACAAATTATGCAGGATATAGGAAACTGCGAAATTGCCATCCTTTTGAAGTTAACATATTTATGATTTCTGTTTACAGTCTTCCTCACAATCCCTTCAATTAAAGGCAACGTTTCGTCAGATGGGGAACTTCGGATTATTATCTGCGACACCACATTTTGTGGAATCGGTCGTTAAACGCGGTTATATATAACGTTAATGAATGATTTATAATTTGAATAGTTATAACATAACACTAATATTTTTATAAGTCAATTACAGCTCCGTGTAGTGTTTGTCATTTTCAACCATTAAAACACATATCAATTGCTACGGACAACTTTACATTCGTATCAATTAACATTATAAACCGTTCTAGGTTTTGCTTAATATTTTATTTATGACATTCCATGAATTTTTGTTTTTGTGTGTTCATGACGTCTTCCATATTCCTAAACGAAAATAACACATATAAAATGATATGAACAAACATTCCTTATTTTTGCTATAATGTGATTTTTAAAATTAACAACAATAATCATTCCCTTAGTTTTCATGCAAAATGTGTTTTGATGTTCACGAATGAGCAAGCATACACTGTCGTCACACTATGTTCAAGAATGCGCAAGCATACATTGCCTTCCTTAAGATTATCTACGTTACATGTTCCAGAATGAGCACATTTATATGTGATGTCTTATCTCGAGATTGTGAGCAAGTATGACAGTACTTTTTATCTTAAGACAGTTAACATTCCATGCCCAAGAATGAGCAAGCACGCATTGTCTATATTAAGATTAACAGCAATAGTCCTATTGCGATTATTGCGTCGTGATTATGTGTTGAAATTGGAATATATTGTTGTGGTGTAATTGATATAGTTTTGAACTGCTTATGAAAGGTACAAATATTGAAGATTATCTGTTATGAAATTGTTATAAATGTACTTTTTGTTATTTTCAACCAACGAACAAATATATTGAAATAGAAAAAACTAAGTACGAACAATTCAAACCATTAGACAAAATCCGAAGTCCTAAAAAAACGGTATAGGCAAAAAAGTGTAATCAGGCAAAATAGTGTAATCAGGCAAAATTGTCTAATCAGCACAATTATGGACTGTTCACCGTGTACAAAATACACGACAAACAGTGGTTGCCAATTGACAGCTGGTTTTACTATTCGAATAACGTAAGTCTCTTATTGAAATATAATTCGCATTATCGTATCATTTCAAATGGAAAGGAAAATATTTTGACCGCTTTTTAAAATTCTATTGGCCAATGAACAATATCGGATTTCAATAAATTATTATTATTTAATTTTAAATGAATTGGTAAGTTTTAATTTGTTGTACCAAACATCCAATAACAAATACCACAAAATCTGTTCGAATGAAAAACTGATAAACTTCTAAAAGTATATCAGCCCTATTGACTGGTATAAAAATACTTCAGATTATTTTTTACCAAATACTTACGTGGACACAGTAGAAAACTAATCCTTATAAGACATATAGAAATAAATTTCACAAATTAAAAACACTTATATGGATATACTACTTCTGAATTTATTGACAAGCTACGTTTCGATACATATACAGATATCGTTATCAAGCAAATAATGATATTTAACAAACTAGCGTTAATCTAATTCGATGGCAAAAATTGTAACTAAATTATTAATTTATATTTGATTTTTACGCTGACGTGTTGCTCATTTAAGAAAGAAAAACGTAAGTTCTTATATTGTAGATTTTGAATCAGAAAGAAAAACGTAAGTTCTTATCTTGTAGATTTTGAATCTTGCAATGTGTTTTTTTTATATTAATATTATGTGTAAATATGTGATACAACTACACAGGGACTTAAACTTGAAAGTGCTATACATAAATAAATCTTATTTTATATATACATATATATATATACATATTTCTTCCTATTTTTTTCACCTGTTTGTTATTCATTATTACTATTTAAAAATTATATAATAAAATACAATTATAACAATAGATTCATGTTTATATTTTATTGAAATCATACCCTGAATGAAAATTAATACATAGGTCACAATTCTATAAGCGGAACAGTAGAACGTTAATCCCCTTCCCCGATGTCATTTCATTTGAATTCTATGGTCTTTATGTTTATCGGGGGGGGGGGGGTGATGGCCTAGTGGGTTTCCTCCGGAAACTGCGGTTTCTTCCCACTGCTAAAGACCCCTACGCGCAAGCGAATTACTGAAATAAAAATTGAAAACCATACGTTGGTCCGAAAATGACCTAGTTTGTGTCGAGTGGACGGTAAACCCCATTCTCGCTCTCTCTCATTTTGATCAGAATAGTAGAACATTAAACCCCATTTCATTTTATCGGTTTTTTTTGAAGTAATGCACGATCAAATACAAAATTGTGACGGGGCAATATTATACACGGGTAAAACAATACTTGATTAATGATGACCAATTCGAGACATCCAAGTTATATAACTAGATGTCACTGAAAACATTTACCCTGAAGGGAGGTTTCTGTGGCATCGTATGTACCATGTGTCTATAATGTTTCGCTCAGCAAGCAGGCTAATTTTGAGACGCGATGGCGAAGTCGTGATTCACGAAATCGCGAGAAGACTTGACATATTATCTGTGTTGAGTTTAATATCTTTGCACTGTATATAGCATGTTATTACACATGACCTTGAGCATCTAATGTCATCTAGTGCCAAGCGGATAATGCATATTATGCTTAACAACCAGTGGTACCAAGTTGTGTTTATTTAACACAGGCCCGGCGGAGTAGGGGAGCTAGCCCGACCCCCCTCCCCAATAATTTAGCAGTAGTGAATTCGTCAGGTTATTGCGGCCCCTGGACCCTCGCCAACAGGGACTTAGTAAGGAAGCCCCCCCCCCCCCTTAATAATCAAGAATTGCTTCCGCCGGCCCTGTATCAATTCCTTACCGTGGTACCAGGATGAGTCTATTTAACAACTTTTTACAGTGGTACCAAGATGAATTTTTTTAACATCCCCCCCCCCTACAGTGGTATCACGAAATGTTTATTTTACAACCTATTACAGTGGTATCACGATTAATTTATTTAACATCCCCCCTACAGTGTTATCAACCTCTTACACAGGTACCAAGATAAGTATAGTTAGCAATGACCCACAGCGATATCAAAAAAAAGTCTATTTAAACATGCATTACTCAAGAGCTAAATCTGTCTAGTGCAGGTCATTATTTGGGCATGAAATGTTTTCTAAAGTATTAATTAGACATTAATTAACTGATCCAGGCCTTAATCAACTTTGGATGGCATCAGATTGCTCCGATATTAAACAGATTAAAACGTTTCAGTGATAAATCAAATATGGCGCCCCAAGACGCTTCGAGTCTTAGCTTCGATCAACCAGGTCCGTGGTTGAAATTATTGCACAGGTCGGCCAAATCTTAAAATGTCAATATCTAAGCTTGCAATAGAGTAATTTGAATGAAATTTTCAAATTATTCATTTTACATCATCTACTTTCGAACTAGTATAGCAAGAATGGCTAGTTCTTATCTATATCTTGAATAATGTAACTTTAATAAAACAACCAATAGACTTATTTAGCATCAATTCAAAGTGGTACTAAAATAAGTCTATTTAGCACCAATTTAAAGTTATACTAAAATAAGTCTATTTAGCACCAATTCAAAGTTGTACTAAAATAAGTCTTTTTAGCACCAATTCAAAGTGGTACTAAAATAAGTCTATTTAGCATCAAAGTGGTACTAAAATAATTCTATTTAGCACCAATTCAAAGTGGTATTAAAATAAGTCTATTTAGCAACAATTCACAGTGGTACTAAAATAAGTCTATTTTTCACCAATTCAAAGTGGTACTAAAATAAGTCTATTTTTCACCAATTCAAAGTGGTACTAAAATAAGTCTATTTAGCAACAATTCATAGTGGCACCAAATTAAGTCTATTTAGCTACGACCAACAGTGAGCAACGGTCTATTAAGAAACAACTCATGTGATACCATAATAAGTACATGTAGCTATGGACCACAGTAGTACTAGGGTAAGTCTGTTTAACAACTATATTTAAATAGGATCCATTTTGTAAAAGGGTAGCACAAGAATCGACTTTTGACGGACAGCGCATCTGAAAAATCTATCCCACGATGGCCCACCATAACTACAGACGGGGTCGCCACTATTTTATCCATGTTGATTTAGTGTAAGTTCTGTTATTATTTTACGCTGTGAACCACAAAAACGGCCATCAAAACACAATACACACCACATTTTAACATTTCCACCTTTGTAGAATAGAAGCTGAAAAGCCAGTTTTTATTAACCCGTTGCGTCTTCGATTACTTACAACATTTCTTATATCAACATGGTTCTTAGTTTATCTACAAAATATACACTGACTTTAAGATTATAAAGAATAGTTTACTCTCAAAACTAAAAACCAACTTCATACGCTATGAATTTTAACGGTCTTTTACTGAAACCAACAGGCCATGAAATGAATCAATAGCGTTGTTGACCCTCTGTTAACCCTAATTAACATTCGATCAAATTTGAGATTACATAAACATTTAAATTGTTAGCAGTCTGATTTTTTTTTAAATTTAAGTAAATCATGGGCCTAAAAAGCAACAGAAAGAATTACAAAATGTTTTATTCGTGGGATCTTCTTACTCTGGTCGTGTATTGAAACTGAGCACTGAATAGAGATAAGTTTGACTTTAAAACGGTCGAGAGGTTTTTTGTGCGGTCGCTTATTGAAATACGTCGCTAATTACGAATGTAATCTTTAAAGGACAATTTGGTGTCAGTCTTTGGTCTTTAAAGGAATTTTTATTGAGTAGAAATTCGGCTGCGTATCAGCTAGTCGGATAGCCGTGGCGATAGAGAGGCGGCTTCTCACCAATGCAACGAGGGTTCAATCCCAGCTTCGGTCTCCCGTCCGATCAGACAGGTTTCCCCCGAGTTCTTCGGTTTCTTCCTGCAGTAATGATCGAAATCATTCGCACGATCTGTGCCAAGGGCCAAATCGAAAACAGGACTCCGGCCTAATTTGCTACCCTTGTAAAATGATGAGATTATTATTATTATTATCTGTTATCACTCATCGCTTCAGTCAGTTATATAGAAGGGTGACTCATGTTTTCTTGACTTTCGTCACTTCCTATTCAGGAAACTTGATTACTCATATATCGTAGCAATGATCAATGTGTTAAAATTATATTTGGAATGTGTTCAACCAGCTCTATATGTGATAATGACTGGCACCAAAATTGTCCTTTAAGTGGCATTTAGCGATTGGGAAATACATTACAAAGAACACAATCATGGGAAACAATCACTGGTTTTATGCTAAAAGCACGACGTTTCGGCAAGTATCCTCTTATCATTATAAAACACACGCCCAGTGACATTTAATGTGTTCTTAGAGTTTAACGTCCACTTCCACCATGGGTAATATCGCAGATAAGTTATCTTTTTTTTTTCATTTTGCTATTATCTTAACGCAGGGGTCTAGCCAGAAGAACCCAACTAAGAGCATATTATGAGTGCTCCAATGACTCTGTTTTTTACAATGTTGCTTAACACCTATCCAAGCTCCTCGTACCATTAGTAACATCCTCCTTCCTTCATCAAACACTTTCGTGGATTTTGCAGAAAAATGAGAAATATAAGTCGTTCTGGAAGAATTGTGGCGTACGAATCTTAACGTGGTTAATGTTTTTACCAATGTTCCCCGACTGAAGCCATCGAAGTCCACCGCTCACGAATATACGATCTTGAAGTGGCCCTGGAAACTAAATTTACTTAGTCACCAACTGCCTTGATTCAGCATACTTTACCTAAGGTGATGACCTACACAAGCATGTTGAAACAATTTAGTTTCTAGTTTCATGTTTGGTATTTTAATTCCTCGGATGTATTTGTTTTGTATTATTCTGGATACAAGTGGGTGTATTGTTACTGCATACAATAACATTGAGAGAGGGTCTCCTTGGTGTGTCGGGCGATCAATGGGGCTGGGGTCGGTAAAGGTTCCATTTACAAGAACTTTGCTTATGTTTAGAACATAGTTTGGAAAATTAAGCCTTTTAATCGATTTGAACACCGTGTTTTAAAGTGACTTTTTGATATACAAGAATTTCTTTTACCCGTTTTCCATATTTTATATTAGGCTTTCATAATATGTAAATAACCTGTCCATAATATCATATTACAATTTATTGGACGTTAAATTGGTAATAAACAACAACAAAACCCTTTTTTCTATCTTTTTTTACCCATTTTCCTTATTTTATATAAGGCTTTCATATGTAAATAACGTAACTAAATCAACCTGTCCATAATATCATATTACAATGTATTGGGCGTCAAACTTGTAATAAATAACAACAACTAATTGTTATAGTATGCGATATCATTTATTTGGAAGCAGAGGTTAAAGAATGAACGAAATGGGGTTTAACGTCCTACGGGCATACGCCATACAGTGTGCTATGAGGGAAATTTTTGCCAGGGCATCAACTGAATTCCAACTGCCAAGGGATCTTTTACGTGCACGCCAATATATACACGGGAACTCAGGTTTCCGTTCCATCCGAACGACTAGGTAGCTATCCTTGTCAGGCCCCCCTTCTGTACCACTGACAAGAGGAAATCACGCCGGAAAATCGATATGAACTTTCTCGGCGAATGCAGTGATTGAACACCCGACCCCCAGGCCAGCGAACGAGCGCCTTATCCACTTAGCCACCGTGATCCCCCCAGACGTTAAAGAACCAAAGTACTACTACTACTACTACTACTACTACTACTACTACGTGTCATTGTGCTGGATAACGATACATAAATGAAATTGGATGCCTTGCATCGATGACATTGTATCACACTGTAATCCTGCATCATTATAAAATTTGTATGCATGCATATGTAATATAAGATAGAGACAATGATGGCATCAACTGACCGATTTTCAGCCTGGCAATTTGATAACCCCCTCGTGGCAAAATTCCTGGGTCAGCCCATGCAACTATGCTGAAAGGAGAGCGTATCGTTGTGTCGCCGTGCCGCTATGCCGCCGGCCCGCTGTGCCACCGACCGCTGTGGGTTAGGGTTAACCCTAACCCTAACCCTAACGGGTACCTCCCAGGCTACATAGCGGGTCGGCGGCATAACGGGTACCTCCCTGCTGAAAGTTATGAAATTACTCATTTGGAAGCTACGTTGTCTATTGAAGTTAATTGCTCTCGTAGTACCGTCTTCGTTTTCCCAGTCAGTCCAGAAAGGTGGCCCGCTAAATCTCATTTTATTTCATTCCGCCGATAAATCAGGCGTTAAACCAACCCGCATAGCCTAAACAAGTATCATTTTGTAAATAATCATGACTTATGTACTAGTTGCCCAGACTAAAATATTTCTCTAAAATACAATATGAGAAAGACTAATTGTTAAAAGAGGTACAAAAAGAAACCTAAGATGTTTATATTAGTGCATGTCTTACGACGATTTATGTCCCGTATGCTTAACTTTAATAAAAGCCGTGCTCGAGAAAAATAACCAATTAAATACGAAAAAAAAATCCGAGGTGTTAGATCAACGAGTACATACTGTGAATTAACTGAGAAATTTGACGAAATATTGCTTGTTAAAATGCTAACTTCTAGATATCGGAGCGGTGTGATATTTGAATTGAACTGTGCAATAATTAAAGATAGTGTGAATCACAATACGTGTCACCTTTTTTTTACATATACTGTATATATTTTTAGTTTGCCTGCTTATTTGATCTTATGACTGCAAAGTTACACCAAATTCAGTTGGTGTTGCTCAAGGCCTCCAATTTTATTTCTATTTCATATCTCAACGTATATATTAGAAATTCTTGCAAATAAAATCATACCGACAAGTAGGGGTTTGGACATGAAAATTGACACAGATCAAATCTTGAGTAATTATGGGATAAATATCTGACCAGTATTAAGACTCCAAGTTATTGCTTCGGAATGCTGTAGTGAATCAAACCTCACCAGTATTAAGCTGACTATATTCCTAATTAGTGGACAGTTGTAGAATACACTATTTTGCGATGATAATTAACATAATAATGTAGCTTATTCCAATATATAATAATGTAGCTGATACGAATTTATAACAATACAGCTAATTCCAATATATAATAATATAGCTAATTCCAATTTATAATATAGTTAATTCCAGTTTATAATAATATAGCTTATTCCAGGGTATAATAATATAGCTAATTCCAATTCATAATATAGTTAATTCCAGTTTATAATAATATAGCTTATTCCAGTGTATAATAATATAGCCAATTCCAATATATAATAAGATAGCTAATTTCAATATATAATAATACAGCTTATTTCACCATATATTAATATAGCTAATTCCAATATATAATAATATAGCCAATTTCATTATACAATAATATAGCTAATTCCAATGTATAATAATGTAGCTAATTTCAATTTATAACAATACGGCTAATTTTCAATATATGATAATATAGCTCATTCCAATTTATAATAATATAGCTAATTCCAGTGTATAATAAGATAGCTAATTTCAATATATAATAAGATAGCTAATTTCAATATATAATAAGATAGCTAATTCTAATAAATAATAATACAGCTAATTCAATCCGATATAATTCCAATTTATAACAATACAGCTAATTCCAGTATATAATAATATGGCTTATTATAATATATAATTCTATAGCTAATTTAATATATAATATATAGCTAATTCCAATATATACCATTTTGTACCAATATATAACTTATCCCAACATATCTATTGCAATTTTGTACCAATATATAGAAAATCTCTTACGAGTGTTTTTTTTTATATATCAAAAAATATCAACACAAGTTGATAAAGTAAAAAAAAACCTAGGCTCTGTCAATCTTTACTTTACTTGAAAAAAGTGGTTTCATTAAAATAAAAGAAAGTAGTTCCTTTTTAAATGACCAATCAAATTCGTGTAAAGCGATATTTCCTAGGCGATATCAAGGTAAATTATGTAATTTATCACACAAACGATATCTACTGTCAAATGTGTTATTGGGTGATAAAAAAAACCTATTTCAATGGTAAGCAACTGGGTGACATTTATTTTCCTATCTATCTTGGATTTTCTTTTTAATTATTTTTTTTCAATTCGAACAAAGCGGTCTGATAACGTCATGTTATAATGGACAAACACTAATTTTATGGTTGGAAGATCTGATATTTGAACTCGGATTGATGTCATCAAGTTTATTATGTTTACTAAAACCAGTCTACCTACATTTTACTTATATTACACTTATTACTTATTACTTCAAAACGTGTTTAAACATGTTCTATTCGTCGATAAAAGTTATGTAGATTAGGCTTAGAGATATACGACGTACCTATATATCACACCGCGTGCACCTGGCTAACCGCGCTTTATAAGTAGGCCCTATCTGACGTAACGACACGTGCTAAGACATACTAAAGAACGAAACGCGCTCCGACACGATCGACATTCTCTTTGTCACGCGATAATTTGTGGGTGTGTAGCACAGCCAGTACGTGAGAAAAGTAAGCAAACCAAATTATCTCCCGTCTTAAGTTTTATTTATGATCGGTTTAATACAGATCTGACATGATTTACCTGGGTACATATTTTATCTATTAAACAAATTCTGTTATTTATATAAATTTAATGTATCTTTTAAACACATTTTGTTATTCATATAAATTTATTTTAGCCATTAAAACCCATTCTGTGATTAATATACATTTATAAGGCTATAACTTAGAATCAGACAACCAACCCTATCATTTAATATTTCTAGTTGTTATTCATTTAATATCACCAACTGAAATAAAAAAAAAAATTCTTTTATGTCCTTTTCTAAATAAGGGTTTTACGCACCTATATGAATGTATTGGCCTTTATTTTCTGCGCATGCTTCATTAAGCCAACATGCAATAAATTCAATTCGTTTATAAGCCTTATCCACTTAAAACCTTAGTGCAGGTCATGACGGTAACCGTTAAAGGCTCAATACCACTCTTGCTGTAACTAAATAATATGTCCCAAACTTTATTCTTGTCAACAAATTGTACTATTTTACAATATTCAAATTAATTGATGATACAAATTTCATCTTAAGACATCGAATTGGAAAAATTCAACTACATGGTTTGAAAAGCTTTACCTTTTCAAATGTAATTTAGATTTTAAAAAATTGGAAAAATTCAACTACATGGTTTAAAAAGCTTTACCTTTTTAAATGTAACTTAGATTTAAACATATTTTCGAACCCTCTGCACAAGTCAAGTAGGATGTAATGGATAATTTACACAACAGGTAGGACACTTTTAGTACTGTTTTCTGTCTTGTCCGCAGGTTTATCTTGTAGATTTTTGTTTTGTGTGTAGTGCGGTCCTCCTGCATTAGAATAAGCTGTCAAGCCAACAAGAGTGTGATTGCCCCTTTAACGACAAATATATGTGTAAATGTATTATAGGCGATTTAATTGAATTTGCACCGACATGTAATACCGAAGGAAGTGATTTCAAGGAAATAATAATCGTAGAAGTAATTATTTCTTTTCATTATGTTAATTAAGTGAATCTATTTTGTGTTTAATTCTGAACTAATTGTATATTCAATTTGTTGCTAAATATACCGTATTTTTATTTGAAAAAATCCAATATGTTCTAAATTATAAAAATAATGTAATTGCGATTAACCATCACGTATATTTATTCGAAAATCCCCAATATATTTTAACTTTAAAAATAACGTTATTGCGATAAAAAAAAATTCCGTGTTTAAAGCTGTATTTGATATGCAAATTCAGAAATTTTATCATCCGTATCTGAGAAGCCCTAGTGTGAGCGTATGTGAAATGGAGATAAGGGCGCCTTCTCAACCTCTTGGGTTTCCTCCGGACATTCCGGTTTCCTCCAACTGCTAAAGGCCCCTACGCGCAAGCGAATTATTGAGATAAAAATTGAAAACCTACGTAAGTCCCAAAATGACCTAGTTTGTGTCGAGTGGACGTTAAACCCCACCTCTCTCGCTCTCTCTCTCGTATCCGAGAAACGAAATGTTATTGTAAATCTTAAAAAACGATCGAACAAATGGTTTATTTGATTTCGTTACACGTGTTTCTATAATAACAGCAGTGTCGACCACCCAATCTGAACAGGACGTGTGAATTATCATTACAATATATTACTAATAAACATAAAATATCATGATTTATTATTTAAACAAAATAAATATCTGATCGCAATATTAATATTTTAAATAAGTTATGTTATCTAATTTCTCCAACTACATTGGAAGAATGTAAAAGATGGTTATTAATATTTTAAATAAGTTATGTTATCGAATAATGTTATCTAATCTTATTTCTCCCACTATATTGGAAGAATACTAAAGATGATTATTTCACGATACAAAGACTATTATATCATTTTCGTTTCACAATATAAGTGCTTATACATCACTTGTTCAGTGGTTAGATTTTTTTTCCAGGCTCATGATATGCACTTTAGATCACAATACCGTGTAACTTACCTGTGTCGTTTGATCAGAAGAATGTATTCCAAATACACGGTGCAAAATTAGATCCCATGCAAACGCTTCGCATTTAGTTCATCTGAGGTTGGCACCGTACTTGTTCTTTTGAGGTAAACGCACATTCCTAGATTATATCAAAACAATGCATGGCATCTTCGCTATCACAGATCTTTTAGATCTGTCCCTTTATGGTATACGCACCTTCCTAGAATATAGTATAAGGATGCAAAGTAATTTAGCTATCGCAGATCTTTTAGATCATAATAAATAAGACACCTGTTCAGGGGTTATTTTGGTCTAACTATTGCACATTGATACATCTTTTGAATGATATTTCAGAGATTATTCTGATTATTTTATTACGTAACATTAAATGTTTAGTAAGTGTGATAATGTATGTTTAATGATCTGTCGGTTTAAATGAAATGGAGTTCAATGTTCTACTATTTAGCTCCAAACTAGGCTTATTGACAAGACAGTGGCAATACGGCCTACTTTAATATCGAATTTCAACTGCCAGGGGATTTTTTTACGTGCACGCCAATCTGTACACGGAACCTCGGTTTTTCGTCCCATCTGAACGACTTGACAGCTTTTCTTGTCATAACTGACAAGAGGGGGATCACGCCAGAAAATCTGGATAAACTTTCTCGGCCAGCCAGCGTCGTACACACTTATCCACCATGGTCCCCTGTCGGTTTAGAGTAAAGACGTGTATGTGATATATTACATATTATTGTATTGTTCATGGTGGATACATGGAGAGGGGGGCATGGTCTCAATATTGTGTTTGTAAATTCCCAAAACCTTTGGTCATATCCCATCCCCCAGCAAAATAAACTATTAATGTGAATGAGACACAATGTAAATAAGTTCTGCTCTTTTCTGTATATATGTTGTATACGTTAAAGATTCCCTTTCAGTCAGAACTTGATGCAAGGATTAACTATATCGCCGTTATCTGGGTACAAATATCCACGTATACCCGTCTACATTAGTTCAGTTGATAAAGCAGGGTAAGACGTTAAAACCCGTTTAATTTGATTTATTTTTTGTATATGTTGAAAACCTGCTAATTTAAACCAAGCACGAACAAGCTGTAATGAATATCGCATGTAAAATTTTCTAAGGAAATATTGTTACATACACGCATAAAACATATACAAATACCAAAATATCAGCGCACTAAAAAAACGCACTAAACTTTAATAAACTGTTCTTTGAATGACATTTAGTAACTGGGTAGATAAATAAACTAACACATTTTTATGGAAAACAGCTACTGATTTATTTAGGCGACGTTTCGAAGAGTATTCTCTCAACGTTTTCAAGCTAAGAGTATTCTCTCAACGTTTTCAAAGCTTGAATACCATATTAGCTTGAAAACGTTGAGAGAATACTCTTAGCTTGAAAACGTTGAGAAAATACTCTTCGAAACGTCGCCTAAATAAACCAGTAGCTGTTTTCCATAAGTATGTGTTAGTTTATTTAATAAACTGATTTCAGTGATTCAATCTAGCCACCATCTATATAACGGCCTTTAGTTATCAACTCAGATTTTGTAGATGTCAAAAATATAATTTATCTAATATAATGCTGTAGGCGTCAATTAAAAAAACATATAGAATCGTTTTGAATTGATTATCACTGCAAGCTATAATTAATTTTCTTGAACCACAAATGTCAATGGGAGCCGATATTCCCACGCTCTAAGTAACCACGCGTTGTGTATATTGTATTTTTATAAAATGAAAACACAAGACCCTTGACGTTTCAAAAGTTTCCATTGATACTTTTTTGTCAAGAAAATAAAATCAAGAAGACTTTATATATAATTAAATATATAAATGTTTCTATTTGATATTCTGGGGAATAAGCCTCGAGTAAAATCTTCAATTTAAATGGCATGTACGTATTTGTTTAAGTGTCGATAGAACTTGAAATGACGAATGAAATAACTGAAATTGTACTTCATTCTTTATATTTACTTCCAATCAACCAAACAAGACATGAAATATGGTTGAACGTCCTGCTTTTCTGTATCAATCCGGTCCGGCTAATAAAGACACACAGAGAGAAATGGGGTTTAACGTCCACTCGACACAAACTAGGTCATTTCGGGACTAACATATGGTTCAATTTTATTTCAGTAATTCGCTTGCGCTAAAAAGTCAATAGAAGTTGAAGAAAACCGGAGGAACCGGAGAAAACCCACGAGGTTGGACAGGCGGCGACCCTACTCCTTGCCACGCGACAGAACAAAACAATAGTTTGGTTAAACCGTTGTTGAAATTACCGGTATGATTGCGATGTACTATAAAGATTAAGGTACCTGAACACAGCATTCTAGGTATGAAAAATGCCCCTACTCTTTGCCAGTGACCCTTGCATAGATAACACACGTACTAATCTACAGAGTGTACGTTAGACTTTCCAGCTCTTAACCAAGAAAAAACAAAAAAAAACAACAAAATCATGAACACAAGATAAAAATCATATGAAATAAAATGGTGTTTAACGTCATACTGTTATGCGAAAACTAAAGAAAATAAAAAGGTATGTGCTAAAATACACCAATAAATATAATCTATTATATACTTTTATTCCTTTATAATAATTTAATATTTTTAATATAAAATATTTAGAACATTACTCAGGGGACTAATCGCCCAGATGGAACGAAAAAGCCGAGGACCAGTGACACATTAGTGTGTACGTAAAATATCCCTTGGTAGTTGATATTCGATGTGAGAGTGGGTTGTATCGCCGCAGTCCTGACAAAAGTTCCCTTCTGGCACATTGTATGGCATTTACCCGTCTGTATTTGCCCTGTCGAAGCAGAACAGTGGGACGTTAAAACCCATTTCAGTTCATTTCAAAGAACATTACTCATACGTCTGCAACTTTTTATTAATTGTAAAACCTGTCGAATAATATAATTGTTAGTGAATGCGAATACATTGGGTACATAAGATGGAAATAAAAAGGGTATCTGGTCTTAGTCTGAACTCTATTTCACACCATCATCCCAATTATTAAATGATAAGCCCGTCAATTATTTAAATCTACCTAATTTTTAAAAAAAAAATGCAGTATTTATTTGTTGTAGTTTTATGGTCTCGACGTAATTATATAAATCTGCTGCTTGTCAGATTGTTTGGTGTCATATTTATAATAAATTGAATTGCACCGAAACCAGTAAGGGCATTATATCTCCTCACTTAATTATATAATCTCGGGTGCAATTTACTACCGATTAACATTTCTGTGTAATGCGCCACAATACTCACGATGATGAATGTTGAATAGTTGGTCTGCTAGTAAAAAAAAAAAAAAAAAAATATTTTTTATTATTCATTTAGATACATGGTTTTGAATTTGAATAGTATGATTTTTATGATACATCCACATAGATTCAAATTCAATTCTTTACAGATACGTGTTTTCAAAGCCAGGTTAGGAATTTATATATACATTATATTATATCAATTTGACTAATTATTGTGTTCGTATTTCATAATTTATTTCGGTGTTCATATTTCATAATTTATTTGTTCATCCTTTGATATACAAATTTCGCCAAGGATAAAAAATGCAATGTCTGGTAAATAAAATGAAATGGGGTTTGACGTCCTACTGTTATGTACCTAATCTGGGCTAATGGAAGACGGGGCAATGTCTGGTAAATAAAATATACAAAAGAAATCCAAGGCTATCGATGCCAAACAATACTTAGACAGAAAGTCCAGTGGAAAGAGCGACCAACGCCGCTCGTGGACTTGAGAAAAATATAAAGCTCCTAGCGCACAATGATTGGGGAGGCATTCGCTGCCTCGCTCGCTCGCGACAATCGCGAATTGCGACATTATAAAAAAAATAACAGAATATTAATAGTATTAATAGCATGGGTCATACCATAAACCAAACGTGATCGACACGTGTGATTGGAATTGACTTACAAAGGAACCAAATGGCATCTTGTTGAAAAGTTTGTATAAATAAATGAAATCAAATGGTGTTTAATGTCCAATTTTTCTGCTCGGACTGGGCATACTCCATGGAGTGTGCTATGAGGGACAAAATCTAGGAAAAAAAGTCACAGGAAAAAAAATCACAGTAAGAAAGTCACAGGTAAAAAAAGTTACAACTTATATATATTGTATTGTAGAGCGAGTATAGCTTTGATCTTTTAAGTTATTTGACTTTGAGTTAATTAGGTTTGGTTAATAGAGATCGTGTCAGCGGAGCCAAATTCATGCCTGAATACTTACATGGGGTTGGATGGAACATTAGAATTAGCAAAGAGTATTGATGTGCTAGAATGTTGAAATGAGCTATATGTGCTAATACGTCAAATGTGCAATGATATCAAAATGTGCTAAAATAGTCTGGTTACATATGTGTAATGATGTGTAATGAAAGGTTAAATATGTACGGTTTGTTAATGTTTATTTTGTTATTGAATTTGAGATGTAATAAAAAAAACTGTGACTTTTTTTCCTGTGTTTTTTTTTACCTAGGCAAATTTGAGACTTTTTTTACTGTGACTTTTTTTTCGTGCATCGAGGGAAATATGTAAATAGTTTTACTGAGGATACGTTGATAATCATAACAGTCGCATACAAATAACATATTATTTGATATACATGTTATTATGTATAACAGTAGCGCAGTAATCACCTTTTTATGATCTATGTCACAATTATTTGACCAGTTAGTTGTTCCTAACCTGCTACAAAACATTAAACGTCAAAAACAAAATGTTATGAGTATCTGCAAGCATTTGTCACGACGTTAAAGGGGCCATCCCGATAACATTTTGGGGGTTAAAACTGCTTAATTTTGTATGAAAAGCCCTTAATAGCCTCTAACTTAGATCCGAGCAACTTCTTCAAGCTATGTGATACGTTTTCAAACAACTTCCAATCGCCGGTACGGCTCGGTGGCCGAAGACTTGTGTTCTGTTTGCATTACACAGAAGTGTTTGGATAAAACGAGTCTATATTATGTGCAGCTTTCAATCTAACCCTATTGACTCACTTTTGAAGCTCTCCTTTGATTAAGTTAAAATTGGTATCATAACAATTTAAAATGTCCAGTTAAGCTATTTTATGCATTCACGTCAACTCTACTCAATATTTTGAACTGAAATTTTCAGACAAGGTAAATACACTATCCCTCTATATTTTGGCGTTTAAATTTCATACGTTCATGAACGTGTAATTTTCAGATTCTTTGAAATTCGGGATGGTCCCTTTAAAACCATTGGCTGTACTATTAATATCTGATTAGGCTTGATCTGTTATGGGAAATATCTATAATTTCTATACAATATTTAAATTTAAATATTCACTTTAATCTTTCCCTCAGTTATAAGGAAGTTGCCATCTAAGAGTAACACTAAGCTGTCGTGTGCAGCACAGCACGATGAACGAACAGGAAATGCCCAAATTCAGTCGATTTAGTCAATAATTCGATTGTTCCTGGTCAAAACGAATATCATACTTCCATGTAATGTCTTTCGGTAACGCTGTATTAACTATTAGGTAGGCGTTTCCTTGCGTGGCTATAGATCTAGGCCCCAAATCACGGAACTTGGACTACAATCTTTAAAGCGAGAATTTCATATTTTCTAAGAAAGTCAAAATATAATTATTTCTATGCCTTTTGCTCAATAGGTTAACAACTCACTGTTATACGATCATTGGCATTATTTCCCAACCTTAAAAATCTGACACAGGAAGTAACACAATTACCTTCCTTGTGTCCTATTCCCTCCATGGAATAGCTATCTTCGAACGTTTAAATTTGAAGTTGAAATGATAATTTTGCCAATTTCTCAGTTGGCAATAGTAATTTATAGGATTAATAGGATTATTTTTTAACAAAGTAGGACTGTTTAAAATACCATCTACTCTAAGGCTGAATTTTAATAAATTAATTTTGAAAATATAATGTAAAAATATGAAATTGCAACTTTAAAGTGTTTTTATCAATCTTAGATGTTTAGAAATTTAGATTTCGGTGCAGAATGATATAACATTTTAACGTCCATTTTTTCTGTATCGTGTAAAGAGCAATGCAATTTTATTTTAATAGATTTCGGTGCAGAATGGTATGACATTTTAACGTCCATTTTTTCTGTATCAAGTATTCTCGAAATACTCCACACACCATCAGTAATGTTATCACTTCGTGTATTTACTGACTTTTCAACGTCGGTTAAATCCAACGCTTACTACACTAAAAAAATTAATGAACCCAAGTTTTTTTTTTCCTAAAGTAAATATACGACTTGATGTTAGTTCCGATTTTACCCGTCCCGTACTTATTATATTGCAAGAAAATGGCTGAAGAATCTATGGAGATACATTTATTTTGAATCAAAACAAATCGTATATATCCCTTTTGTTCCACTGAGTAAACTACGTGGATATCGTCTTCATAAACGATCAGATATGTTATGATTTCCGTGTATGTGGACAATGATCAAAGCCTCCCGATTTCTACAGATCTAGTACTAATAATACTTGATTATATTGATACAGTTTGAATACATATTGATACTGCATGAGACCCAGTAGATCTCGCCTGTATATATATGTAAACATATATAATTATGTATCTGTAATGCACATCTGTGTTTGACGATATATCGTCACGTGACAAATAGGCTTTTCACCTATAAGTTGAAAAACCTGTATATATATATACCTATAATTATATGCGAATTAGAAGGGTTAAATAAGTACATTCCAATTTATTAACTTTGGGAATTACAGCCGGTAATCGTCATTTGTAATTATCAGGAAATGTCTAATGTTTCCTGGCTTATCCATGTACACATGCGTGTACTCAAATTTGACATTAAATTCAGGTCCCATTGGGTCATTTTAGCGGATTAGGAGTCCCTTGTTAACAACGACATTGAGAAACGTGAATCTCAAATATTAATATCGCTCCAAAAAATGGTTATTTCCGGTTCGTTCAGCATTTATGAAGATGTGTTGAATTGAAATTAAGTTCGACCCATGCTGCTCGCTATGAGGTAAACCGACCACCATTCTGTTGCGGGCGACATAATTAATAGGCCCGTTTTATTCCGATTGCATCCAAGTGTCCGGTCCTCTAGCGTTGGTATTTTGGTTTTGCTTTTGTTTTACTTAATGTTGGTTTCGAGCCCTATTGTGAGCGTATAAGACATGGGGATAGGGGCGTCTTCTCAACCTTGTGGGTTTCTTACGGGCACCCTGGTTTCCTCCCACTGCTAAAGCCCCCAACGCGCAAGCGAATTATTGAAATAAAATTTGAAAACCACACGTTAGTCCCGAAATGTCATAGTTTGTGTCGAGTGGACGTTAAACCCCCATTTGGCTTGATCATATCGTCTGTAGAGAATGCACCGTAAATACTGAACGTATTAAACAATGTTTTGACCGGCATTCCTTAGGAGGTTCAATTGTGACGGCAGATTAAACTGATACGCATTACATACGATAGATACGATTAGAATTTGACTTTTTTCGACAGTTCTCAAAAGGAATCGCCAGTATCGCAAAACTTTTAATCGCCACTTTCATATTTTTATCGCAAATTGCGAATTTAACGGTCTTGTTTGGGACTGAAAATTCATATTTACAGAATGTTGCACTAGATGTACAACAAACCAGATCGTCCATATCTCAAAATTCAAAGAAATATACATATGGACCTAAAGTACATTTGGTTATGTATGGTCTCAAGTCTCAACCTTTATACTGTTGGGTCTTTAAGAAAACAACTTGATTTCTCAGTACGTCGCATCATATTAATTTTAGCTATTTTTACTCATTTATTGCCTACGGCTCCGGGTCTAGTGGTGGTTTACCCTGAAACCTTCTATGAATATCATATAAAAAAGAATTTCATTCTGTGAAAATCTCTGAATGAAAAGAAAGATGTCCAAAGTTATGTACACTGTAAGTGAATTGTGATATGGTGAGAATATATTACAGTTATGTAAATATAAGATTGGCGTTTACAAGCTCAACATTAATGTTATAAGTTGACCAGAAATCGACTGTTTACTTTTCCCATGATATGTTCGTACTATAGATAATATAGGACTCACTTATAAAACACTTTTAATTCATACATCACAACTTGTAAAAACTTGTCCCTTGAACAATATTACCCTGTAAAATCAATCTATGAATCCACGGAATAAAACAGTTTTTAAACTTTTGGTAAAACCTTGATTTTGTATCGTTATTATCCTGTAAAATCACTTTGTTACTGTCCCTGGGAAATATAGCAGTTTTTGAACATGTTTACCTTAAAGTTACATTATTCAAGAGCTAAATCTGATTACTGCAAGTCTTAATTTAGGTTTCAGATGTTATAGAAATTATAAATTAGACATGAACTAACTTTGAGACCATACTTAGTTCTCGATGGTAAGGCTAGACTGTGATATTTGTTGGATTGTTGTTCGATTTGCAAGAATTTTTCCTTCGTGATTAAACAAATAAATTGATAATCGAGACTATTAGTTTCGCCTTACCGACTCCAGTAATGGCTCACGGTTCATAGTGGATCAATTTGACTGGAATTCTTTAGCAAATTGCCTTTACATTATGTATTTCTTAACTATTATAGTGAGAACAGCCAACTCGTTATCTTATCTCCCATAATATATCTTTAATACTGTCATTTCTGTGTTTACCAACGTTACGTGTTATTATAGTAGTGTGATGTACGGGGTAGACTGTGCTTGATTATTATATAACCCCGTCTTCATGCCAGTATGACGTTAAACCCCATTTCATTTCATTTCATTTAGTTTCAAAACATATGATAATATTTACCATGGGACTGGGGGGGGGGGTGACCGAATAGTTGGCACGTGCGCGCTGTATCATAAGGTCTGTCATTGGGTCAACTGGCGTGGTTTCGATACCCCGGTCACCTGTCAAGCTTCGTGTGTTTTTGCCGGATCCTCCAGTTTCCTCCCACTGCTGAAGACCCCTACGAGCAAGCGAATTATTAAAATAAAATTGAACTATGTGTTAGTCCCAAAATGACCCTAGTTTTTGTCGAATTGACATTGTCGCATGTTAATCCCGACATTACCTAGTTTGTGTTGAGTGGGCGTATAACATTAATTGTATTGTTCAGTGTGCGTTTGTGTCGATGGGGTTATTTTTACTTTGTATGTTAAGTTACTTAATTATACTGCACAGAATAAATTCAACTTCTTCTAATTCCCAGCGTTTACTTTTACTGTACAGTGTATGATAGGTTACGTGCACTGCAATGTGTATGTTAGTTTACTTTTACTGCAATGTGTATGTTAGTTTACTTGCACTGCAATGTGTATGTTAGTTTACTTGGACTGCAATGTGTATGTTAGTTTACTTGTACTGCAATGTGTATGTTAGTTTACTTGTACTGCAATGTGTATGTTAGATTACACCCATTGAACAGTTAAGTGAGATTACTTAAACTGAAAAGCGTATTTTAAACTATGTGTACTTAACCGTGTATTTTAGATTACTTTCTGAATCAGTGAATGTTAAGATTACTTGTTCTGAACAGTGTTAGATTACTTGAACTGCACCGTGTATGTTAGATTGTACGGAAAAGTGGGTGTTAGATCACATGTACTGAAAGGGTGTGTAAAACTACTTGTACAAGTGCGTGAATGTTAGATCTATTTACAGTGCAGCGTATGCTATATCAATATCATTTAACAGAGGGTGATTTATTACTTGTAATTTATGCTCAATTGTTTTGTACTCTTACATAGTATCTTTAAAGTACGTTTAACTTTACAGGGAATTTTAGATAACTTGTATATTGCAAGGCGTTAGATAATTTGTTCTTTAGGTTAACGTGTAAACATAATTATACGTTAATTATCGTTAATAAAGATTCAGTAATAAAGATTAATTTGTCGATATAATATGTTTGTATATATAGTTTATCAGTGGTAAATAAAACCTAAAATATCTGTATATAAAAGAGAAAATTTAGTTTTTGTTTGCCAGGAGATGGGTTTAAAGTCCAATCGGCACAAACTAGATCATTTCGGGATTGTTGAATGTTGCCAAATTTTCTATTCATCATATCTTTGTAAAAAATTGATTGAATCATATTTCTTTGATATTCCTTTGAGACATTCAATTTCTATAATATTGAAGTTTACATACGATAACAAGAATGATGATCAGCGACTTTAAGTATGATACCAATTCATTCAAAAATTAGTGGGGGAGGGAGGAACTGGAGAACCCGATTAAAACACCAATTTGTAGGGCAACCCTACTACTTGTCACGTACAAGCGGAGAATCTAAACCATCTCATTCCCTATCATGACAAAAACAAATCGGTTAAATAATACGTGGACTTTACAACTGGAACGTGTTACGTCAAAGGATGATCCAATTGACAGTAGTAAAAGAAAGCATGCCCTGTTGTTGAGATTAAACATATTTTTAATTGCACCAGCAACAATCAAGATAAACATTCCTTGACAAACCCTTTTGCGCCTTCCTTGAAAATTGCAAATCTGACATAACAAATATGAAAAGGTACATATTCAAAATGGCGCGGAAATATTAAAATATTAATCGAAAGGATGAAATGAATATTAAATAGCAAAAAAGGGGTATTACCTGAATTTGGGTAACTAAGGCTATTTAATAATTTGTATTATTGAACTAAGAATGAGTGTCAAACACTTTCGTCGTGAAGGGAGGGGGGAAAAAAAACTTCAAAACGTGCTAACTTTTAAATAAACACTCGAACACGAATGAAAAGTTAATATTTAATAATGAATTATCCATTTATGAGAGACACTTAAAGTAGACAGGTCGATTCCATCTTGATGTACCCTATAGCATTTAACCCCCAGTCATTTTCCGTGATTACTTCAAATATATTACATTACCATCATTCAGATTTAAAATCATTAAATTTGCTGAATGACGCCAAAACTGATATATCAAATAATCTTAGCTAATAGCCATTTGTTTGAACAAACTTTATCGTTGCGTTGAGGGAGTCAGACAGGGGGGTACAATTTGACCCAACTTATTAAAAATAACTAGAAATGACATGTAAAAAATATAGCACAGGTTGCATAGACAATTCCAAATTCGTGCTTAAAACCCGGTTGATTAGATTATTAAATGGTATTCAAGTATGTTTAAAATGAAATGCATAGAAATAGAAATCCTATATTCATTTTAGTCTCGGTGAAATTTGATTTTCCTCACATTAAAATCAATAAAACTAATGATTGCATTACATTACGACATATAATTTGGTGTCATATTATTCCCGTACTTACCTTTACGTGACAATATGGATCATACATTCAGGGACAGTTAATACCTTTTTAATGTGACCGCAAAGTGGTTGATGGTAAACACTTTTCGACGTAAGAACCTTAAAACGGAAGGGGGTGGATGGCCGGATGGTTAGCACGTGCGTGCTGTATCATGTCATTGAGTCAACTGGCGGGGTTTCAAATCCCCGGCTGTACGTGACAAGGGATAGGGTCGCCTGTCCAACCTCGTGGGTTTTCTCCGTTTTCCTCCCACTGCTAAAGACTGCGAATTATTGAAATAAAATTAATCCCGAAATGACCCCACCCCCCTCTCTCTCCCTCTCTCTCTCTGTCTCTCGCTCTCTGTCTCTCTCTTAAAACTGAAACCTCAGTACTTTAGTATGAATACAGATCTCATTAATATCTTAAATTGAAATGGGTGTGTTAGATCTAAAATTATCATAATTCGCATCTTCTCGGACGAAATAGTGTATGTTTTCTTTTTCCCGAACAGGGGGTGGTGGAACTGGACTCTCGACCAGAATGTCCTAGCCGTAATACCCAGTTTCAATTTCTCAGGGGTAACCCATGTGAGGCTTACGGGAAAAATGTTATCTTGTCGTTTAAGTGGAACGTAAAACACCGAGGACCACGTGTGTGTTCACTGGCGTATATATCAAAGAACCCTTGGCAGTTGGAATAGGAAGGAGAGTGAGTGGAAACGCTCTCCGGGTGTGTTTCCTCCCCCCCCCCCCCGGGCATACGCAATTATTGCCTCTATTGCACTAGACACCGCCTCTTATATATTTCAGAAGTTCATATCTCTTTTAATAATATTCTTAGCTTTTGTGGTTTTTAAATCATAGTAAACGATATAAATACAAACCGTTGCTCCACTTTCCAGTCAAAATTTCACCCATTTGCCCACAGAGTGCAGAAAACTAGGGCATTTTACACCCCATTTCATTTTATTCTATTTTATTTTATAAAATTATAGACATAACTGACATTTATCTAATCGCTATTTCCTGGTGAAATATTTAACATAATTTAAGTGCAGGTGGCAGTTCGCACCCAAAGCGTGAGAAAATAATCTAATATGATATCACTGTGTAGAAATAGGAAGGCGCGTGGGTGAAGGAGATCAGCAGTCGGGGGTTGAAGGTCAAGGATTATATTTCAGAAAAGATCGATCACATTTTCATTCTATTCAGCGCAAGTAAATAGAATTTGTTGTTTATTATTATTGGGGATTTAAAGAAAATTCTTTTAAAGAATTGATAGGGTGTCACAATCAATTGATAAAAAATACCAATCGAGACCAACATGGGCTCCGTAACTGGGTCTCTTAAACATTTGTATGCCATTAAATCGCCAAATAGCCCAGTTTCAGCTCAAAATAAGGATCGCTCGCCTCGAAAGTGACATTTGTTGGCCTGATTAACACGGTTATTCGATACCGTTTCGTAAACTTGTCCAAGCGGTAATTATAATTCATCCATAACCCTGAACATTCTGAAGGGCCGTTCACACTGAGAGCTAACACGATCGCATTTGATTTGAGTCGTTTATTCCGACGGTGGAACGTGGCCTAAATTGTTAGCGCGGAAAACCGCGAAGATTGCCTCCAGAGCGAATTTGCGCTAACGATTTTGATTACCAAATTTCATTTGCGAATATCTTGCCGTATCGCCGCTTTTAGTATCAATTCACATTTATTTGTAGAATTAAACAAACGCACACAAAAACCCTGAAGAGGTTCCGGGAAATTGTCATTATGGACAAACTTGGTTTGAGATAGGCCTATGCCGACAGTATGTGTCTGTAAGTTAAAAAAGATCATCTTTAATTCCCCTTGGTTCCTGGACCTTGGTGATTCGTTGAACATATATTTTGTGGCGATATGGGACCACAAATAGTTTCGAATACGCAGCATAAAACAGTTTTATTCACTTTAACAATGTTGATTGGCAAGGTTTCCTCTTCGTTTCGGATTTTGTCATGCCATTAAAACGTAAGACTAGTAGGTAATTAGCACCAAGCATGTACACGGGTCTGACATTTGTTTCAGACGTTCACACCGAAATGAATTTCTCGTACTTTTACAGTTCGACAGTGACAGTGCACTTTTGATTTTCAATACACAGATTAGCGGAACTTTAAAGAAATTATAAACAAAGGTCAAATACGAGTAAGTATTCTGGTTGCCTGGGGACAGGTTAGAACATTCGGGTAATTTGTATGCTCAGATGTCAGAATTGACAATGTATGATCGGGACCCCCCAAGATTGACAATATTAAAAAAATGTTGAAAGGTCAAGTACTTAATAAGCTACAATCTCTGGTCACTTCAACTATTTATGTTTTTCTTTAACCCGTTAGACAGCATAACACATTATGGGTCTACCTGTTCTCTTTGCCTATTGTGGTGGGTCCAATAAAACATATTGTTACCCTTTCTTATCGAACCGAAAGATACTTCAAGCAGTATACTGGTACAATAGTAATAGTTAATATAGCAATAGTAATAGTTAATATTGCAACGTAATAGATCAGTAATGGCTGTCCATGTATGTTTCTTATTTCAAAATAAAAGGTCGTTTTTTGGCCATTGATTTAAGGATTTATGAAGAATTTAAATAATGAGTTGAAAATTTGTCCTGTTCCAAGGGGTATCGGTGGCTAAGTGGGTAGGACGCTAGCTCGATAGCCTGGAGATCGGGTGTTCGATCCCTGCATTGGCCAAGAACGTTCATTCATATTTTCCGGCGTGGTTCCCCTTCACAGTGATTCAGGACCTGACAACGGCAGCTGTCTAGTCGTTTGGATGGGACGAAAAATCGAGGTCCTGTGTACATATTGTCGTGCACGTCAAATATCCCTTGACAGCTAGAATTCGATATAAGAGTAGGCCGTTATAGTGTCGCCGTTCTGGCAAAATTTCACTCATAGCACACTGTATGGCGTAAGCCTGTCTTCATTAACCCAGTTCCGAGCAGAAAAGTAGGACGTTAAACTCCATTTCATTACATTTAATTTCCAAAATCAGTTTAATACATACGTTTCAAATTTGAACCCGGTTGATACTGGTCAACGCGTCCTGCCACTTCACCGTGACCTTACAGGGTTATAGTTCAGCGGTCATATTGCCATCATCCAGCAAACACCTGTATTGTGTGTTAAGTAATGTTATCCACAGTAAGTCGTCCTATTGTCAGATAATCAAAAGTCCATTGAGATGTTTTAGATATTTAGATTGTTACCACAGGAGGTGTTCATTATTTATCAAAAAAGGATCGTGGGAAGAAAATATCCCCACCTTTTCCTTTAAACTAAAAAATATTTCAAGGCTGAGAACTGACCGCATTTAAAATTTCTTGTATGGACGGGATATTATTAAACAAAGATATCATGATGTCTTTTAAGATTTGGAAAACAAAACAAAGGAATGGTTCTCACGTTCGAGAATTTAATATATCCTCCGAGGGAACTATAAAAAGTATACATCCACTTGACAAGTTTTTTGATATTTTGTTAATCTAGGGAATCCGGTCCAAACAAGGATGCGAGTCGTTTACGAGCACTCCCATCCTAACGAGTGAACGATTTTTCCTCCCGAGTCTTTTGTTCTTCGGGTCCGACAAGGACTGAGAGAAAGTGAAAGGTCACATTTAGATACCTAAAATGCAGCCTACCTGTTTATATTTTTAGGATAAAGCACGAGACTGTGGTTAAGTCCGAAACTTTATCTTGCTTATAAACCGTCTATGTTTTGCATGTACGCAAAATAAGAATGTCCAAGATTTCCAGTAAGAAAAACTTTATATTATGTTTTCTTATGGTAGAGTAACCCGATACACAGGCTTAAAGAAAAACGTTTAGAAGAATAACCCAAAATATGCAGACAGCAATTTTTTCCGGGCATAGAATATACCCCAAAGATCAAAGAGATTTACTGTTATAGGTTTATAAAGTTTGATATGTGATTACGTCAGTAAACCGGTCGTTTATCTAGCCTTACTCACAACAAATCGGTACTGGTAGAATGGCAATTGTTAGGTACTTAATTAAAACACTGTTGCGCCTTATACGCGGGGGTATGGTGGACTATAGCCACTGCAACCGATCATGGACCGCAATAACCCATGACTGGGCTCGCTTTTACGTTTTACTGTACTTTGGTGCACACTCTTGAACTTATATCGATTATTTCACTATAGCCTGACCCTGGTACGGTAGGCACTAAGCCATGATAATATAACAATAACCAAACACAGTTCTATGGATAACAATCACTAAAATTATATACACACTACGTTTCGACAATATATCACTGGTCGTTATCAAGCATACAAATTACAAATATATTTTGTTCAATCGCTAAATTCCATTCAAAGATTATAAATATAATCATATTTTTGGGCATCTCTTGAAGAATTGTACTCTAAGAGGTTGTTGTACAAGTCTGTAACATTTTTGAAGTGAATAAAAGTATCGCAGACCAGTATCAGTATCACTTATATACTTTTATTTGTTTGACATACTATAATTTTTTTTTAAAATGACCGCTAAGACGGGCCCCTAGTTCCGGAATGACCCATAGACTGGTCAGAATACAGATGCCATCACTCGCAGTTCTGGAATTTATAAATAGTCGGTGTATTACAAAACAGTTGACACTCTGTTTGCAGAATTTATAAATGTTCTTAATAAAACGGATACCCTGTAAAACATATACATGTTCTGATCATTGTAAAACGTTTAATACCAATTGTGGAGGGGGTCGGGATGGCCTAGTGGTCTAGAATGCCGCGCTTCGACCTCTAACTGGCTGGCCACCTCTGGCTTTCGTCTGTGGTTTCGAGCCCTAGTGTGAGCGTATGTGCCATGAAGATAGGGGCGCCTTCTCAACCTCGTGGGTTTCCTCCGGGCACTCCGGTTTTCTCACACTGCTATAGACCCCCATGCGTTAGTAGTGTTAAGTGGACGTTAAACCCCATCTCTCTCTCTATCTCTCTCTCTATTTGTGGAATTTGTAAACGTTCTGATTGTTACAGAACAGTTGATATACTGTCTGTGCTTTGTGGAATTTTGTATGCTTCAAAGTGAAATGTACGTACTTCGTTATACGTTTCATTTGAATAATGAGAAGTGGTATATGAGTGTTCCAGAAAACTATCTCATAATAAAGTATGTGGATATCATTTGTAAAAGATGGTTCGCAAAAAAAAAATATTTTAGAACTGTCTAAATGTATAACGTTCGTGTTTAACCAGGCTGTATATTTTCATATTCATATTAAATAGGCCTGTATACCATATATCATATATCAGAAGTATTTGAGTGTTCTGAAAGACTAATTCAACGTTTTATGTGAATATCATTTGTATCCGATGATTCGCAAAAAATATTTTAGAATTTATAACGTTCGTGTTGAACCAGTCTGTAGATCTTCATATTCATATTAAATAGGCCTGTATACCATATATCATATGACATATATCATAAACATATATCATAGTTAGATTATATTTCACCTCAACCTCAACTCAGGTAACAACTTACACCTATCTTATGTGACCTGTATATCTCCTTCATATCCACAACGCTGATTGGTTGAATCGCCTGTCAACCGACACGTCAAAACATACACCATCTTTTATATAGAGTTATTGCGCTTAAGGGTGTGTAAATAGTCGCACGTGCCAGATTTTTACCTGTAACTGTGGGAAAACTCCGCCCCGTTTACTTCAAGTAGATAAAACCGTAAGATGACGTCACTGTTAGTTTTATACCTGGCGTGACGACTGGATAATCTAGTCACCTTCAAAGGTAACGACTAATTAATCGAGAGGGAGAAGGGAGCGTGGGAAAGCTAGTGTTTTCGGGTAAATCGAAAAGAATATACCATTAATAGGCCTCTTACTGTTATCTACAAAAAGATATCATGGTCATAACATACATAGAAATAAAAAAAACTTTATTAAATAGACGGCAGGCCTTAAACCCACAAATAATAGTTTCTATAATACAACGCTTGTCACCAGTCGTAGAAATAAAAAGCTCGCTAAGCATGTTTAAAGCTGGTCTAATTCAAATCTGACAGAAGCCATTTTACTTCTATATTATCTGAAGACAATGGCCTTAATAAAATCACTCATGTTTCAATACTTTTATTTTTGTAACAGTGTTTAAAATTTAAATATAAAAAAGTTTATCATTGTTTGTATTACTGCATGTGAGATTTATTTTTTTTTATTGGGGGTCTTGTTGACTGGAGATGAGAGCGTGGGAAAAGTTTTACCTATACCCGATTGTAAACAAATTTCAAACTTGTTATTTACTTACATCGTGGAATTAAACGCAATAACCGTTTTGTTAATAGAATACTTGATATTCATACGCTTATAATATGCAAAAGATAATTGCATATGCTTGCTGCACCCATTTAAGGCATGTCCTTAACTTAAGTCCCTACTGCTATTTATGATTTCGTTTGAATTCCTGTACCACATGTGCACGCCTGCCATGCATTCTTCATCAATTACGGGATTAATTCGAGCACGTGCACGCTTGTCACGCGCATGTAAATCAAGACCGGCGCGTGAAAGAATTCATGTAAATGACGCTCCAGAACTCACGTGAAAGGATGCAATAAGCGTGTAATTTCGCTCATCCAATGTTTTTTGTTGATGCACGTGCAGCACGTACTGTGATGTTTTTTTCTCTGCTTCGTTTGCATAAGATGGCCATGAATCAAACGCTCGAGATGCCATGCGACTGAAGTGTAATTTCCGCCCTTGAAAAATATAATTGTTATTTAAATTACACATTCAAAAATATATAATAAAAAGAGAATTAAATTGTATACATGTATAATATGTAAAGCTTACTCCGGACTTTGATTTTTCGAAAACGACGCTACTTCCCAGACAAGTTAACCTCTCCACATGTAGTAGCTAAGTTGTTCATTGAAAAACAAGGAGAACAATGTACAGGAAAAGAGCATCCCCTTGAATAACGCCTTGCTGAAATATGGCAATGATAAAAAAGATTGAGACAGGGCATTAAAGGACGCGTCCTTCTATAAACTTTTCCAACATCCTAAACCACTATATGGATTTCATTTGACACAATCTTCGTCCTTTTGGGGGTTGGGTGGCTGAATGATTAGCACGTGCGCGCTATATCATAAAGTCTGCTATTGAGTCAACTGGCGTTGTTTCGATTCCTGGGCTGTATGTGACAAGAAGTAGGGTCGATTGTCCAACCTCAAGGGGTTTCTCCGGGTCCCCAGGTTTCCTGCCACTGCTCGAAATAATTCTATAATTACTGATAATATTGTAAAATATAATTTTGCGGGTTGGTACCAAAAAAAATATTATTTTTACGGTATTTCACATTTTGTTTATGTTAGAATTATATACCTCGGGAGGGAGGGAAAAAGATGGGGTCTAACGTCCACTAGACACAAACTAGGTAATTTCATTTAAATAATTCGCTTGCGCTTAGGGTCTTTAGCCGTGGGAGGAAACTGGATGATCCGGGAAAAATACACGAGGCGATCCTACTCCTTGTCATGTACGACCGGGGATTCGAAACCACGCCAGTTGACAGACCTTATGATACGCACTAACCCTTTGCTGTAGGGAGAAAGCTACATAAGACGTCATATTAGAATAAAATGACATAATTTCAGTTCACCTTGAACCTTGAATACCAGGGGACATTTTTAGTGGAGCTTAGATGCAAACATTCTAAAATATCGCTAAGTTTACAAATATTATCAAAAAGTAACAAATAAAAATGAATTCCCAAATATTTACAGCTACAGAGCATGCATACCTAAGGCACCATCTGCTGATGATGTAGTTTATATATTTCAATTATCGTAGCTATTATGAAGACTGATTTCTCTTTTAACCGGGGAAATAGTTGAAATAACAGGAGATATTGTTACAATTTAGACATACAAGTTATTAGCAGGGTAATCTAACCCCGGAGTTAAACATTTTCATTGCTTTTATTCAAATTTTAAATTTGTCGTATCAAACATGAGATTATGGTGATAGTAAGAATGCCCCAAGGTAAAGTTGTGATTGCCGAGTTTAAATACATATTTTAGTATCCGATAGACATTGTTTGTACGGCGTTAATTTACCGTAAAACTAACAATCGGTATAATAAAGTGTTGGGGTGGTCAACCTATCATATCAACCCACGTCTCATTTCAATGGGGCAAATAAGCTTAGCGCTTTAAAACATATTTTACTTGCGATTAAAAATCTCAAAAAAACATCAGCTCAAATTTGTGAGATGTTTCGGATATCGAATGACGGTGTTTCTGTTTAAATTGTGGTGTTTGATATCAGAGACGAACCGTGATGAAAGGGTGACAGATAACGATCAGATGAGCAACCAACAGACAATGAAACACACAACATTAAAAATCTTACACCATAATCATGTCTTAATCAATTATGTGGAATTTTGTAAACACGTTAAAAGTGAGTTGATTACATATATCAAGCAAAGTCTCGCCTTTAGTTTAATATAAGACATGAAATGGGGTTCAGTGTCCTTGGTGCTGTTTGTTGCGTTTCGTACCGCTGACAAAGGGTGAAACCTTTCTGACTAATCTTGAGATCAAATAGAGTTTTGCGTCCTTGGTGCTGTTTGTTTCCAGGTCCAACGTTTCGCACCGCTAACAAGGTGAAATCACCCTGACAATTTATCCTAACATAAAATTGAGTTTGGCTTCTTTGGTGCTGTGTGTTGCCAGGCCGACCGTTTCGCACGACAAATCCTGAGATCAAAGCATGGAACTCCTGGTTAGTTTTAAATATGAAATGAAATGGCGGTGTAACCCATTTTTCTACGAGATGTCCGCCTTTTCATCATCTAAAGGGTATTTTACGTTCACATGGTGGGTATATTATGACTAAGGCGCTGGCTTACTGAGTGGGCTGGTGCTGGTTGGTAAGGTTCCTCGATACTGAGTAGATGGAAATGTTATCAGTTGGAATTTGAAATAAAAGAAGATCGTAGAGTCGCAATCCCAGAAAAATTAATTTACCCATTGGAGTGCACGTACAAGATCCCTTGGTGGAAACCGATATAAGGTTAAGCCGTAGCGCCGCTGCCCGGGCAAAATCTCCCTCATAGAACATTGTATGGCGTATGCTCGTCTTCCATTTGCCCAGGTAAGGTGCATAATAGTAGGACATCAAACCCCATTTCATTCATTTATTGGTGCAAAAAAGCGGGACGTTGAAATCCACTTAATTTCTCATTTTCCTGACACCCTCGCCCCGGATAATTATAGTAATTATACATTGGAAGTGCTCGGAGGTTAAAATATACTTAGTTTTAAAACTGATCACTTCCACAACTTTCTTTGGCCCATTTCATTCATTTATTGGTGCAAAAAAGCGGGACGTTGAAATCCACTTAATTTCTCATTTTCCTGACACCCTCGCCCCGGATAATTATAGTAATTATACATTGGAAGTGCTCGGAGGTTAAAATATACTTAGTTTTAAAACTGATCACTTCCACAACTTTCTTTGGCCGCTTTTTTTTTATTATACTTAATTAAATTCGGATTCTGTCGACTAATTTAAGAAAAGAATGTATATAAACATTCTTTATAACAACACTGCTCCCGTTTTCTCCTCGACTGGCGTTCAGGATTTTAAGAGAGAAATCAACAGCCAATAAGTAAAGGATAAAAAGGTTATTTTGTCAACTGATTTTAATTCCAATAAAAACCTAAATCACATATACAAAAAGAATGTTTATCACTTAAATGGAATCTGTCAATTGGTCGTCAGTCGAGGATGGAATCTTGTAAAGAAACTGGACATAATGTCGGTTGAAGATTGTGACTTGTTTACGATTTCACAAAACATTCACAAACTGGAAACATTTCTAGTAGATAAAAAAACCGTGAGAACTTCTAGAGTGTACACTACTGAGACAAATGTATACATTATGGTTGAAGTCTTCTTTTTACTGTTAAAATATTAAGCACTTTGGTATAATGAGTGATTGTGCTGCCACCTAGTGGGACTAACAATATATAATAAGTAAAAATGAACAATGCACAATGACCACAGACTGTATCTTTCAGTGAACCACAGGAATGTTTCGCCTCTGGTCAAGCGGAGAAGTCAGTCCATACATTGGGGCGCTCACACTGAAGTGGGTTTATATGGGGTTGTCAAAAGATGGTTGACACATATTCTATATTGTGGATAAAGATTATTTGAGGAGTTGACAGAACCACAAACGTTTGTTGTACTTTAGTATTGAATGTATCTTTGTGTTTATTATGGTTAGAGTATTTCGAGTGTCGTTTGACCAGCTGGGTGCTCTTGGGTTCTATTTAACGAAACCCTTCAAACTGTCCACACAGATATCAAATAAAGGCGGGGAATATGGTTATAGATTCATTAAAGGCATAGATCCGCCATTAAAGAAATACAAATTTTTCAGATATCAGAATTCTGCAATCCGCATTTGTGCTGAGATATCGATAATGCTCTCTGTGTGAGAGTAAACACTGATTGTTACATTGTTTCCTTTTTTAGGGACCCAGGCAAATTTCATTGATTTTGATTGGTAGTAAATATTTATCCCGGGCTTTGTATAGTTATAATTAGCCAGAAACGTTTGAAGGATAGAGAAACGTTTTGTTTAATCGAGATCGAGACTATCTGGTATTCAGTCACATGAACTGATCCTGTCTTCTACACCAATCAACTTGACACTCAATATAAAGGAAGAAACAGCGAGTTGAGATTTGGAAGCAGATCAAATTTACGTGTTAGCTTCCCATTAACGTTCTCCCTGGTTGGAAATGTTATAAAATATTCACGGGCCTTATAATCTAATGTGGATCGTCAGCGTAGTGAGGGGGGTGGATGGCACTGTATCATAAGGTGTCAACTGGCGTGGTTTCGATTCCCTGGTTGTACGTGACAAGGAGTATTGTCGCCTGTCCAACATCGTGGGGTTTATCCGGGCCCCCCATACGCGCAAGCGAAAAAAATTGAACCATCTGTTAGTCCCGAAATGACCTAGCTTGTATCGAATGGACGTTAAGCTCTCTCCCCCCCCCCTCACTCTCCCCTCTATCTCTCTCTCTCTCTCTCTCTCTCTTGCTTGTTACGACACAGAGACCCTAACTTTAATGAAAACAATTCTCAAGGTATGTTGAATAGTTGAGATAGAACTTGACAAGATTTTTATAGATATAATAAAAACATGAAATATAAGAATAGACCTCGTGTTTTATTTATATTAATAACTTGTCTATAAAAATACTGGTTTATAAAAGACTACAAATAGACTTGAACAACTCCTTCAACTGAATAAACAGGCGAACGTCAGATCCTCACAGCTGTGTTGACAGAGGAACTTGTTTAAAGTCAGACTGGTGTATTGATAGATGTATAAAAGGATAATTGTTGGTAGGTATGTAAAGATCCCCGGAGAATGTTGAGTGGTATCAGACACTCTAGATAGAATATGGTAACTACAAAGGGGCGACTCGACATAAAAAGTAAAACATCACGATATGTGTTGGTCTGAGATGTCTGGGTCTCTTCCTGGGCTTCCTCCCCGCGGTGATCGCCACTCGCCTTTTCTTCTTCTGCTCTTGTCTTGGTCTCTTCCTAAGCTTCTTCCCGCAGTGATCGCCACTCGCCTTTTCTTCCTCATCTGCTCTTGTTCTCCCTCGTGAGCTATCGGGGCATAACGCCCGGGGCATAACGCCCGGTTCTCCTGGGGAACTCGCCAGAACTATTACAACCTTAGTTCTTTAACGTCTGCTTCCACAAAAGTCATATCGCAGACAATCCGAACTGAAGCTTCAGCTCTCCTAGTCTAGGTTTTGTCGAAGCCTTATCCTGCATATTCTAATATATGCATGAGCAAGGCACACGCACAAACCCTGTTTAAAAGGCTAGTCAAACCGGAGTTGGGAATTAAAGAGGCGCGAAAAGATATTAGTTCCCTCCATCCCCTCTCGAAAAGGAGGAGACCTTATCGTTCTTACTCTCCCCGGATCGTCAAATATTCACCAAATATTTAGAAATGAAATAAAACGGAGTTTAACGTCCTACTGTTCTGCTCCGAACCGGGCTAATGAAGACAGGCATACGTCATACGATGTGTTATGGGGGAAATTTTGGGGCAGCGGCACTACAGCCTACTCTTATATCGAATTTCAATTGCCAAGGGATCTGTTACGTGCACGTCAATGCATACACGGGACCTCGGTTTTTCGTCCTATCCGAACGACTAGACAGCTGTCCTTGTCAGGCCGTCGGGTCCCGCATCAGTGACAAGGGGGGACTACATCTGAAAATCTGGGGTAAACTTTCTTGGCCAATGCAGAGACCGAATACCCGATCTCCAGTCTAGCTAGCCAGCTTCTTAACAACTTAGCCACCGTTGACCCCCTCCCTGGGGTTAATCGGAATGATCTACCAAGAAAATCAATCAATATGGACACTGATCCATGCATCAACGTGTCATTACCTTTGTCACTCGCAGGAATTTTAAAACAAAAACCTTGCTGTGGTGTTCAAATTGGGATCATTGGATCAGTCGTTCCAATCATTATCTATTTTAGACACCCACCCCCCTTAACAAAATTGTGGTAGTCTTAGATTCTTTACCTGACAAGCCTATGTTTAAATTTATGGTATATATGAAGTGCATTATAAAACATAAATTTTGTTTCGTCCATTATAAATTTAACCGTGTATAAATTAACACTTATATAAACAGTCTTTATAGATATGTTAATTTCCTGTTCACTCTTTCAAACCGTGCCAGGTTAATCCATATATATACATATATAAGCAAAACAAAGGTGGTTATATATAGGGCTTACTTATTGCCATTAATAATGTTTATCGCTCCATATCTACCTTCATGTTGTATTACCTAGAGACAAGTGGCGTCACCTATCCTCGTGCTGTAGCCCATGTCAATTTCAAGGTATGTCGTCAGGTATGTCAACATGTGCGCGTGCCGGATTTTTACCTGTAACTGTGGGAAAACTCCGCCCCGTATACTTTAGTAAGATAAAAACCATAAGATGACGTCACTTGTAGGCTTATATAGTGTGACGGCTGGATATTCCAGTCACCTTCAATGATAACGACTCGTAAATCGAGAGTGAAGGGAGCGTGGGAAATAATTCGTCTTTTCTTTTTAAGGAATTTTATTCCACGATTTGTCAAGGTGCTTAGCCCTTAAATCTCTCATAATATGAATAAAGACATAAAGTACGTTTTTATAATATACTGTACAAGAATGGCTTGTAAATATACTAAGAGTATTAAAATATATTTTTTTATCTTTTGACATTCACCGTCTTTTCTACAAAAGTTCACTGGAAATCTTCAGAAGTCTTTGTGTGCTAGGGCAGGTACTGATTTAATAGTACTCCACATCTGTGATGAAACTACAAAGACGTATACATATTTTTATGAAACATTGCAAGCTTAGCTATTTTTGTTATAGCGATATTTAGATTTTTTATAGCAATATCGTGCTTGTAATTCTGAGTATGCTGAGATTTAAAGATACGTTATTTAAAGAGTTGGCAGTTCGCACTATAATAGTTAAAAAGATTTATGGTTTTAAAGATACATTAAGGGAGAAAAGATAAAGATTTGGCAGTTCTCACTATAATAGTTTTAAAAAATAGACAATGAAGAGGGAATTTGCTGAAAATTGCAGTTAAATGAATCCACTCTGAACCGAGAATTTAGCGATTGAATTTTAGGCCTTACCTCGAACATCATTACTTAAAGGGCCGATCCCGATAACTTTTTTGGGGAATAAAACTGCTAAATTTTGTGTTAAAATCATGTAAAACCCATTATCTAAGGCCGAACAACTAACACGATTTTTGTGATATGCTTGTAAATAACTTTAACCTGACAGTCTGCATCTGGAAATGGAGATCTTTGTATCATACAGTATCTGGATAAAACCAGACTTTTTTCTATAAAAATAATATGTAGGTAAAATTTACCTTTTGTTTTCAAGTACAGTACATGGGTCATTCACTGCATAGACCTCTCAAGAAACGTAAATCGATTATCAGGTCACCAAATGAAAAAAATGACCCGAAATCTTAAAAGGGTTACGTGTCCGGATAAGCAGTTTCTGCGTTCACGTCCAAACGACTCAATATTTTGAGTTGAAATTTTGAGACAAGGTATATACACTATTCCCCTATATTTTGGCGTTTTATTTTCATACATTCTCAGACTTTTATTTTTGAGCCTCTGTATAATACGGGATTGTCCCTTTAAGTCAGTACAGTAAGAAAAAACAAACTCTCGGTTATCCAGTTCTTTAATAATCATGAATAAGCGCTGAGTAGCAGATCGGATTCTTATCCAATACATATCGCAGGCTAACGATGCCATCGAGAGTTGATTATGTTCTGAATAAGTGAATTAATATCTAATTAATAATTTAGATAATATTTCAGACCTAAATAAAAACCTGCAATAGGCAGATTTAACTCTTGCATAATGTATGTTTAAGTTAATTATTTGCTGTTTGGTTTTAACATTCGATATCTAGGCTGTAATACCCCCGTCAGACTGGGGTTGCGTCCTTACTGCGTTGATACGTCGAAGGAAAATGGTCTCGGAGCGCGTCAAGATCGCCATAAGCGTGGTAAAAGCGTGGAGGAAACGCCAGACATATAATGCTGCGGTCTCCGTGATCACCAATGATCGCCGAGTTGTTTGTTTTTATAAATTTTGTCGCGTTGTGTTCACGTTTGACGGCGACCTTGTGTATTTTCTTGTCGCCGTACGGTCGCAGCAGCATAGTAAAGACGCCACCCCGGTCTGACGGGGCATTAAGTTATTATGTCAAATTGATTGAGGGACAGTCAGGCATTGTCGCTCGGAAGTGACGCATTATCACCCTGAAATCTCGCTCTCTTGAGTTAACGTCTTGACCGATTGTCACTCCGTTGCGATTTTTAGGGAGACAGCGCAACATTTTAACATAATAAACTTAGAGCGATGGTGATAGCATATCCGACGCATTCTGTTTTGTCCGAAACATTTCGTGGCAGTTTTAATCGTGACAGTCAAACGCCTTAAATTTCCCGACTTCAGCTAATGTTCTCAATATTTCTACCATCAGAAGATGAAATAAAATAAAATGGGGTTTAACGTCCTACCGCCCTGCACTGATTGTCTAATGAAGACGCCATACAATGGGTTATGGAATTTCAACTCCAATGGGATCTCTTTTATGTGCAAGCCAATGTCTACACGGGACCTCGGTTTACTATACGTTGGGGGTTGGGGTGGTTAGCACGTGCGCGCTGTATCATAATACCTGTCATTGAGTCAACTGGCGTGGTTCCAATCCCGATTGTACGTGAGAAGGAGTGGGGTCGCCTGTCCTCCGGATCCTCCCACTCCTAAAGACCCATAACATAAGCGAATTATTGAAGGAAAAATGAACTACATGAATATGTTAGTCCCGAAATGACATAGTTTGTGTCGAGTGGACGTTAAACCCAATTTATCCCCCCCCCCCCTTATGTCTATGCCCTCTCTCTATCTATCTATCTACTATTATACGTTATCCCTTGTCAGACATTCCGTCCTACATATCTAACAAGAAGGAAGTTTGTTCAGATATTATTGTCATTCAAATCCTTTCTTCGTTTCTAATTGTCAATAAATTTATTGTTAAACGCGCCTTGAAAAGAAACAGCTACAACGTACAACAACACAACAGACATATTTTATTTAACTTTGACTATTTAATTCAGCACCTTTGACAAACCATTACTAAACTTCTCTATTGATAAGTTCACAAGGCTATCACCTTTTTTTTTGTTGTACCTTTTCAACAACATGGATACTATTAGCATAGTCATACTGTTAATTCTCAATTATTCTAATTGATATGTATTGATGTCGAATATTGAATTCTTCTCACCTTATACCAAAACTATTAACCCAAGTGGCATTGTGAACGAGATAGAATTATCACCCTTGATCCTAATTAATATGCATTGTGAGGACCGATTGTTCTGCGTTTTATTTACATATTCGGAAACCTAGATTTCCTGTTACCTGTCATTTATTGAAATAAAATAACAATAAAAATGTCACCATTGTCGCCCGTCTACGTGAAGGTCGTATCCCAGTCAGTGCGCAAGACACAGTTAATATTTTATTGCTGTAACGGGAGTGGATATGATTAATATTCAGCGATGTATTTATAGGATATTTCTAGGTGGTCGAATTATAATTTTAAAGAAGTTATCATTATTATCATTTTGTTCATCTAGACGTTTTTATGTATAATAATTGATTATCACTTTCCACATCCTACAGGAGCAGAAAGAGAGAGAGAGAGAGGGGGTGGGGTGCAGCGTCCACTGAACACAAACTAGGTCATTTCGGGACTAATATATGGCTCAATGTTATTTCAATAAATCGCTTCCGCGTTGGGGTCGTTAGTAGTGGGAGGAAACCGGAGAACCTGGAGAAAACCCATGAGGTTGTGAACAGGCAACTCCACGCCAGTTGACTCAATTATAGGCCTTATGATACAACGCGCATATACTAAACGTTCGGCCATTCCGAGTAGTGCCAATCTGTGATATTATGAATTATTTTGCATGAACAACATTGCTTCCCCTAATTGCCATCAAATCAAAACTAGTAATCGCCTTTTTACATCCACACAAATGTGTACTCAGGACTTCGGCTTTTCGTACCATCCGAAAAATTAGATGTCGTTTCTTGCCACCCCTCCCCCATTCAGCATTACTGGCAAGGGTACATAAACCACGCTGGAACATCCCGAATAAACGTCTCCGCCAGCACCGGGATCAAGACCATCGCCATGCTCCCCGATCCATCGTGGTTTAAGGCACTCTGAAGAAAAGTCTCTGTTTGGGTTAGGGTCACACACTGGGTTTATTTAGAAAAACAAGCATTACAATGCAAATTGGTAGATCGATCAATTTACAGGGTTGTGTCCAGCAAGGATGCATATTGAGTTCTCGGTTGTTTACAAACTACACAGCGACAACATCATCAGGGGACCACTTCGTCATTTCTATATTAATGAGAGACAATTTTCCTTTGATAAAATGGTCAGAAATAAATGACAAGAAGACTTGGTGTGTGCGTGTTGATTTCGATCCTAGATTAAACTGGACAAGAGCCCCCCCTCTCTCTCTCTTCTCTCACCTACCGGGGACATGGTGTCGAAAACGTATGCCGGTGGCTCAATAGTCGGGCAGGGGTTGGGATGGCGTAGTGGTCTAGGGTGCCGCGCTTCGACCTCTAGCTGGCTGGCCACCTCAGGCTTGCGGCTGTGGTTTCGAGCCCTGGCGTGAACGTATAAGGCATGGAGATAGGGGCGCCTTCTCAACCTCGTGGGTTTCCTCCGGGCACTCTCTCTCTCACCTATCGGAGCCGTGGTGTGGAATGCGTGTAGCGCTGGCTCAATAGCCGATCGGTCTATGCCTGCCGCGGCCAAATGGAGTAACATAAAAAAAATCATGTTATTAGTGCTGGAAGGGTACATATTAATAATAATATGGGTGCGTGCTCCGTAAGTAATGGGTTAAAATGTTAATGTTTAACGTACAGTCACCCTCCTCTTCATTATCAGAAACGGTGGCCATTCTCCTTCCTCTCCTTTATTCTGGTGGTCATTTCTCAAACTTGATCAAGCAGTGAAAATAACACATCTATATATATTTTTTCTATAATCATCAAGTTTTATAAAATTATGATACGCCAAGTGTCAGTTATATTTTCATTAAACATTATAATGGGATGTCCTTTGTACAAATGAAAGTAGGCCTCCCCCTTTCCTTACACAGTCATCGGTTGCGATCGATTGAGTATCAGTGATCCATTCAATCTACATGTGTATTCGTTGTTTCACTGTTACGATTAGATAGTGTAACGATTCTATATCTAATGGTACTACATTCGTACACAATTTACAGTCTATCCTTTCAAGTCTATCCTGTTTCAGGGTACCGAATGGGATTTAACATATTGATCATGTATTCATTGTGGGGGGTTGGATGGCCGAATGGTTAGCACGTGCGCGCTGTATCAAAAAGCCTGTCATTGAGTCAACTGGGGTGGTTTCGAATCCCCGGTTGTACCTGGCAAGGAGTAGAGTCGCCTGTCCAGTCTCGTTGGTTTTCTATGGGTCCTCCGGTTTACTCTCAATGCTAAAACCCCTACGCTCATGCGAATTATTGAAATAAAAAATTGAACCATATTATTATATTTTTCCGAAATAACCTCGTTTCTGTCGAATGGACGTTTAACCCATTTATCTCTCTTAATATATGTGATGATGTTAGGCCTATCACAAAAAAATGATTTTAAAATATCTCGGCAAAAATCTCGGAAAACATTTGCTTTAATCGAAATTAATGTTGGAGAGTTTTGCCACTTTGTGGAATGTCTTAATATATTTTTGATAATGTTGGCTATCACAGAAAAACGATTTTAATCATCTTGGCAAAATATCGGTTTAATAGAAATTAATGTTAGAAGACAGTTTCCGCATGATAGTCAAAATGATCTCAATAAATATGACATTTTAAATGCATGGCTGCCAACTGCGTTCTTGTGCTTGACCAGTAACGATATGTGATTTTAAATAATGATGTTGTTTCCTTCGCATTAAGAAAAGAAAACTCATTATTCTAACAAGCAAACACGAAAATCACCAATGAGAAAGGTAATGAACCGAAAATGTATTACCGTTCACTGGTCAAGCAAGACGTTTATGGCCGAAAGGACTTCAATATTTGACCATTAAGAGGCCCATTTTAAATGTAAATTTTTCAGGTCTACTCATCTCTGAAATGCTAAAGGGGAGAATCATATGTACGAAAATAATTTGCAGAATAATCAATGTAATGTTTGAATTGTATGAATTCAATCTTAGTCAAAAGTCTGGAAAATCACAACAAAGCAAGAAGAGTCCGGATTTTACAGAAAGACAGCAAAGACAACGCAATTAGTGAATATCAGCGAATAGTTAAAATACGCTTCTTTTGTAAAGACAATATAATTCAAATATAGATCTATATTTCGTTTTGTTTTTTTATACTTTCCATGGCCTACACTACACAGTAAAGACACATTCGGCAAACCTCGACAGATTCCGGTGCCCTATATCTAGACTCGGCTGTATGATGTAGTCCGCCATTTTGGAACTATTTTAAAGGACCCGGATAAACATTGTTGCCCCAAGGAGATGGGTGCCAGTCAAGTCGTCCACAAGCGAAGTCGTCCACAACCGTTGGTGGAGTCGTCCACAAGGCATTGGTGATGTCGTCAACAACTATTAGTGATGTCGTCCACAACTAAATTTGTTTATGAATTTGTTAATGAATTTGTTATTTATGGAATAAAACGATTTACTTTGTTGTTTATTTGCCGGGAGAAAGGGTGACCACGCAGAAAAAAACTATACTAATTAAAAATACATCGTGTGGACGACTCCAAAAAACGTATTACAATATCCAGAAATTTTTTACTTTGTTGTTTATTTACCGAGAGAAAGGGTGACCACGCAGAAAAAAACTATACTAATTAAAAATACATCGTGTGGACGACTCCAAAAAACGTATTACAATATCCAGAAATTTTTTACTTTGTTGTTTATTTACCGAGAGAAAGGGTGACCACGCAGAAAAACTATACTATTTACAAATACATTATGTGTCCAGAAATTATACTAAGTCATGTGGACGACTCCACCAACGGGTGTGGGCAGCTTAACCAGATTTTGGGACTTTTTTGTAAAAGCGGAACGTTTTCCTGTTAGAGTAAATCGGTAGTCGATAAGCCGCATCGCAAATGTATGGTCGTAGGTACATATCAATGACTATCATACATCCGAGTCTAGATGAAGGTTACGGAGAGTACCGGAATCTGTCGAGGTTTGCCGAATGAGTAAAGACAATTAAAAACGAAATTTTGAACTATAAAAACGAAACGAAATTGGATAAGTGTTTTAATCAGATTGTTGTAAAGACTATACCGCTCGTCGGTAAATCAAAGAGAATTTTTTCTGAGTTACGCAAGTGTGTCCAACCATTAGACATAGATGGGGGAGGTGATTACAAATATTAAGCATTAATGTTTGCAGAAAGAGACCATAATTAGGAATAATTACATCCTTGGCATTTCCAAGCGTAGTTTCCTGTTGTTAGTGGCAAGGAACAGCGACTAGTCGTTCGGATGGGATAAACAAAAAATCGATCTGCCATGTGAATGCTGGCAGGCGCGTAAATAACCTTGTCGCTGCCCGAGCAAGAGTTCCCTCGTAGCACAATCCATGGCGTATGCAAGTCTTAGTTAGCACTTTGGGGCGGACAGTTGGGACTAAACATTAGCGTCGATTCTTGTTGCAAATGATTTATTTTCGTTTGAGAGCCAAAAAAATCATTGACTTAGCCTTTTATCGTCGAATTTCGAATTTTATATTCATTTACAAATGGTACATTTATATAAGCATTCCAAAGAATATGTCTTACTTTAAAAGTGTCACCCCGTGGGATGTACCGAACACATATTTATATTTTCGATTAAAAGTACTTTTCTTTGATAATATTGTATTCGTCTGGCCTGAACGGCGAAACCACAAACCTATTGATTTGGACAAAAATACAGAACAATAAATTAAACCTTGGTGAAGGGGTCATGATTTTTAGCACGCGTGTCAAAATATATTGGAATTTTTGATCAAATAAAGTTTATAAGGTAAATTATTTGACTTGGGCACGTTTTAGTATTTATCTTGGTCGGCTTTTAAATTAGAAATATTTCTCTTCTTTCCTTGTACTTTCAAGACCAGATTTAAAGGGACATGTCACCTATTATTTGTTCGGATATGCAAGAGGGAGAGAGAGAAATGGGGTTGAACGTCCACTCGACACGAACAAGGTCATTTCGGGACTAACATATTGTTTAATTTTATTTCAATAAATCGATTGCGCGTATGGGTCTTTAGCAGTGGGAGGAAACCTGAGTCTCCGGAGAAAAACCACGAGATTGGACAGGCGACCCTACTCCTTGCCACGTACACACGGGGATTCGAAACCACGCCAGTTGACTCAATGACAGACTTTAGATATGCAAGAGGAGGTTTTGATTTCTCTTCGATCAAATAATTCCGTTATTTTGGCATATTATCTTGTAAGCATGTGCAAAGCGAGGCAGACTAATTTTACTTTCAAGACCAGATTTAGAGGGAGATGTCATCTGCTATTAACTTTGGACACGAAATACGTGGGTTTAATTTTTCTTCGGCTCATTAATTCGGTTATTTTTGCACCAACTTATAGTATTATCTTGCATGCATGTGCAATGCGAGGCAGACTAATTTTACTTTCAAGACCAGATTTAAAGGGAACTGGCATCTGTAGTTAATTTTGGTCATTAAAGGCGTGTATTTGATTTCTCTTCGGCTCGAATAATTCGATAATTTTAGGACTAGCATATGCTATTTTCTAGCTGCAATGATGGGTGCAATGCGAGGCAGTATAATTTTACCTGAAAAACTGAGTTTTGGAATACTCGTCCAAACGAGTATAGAAATGGAATGAATTAAAATACGTCATACATTTCTGAAACGAGTATAGACAAAGCTTCATTCTCAGCGAATTTTTAAAAAATGAAATGAGGTTTAACATTCTTCTGTATTGCTCCTAAACTGGGTTAATGAACACGGGCATATACCATACAGTGTGCTGTGAGAAAAATATTTCATTGAAAGCGGCACTATGGCTTACACTCTTTTATCGAATTCCAACTGCCAAGTACAGCTGTCTAGTCGTTCAGATGGGACGAAAAAACGTTGGATTTTGATGGGGTATGGCGTATGCCCGTTGCCATTAGTTTCTACAAAACACCACCCACTGCTGGTTTATAATGGTATTGCTTATTGTATGATGCAGCTTCAGGTTTTCAGCTATATTTCTGTTCCGTATGCTTACTGTCTCTTTAAATTGAGATGTAGAAAGTCCTTACAATATTTATTATTAGATTTGACCCCCACCCGTGAAGGTTCTTACACCTTGTTAAGTAAATGACTTTTTATCTTGAATAGGGAATGAACAAACACCCTGTAACAAGATAAAAGAGGGCTTGAAGTTATGGTGACATGGTGGTGACAGTACCAAAGTCAAACAACATGTTCTTAATTGCTAACTGGTAGATCACTGTAAGTGCAGGATGACGACATCACACACAACATATATATGAAATCATATGGGGTTGGTCGTCTTACTTTGTTGCACGAATTGGACTAACAAAGGCGGAAATATGCCATGCAGTGTGCTTATGGGGGATATTTAGCCAAGACAGTGGGGTCACGATCTACTTTTTGATTGCAAACTGTGAAGGAATGTACTTTAACCACGGACTGTACAATACTATGAGGTCCATGGTTTAACGTGCTGCCAATGATATAAAAGGGACCAGATTTTTGGCCCACACAAATAACTTGACGTTTTTCATTGCTAGGTCTTCTATTATATTTCACTTCACTAACAAGGAGAAACCGGGTTTAAAAAAAATGACAACACCGGTATCTAATTCGGGATCGTCCTCGTCCAGTTATTTAGCCAGCGTCATACACACTGAGCCAGTGTCTCCCCGAAAGAAATCAAAAATAAGACAAACATAAATGGCACCAGCAAGATAAAGCATGGACAATGTAAGCTATCAGACGAATAATATAAATAAGCTGGTTGTTGGGTTTCATACATAGCAACAAGTACGATAGTACTGTAATATAGACCAAGAACCGGACGTGACGTATTCGTCGCCATCTTGGAATTGTTGCTTCATATAAAAAAATTCTCCAATCGATGGACAGTTTTCGAAGGATCAAGCATGTCAAAATCATGTCGATGTACTTGAATTGGCGGAACTTCTATAAAGTGCTGTTTTTGAAGAGGTTCCCCAACAAGAAGAGAAATGAAATGGGGTTTAACGCCCCACTGTTCTGCTCCTAAACTGGGCTAATGAAGACGGGCATACGCCATACATTGTGAGGTGAGGGAAATTGTGCCCGGGCAGCGGCACTACGGCCTACTCTTATATCGAATTCCAGTTGCCAAGGGATATTTTACGTACACGCCAATGTGTACACGATACTTCGGATTTTCGTCCCATCCGAACGACTAGACAGCTATGTCCTTGTATAAGATAAGACTATTTTATCAGTAATTATATATTGACATACTTTTGGCAATTAGTTCCTAATTTAGTGAAAAGCCGCGTTTGAAAAGGCAGGATTTATATTTTTATCGGCCATTCCTTTAATGTATTGATACATTATTGTACAACATTAAAAGACTTTTTAAAACATTTTATCATTTCTCATAATATCGATATCTTGTGGCATAAAGGCCGGCTTTGAAAAGTTATCTTTTATATCGGATCGGATTCTTTTCTGTTGTATCGGGTATCATACAGATATTTTAATCCTCGAAGCTCCAAACAAAATAGTAAATATTGCTCATCAAAACTCAGATTAGTCGCCCGGACAATGGTCAGGGGGATTAACAGTAAGATGGCATTCCTTACAAGAAGCTTAAACAGGCCTGATAAACTGGCCAATTTCGACTTAACAATACCTCGAAATCCCTTCGCGGTCCACAACTACCTCCCAATCCCTTTACGGTTCATATACATACATAATGTTTATTACTTATAGCATATAGTGTATTGTCACAGGGGTCAAGGGGTCAATCCGTATCAAGATAAAGCCCCTTTGGTCAGCCAGATCAAAGATAGACCAATTCCCCAGATAGTAGGGGAGGGATTTATTAACAAAGGGGCTTAACTCTAGCAATTCTCCAATATATTTTATATTCTCAATGTAAAAAACCCATGTACAAGTTGTTTTAGGGGATTAACGCTGTCCACTTTGTAACTGTAGATGTGGACAAACTGTTCCCTTATTCAGGGATTAAGCATGTATATCCCCCTAGGGAGTCGACTTTAAAGATAATCTACAAGGCTTGTATTTCACTTCCACAATCAATAATCCCCTGTGGGGTATCTAAAACATCTTTAAAATATTCATAGTTGTGCTTGCTTTTTAAATGAGCGATGGTCCCCTTTCAACAGATAAACGGGACAACAAGAGGGGTATCTGCGGCAATCGTGAAAAAATGAATATCAAATATAAAATAGCTTTTATTTTAAACTTTCTGCGGCAATTGTGAAAAAAAGAATATCTAATATAAAATAGCTTTTATTTTAAAATGTCTTTTAAAACGTATTTATCACAGCTTTTCACAATGTCAGATATTAATCAAAGGTTAATTCTGATTATATAATTTAGCATTGTATTAATCATATGGACCTAAAAGAGCGTTAGGTAGAATTTTTACAGATTGTCAAATCAAATTAACAATTCTTATGGCTGTCAAGTATCCCAGCTTTCCATGGTTACTTCAATAGGCCTATTAAATAAATATTATATTTTGTTTTACAGTCGTGATGAATAATTCCCCAAGTCAACAATATCTATATTAATTGGATTCATTAAGAATTTTATCAAATTGCTATCAAATGCAGCGAATAATTCTTTGAATTTCCAGTTACAACACCACCACTTACTAAAAGTGATATTTTATAGAAATGATAATTCATATTGATACAAACTGTTATTACACCATTATTGACGAGACGTTAGACTTTAATCCTTTCAGTTTAAAGGGGGTGTGGGGGTGAATGATTAACGCATGCGCGTTGCATCATAAGGTCTGACAGTGCGTCAAGTGGCGTGGTTTGGTTCCCCGCTTGTATGTGACAAAGAGTGCGTTCGCCTGTCCAACTCCAACCTCGTGGGTTTTATCCGGTTTACTCCCACTGTTGAACCTCACCATCTCCCTCTCCTTCTCTCTCTCTATCTCTACCCCCTCTCTCTCTCTTTGAATTTTTTCCTACGTGTCTTAAAAGTTACCGAGTTTATTTGACGTGCATGTTTGACAAATTACGTTTTGAGTTGATGAATAGTGGAGTAAGATAGACCCCCCCCCCCCTGAGAACCTAATATTAATTTCACCTATCGATATGTTCAGTTTCTCGTTTTATAAAGATTTGTCCTTCTGTGCTGTAATTCTTCTTGGGCGCAATATGGCCCGGTGGGAGCTCATGTGCCATAAAACCACATTTCATTTCGTGTAATTGTTCTATTGTTAAAGTGTAAACATTGTCCGCCCCTATTGTACAATGTGATAAATACACCCAGGACTATGTTACTCGTAACCGATCAATTTCTACAGTATGTAACATCATATATTACATAGTTTGTTCAAGGTCTTTTGTATCAGTTTCTCACATTCCTGAGTAATCAAGGCTTTGGCCCGGACAACGCTAATGTTCTGCACGTCAGAGGCATCTTGTAATTGGATAGATCAATAGTATAGGCGATGCAATATGCCTCGCCACCACACTAAGAGACAATGCAATGAAATAGAATGGGTTTTACGTCCTACTGTTCTGTTAATAATAATAACTTTATTTAAGAAGGGTAAAGGATTAGGCTATATAAGCCTTTCTACCATCCTGCCCTTCGTGAAAAATATAATACAAAAGATGATAGCAAACTAAATAAAAGAGATGGATGAATAGGAGTATACAATAATCCGAATGAAATTACATGTATAATACACAATATGAACGCATCAACAATAACACATAATAAAATATATTCCGGTAGCTAACAATAGCAAACGGCATGAAAGTATGTATACATGTAGATTGGACTAGTTCTATTTCTTGACGTTAAGATATTTAAAAAGTTGTTTCTTAAAAGAATTTAATTTAGTGGTCAGTTTTAAAAAAGACGGCAGAGAATTCCAAAGGTTTGAGCCTTTAAAACGTATGCTGTTTTTTACAATATTAAGTTTCGGTCGCAGAGTGATTAGTTTGTTATTAATGTTGGTGTAGGGTGTTTGGTAGAAAGACAGCAGATTGAATAAATAAACAGGACATTTCTTAGATAAAATTTTGAAAATAAACTTACATAAATTGAAGGCATGGCGGTTTTCTATTGTTAAAAGATTTAGAGTGTTTATTTTTGGGTACAGTTCAGCGGTATGATCGACATTAAGCAGTAGTTTAAAAGCCATGATTTGTCGTCTAGAAAGACATTCAAGAGATTTAGAGTCACATGAGTCCCAGATTGGCGAACAGTAATCAAAATGAGTCTGAATATGAGCATTATAAAAAAGAGTGCGGTAGGAGAGAGGGAAATAATGCCTAATCTTACGGAGAAGAAAAAGGTTTCTGGTTTAATTTTTTAGAGATATATTGAATATGGTCTTTCCAAGTTAAATTATGATTTAAAACGACGCCTAGAAGTTTAAAGGATGAGACAACTTCAATTGATTTATTGTCGAGTTTTATATCAAGAGTAGTGGGGAGAAATTTTCTTTTTTGGTGGGTTGTAAAGAGGATTGCTTTGGTCTTAGATATATTTAGTTTCATTCTGTTTTGGTTACACCAGGCTTGTATTCTGTCGGCATCAAGCTGTAGTTTTGTTTGAAGAGAGTCAACGGTTGGGCCAGAGGTGTAAACTGTCGTATCATCAGCAAAGAGGTCAATTTTGGAAGAGAGATTTAATGGTAAGTCATTAATGAAAATATTGAATAAAAGGGGGCCTAATATAGATCCTTGGGGTACGCCATAGTGGGTAGGCTTCATAGAAGATAGTTCGCCGTTAACGAAAGTACACTGGGTTCTGTTTTTTAAGTAAGACTCTAAGAATTGTAACGCATTTTCAGAAAATTTAAAATATCTGCATTTCGTCAATAAAATATCGTAATTGACCAGATCAAAAGCTTTTTTTAAGTCAAAAAATATTGTACCACAAAGAAGATTATTATTTATAGCGTCATATATATTTTCCATGATGTGAGTTAGGGCTGTAAGGCAAGAGTTTGATGTTCTGAAACCTGACTGATTTGTATACAAGAGGTGATATTTATTTAAGTACTTACTAAGATGCTCGTGAATATGTCTTTCAAGGATTTTAGATACATTTGGGAGAATAGATATAGGTCTATAGTTGTTTGGGTCATCCTTAGCTCCAGCTTTGTGAATTGGAATAACCTTAGCTTGTTTAAATGACGAAGGATATGTATTGCAATTTATTGATAGATTGAAGACATGGGTTAGACTTTGGGAAAGATGGTCTGCGCCCAACTGAAGAAAAAGGGGATTTACTAAATCCAAGCCTACTGCCTTTGACACGTCAAGTGACTTCAGAGACTCCTTCACAAAAGATACTTTAATAAAGGGAATTTGGAAAGATACATTTGTCGGTACTTTAGAATCAATGTGCTCTCTTAACATATTATTGTTGTAAGATGGTGAATGTGTCACATCATCATTGTTCGCGTGAAGTATTTTATCGGGGATTTCGGAGAAAAAGTTGTTTAGAGTATTTCCGTCCATTGGAATAGTTGACGAGTTTTTAGTTTTGTTTATCCCTGTGTTTATTGCATCCCATATACGCTTGGGATTTTTACCATCACCGGCCAGATTTTGAAGATATTTCGATTTAGTTTTTCTAATCATGGCTTTTAAACTATTGCGACATCTTTTAAATTCTGCTTCATTTTTTTTTCTCTTGTGAAAATCGCGTTCTTTCATTAATCTTAATATTTTATCTGTTAGCCATTGTGGTTTTACAGCTGTTTTAACCCGTCTAGTTCTTATGGGGGCGTGTTGATTAATTATTGGAGTAACAAGATTATACCATGCTGTAAGAGCGTCTTGAGGGTTATTTGCAGAATAGACTTCAACGAAATTAATTTGACTTATATCGCGAATATAGTTTTCGTCACTGAAATGTCTGAAAGATCTATACGAAACATAAATATGGCTAGTTTTAGGAATTTTTACACCTTTCTTCGACCATGTAATACATGTAGGGAAATGGTCTGAGATTGAATAATGCGGGACTACAGTTTCAATTATATGATTTGGCGAAGATACTATAACATGATCAATTAAAGTTGAAGACGAATTAGTTACACGAGTAGGAGACGAGATGATTTGAGTTAAATTATATAAATTTAATGTGTCCGTCCATGAGGGATTTTTTTGGTGTAAAAGGTCAATATTGATGTCGCCAAATAGAATTATTTCATAGTCTTTAAGCCACAAAGAGTCGATCATTGATCTAAATTCATCATGCCACTTTGAGTCAGATGCTGGGTTTCTGTATAAACAACAGATTAATATTGGTTTAGTTTTCTGTAAGGTAATTTCAACCCAAATAGCTTCAAGATTATTTGGTTCCAAATCATCTCGCCTTTTACAATTAATGGTATCCCTAACATATAACAGAGTACCAGAGGAGCTAACTGAACACTGATCGCGTCTATTAGGTGAATGAAAACCGGGAAATGTAATGAAATCATCTGACACAGAATCGGTTAAGTGAGTTTCCGTGAACCCAAATATATCAAAGTTCTTAAGAAGAAGCTGAAGTTCAGATATTTTGTTAGCAAAATGACATACATTAAGATGTCCCATATGAAGACCTTTTTTAGTCAAAAAGTCATACATCGTTAATAAATATGAATAAATACACAAGACGATGTCAACTACGTAAATAACACTAAAATAATGATCGTTACCTGCTAAACCAATTATTTACACACACACATCACATATCACAGAACACAAGGTAGCACATAGAGTAATAATTGATATTTATGAGTAAACGTATAGCACATATTATCGTCGGTAGGGTACACGTGTATTAATATATAGTCACCTGTTACTTAAAACAGTTTCTTTGTTGAGTTCGGGGGTGGGAGGTGGAATGGAAAGGGGAAGTTTGGCAGTAGAGGAAAAGCACCTGGTTGATACGCTGTAGGCGGGGGGTATCCCATATGCTTATAGACAGGCGGTGGGAAAGAAAAGAAGGGGTTACTCTGTTGTGTCGATTTAATACTCGAATTGTCTCTAGCTGTCTTTATGAAATTAGTACGGTCATATGTGTTAATGGAATTAGCACGGTCATATCGTGGTAGTTGAAGCACGGATTTTAAGAGGGTCGCTAACTTGGCGGACCCCAGAGCGTTAAGATGTGTAGTACCATGGTAGAGCTGATCTTTAATTGTATAGTTGCTGTTCATAAAGATATATCTGGTATCAACAAAGCTGCATTGGTATTCATGGCATATTTTTTGAAGTTCCGCGTTCATCGTTTTACTGGAAATGTTGAAATCTTCAGTAGACCGTGGTAAAAGTTCAAGAAAGCTTATCGACGCTTTAGGAAACATCTCCTTACACAAATCTATAAGTTCCCTATACTGTCCCATGCAGTCAGCTACGCTATAATGTTCAGAAATATTATTGGAACCAATTAGAAAAGCAATATTATGTACTAGCTCGGAAGAAGAACAACGTTTTACAAAATTAATAACATCTTTAATCTTTCCGCCTCTTATTGTTCTTATACAGGTATTTCTGCTCCTGTCCAGGCGATTTGGTTGAAGATTTTGAGTCAATGATGACCCTATTATCAGATTTTGTTTAGGCTCTATCAATTTAATCCGTTGGTAGCGTTCAAGCCATGTTGATTGAGGTGGTTCTATTATTCTTTCGGGCTGATGAACAACAGACGGGTTAGAAGGATTTTTGTAGTAGGTGTGTTGGGAAGGTGGCATAGACCTACTATTTAATTTGATTTTTAAACATTCATTTTCACTTGCAAGTTCGTTTATCTGATTGCAAAAAACGTTGTTTTCCTCAGTAAGTTGTGAGATAAGTACTCGGAGATCTTCATTTAAGGCAGCTGATGTGTTTAATTCGTTTTTTGTAGTTTCTAGACTTTGTTTCAGGTTAGAGATAACTGTTTTAAGATCTTCAATTTTGGGATACGCGGCGGTTGGTGTCTTCTGTTTCGTGACCAATACTTTACTACTATGCAGTTTCGAACTTCTTGTGACTGGTTTACTGGGTTTCCTTATTGACGATCCAGTAGCTGGTGAAGACGAAAGGCATAGTTTTTTACCAGATATTGCCTTAGTGAGAATGACACTGGTAGGCGTAGTCTGTCGTGATACAGCTATCGGAAAAGTGTTGCCATTCGTCGTAATTGGTGTTATGGCGCTTTGTTTGTGTTTGTTGGGTGGATATGAGGACGAATTTGAGGCGGTTTCTCTTATATTGACCTCCACTGGATGATTTTGGACGACGGTCTTAACACTTGCGTTTAGTATAGTAGCTCTCTCTAAATTGATTTGTTCAAGAACGGCGGGTAGATGATCAGAAATAAAGACATTTTGGCCTATGCCGTTTACAAGAGCACTAGCTGTTGTGTGAAACAGATTGATAGTATATCTACAATTGATGTTTTTGTCGGTCGAATTTACTCTGATTATCGATGATTCACATTGAGCATTTATATCTACCTTCTTAGTTAGATCTGTAGTAAGTTTTTTGGAAGTAGAGTAAAAAGATTCTAAGCAGCGTCTAAATTCAACATAGTGACCAGTAGCAAAGTATAGTCGAAAACCCCCTCCAGTTTCCGATATTGTAAGATCCTCACGGAACGTAGCACTCAATAGTTTTTGAAGACTTTTGGTAGGATTAAGTACATACGGCTGTTGTATTGAGCCATTGTTGGGAAGTTCTATAGTTGGCGAAGTTATGCTGTCATTACTCGGCAAACTTATAGAATTAATAGATATATTCTTTGGTGACATACCTTCAGTACCGGTATCGGAGTTGAGACTCGTGTCCGCCATCTTGAACAAAAATATAGAAGTATCAAAAATCCGTTAATATCTTCAGAATCCACTAATAAATCTCAGCAGTAAATATATATACAGGTTCAGTTTCACATCAGTTCCATTATAGTCATATATTAATCCATATTATTGTAAACAAAACAGGTAAAAAGCAGGTAAACAATCAAAAATTTTAAAGCGAAAATTCAAAAGACTGTAATACTCCATACAGTGTGCTACGAGGAAAATTTGGCCTCGACAGCGGCGCTATATAGCGAATCACAGGGGATCTTTTACGTGCACACCAATGTGCCCAGGGGACCTTGGATTTTCGTCCCATCCGAACGACTAGACAGATGTCCTTGTCAGACCCTCCGTCCTGCACCACTGACAAGGGGAAGTCACGCCGGAAAATCCCGATGAACTTCCTCGGCATACGCCGGAATCTAACCCGTGAGCTCGAGGCTAGCGAGCCAGCGTCTTACTCACTTATCAGGGCTCTGTTTTTCTTTTTCTCTGGTTATTTTCTCCAATCATTCCCTCCCCAGCATAAGCTCAGACTCCTATCCCACCATAAGATCGTTAAATGAATTAGCATAAATATTAATCTTTAAATGTTGTGTTAAAACCACGTTCTATCAACTGTGTAATAATTATTATCTTACAGCAAATCACCCAAGCATTAAAATTAGTCAAGGGGTTTCCCAATGTAAGGGGAATAACTCCATATTAGGACCCTATTTGTGTCGGATTTTTCTCCTTAAAACAGTAAATGAAATGGGGTTTAACGTCCTACTGTTCTGTTTATCACCTTGGCTAATGAAGACGAGCATACTGCATACGTCATAATTATTGCTATGAGGGAAATTTTGGCCGGGCAGCGACTCTACGGTCTACTTTTGTATCGAATTCCAACTGCCAATGGATCTTTTACGCCAATGTGTACACGGGACCTGTTTTTGTCCCATCCGACAGACTAGACAGCCGTTTACTTCAGGTCCTCCATCACCGACAAATCTGGATGAAATTTCGCGGCCAATGTTGGGATCGAACCCCCGACCTCCAGACTAGCGAGCCAGCATCTTACCTACTTAGCCACCGTGACCCACCACCCGCGCCCTTAACACAGTTAGTCCATAAGACATAAACCACCTGTTAATAATATCCCTTATAATGTATTGGACGTTCAAATTGTAAACAACATCAACAACAGAATTCTAAAAGATATACACAACGGGAGAACAGGAACACGAGATAAGAAACACACAGGATATCGAAGACACAAGGCGACATGAATGACTGAAGAACGAATAGAAGCAGTAGAGGTGAATGAAAGAACAAATGGAATATGGTTATATTTTTTTATATTAAACAATTTTCTTATTGAGCTTAAAAGGGGGGGGTGGTTGGCCCACTGGTTACGCGTGCGTGTTGTTTCAGAAGTTCGGTCATTGAGTCGAGTGGTGTGGTTTCGATTTTCGGCTTGTTCGTGACAACGAGTAGAGTCGTTTTTCCAATCTCGTGGGTTTCCTCTGTTTTCCACCACTGCTTAAGACCCCTACGTGCAAGCGAATCAATCGCTCTTTCTCTCTCTCTCTCCCGCTCTCTCTCTCTCTCTTGGACAGCAATTAAGTTAATGATCCTTTTATGTGCACGCAAACAGCGTTTTTTTTTTACTCATCCGTACGACGGAAAATTTGATATTTTCTCACAAAATGCAGGAATAACAAGACATTTAACTATACAGGAATAACAAGACATTTGATGTAAACTTGATATAAATTGTTTATTTGTTTTCTTATATTTATTAACATATCCAGACACTAAATATATAAAAACTTTACTTAACAACAACTAGTATATATTGATATAGACTTGGTTACATATTTATATAGTATACATAATCACAGCGATAGATTCAGTCTCAAATTGACATAAAGCTCAGCAGCCTCTTGTTAACAGATTACACCAGAAGGTCTCACAAAGGTGCATCACAAAACAGAACCATTGCCATAGGTTTCTACAAAGCAATTGAGCACAAAATTATGGGGGCCCTTGTGATTTGTGGGACCCTAAGCTGTTCAAAGGTTACACCAAAAGGTCTCCAAAAGTGCATAAGAAATCAGAACCACTGGCATGGATCACTACAAAGCAATGAAGCCCAAATTTGGGTGGAGTCCTTTAGAATCTGTAGCTTTTATTGCTAATGACTAAACCCAACATTGAATAATCTTCAATACAATCCCTGGAGCCTTCATGGCAGAGAGAGAGCTAGGTCATTTCGGGACTAACATATGGTCTAATTTTATTTCAATAATTCACTTGCGCGTAGGGGTCTTTAGCAGTGGGAGGAAACTAGAGTGCCCGGAGGAAACCCACGCGGTTGAGAAGGCACACCTATCTCCATGCCACATACGCTCACACCAGGGCTCAAAACCACAGCCGCAAGCCAGAGGTGGCCGGCCAGCTAGAGGTCGAAGTGCAGCACTCTAGACCACTAGGCCATCCCAACCCCCCCATTAAAACAACAAAAGTCTTTTAAAAGGGCTATATTTTAGTTGAAATAAGGTGAACGATTTTGAGTAGATTCTTAACTTAAGTCTGAGAATGTTTTGTGAACTCAGGGCCTGATAATTCTAAGTAAAGTACCAGCTTCTATAGTGCTGTATATATTGTATATAATTACTACGATGCTATATCTACTACATATTAAAGCTACATTATGTGTTTAGAGAATAAAACCAGTAGGATGATCGTACAATGTGAACCAGGGAACGACCACGACAGTATAACAGCCATCTTGGAATTGTCAAGTCATATCAAAAATCAAAGTCTGTCAATCGATGCGCAGTTGTCTATAGGACAGTCGTACTTGCAGTGGTCTGAACTGTCGAGAAACCACCATGACATCATCGCACCACCAGTTATCTTTCAAGCACAACCTCATATCATAAATTGAAGTCCAATTGTCCAAAGAACAAGCCTGCCTAGTTTCATGTTGATTGTGAGCCTACTAGATTTGCAGAGTTTTAGGCTTTCTAAAGAGTGTCGAACAAAGACCAAGAAGCAGATTGCCAAGTGTATGCAACAAGCCCCTGGTTCAAATAGCTAACAAAAAAATATATGGATGAACACAATCTATTAATCTAACATTACAAGTTTTATACTAAACACACAAATCCTTAGATATCTTGGGATATTTCTTAACAATATAGAACAACACATTATCAAAACTAGGTGAATAGTAATAAGTTTCGGTGCCTCTAAAATAAAATGGTTTCATAACCAACTGGACTAATGAAGACAGACATACACCATGTAGTGAGGCTTAGCTTCGAACAATGTAGAAATATTGGGGGTAGGGATTTGTGCCATAGAACAAATATATATAAAATATTACATGTATTAAAGTATAGGCTTATTCCGAAACGTAAATTAACTGTTTATGAAATATCATTATATTCCAGATTGTTTTAATTGGGTTCTTATCTAAACAAAGTTAGGGATGATATGCTGGTTGTTTTGATAAATTAATTACGCATAAGAATTAATTCTGGGTGTCTGAAAAACTATAAAATGGGGGGTAGAAATAGCATTCAGGAGAACTCAAACTGTTTGTCATACCAGCCACGCTGATTGAGACCCGGAAATTTTGTCATTATCATCTATAGTTTATTGAATTAAATTATCTGAACAAAGAACCTAGACTGTGGTATTATTTAATTAGTCACGGAGGAAAATACAACGCGAGAAGGAAAGTCCGAAAGTACTACAACCACCAGTACATGGTTACAATTAACGCAAGCATCTTGTCAAACTTTCAAAGGCTAATATCTTCACTTGCAATAGAGTTATTTGAATGAAACTTTCATTATATTAATTTGGCATTATCTTTTTTCTGACTATTATAGCAAGAATGGCTAGCTCTTTATCTAAATCTTACATAATGTGTCTTTTCAGTCTGAGAATGTTTTGTGAGCTCGGGGTCAGGCTTTTTTGATCTTTACTACTGAGGACAAAACAATCTAATGTTTAGTCCTTCATAAATAGATTGTCCTTGATAAATAGAAAATTTCAAAACTTGAACATTTGGATCTTAAAGCTGTTCGGAAGATCCACCTGGTACTTTGCAAAGAAATTGGAAGCCAACTTGATGCTTTAAGCGCTGTAAATATAAATGTACCTGGCATAAATTTCATATGATCAAAATATTGTGTAAATCAGCTAATTTCTTTTTTTCCAATAATACATATTACATAGATAGTTAACCATCTTATATATTTAAATAAAAGGAAAAGTGAGCATTTTAAAAGATAAATATAGGCTAAACGCTAATGCTGCACAATCCAATAATCCAAAACTTTTACACATATAAATGCTAAAACCTGAGAATTACTACATTAAATACCATAAAATATATGAGATAATATTATGCATTACAAGATGGTACTTAGTTATTGAATTAAAACACGATGACGAATAGCTATATATGGCAGTGTTATATGAGATTATTAACATACCACACACAAAACTGTCTGAGAATTGGGATTTAAGCCACAGAAAAGAAACAATCCATTTAGAGACATACTCTACAGAAAACTTTCCTTGGAATGTTGCGGGGCTTTTCAACAAGAAAATAAATGCAATTAATTTAAATTATATTCAAAATATTTGGAGTTAAAATCACTTATCTGATAATCTAAAATTACCTTAGATTTATCTGATAATCTAAAATTACGTTAGATTCATCTGATAATCAAAAATCACTTTAGAAACATCTGATAATCTAAACTAAAATTGACTAATCTCATAATATAATATAATCTTTAGACTAATCCGATAATCTAAAATAACCTTAGTCACATCCGATAATCTACAATAACCTTAGTCGCATCTGGTAATCAAAAATATTGTAACCTTACAGCCATCTGATACCCTACCTAGTACCTAAGACTAATCCAATAATCTATAATAATCTTAGTCGCATCATATAATTAAAATGACCTTAGACTCATCCGATAATCGAAACCTTAAATTCATCTGATTGCATCCATATTGTAGCCTTAGACTCATCTGTGTATTGGATGTAAATAAATGCAAGGTAGAGAAATTTTGGCCGGCAATTAAACTGGCGATTAAAATTTGATTTTGGCGATGTTTTGCAGTAGGCCTACTGCTGATTCTTTTTGAGAACTGGCAGAAGAAAATCTTAAAATTCTAATCGCATAGTATGAAGGTATGTGAATAAAAGGTGTACTGCAGATTTGGTAAAAGGAATGGCAGGTGACCTGAACCTGGAGGTTAGTAATGTCCATCAGTGGTGGTTGTACAACCATAACAGAATGCCCATCAACCAGAACTGATATGTTTTGAAGAAACTATAGAAACACTGTTACTAACGGATAATGATTTAATCTCCATTCCACGCTGCATGGAATTTATGTCTTTCTCAATACCACCGAACATGATCAATTCTCCGCGACCATGAACTAAACTAAAAAACACTGTCTCTTCTGGTGTTTCGGGTGTCACTATTTCCTTATATGGTTTCCAGGAGGCGCTACCAGTCTCAATCACATGACTTATATCTAAAACATGCATAAACATGGGTGCCGTTCGGTCTTTAGAAGGACTCTCAGGTTTCTCTGTGAGGCTAGGAGGAGGTGGAGAAGTTGTAGCTTGCTGCTGCCGAAATCGTTCTTCGTATTTGCGCAACGTGTCTAATTGTTTTTGACGATTTGTCATGGCGTTTGGCCGAACGGATGGGTGTCCGGGTCGAACACTTGCTGTTTTCGAAGACGAAGGATGTACAAAGCTATCGTTATTTAACGACGAAGGGTAGGTCGGATTATCCTTTCTTTCATCTGAGGAGCTATCATCACCTGAGCTATCATCACTGTCTGGACGATTACGTCTACTAGGTCCTGGTTCGTGTAGTAAGGGGTTATAGTTAGCAGGACGTGCAGGAGGAATGAATGGTCGAACAACAGGTTTAGATGGGGGAGGTGTCAAAGGTTTTGCTGATTTACTTAAAACTATCATGGAATCGCCAACCTAAAATATAGAAAAAACATCAATTATTATTGGATAGTAAACAGAGAGAGAGAGCAATGGGGATAAACTTCCACTTGGACCAAACACATGGTTAAATTTTATTTCAACAATTGGCTTGCATGTAGGGGCCTTTAGCAGTAGGAAGAAACCGGAGGACCCAGAGAAAACACACAAGGTTGGACAGGCGACCCTAATCATTGCCACAAACAACCAGGGAATTGGAATCACACCAGTTGACTCAATGACAGACTTGATTATACAGCGTGCACGTGCTAACCATGTTCGTCATAGCTCTTAATCCCAGTAGGGGAAGAACAGTAGGATGTTAAACCCCATTTCATTGTTTCCTCTATAATATGACAGTGGTGGATCAAGGATTTATTCCAGGAGGGTGACTTAAAGAGGTCAGGGGCAAAGCGCGGTCCGCCAAAGGTGTGAGCACTAGAAGGGGGGGGGGGATTGGGTGTCCAAAGCGGTTAAACTATTTTGTGTTATCTGAGGTATCTTCTGGGCAATAGTTTTCAAAGAAATACCCCCCCCCCCCAAAGAAAACTTCTCCGATTTTGCGTTTTTTAAATTTGATAATAAACACCAACTTAGCACAGTAAATATAGAAATGGTTAATCAGCTGACCACTGCTTTGAGAATATGTCTATTCCATGACTGATTACAGTGGGTAGGACGTTGGTTCGCTAGCCTGGAGGTCTCATGTTTGATCCCTGTGTTGGCCACAAAAGTTCATTGGGATTTTCCAGCGTGGTTCGACTGGTTCCCCCTTGTCAGTGACGTAGTAACTATGTATAGTCGTTTGGATGTGGACGAAAAAATGTACACATTGGCAATAGCATGCACATGAAAGAACCCTTGATAGTTGGAATTCGAAATAAGAGTAGGCTGTAGTGCCGCTGTCAGGGCAAAATTTCCCTTATAGCACATGCATAACGTATGCCCTTCTTGATTAGCCTGGGTTAGGAGCAGAACAGTAGGATGTAAACCCTTATTTAATTTTATTTCATGTACATATCTTCCTCTATTTACCTTACAAGCAGGATGACACCACAGTTGAGGAGCAGCGAATTCTAAACCCTCTACTTTTATTTCTTTCCACGTCCATCCGTCGTCTGATAAATTCAATAACCACACATCAGAAAATATCTGAAAATTTGTACAAAATAAAAAGAGAAATGAGCTGATAAGTTTCTCTTATTATTATGTTTTGTTAACCACCTTGAGGGTTCCAATCTGCTGGTGGCCCGTCTGACATCCAAATTATCGCTCTATTTAGTGGTCTCGTTGTTTATAGGGATGTGTATATTATTAGACCTACTCTTTCTAGAATACTCAACACAAACTAGGTAATTTCGGGACTAACACATGGTTTGATTTTATTTCAATATTTCGCTTTAGCAGCTCGAGGAAACTCGCAAAGTACATATAGCTATCAAATTTGTGTAAGCAAACATACACAAGGCAGGATATGCTTACTCTTCCAGAAAACCTGATACCTCTTATATTTTTTTTTGGGGGGGGGGGGGGAGGAAACGCTATATAATTAATATTACACATTAAGTACACAACTGCCAGAAAAATGTTATCATTTGTGATTTACAAAGAAACAGAGAAAAATACAATATTACATTTACATAACAAAACAAGATAACAAAGAGCATATACTTTGTAAAATAAACATACAAAGAGAAATTTGGTTCAATGTCCACTTGACTCAAACTAGGTCATTTTGGGACTAACAAAGGGTTCAATTATATTTTAATAATTTGCTTTGAGTAGGGGTTTTTAGCAGTTTGAGGAAACTGGAGAAAATCCATGAGGTTTGGCAGGCAACCCTACTCCTTGTCACGTACAACAGGGGAATGGAAACCACTCCAGTCGACTCGATGACAGACCATATGATATAGCGCACACGGGCTAAACATTCAGCCCTTCACCCCCTCTGGTAAAATATATAAATAAAAATCAAATTATTACACTATTGATCTGGTATCAATGTAATATTTTTATTGCAATTTATTAGTAATTCATTTTAGAACTACCATAATACCAGGCATTATGTTCAAGATTTAATACCAGGCATTATGTTCAAGATTTAATTGATTTAGAAATATTCAAAGTTATTAAAAAGTTTAAAAGTCTGTTTATTACCTGATTAGCACCACCACATCCACCCATGATTAAAATATGGCTGTCATCTAGAGTAACCTAAACATAATATAAATAAAAAAACACATGACTTAAACCATCAATACTGGGCAATACTCAAGCTTTTGCGCTCTTTGTGTTTACATGTGACTCATTAGCATTGTCCAATCAGAGGTCGTAAACAAATATGGTGGCCTGTTAAATTAATAGAAAATAATAATTATCTACCTGAGATTGTCCATATCGTGAATTAGGTTTCGCTCCAACTGTAGTCTCTTTTCTCCAGTAACATTCGAGAAAATCAAAAACATAAACTTCGTTACTTCTGTAAATAAATTTTAGGCACACATTCAGTAAGCATTATATTACAGAACAAAAAAGGAATAAATTTATTGGATTGATTTAACGTTTAAAAGGAAGAAAGACAACTCATCTTAATGTAACTGCCGAGTCAAAAGGATGCAAAAGTTTTGCTAATATTGTCCAGAAGAGCCAAAATACGAATAGTGGTTAAGAATCATGACAATGTACAATTAGTCCATCAAAATAGCGTATGCAAAATGTTGTATTTCTAAATTTGGGTGATGAGAATCCAACCTTTCGCTGGAAGTAGCGGAAGAGAGCAAACTACTCCAGATCAAAGCAGTATTGACTATTGAGATATATCTTAAGGGAAATCGTATTGCACAGTCATCCTCCTACTGCAGGTAATCCCAGCATAAGTGACATCCTCCTAGGAAACCAGGTGCTGTCGCTCAACTTCATTTTGAACTACGGTCACAAATATTAAAAAAGTATTGTATTTTTGAAAAGCTAATTAGACTGTGGACAATTCAAATATGCTATCAGCTCTATTTTCATACAAATCACCAAGAGCCTGGTTTTGTGGGAGCAGTTGCATATGATAAAGAAAATCACAGTGTAAGAGACCGGCTTTATACAAGTCACTAAGAAAATTGTACAAGGGCTGATTACATAATCATGTAAGATTAGGAAAATAGAGTTGACAGTTCTCGCTTAAATGGTTTAAAAAAAGATAATGAAAAAGGATATATAGAAAATATCAGTCAAATTACTATATACTGAGCAAAGTTATGAATGTTGGGAATTTTTATTAGAATAGCGTAGTCTCGCTTTTCATAGCTACAGTACCATTGTTACCAAGCCTGGACACAAGCGGCCGGACACGGACGTTGTCCGTCCCAATTTTACGACATGTCAGGCACAAGTTGTATTGTTCCTGTCAATTTGTCCGTCCCAATATTTTTAAAAGTAATGTAGAATCGTAACTGATGTATAAACTGAGTAGCCACTTCTACGATGTTATAGATTGTAAACACCCGGAAATCCGAAGTCTTGATCAACCCAGACAGTTATTCTGTTATTTTTACTCTGTGCTATGTGTGCGACAAGAATAGGTCAGCTTATTCGAGACTTAAAAATTTCACGCGAGAGCGATCTCCCCGGCTTTGAGCAGACGAAAAATCCCGCGCAAGTCATCCGGACTTTGTATTTACTATATTTACATAAAAACACGTAATTTGGTTCAAATTTGTAGGCTAGCACTATGCAAAAAATAACATCTTTCTTCAAAAAGTTTGAGGATGATACACGCAGTAGGCCTATAACTTCATAGACATGTCAACCGCGAGATATCTCGAGGGTGAAGGTCGTCTCCGCTCGTCAAAGCAAAATGGCACTTCTTGTCCTACTAATTCTAATAAAAGTCACACCTTGAAGACAGCTACGGTGCGCAAATGGCTGCGAGAAGATCTTGCAAAGTATAATGCAGATTTATGTTTTTTTTCTTCAAGAACACGTGGGTCTTGTAACTTCGTTAAAATGCGAAATTTGTGTGAAATACTCCGGTAGAATAAAAACAATGCGTGACTTCTCTATAGTCTATGGCCTATATCATCATGGATAAACGGTTCACGCAACATTCGATTGTTAAATCCATTTGACCATGCTGAAACTAAATGCCATTTAATGGCGATTGAACTTTATTCTAAAGATACAAACACTTCTTTTTTGCAACTCCATTCAGAACTAAGCAATGAGTTTGTTTTGTTTTTTTCGTAAAACACTAGACAGAGGGGATTCATCGAGGCCTACAGTTGAGTTGTATTTCGTTTCTTGGAAACAACAGCGATATGTTTGTCAGTCACAACCTGTGCCATGTCAGGCACCAAGTGATTTGTGCCTGACCTTTTGTCAGGCACAAATTTTTCAGTTGTGTCCAGGCTTGATTGTTACGATAATAAACATAAACCCTGTTCACATTAAAAATATACAAAGCATGATTGAGTTAGAGGTCAAACATAAGCTTGCCATACTGTGCCAATCTGGCCCACTGAAATGAGGTGGTCTGGGCACTATATATGGAATGGGATAGTTAAATTTTCCGGTCTAAGCACCGTTTCAGTACAGATTACTGAGCTGTGCAAAACGAACCGGGTAAAATTCATAGGGACTGAAATTAAGTTTTTTGTGAAGAGTTCAACATTTGGCACGATTTCGAGACCGGTTATATAAGAGTAATCTAAACGGGTCAATTTGTTTAAATACATCACGGCCTGGTACCGTGCCTAGAACTGCATGCATATCGCAGCCAAGTGTACACGGGCGAATTCTCAAAAATCCATTTTAAAATTTTACATAATACACCTTTAAAATCTTTAGGATGTTGGCAGAGCCACTGTAAAGAGCTGCACAAGAAAACTAACCCTTGCCCTGGAGCTTGCGATCCACCAAATATAACCATAGAATCACCAACTATAGATGCTGAATGTCCAGCTGTAGGAGGGGGTGTATACGTAGATAAAAGTGTGATATGTGACCAACGATTCGTCTCTGGATTAAACATGTCTAACTCGCTAAAAAACTTGGAAGTCTGAAAAATAATAAAACATGTAGCAAGATTTTAATCTAAATATTTAAGATTTTAACTCCGCTGAAGGCCATGCCATTTCTATTTTTCGGACAATTAGTAAACTCCATCAACGAAAAAAAGTTGTACTTGATATAAGCGGTACACTACAGGGATCTTAAGAAATTGGGTAAGTGGGTAAGACACTGGCACGCTACTCTGGAGGTCGGGTGTTGGATCCCTGCATTGGCCGAGAAAGATCATCCAGATTTTCCAGTGTGGTTTCCCCTTGTCAGCCATTTTGGAATTATAACATATGGTTAAATTTTTTTCAATAATTCACTTGCGCTTAGGGGTTTAGCAGTGGGAGGAAACTGGAGGATCCGGAGAAAAGCCACAATCTGGACGGGTGAACCTAGTCCTTGTCATATACACCCGGGGAATCGAAACCAAGCGAGGTGACTCTATGACAGACCTTATGATACAACATGCACGCGCTAAGCATTCAGCCATCTACATGTACCCCCCCCCTCAAACAATTAGTAAAGAGGCATTACGAGCCACAAGCTATTTGGTCATGACTGACAGTAAAAATATGAGAAACCTTACCTGATGAAGAGGATAAGGTGTTGGATGACTCCAACCTCCATATAATATTAAATAATCTTTATATACTACCATTGAAGCACATCCTTTCGGAGAAGGATAAGCACCTGCAAATAAAAAAAACAGTCAATAAATATGAATACTACTGGAAATTAAAGGAGCTATCCTAGATTTATTTCCACCCTATGGTCACACACAAGACTAGGATCGAAACTAAGTCAGTTTTCTCAATGAGAAACCTTATGATCTAAAATGCACAGGAGATCTAGCAATTATTTCTGAACTGTGCAATGTGTTGATTTTAAATTTAGACTCCATCGGGCAGAACGTGTCACTTACATGTACAGATTTGTCTGTATATTTTGAGATTTTTTTAAAAAAAATTTTTATACAAATTCTGTATTTCCATGTCTGCTCAAATTGCACTAGCCTATGTAAGCTACCCTTGCACATATAACATGACCATTCTGTCAAAAATAATGCATTAATAAACATTTTCCTCACCTACCCCTAATGTCCCCTAATGTCCCCTAATGGTCGAGCTAGTAAGCTTGTGCTCGAAGCCATGCCATGTGATTCGATTACAGACCTTTTGATCTAAAGCTTGCATGTTAGTCCACTCAACCACCCAACCCCTCCATAATTGTCAAGAAATAATGCAATCTGAATAAAACACACATCCTATTTCTTTTGTTTTTTAATAGTTCAAAATTTCGTTTCACTTGTCTTTACTAAACTACATATACATGTAGGATCTGGAAGAGTTGTTATCTTATCATTGACGTGTCTAGATGATGTGAGGATTAGTCAATGAAACAGTCTGTTATGGCAACTTCTTGGCGTGCCATTCATGGCACCTTGGGTAAACCCCTAGAAACGTCAACGGTGATTGATTCGTCAATGTCTGATGTCATAGGGTCAAAAGCCGCTCATGAGCTCCCACATAACTTGTCAGATCTACATGTAGTGTAGGCCACCGAAAGTATAAAAAAAACGAAATATAGATCTGTATTTTTATCAGATTGTAAACAATGCATTATTAAAAAATATCCTCACCAACAGCTAATGGTCGGACCCATTGTCTAGTAGTTAAATCGAACCTCCAGATATCGTTAAATGTTGTATTAGTCACGGTACAGCCACAGCAGACGTACAGTGATTTATCGTAATAACAGGCACAGTGAGAATATCGTTTGGTAATCGTCTGTCCAGATTCAGCTGGTATACTTGTCCAGTTTATATCACATCCCTGAATAGCTTGCTTAAATGTTCGTTTGATTTTTTCAACAACCCCTGGAAAAAAAGAATTAGATTCATATATACATGTACCAGGGAGATCATGGTGGCTAAGTGGGTGAGACGTTGGCCTCTAGCCTGGAGGTCGGGTGTTCAATCCCTGCAATCTGCATTGGCCAAAAAAGTTCATCAAGATTTTCCGGCGTGGTTTCCCCTTGTCAGTGATGAAGGACGGAGTGCCTGATAAGATCAGTATGTAGCCGTTAAGATGGGATGAAATACCAAGGTCCCATGCACACATTTGCGTGCACATATAAGATTCCTTTGGAATTCGATATACATGTAAGAGTAGGCCATAGCGCTGCTGTCCAGGCAAAAGTTTCCCCATCGCACAATATGTGGTGTATGACTGTCTTCATTAGCCAAGTTTAGGAGCAGAACAGTAGGACATTAAACACCATTTCATTTATACCAATTTTGTCCTTAGGGCCCTATTTTTCTTCCGATTCAGGTGATCTTTAATATGTTGCAAATGATATAGATAAGACCTCAGATTTATATGTGTCATCCAAATGACAAGGGATCAATGGCCAACTTTTCTGAATCACTGGGGTAGGCTTACTGCATGAAAACAGTCATGCAGTGTACATGTACTTCAACTTCAACTTTTTTATTTGCATTCACAGTACCTTTGCTTTTTCCATAGTGCTTACAAAGGTAACATAACTTTCGTATCGTCATATACATGTATGGCCGAGTTATCGTAAATTTGTGTGTTTAGATTTTATTTGCATCTGCCAAGCTGTTTAGCAGAAGGAGACGTAGTTTTAACAGCTTGCTGTGTCGCACATAGATCTAACTGATTGTAGCGATGTAAGCAAGGTCTTATTTTCTCACTAAAATGTTCCTTTACATTGTACAGGTGTTCACGGGAATAGGGCGAGTGACCTACGTTCAGAACTGAACTAGGGATAATCATAAACGGAACCCAACTGCCACACCCGGGTATGGACAGGTACTGATTGACGTAGTACTAGTAGGCCTACTTATCATCATGTAATTTTCTCTCGCTGCCATAGTATTTTTTCCTATTTCTCCAACCAAACTGGTTTTGTTTTGTAAAAAGTCCACGAATATAATTATATAATATAAAACTCAATCTAGGTGTCATGTCAACGCTTGAGTCTCACCTTTTACCAGACGATTCCACTGTTTGCAGACTTGACTGGCATTTTTGATGTCATTGTAGGGCGAAATTTTACACAAAATCAATTCTAACAGTTCTTCTGGTAAATCATAAATAAAAACCGGTTGGGGTTGACTGATTTCCATGTTATAATTCATGCCATTAAGTCGAATAAATTCTGTAAAATTTAAGATTAAGTTAAGACCGAAATTGTAAACATTGGATTTCTGAAAACAAGTCCGGGAATTATAAAAGATTGTAAACGAATACAGTCTCACTGCAAAATTTTAAAGAAGTAAATCAGTAAAAATGACGATAAGTAATATAGTTTAATCATCTATAAAATATGGGATCGGTAGAAAAGTTTAACTTTTAAAAAAGAACATCTGTCATCTAATATCGTCGATTTTCGTTCTCTGTTTATGATACAGTCAATTTTTATAACCCGAACATAAAGGGAGCCTACTCTTATTTATTTTTCACATGACGAAAAGTACCTCCTCTCGTAAAAACCGATTTTTTGTGTTGACATTTTTCTGTGGTCAATGTAAGTGTTCTTTCATCATGTAAATCATATTCACGTGAGCTCGCAAGCGAAGACATTTTCTCTATAATTTAAGTGTACTGGTGGGTATAAAGAATTTTTAAATTTGATAGAAAATTGTCCATTCAAAAGCCAAATATACGATAGTGGGCGTGGCACAATGAATACAGACTCAATCATCAATCAATGTTCTATTAAATAGGATAATTTTAGTGTAAAAGTAAATAAGTAAGTGATTAGGATGGTTTAAAAGGTTTAATATGTAACAGGCATTGCCAGAGTAGAGTGAAGCTGATGACAAAATATATAAAACCTTTATAATTTTGTTTTAAAAAAGTGCAAAAAAGTGTGTGAATTAATTTCTTCGACGTCAAAAATATGTGACGTCATTTATTGAACGCATCATAGAAATAGTTCCCCCATGGCCACACAGATACATTTACAGCAGTGCCAATGGCCTAAGGTACATGTATTATGTATATGATGTATCACGACACAACAAACCAATCATGACCTTTCGCACCCCATAGAACTGACAGAATGATGAGAGTTCGGACTTACTAGTAACTAGTAGATGGTTCTGACTCACATTGGTTTTGATTCCCTGCTTGCACATGACATGGAGTTATGTCGCCTGTTCAGCCTTGTGGGTTTTCTCTGGGTCCTGTGGTTTCCTCTGAGGATATATTTTTGTTGAGCCTGCAATGTTGTGAGACTGAAATCATGTAAATCTAGCCTACAACCTATTAGTTTTGATTCCTCACTCACACATGACATGGAGTAGGGTCGCCTGTTAAACCTCGTGGGTTTTCTCTGGGTCTTCCATACTCCTCCCAATGCTAAAGACCCCTACATGTGTATGTGCAAGCAAATTATTGAAATAAAATTGAACCCTATATTAGTCTAGAAATGATCTGATTTGTGTCGAGTTGTTGCGGCAACATTAGTTATTGGATGTGTTTGAAATTTATCTACATCATGTAGATTAGTGAGATAAAGAAACCTCTTATATTTCAACTATTGCGGTTTATTTTAGAGTTGTTGTCCTTACATGTACCTACTTCTTAGTCTCTGGAGATAAATTCAAGCCATACAAGTTGTTATTCGAATTGTGAAGCTTGTTTTCCTTTGTTGGTTATCTGAATGGTTGTGTGCCAGGCTTTAAAACAAACCATTATATTTTATTTCATAATTTCTTACTGTTTTTTAAAGGGAACTGTGATATTTGTCAGCATGGATCTAAAAGAAGTTAGTCTAAAGTTAGACGAAACCCTGATAGAATTCTTCACCACAGTTAAACAGCTGTACCACGAACAAGCTGTACTTGAACAATATATGAAAGATGGCTACCTCAATCTCTCACGGGCTCGTTACAACATGGGTCTGAAGGCTGTAGGCACTTTGCAGTTCAATCAAAACGCGATGACAGCTTTGACAAAAGTCGATGTAAATGAAACTAAAGAGAATTCATCAAAACCTTTTGAAATCACCTCATCACAAATCCCAAAACCCACGAAGCAAAATGAAGATGGTGGATTGAGAAAAAGAAACACTGGAACAGATAAGTCAGAAAAAATAGAAAATATCGGAACTCTTAAAAATGATGATTTAGACAATAAAGAGGAGACTATCATTGACCCTATTAAATGGTTTGGTGTTTTGGTGCCACAGAATTTACGAAAGAGTCAATCTAGTTTTAAACAAGCCGTGGAATCGGTTGTGACGATTGCCAATTTAAAACATTCTATTACCAATCTGCAAACCGAATACAGATCTCTGTTGGAGACAAAAACTAATATATTAAAAAATGCATCTAAGGAAAATTGATTAACTACATATATGTAAAGTATACTTTTTGATCAATGAACTTGTTCCACACACTTGGTTATCTTCTTGTTCTTAGGGCGACAATTTCGACAGAATGCCTAAAAGTCCAGAATTTAAGTAGTATGATCAATTTAAAATTAGAACAATGCAGCTCGTCTCCCCGCTACGAAAATTAAGGTCATTGGAATGTAAACACGAGCTGTTGCCATGTAGGATATGCCAATATTTTGCAAGAGATAGACATGAAACTTGGCTTACTTGTTCTTTGGACAGTTGTTTCGACAATTCCCTTCAATTTTTGATATGAGGTTGTAGTTCCAAGATGACTGGCGCAATGAAATGGTGGTAGATTTCTGGTTCATGTAGTATGCTTGTAATTTTTTAATGTGTATTGGACTGGATATGGATATTGGACATATTTCTAGATTTGGATAATGTGAAAATTATGCTGCCTATGCATCGTATATATAATTAATATATTTAATGGATAATAGTTATGAACTTTATAAAGCATTTGAATTAGTGATTGTTCCTATTTAATTGTAGACTGTCTTGCTGTTAATCATATGTTTAATTTATTATAATTAGAGAAGTGGAGTTCGTAAAATAATTACATGCTTTATTTAAATGTTTATTTGTTGAACAGTTTAAAGAAACATTCCCACGAAAGTATTAAATAAAGTTTTTGTTTCCAATAAAAGTATGGCACGCATATGACTAAAATGTAAAGGTATTACTAGCTGGTAATTATCAAATAAAACAGTTTTAAGCGGCAAATCATCTTTAATGATATATTTTGTAAAATAATCATTATTCATCTTTATTTTTAAATGATATAATAATACTGTAAAATAACATTTCATACATGTATATGATGCCATAAGTTAATTATTCATATTACCATAAGTTAATTATTCATATTACCATAAGTTAATTATTCATATTACCATAAGTTAATTATTCATATTACCATAAGTTAATTATTCATATTACCATTAGTTACATATTCATTTGTTACTATGAAATGAATATTCATTTAATACTATTAAATGATTATTCATTTGATATTATCATATGATTATTAATTTGTTTCAAATAAATGATTATTCATTTGTTACTATTAAATGTGTCTTCATGTTTATGGTAAAATAGGGGGGTTGGGATAGCCTAGTGGTCTAAAGTGCCGCGCTTTGACCTCTAGCTGGCTGGTCACCTCTGGCTTGCGGCTGTGGTTTCGGTCCCTAATGTGAGCTAGGGGCGTTTCTCAACTTAATATAATTATTATACATGTATGTTACGATAAGACAGTCATTTATACATACATGTATGTATTTTATAGTATGAGAATTATGTATATGTAATTATGTTACTATGAAATAATTATTTATATCGTACTACATGTATATGTTACTATAAAATAATTGTTTATTTGGTACTATATGTTACTATAAAATAATTGTTTTTTTGGTACTATATGTTACTATAGGATAATTATTATTTATAGTAACATATAGTACCAAATAAATAATTATTTATATCGTACTACATGTATATGTTACTATAAAATAATTATTTATTTGGTACTATATGTTACTATAAAATAATTATTTATTTGGTACTATATGTTACTATAGGATAATTGTTTATTTGGTACTATATGTTACTATAAAATAATTGTTTTTTTGGTACTATATGTTACTATAAAATAATTGTTTTTTTGGTACTATATGTTACTATAGGATAATTATTATTTATAAAAGTACAATATAAATTTGTTAGCAACTGTAATAATATAAAAGATTGCAATACAAGTACTCTTTGTATACATATATTTATTCTTGTATGTGTTTATTATAAGTTTCCCTACACTGACTGATAATATTATTCACAGTGTAAGGATTGACATGATGTATTCGACACTAATCTTTTATATTAACCTATGCATTAAAGTACCTTGCCAACGCATGGGTGTGTTAGTAATATTGGTGTATGAATGGACAAGCTCCTGGTTGTCTCTGTGAAGTAGGGGGTTGGGATGGTCTAGTGGTCTAGATTGCCGCGCTTCGACCTCTAGCTGGCCGGTCACCACTGGCTTGCTGCTGTGGTTTCGAGCCCTGGTGTGAGCTATTTGACATGGAGATAGGGGCGCCTTCTCAACCTCGTGGGTTTCCTCCCACTGCTAAAGACCCCTACGCGCTTGCGAATTATTGAAATAAAAATTGAAAACAATACGTCAGTCAAAAAAGGCCTATGTTTGTGTCGATTGGACGTTAAACCCCATCTCCGTCTCTCTCTCTGTGAACTAGTTGAGCAGTATACTACAAAAGACATTGGTCCAAACATTCTCAATCAGCTAGTTTAACCAGTTAAAACTTGCAACTTCTGGACAAAGAGCGTTTGCAGTTGCTGGGGGGGGGGGGAGAGAAAGATTAGAATTCAGCCCAGTTTAACTTCGTTTTGTCTATCTTTAAATCCAACATCTCCTTTTAAAAATTCCTTACAAAAAAAATTAAAAACAATTTAGGAGCCAACGAACTTTTGTATAGATCGTTTTGAATACTCAAAATTTGAGCAGTCGTAGTGGTTTTGGCGCGACGTAAATGGAAATATAGAAGAATTAATGGATTATTTATATCAGATTCTCCATTGTTGTCTGTGAGTTCAATTTATGTGTTGTTAACGGACATCACTATTTTTCGAATTATGCACATTCACGATTTCGAATGTGTGATGTGTATAAACCGAAGCCTAGACACGAGACGTTATAACAACAGTGATACAATTAATGCAAGATCAATTTACTTTAAAGGAGCTAAATCGCTAACATAATTTGTAACCAAGAAATTCACAAAAGTTGGTCGCGACGCATATAATACTTTATAATATTAAACTGATTTACATTCAATGGTTTCCGTTATTACTCCAATTTCAAATCAGTTATGTTCGGCGAAAAAAGCCAGCAATTCCATTTAAGTGCATATTTCTAGCGTCTAGTTATTTCAGTCTATATAACTCCGTTTGGTTTGATGCAATGTCTCTTGCCTCGTCCCTCGAGTATCTCAATAAAACTGGAGCCGAAGCGCATTAAATTTAGGATATCAGAAGCTCATCTTTTCCCGGTAAGTTTACATCATCAATGTTGCTTTAAATTAATGAATAATTCGTGATTTAGATATCGAAGATTTTGGAGGAATTTGAGTTACGAACTTGGGTTCTTTAAGGATTTAATTTTTTTTACAATATAGAAATGCGGTTTAACTTCCTATAGTTCTACGCCGACCCGGGTAGTGAAGATCGAGATGAGTATTTGGACATCTGCGGCGTCGTACATTGTGGTTTAAATCACCAAAACTAAAAGGCCATGTTTTACGAACAGATTAAAATTCCTAATAATTCAGCCCAAATTAAGCATAGAAACCCAAATTTCGGCACAGATTACCTCCTTGTTTTGGGGCATTTGACATGCAGAACGATCTTGCAACCGAACTTGGCCGTGCGTCTACCAAATATCATTCATGCAAGCTGGTCGGATAGCCGTGGCGATAGAGAGGCGGCTTCTTACCAATGCACCGAGGGTTCAATCCTAGCTCAGGGGCAAGAACTTTATCGTTGTAAGTGAGAGGGATATTCGGTCTCCCGTCCGATCAGACAGAGTTCTTCGGTTTCTTCCTGCAGTAATGATCGAAATCATTCGCACGATCTGTGCCAAGGGCCAAAATTGAAAACAAGCCTCGGGCTTAATTTGCTACCCTTGTAAAATGACGAGATTATTACTTGCGGTTCGATTCTTCTATAATTCTTTGCGATTTCCTTTTGTAGTCGTCTTAGCTCTCAGTGTGTGACTTTGACCTAAATCCCAATTCCCATCCTTCATTTGAATAGTTTTATAAGATTCTGAATCAAGGTACTTTAAGACTAAGTGGGTGGCGACTAGGATTGCTTTTCAAATGAATGCTATTAGCGATGATGTCTGGATAGGAAATGTATATAATAGTTCTGTTGATGAATATAACCGTGTAATTTGGGCCATAAATTAATGTTTAAATCCTTCATATCGTTGAGTAATCTCTTATATAAATATTATTACAGACCTGGTCTGTTTTCATATATAGATGGCAAAATTTATCTTCCATGGCCTATTAGAGAGTAGAGAGAGAGAGAGATACATTGGGGTTAACGTCCACTCGACACAAACTAGATCATTTCGCGACTAACATATGTTTTATATTTATTTCAATAATTCGCTTGCGCGTAGGGGTCTTTAGAAGTGGGAGGAAACCGATGGACCTGGCGAAAATCAACCACGAGGTTGGACAGGCGACCCTACTCAGGGATTCGAAACCACGCCAGTTGACTCAATGACAAGCTTTATGATACAGCGTGTACTTGCTAACCATTCGGCAATCCAACCCCCTGAGAGAGGGTGGAGAGGGCTTTGACCCTCCTACGGTGTCCTACATGACTGTTGTACTGTATTTTCCAGAACCATCGGAATTTGTCAGTTCTGTTCCGAACTGGGCTAAACAATAAACGGGCATACGCCATACATACAGCGTGCTATGAGGTAAATTTTGCCATGACAGAGGCACTACGGCCTACTCTTATAATCGAATTCAAACTGCCAAGGGATCTTTTACGTGCATGCAAATGCGTACACGGGCCCCCGGCTGTTTCGTCCCATCTGAACGACTAGACAGTTGCCCTCGTCAGGCCATCGGTCCTGCTTCCCTGACAAGGGAGAACAACACCGGGAAATCTGAATGAACTTTATCGGCAAATGCAGGGTCCGCACACCTCACTTCTCCAGGTGAGCGAGCCAGCGTCTTATCCACTTAACCATCGTGATTCCCTCCTGTCAGTCTTCAAAATTTGAATACTGTACTGTAGCGATGTCTATGAGCTTTCACACGCACACTGTCGGCTTAAATGAAGTAACTGTCTCCTCCAATGAATGGGGAAATTAAAGCACTCAAGTTATTTACTAAATAAACATGTTGGTGAGTTAATGTAAAGAGACTATTTCTCACTGTGAAGATCGTCGTATTGGGGGAGTGAATGAGAGAAATAGGGTTTAACGTCCACTCAACACAACTAGGTCATTTCGGTATTAACATATGGTTTAATTTTATTTCAATTATTCGCTTGTGCGTATGGGTCTTTAGCAGTGGGAGGAAACCGGGGTGCCCGGAGGAAACCCACGAGGCTGCGGAGGCGTCCCTATCTCCATGCCACATACAGCTGTTAGAATTCCAGTTATATGGTTACACATAACCTCTGCATTAAAAGTCTTGCAATATATTTTATTTCAAACTATCCATAGACTAGACGATATCATCACGAAATGAAATAAAATAAAATGGCGACAAACGTCCCACTGTTCTGCTCCGACTGGGCTAGTGAAGACGGTCATACGTCATGCAGTTTGTTATGATGGCAATTTTTCCCGGGCAGCGCCATTATGGCCTACTCTTATATCGATTCCATCCACCAAGGGATCTTTACATGCACGCCAATGTATACCCGGGACCTCGTTTTTTGTACCACCCGGAGGACTAGACAGCTGTCCTTGTCTAGCCCTCCGTCCTGCACCACTAACCAGGTGAAACCACACCGGAAAATACGAAATCAATTCAACTCCGCATGATATTCATGTATTGTATATAATCATGCGGCAGACACATTAATTTATAAAAAAGATATGGTTTGTTTTTTTATCGTTTTTTTTTATCGTCAAGCATATCTGATATTCATCCAATTTTGTAATTTTGTTATAATTCATCTGTCGCATGCCAATCTCTTCTCATCGTCGTTTTTACGTTAATATTTGGACTGTAGATATATAGAAATGGGGTTTAACGTCCACTCGACACAAACTAGGTCATTTCGGGACTAATATTTGGACTGTACATGTAGCAAACGTTAATTGGACATTCAGCTTTATTAAGTGTAAAAAGCCCCGAGGTTTAGAGATCCTTTCAAAAGTCAGTTCTGTTTCATACCTGCCATTCTAGCGTCATAAAGTAATGATGATACTATGTTTTTGTCCCTTTAATTTAGGGGGGGGGGGTGGATGGCCTAGTGGTCTAGAGTGTCGCGCTTCGACCTCTAGCTGACCGGCCACCTCTGGCTTGCGGCTGTGGTTTCGAGCCCTGCTGTGAGCGTATGTGGCATGGAGATAGGGGCGCTTTCTCAACCTCGTGGGTTACCTCCGGGCACCCCAGTTTACTCCCACGGCTAAAGTCCCCCACGCACTAGAGAATTATTGAAATAAAATTAAAACCACATGTTAGTCCCAAAATGACCTAGTTGTGTTGAGTTGACGTAAAGCCCCATTTCTCTCTCTCTCTCTCTCTCTCTCTCTCTCTCTCTCTCTCTCCTCTTTAATGTCAGGTTGTATGTATGTGTGAGAGAGTGTTTACCCCAGTTAACCTGTGGTTTTCACTGTGCGGGGACATCATTTTGTGTTGTGACAGTTTTGCTCAGTTTACTGGAAAAAACACCCCTAGAACTTATAAATACTGTCATCTAATTATATGAATAGGCTAAAGGCCTATTCCACACTAGATCATTGGTGTGGAGTGAATAGAAATGGAACGCAACAGACATATTATTTGACAACCTTTGCATCCCTGGGTGTCGGTTTCTGCACAAGGAATCTGACCTTCTATCCGTATATATGCATACACCATGTCGTACCAGACTTGTACGCGACATGATGTATGCATAAATATACGGATAGAAGGTCAGATTCCTGTGATTTCTGCGATTCGTCTTCTCTCGATTGTCCCCGTTCTTATGATTGAGAGGATTTCACTAGGCTAGGGATCATTTAATCGAGTATCTCCATAGTCCCGGAGGGGGGGGGGGTCACCTAGTGGTCTAGAGTGCCGCGCTTCGACCTCTAGCTGGCCGGCCACCTCTGGCTTGGGGCTGTGGTTTCGACCTCGTGGGTTTCCCCCGGGCACTCCGTTTTCCTCCCTCTCCTTAAGACCCCTACGCGCAAGCGAATAATTGAAATCAAAAAAACACATTTCTCTCTCTCCATAGTCCCAAAAAGGCGGGTTGTGTGGCGCGGAAGATGAACCTATTCTTGCTCCCTTCAAAGTTGGATTACCTAGTCACCCGGGGGCTCCATGATCTATAGAAATGTTTTAATGTTTCAGCACGCAATGTACTGAAATTAGTTCCAATGGGGTCCTTGGTTCGATCGCGGATTTTGGAAGAAAACTATTTCTCGGATTTGCCCGGTCTGATGACCAGCTCAGGGCAAGAACTTTATCGTTGTAAGTGAGAGGGATATTCGGTCCCCCGTCCGATCAGGCAGGTTTCCCCCGAGTTCTTCGGTTTCTTCCTGCAGTAATAATTGAAATCATTCGCACGATCTGTGCCAAGGGCCAAATTGAAAATAAGCCTCAGGCTTAATTTGCTACCCTTGTTAAATGACGTTATTATTATTATTATTATTATGATTCTTCTTGGAAATAAAAATAATAGTAGGCCGTAGTGGAGCTTTCGGAGCAACATTTCCCCACGTAGCACACTGCATGGCGTATGTCCAACATAATGGCCCATAATAGCTGTTTGGAACTATAGTTAACAAATTACAAATTCTATACAAAAGAAGAATTTTATAACATGTGGTTTATGTTACAGCATGTGTGTACTTTACCAAAAATAAATGGTAATTATATCATTGCAGACCTTTTAGTCACATATATTTTAATTACAGATCATTTACTGTACATGTATATTATCTCAGAAGTCATAAGATTAACAAAATGTACACTAAACCGCACTGGTATGTCTTGCCACTAAAGTTAAAGATGCATTAGATAAGTAGCTGGCCGTTCCGGCTGTAATAGTTCGAACATAGATAATGCGAAGTGAATATGTAGAAAATTTCATTCAAATTACTTTATTCTGAGCGAATTTTATTAGTGTTGGAAGATGTGGTGTAAATTGTTTATTATCGTAGCAACAGTACTGGACAAACGAGACTTAGTCTCGATTATCCATTTTATCGTTCCCTTTTAAAATTTCGCTGGCGTTCTAATCCATTCAAATCTCTGCCATCCGATGATCTAGAGGGTTGATTATTGTTCAGATAAAATTTAAAGTAACAATAAATAGGAAGATTTAGATCTTACACAATGCATCTTTAACAAGTAAACTAATAACTAAATAACACTGGGATTTCATCACTAAAATTAACAAAGTAAACTAACAGTAGATTAAATTACATTGTGCTTCACTCGCACCAACATCAACAAAATGTAATGTAAAAACGGCAGTGGGATTTTCTTATACTGATGTACAAATAAATTGTCACTCTTAAAGAAAACATTAATATAATTAATTTGATAAAACACGGCACGTCATTATTAAGTTCGACAAAACAGATCACAGTATGAAAAGACAAAAACATTTAAAAGTTTTAAATTAAATATTTTAAATTTGTTATCATACTAAAGCAGACATCCTGGTTAAATCAGCCCTTGATGTGAGGAAGTCATTCGGCAAACCTCTACAGATTCCTGATGCGGTTAGTCGACTACCGATTTACTTTAACAGGAAAACGTGCCGCTTTTACAAGAAAGTCCCAAAATGACAGCCATTTTTTCCGGGTCCTTTAAAGTAGTTCCAAAATGGCGGAAGTCGTCATACACCCGAGTCTAGATGTAGGGTACCGGAATCTATCGAGATTTGCCGAGTGGTGAGGAAGTCAGCGCAACCTATTTGAACGAAGAAGGGAGATTATCGATCGTTGATATTTTGTTTCTTAATTTAAAAATATTAAATAATCAATGTGGGTACATTTCAGCGTAGTAAGGATGGATGGTCGAATGGTTTGTGCACGCGCGTTGTATCATAGGGCCTGTAATAGAGTCAGCAGGCGTGGTTTCGATTCCCCTGTTGTACGTTACAAGGAGTAGGGTCGCCTGTCCAACCTCGTGGGTTTCTCCGGGCCCCTCACACCCACACACTGGTAAAACACAGATCCTATTTCGTTTCGTTTTTTTATAGTTCAAAATTTCGATCTACTTGTGTTTACTACAGTAGGATCCGGAAGAGTGGTTATATAAAAGGCATTATTATTGATGTGAGGAATTAGCCATTGAAACGGTCTGTTGTGACTACTTCCTGATCTCTCTTGATTAGGGTCAAAGGCAGCCCATTTGGCCCCTGATGTAAATCCCACCATAGCTTGTCTGATCTCCATGTAAAGAAGGCCATCGAAATTATAAAAAAAACGAAACGAAATATAGATCTGTATTTTAATCAGATCGCCATTACACTTTCGTAGAGTCATTTCTATAATTTTAGACTTTAAGATCGATCACAAAACTGTATCTGAAACATTCACTCCATCATCCGGCACCTTTTCCACTTCTACTGCATGTTCTGTGGGCTTTTCAGATTCATCTTGTGATGGTTGTGATTTGTTTGAAGTTTCGTCCACTCTGATTAACGTGGAACCGTATGATGATTGGTCAACAGGATTATCCGTGTTGGAAGCCACTGAATTCCTGAACACACTGGATAAAGATCTGAACGAGGCTCTCTTGAACTGTTGGATACGTCTTATACAGAATAGCTGGAATAATTTACGCCTGAAGACGCTAATTTTAGTAGCATAAATGATAGGGTTTAAGATACTATTTAATACACCGAATCCTAAGAGATATGTAAAGATAACGTTTGGCGACACCGTCATCGTCTCTTCCACGTCTGTGATTACGACAATTAGGGTGAACGTTCCTGAAAAAAGAAAATACATTTTACGATTTGACGAGAGAGAGAGAGAGAGAGAGAGAGAGATGGGGTTCAACGTCCACTCAAGACAACTAGGTCATTTCGGGACTAACATATGGTTTAATTTTATTTCAATAATTCGCTTGCGCTTAGGGGTCTTTAGCAGTGGGAGGAAACCGGAGTGCCCGGAGGAAACCCACGAGGTTGAGAAGGCGTCCCTATCTCCATGCCACATACGTTCCCAACAGGGCTCGAAACCACAGCCGCAAGCCAGAGATGGCCGACCAGCTAACAATTTGACGAATAATATGTTCATAAAGGAATACAGGTCATCATTGGAAATGAAATTAAATGGGGTTTAACGTCCTGCTTTTCGGCACCAATTAGGCTAAGAGAAAGGGCTAGTCACTGCTCCGTTCAAGCCGCATTCCGTCTAACACAAGTAATACAGGGAAATCAAAAGGAGATACATTTTACAATTTGATGAATAAAATGTTCATAAAGGAATACAGGTCATCATTGAAAATGAAAATAAATGGGGTTTAACGTCCTACTTTTCGGCACCAATCGGGCTAAGAGGAAGGGCTTCGTTCAAACCGCACCCCGTCTAACACAGGTAATACAAGTACATCAATCTAGGAATTACTGAGCAATTCTCTCAGCCAACACTGATACCTACAGGTTAGTAAGCGGTTAGGGTTACCCGTTAAGGGTTTGCTTTGTTTACATCTCGAGTCTTTGACGAAATCTGCAGGTCCTAGCCCTTACCCTAACCCTAACCCACAGTCCACGTCTTTGATCTAGCGTTCTCCCGCTTACTAACCTGGAGGTCTCGGTGTTGGCCGAGAGAATTGCTCAGTAATTTCTACATGCAGAGATTGAATACCCGACCTCCAGGCTAGCGAGCCAGCGCCTTACGCACTTAGCCACCGTGGCTCCAAGCTTAATTAATTAATCTGTCGAATATTCTTTAAATGTCATATGGTAATTGTGGCATTATCAAATAATTCATAGATTACAGTGCAATATATACACTATAGCAACTGTTATTTGTATTAATTAGCCAGCTATGCTGTTAATTTGAATGAATGCATGAATGAAATGGGGTTTAATGTCCTACTATTATGCACCTAACCTGGGCTAATGGAAGACGGGCATACGCCATACAGTGTGTTATGAGGGATATTTTGCCTGGGCAGCGGCGCTACGGCCTACTCTTAGATCGAATTCCAAATGCCAAGGGATCTTTTACGTGCACTTCAATGTGTACACGGGGCCTCGGTTTTTCGTTCTATCCGAACGACTAGGCAACTGTCATTGTCCTTCTGCATCACTGACAATGGGAAATCACGACGGAAAATCGAGATGAACTTTCTCGGCCAATGCAGGGATCGAACACCTGACCTCCAGGCTAGCGAACCAGCGCCTTATCCACTTAGCCACGCTGTTAATATGCGTATTCATCTAATGTATTATAAATGCAGTTTAAATATTGTTCATATCTTACCGACTGGTCCCCAACAAAGGAAATACGCCCCTACAATAATAAAGGCTGTTTTAAAGGATTTCCACGACTTGAGGGTTCCAGCATCACCGGATACACTTGACATCTGTGACGACATCGCCGCTCTATGACGTGATGCTAGTACCACGAATATAATATATACCACGGTAATAACACCACTTGGTATCGTGAACACGAGTAAGACAAAGATAAGATAACTCTGCGACATTATTCCGAAAAAATTACAGATCTCCAATAGATCCCTTGTGCTCCATCCAAAGAAAGGCAACATACCACACGCAAGTGAAACAATCCAAATAGAAATTTCGGCTATTTTCACTTTTCTCATTGTAAATGCTCTGATATACAGATAGGGCTTAGTTATTTTTAAATATCTGTCGTACGTAAGAGCCGTTAAATTAAACACCGAGGCTATATTCACGGATATAAATAACCCAACTCGCAGAACACATTCTATATAGAATTTAAATTGTAAGATATTGTAGAAGAAATCATACACAACGAATATACCAATAGCCATATCAGCGGCAGCCAGATTAGCAATGAAATAGTTAGTAGGTTCCTGAAGGTCTGTATGCTTCACTAAGGTTACCACGGCTAATAAATTAATCAAAATAATGAAAATGCCTAATATAGCCAGACATAGATTTAATGCAAAGTCTTGTTTAGTAACACAATGATAGTTTAGGCTAACAAACAGTAAATCTTTTGATCCGCACATCTTGCTGCTTCTTTCAATCGGTTCCGAAAATAAGTACTGGTGCGCCGTTAACTCTAGAATACCAACGTGTCCAATTCGTTGCAACAAATATTGATTTGGAACGACCCCTGTGTTTTGTTCAGTGGAGAATTATGTAAACGTCATGCCTGTGTTATCATTTCCAGAAAACAGGGTTACACCACCCATGCATCGATAGTGTTCAACTGTTTAATTCTGGCAATCGCCTGTGATTCACAAAATGTCTTAGTTTCAGATGGATAGGCGTCACCTTTGGAAAGATCACATGGTGCTAGCTGTTGCAGGCTTTCTTTCTGAATATATAGTGCTGGACTCTTAGAAGCCGGAACTCTAGTAACTGCGGCGTACAAAATCTTTTAATGTTAAATTCTAACAATTTTCACTCATCTCTACCGCGAAATCTGGTAACTCGTGACAACTGGCACTATCAGAATATATATTGTTTGGTTCTTAGAAGCCGGAACTCTAGTAATTGCTAAACAAAATCTTTTTATATTAAATTCTAACAATTTTCACTCATCTCTATTGTTTGGTTCTTAAGAAGCTGGAATCCTAGTAATTGTTGTACGAAAACTATGTATGTTAAAAGCTAATCATTTGCACCCCATCTCTATGAAATCTAATGTGTCATTAGTTCTCTGGGAAATAGCATGTTCCGTGACAATTCAATGGAATTGGTAGGTTTCAACTTGTCCAATTGGCATCATAGTAGCACCCCCATAATAATAGGTTCAAATAGATCTGTATTACAAGTACACTGCTCGGCCAATGGTTCTCTACATGCAGAGTTATTGTGTCACGTGGACCATATGACTCTCAATCGTATCCTGTAATATATAAGATGACAAAAAATCAGAAAATAGGCAATATCGTTTTCAACAAATTAAATGAAATGTGGTTTTATGGCACGTCAGCTTCAACTGGGCTATATTGCGCCAAACATATGGTGATTTTTAAAGAGAGAGAGAGAGAGAGGGAGAGAGAGAGAGTGGTGGGGTTTAACGTCCACTCAACACAACTAGGTCATTTCGGGACTAACGCATGGTTTAATGTTATTTCAATAATTCGCTTGCGCTTAGGGTTCTTTAGCAGTGGGAGGAAACCGGAGTGCCTGGAGGAAACCCACGAGGTTGAGAAGGCGCCCCTATCTCCATGCCACATACGCTTACACCAGGGCTCGAAACCACAGCCACAAGCCAGAGGTGGCCGGCGAGCTAGAGGTCGAAGCGCGGCAATCTAGACCACTAGGCCATCCCAAACCCATATATCGCAAAAAAATTAATTATATGCATAAATAAAAAACAATATAACAGTAAGTAAAATTACAGATATTTAAATAAAGAAATGAAATGATATATTTATTATAGAATTAAAATTTATGATAAAATGGTAATACAAATTGATATATGGGAAGATCTAAGGCAGATTTGGCAGCTAATTCTGCTTCATCATTCCTTTTAATATCAATATAGCTGGGGAGCCAGCTAAGGATTGTAAACCTGTTAGATAGTAGACAGTATTTTGTGTTAGGGTTAGTTCATCAATGAACTAGAGTTAGATCAACACGATTCCAAGGTATTGTTGGTGTAATCACAATTCATAAATACCACATTTGCGAGGATATCTTTATTAGAAATACCGTAATTACAAATAAAGTGGTCGATTTTAAATAACACATTCCAAATACATATATACAATTATACCATAACAAGCAAGATTAACCTATGGACCACTAACCGACCGTGTTGTTGAATGACATTCAAAAATCTGATTCATCAAATCGATGCAGAATTGTTCTTACCAATTTTTATGTCGATTGGACTAGCACTGACGAAGCCTTAGCCCTTTCCGATCAGACTTGGATTTACGGGGCGGAGTCTTAGACTTTTTCGAAGAGTGTCACCCAAAGAAGAAGAAGAATAACAATAAGAAAATCCGAAGCGGTTAGCGACAAGTTCCTGGTCGACCAGTTCTCGGTCCAAAAGTAAGTGATTTGATTCATCAAATAAGATGTGATATCATGGATTATGTCTAGCCGAACAATCCCCAGAAGTTTTCTTCTAGATCATTAACACTCGGACTTGTAGAACATGTACAAGAAATCAGGATGGATGGTGCCAACATCGGAATGGAACGGATTAGGACGAAAAACCGAAGAAAAGTCGTCGTTTGGGGTCTCACTCCACTGTAGCCATATATAATTATGTATACACCTAAATGAGCCAAAATATTGTCACAGGGCTTCTGATAACGTCATTGGGTAATCCCTCATTATTCATCCCGGACCCCACCCACCCCTCCAGGTGATAAACGCCATTTCAGTTCATCTCTTTTCTAAAACAAACCGCGACAAAACCACGTTATCCGGACAACAAATAAAAATGACCAGAGGGATACAGCAGTAAATATTAACGAGTTTAAATAATTTCCGATGACAAACAATTCATGTCGAAAAGAATAAATCAAGACATACGAAGCCATCTGAACAGATTAAATAACAAGGACCATGTTTATTTCTATATAATATTGACAAATGACGTAGACTTAACGATCGTACAACTGTCAATTAACTCGCAAAATGTCAAAGTAATCCGACATATACGTCTAATATTTTGACAGTGTTAGCCAATATTATTGTATAAACGGAAGTGATCCCGGTGAATTCCAAATCCAATCGTCTACGTGATGTTGAAGCTTGAAAATAGGATTATTTAAACCTATAATCGCAGACTGGTGTTGTTCAGGGGTCAGTTGCTCAAAACTAAGTTATTTTAACGATCCGTTAAACTCTAACGGACATATCATGGTAGCGTGTTGTTTGTTAACTTTCCATTAAATTTACTACAGAATAGACTATAGAATACTTTATTTTTTATATTAGCATAAATCTGTAGGAAAAATTTGCACCACAGAATGTTCTGCGCCTTTATTTCCAGCAGCAAGCTTTCTCTCCGTTAAAGTTAACGGATCGTTAAAAGATAACCGAGCTTTGAGCAACCGGCCCAGAAGTATAAAGTTCAGCTCACAAGACGTATGGCCTAGTGGTCTAAAATATTGCGCCTTGGCCTCTAAATTGCCGATCACATCTGACTTACGGTTGTAGTTGCCGACTGTGAGTGTATGTGGTTTGGGGATAGGGGCCCCTTCTTAACCTCCTGGATTTACTCCGGGTATTTCGGGTACTCCGGTTTCCCCCCACAGGAAAGATCCGTGGGCGTGCGCTAATATAATAGAAACGAAAATTAAGACAACTTGACTGTGATATCATCTTCGGTGGAAGTGGACGTTAAACATCAAGAACAACAACCGCACGGGTTTTTGACACGCACGGGTCGCACGGTAAGGTAACTCGCAGACCAGCCGCAAGCAACCGTGTTGGAAGTTTGATATGCGCAGGACTAAAAGTCTCTGCGGCCCATTCTGCGATCCCCAACGTTGCCGAACAAACGCAAGTGACACGATAGTTCCTTTAGGAACTGTCTCTGAGCGAACGATGTCTCGCTACACAGTTCCTCACGGACCTTATTATCAACTAGTATGAAAATAAAGCTTTACCCCATCAAGGTTCTAAGGCTATTTTAGATCCTTACCGTCTATTTTGCACCGTGAAACTTTTTTGATCAACAAAAGAAATCATTTCCTGACACAACCGAGACAAATTTATAATAATCCAACACTATTTTCGTGTAGAATTCGATGTTAGAAAAAGACCGGTCTGCGCTGACGTCAGTAAACAAACATGGCGGCCAGATTTGAACGATATTGTTTATCTTTTTCTAACGTCGAATTCTACGTGAAAATAGTGTTGAATTATTATAAATTTGTGTCGGTTGTGTCAGGAAATGTTTTCTTTTGGCGATCAAAGAAGAATCACGGTGCAAAGTAGACGGTAAGGATCTAAAATAGCCTTAGAACCGAGATGGAGAAAAGCCTTATTTTCATACTAGTTGATAATAAGGCCCGTGAGGAACTGTGTAGCGAGACATCGTTCGCTCAGAGACAGTTCCTAAAGGAACTAGTGACACGAAAGTCCCACACACGGGTTAACTAAAATTTCAACCGCAGACTGCCCGTAGTATGTACGATAGGTTGTGCTCATTAATAATGTTTTGCACGTGTTGTTAAGGTAATAACAGATGCCGTACTAAGCGACACTATAAGAATAGATCACTAACCATACCAATCAAACGAAACCAACTTAAATCATCGTCCACCTTTAAAAATGAGTTTGTTCAATTCGGCGCCTAACCGCCAATCACCACATGGTCAGTTTGTTCGTTAGATTGGATGTTATAAGCATTGTGACCGGGCATTTCCAAAGTCTTTATCATTGATTGTGCCCCAATACTTTGGTCATGGCGAATGTCTTTTTTCTTAGAAAGGGGGGGGGGCAGGGAGTCTGTACGTGACACGGAGTAGGGTCGCCTGTCTAGCCTGGTGTTTTCTCATGGTCTTCTGGTTCCTCCCACAGCTAAAGACCACTACGCACAAACGAATTATTTTCATAAAATTGAACCATACGTTGGTCCCGAAAGGACCCAGATTTTGTCAAGTGCCATCTCTCTACCTCCCTCTCTCTTCTCTCTCTCTCTCCCTCGTTCTCTCTTTCTCTCCCTCCCTCTTTTGTTCTCTCCATACCCGATACTGTTTTCATTATTGTATACATGGTATTAATATTCCAGATAGCATCGGACATTCATCCGCCATAATATAAATTTTCATCGAAGTCTAAGACCCTAATTATTATCTTTTCAGATCTTCTGACGAAATATAAACTCCAGAGAGGGGGAATGCTATAAAGTTTTCTCCAGACAAATACTGATTTTCTCCATTGGCTCAAAAATACAAAAGGCAAGCCCGCGCGTAATTGATTTTCCAAGAAATGATCCAATTTCTAAAACGAATAAAGTTATGTTTGTCCGTTTTGATGAATCGCACATACTTGATCAATATATTATTTGAGGAAGCCAATCAATTTTCTGGAGATGAAAACATTCATCGAAACATACAAAAATTCAAAAAGGTAGCAAGTGTCAGATTTCTTGATTTATTACATTGAATATCTCAGTCAGATTTTAAACAAATAACCTCAAATGCTATACGATTTATAATGTTCAAAGACGTCTGAATAGATTTACGAGTTAAAACTTAAAGTGTGTTATATTTGAAGCCTATAAAAATACGTAAAGATAATCATTCACGCAATAAAACTTCTTTGCCGCAGTTTTAACGACAACATTTAAAATCATTTTGGGTAGTTTTATAAGAAACACAAATTGGCAAAATTAAAGGGGGTATAGCTGTATTTTTTAGTACCTTAAAATGAACGAAATTTGCTCTAGAAGCACACGTTATTGTAATATTAGCCGATTGTTTTTTTTAATATCATAATTTCTAACAATAATGCTCGGTGAAATATAAGAACAGTCAAAATTGAACGGGCGATCATTTACGCCTGCTTAGTCCACAAATTTAGTAGGCTTGTCTGCCTACGCAGGACGCTAGAAACATCCGCCGTTTAGATCTGTCTTTAATTGTATGCGAAAAACACAAAACAATTTGTCTGTCTAAAGAGTAGCGATAGGATCACAAAATCGATTACAGTGGTAAATTATACATTATCGATTACCCATTTATCTAGTTTATATATCAATGAACTATGGCTTTTCCAGAAATTACCAAGATTCCCACATGTTCAAATTCCATCCAACCAGAGAGAGAGAGAGAGAGAGAGAGAGCGAGTGTGTGTGTGAGAGAGAGGAGGAGGGAGAGAGAGAGAGGGAGAGCTAGTTTAACGTCCACTCGAAACAAACTTGGTCATTTTGGGACTCACGTATGGTTTTCAATATTTTTTTCAATAATTTGCTTGCGCGTAGGGGTCTTTAGCATTGGGATGATACCGGAGGACCAGGAGAAAACCTTGAGAAGGGCCCCTATCTTCATGTCACATACGCTCACACAGGGCTCGAAACCACAGCCGCAAGCCAGAGGTGACCGACCAGCTAGACGTCGAAGCGCGGCACCCTAGACCACTAGGCCATCCCAACCCCCAACCCCATTTTGATAGGATTGTCTCTATTGAATCCACGATCTGGTACGTGCAGACGCGCTCAGATACGTTTGGATACGATCAACACGATTGCCACGACTGGCCTGAATATATGATAAGACCCGATAAGATCACCACAATTAAAACCACGATTTTAATCGTAGCACGAATTTAGCATTAGTCGCTGAGGAATAAGAGACAGCCGAATGTAAATAGAATAAACATATTTACTTCAGGTTTAAAAGAATGAAAATAAAATGGCGTTACTTACTTTTGTTTCAAAAGATCTCGATTCTCACAGGGGTCCAGATTTCAGAAAATGATTTTACTTGTAGCTTGTCCTTTCCTTCACATACTCACACCAGGAATAAGGTAGATCTCTGAAACGAGATTAGATTGAGATATTTGATATACCCAACAAACTTTGTGTTGACTGTTTATGAAGAAGTGCAGTTTCCATTTCAGCAACTCAAAAAAGAGTTTTCAGTTTTCGCAAAAAGCACCGGTATAACATATCAATAGTTTTTCAGACAACTTCCACTAAAATAGACCGACGAAACGAGATGAGTTAGCTATGTAACAATACAAATTCAGAATCTCTCAATTTTTATGTTTCACAAAAAACACATCATGTTCTTTCGTTGGCTGAATGCCGAACCGATCATTTCAACAACCAATTATGTCAGAGAAGACGCAACAATATTGAACAAAGTATTCGGGTTTCGGAATAACCGAGTGTGTTCGATCGCTACAGAAATTGGAAGGGTAGTGAGCCAGCTTTGAGAAACGAGATGTATATTATGCAATTGAATACTGGAATACTTAGGTGATTATCTCTAAGTGACATACACCAATCACGCAATCCAAAACAATCGATGCACATGTCGTGTAATTCATTTATCTTCCAGGGAATCTTCTCTCTTCTTTGTTGTCTTAAGAAAGAAAGATAATCAAATTCCAATATTGGCTTTGGGAGTAATACATTTGGACAAATTTCTCTTTCTTGAATGTAATAGAATCGGAACAAAGGTCCCGTCAACACCATATTTGGTAATTTAATTTTCATGGTTACCTGTTCAATACGAGGGAGATAGAGTGCGGCCTAGCGGTGGCGTTCGCGCAAACTACTTCCAATTCCAACTGCCAAGGATACTAATACGATAACCTTGGTATTTCGTCTCACGAGAATGATTGGGCATATTTGTCTTGTCAACCCACAGGTGAAACTCTGGAAAAGTGCGTACCCGTCTTGACCAACCACGAAGGATCTTATCGACCTAGGAGCCGCAGTAGCTCAGTGATCAGTGAGTAGGACGTTGGTGCATTAACCTGAGCGTCTCTTTTTGGCCACAAACGTTTATCGGAATTTACCGGCGTGCCCCCCCCCCCTTGTCAATAATGTAGGACGTTAAACACCATTTTTTTTAAATTTCTATCTTTCTGTCTAAAAGCTTGAAGGAGTATTAACCCCTTTAAAACCACGTCATTTTAATCTGCCCGAAACTAACAAACAATTTACACTAAAATATTATATAAAACATTTACTTAGTCTCACTTAAAGAGATTAAGCTCTGCACGACCCCATTTCATACTACGAATGTAGGGCAGCATAATTTAATTTATTATTCCCTTCGACTGTTTAAAGATGCATGTATTCAATATCTAATGCAGGTCTTCTTAATGGCTCCAAATCTCACTCAAAGGGGTTTAGCTCTGAGCGACCTCAGTTCATACTACGAACGCGGAGCAGTATTTTATTATTCCCTTCGACTGTTTAAATTAAAGATGCATGTATTCAATATCTAAATCAGCATATTCCAGGCCTTCTTAATGGCTCCAAATGTTTAGAAATGTATTATTTAAACATTTATTAACATGACTAGCACATAAACAACTATCTATAGGTCACCGGATGGCTACGATTTAAAGTCGAGTAAAATATTTCGGCCATTTAATGATTTAATTTGAACTTGGAGAAGCGAGTCTAAGTCTCGAATAACAAGTACAGTTGTCACAATAATAAACGATTTATGCACATATCTGGTCAAAACTGCAAACAGTGCTAACATCGATCAGAATAAAGTAATTTGATTGGAATATTCCATATATTCATTTCTTTTCATAATATTTTCCTTGATCTATTATAGCAAGAACGACCAACTCTGTATCCGAACCTTACATAATGCATCTTTAACATTGTAGCAAGAACGGCCAGCTCTAAATTAAAATCTCGATACACCCTTAACACTATAGCAAGAACAGCCAGCTCTGAATCTGGCATAATACGTCTTTAACATTATAGCAAGAACAGCCAGCTCTGAATCTGACATAATACGTCTTTAACATTATAGCAAGAAAGGCCAGCTCTGAATCTGAATCTGACATAATACGTCTTTAACAATATAGCAAGAAAGGCCAGCTCTGATTATAATTTTGCCGGTACTGTAGTATATTATCAAATATCGACCAATATTCCAAAACCTAATAAAACCAAGTAGATCTGGGCCCTATTTCACGAAATTTTAACTAAGATAAAAACCAATTTTTAGTAATTTGATTGGATAATATTAGATTGGTTTTAGTGCTTAGCCAATCAAAATTGAATATCTACTAAAATTTGCATTTTATCCTAGTTAAAATGTCATGAAACAGGGCCCTGATTTTAAAATTGAAATGAAATGAGGTTTAACGTCCTACTGTTCTGGCCCAAACTAGGGTGTACACTTCATACAGTGTGCACGAGGGAAATTGTGTCCAGGCAGTGGCGCTACGGCTTACTCTTCTATCGAATTTCAACTGCCAATGGATCTTTTATGTGCACGCCAATGTTTACACGGGACCTCTGTTTTCCACCCCACCCGAACGACTGGACAGCTGCGTTTGTCAGGCTCTCCGGTTTTCGTGTATTGAACAGTGCTGTCGGCTTATATCTAATGTATTTTTGAAGATTTACTTTTAATACCGAAGGGTAATTAAATTCCGTGAGGCTTTCAGAATCTATTTCAGAGATGTCATCGTGTATAGAACAGTCCTGTCAGCATCTATTGCATGTTATGGGATTCTTTTGGACGTGAATCTTATATATACAGGCGCGGATCCAGGGGGGGGGGGGACATCCCTGTTCAGACCAGCACCCAGCAACGTATACAATTGCTTTTTGAATGAGGCCGCAACGAAGACTCTGGGGACTACACCGAACCACTAATGTATGCGGCACTCTGATGATTACCCTTTGCTACGATGTATCGCCCCCCCCCCCCCTGTCGACAAAACCCCGGGTCTGGGCCTTGTACGTTTTAAAAAATTCGTGGAATATAGATTGGGGAATTAAGTCCAGTGAGGTCTTTAGAATCTATTTCAGAGATGTCGTCGTGTATAGAGCAGTCCTGTCAGCATCTATTGCATGTTATGGGTTTCTAATGTATATTAAAACAAAATCGTTTAATACAGAAGTGTAATTAAATCCAGTTAGGCTATAAGAATCTATTTCAGAGATCTTATCGTTTCAGCTCCTATACCATGTTATGTATTTATTTAGGAAATGAATCTAATGTATTTTTAAAGATGTAGTTTGAATACAGAAGGTTAATTAAAGTTGAAGCTCATTGAGATGAACCAGAATAGCACGTACAATTTTAGACCTTTGAAATCTATTTTTGTCCGTGATTGTTCAGATGTTACTCAAAGGTAAAATATATAACACAGGGTACAATTTTGTGGATACACAATTACTGTATTTGATTGTATTATTGTTGAATATTTGCTACTATTCACATACCCGTATCGTTTGCTTGATAAAAACAAGAGTATCCTCGTCGAAACGTCACTTAGCATTAAACTCGGTAACAGGCCCGTATTTAGCGGGGGGGGAAAAATCGGAGCCCCACCTCGAAAAAGCGGGCGCCCCTAATATGCGCCGAAGGCGCCCTTTTCATTGAACACAATACGAGGCCATCGATTTACATGCCCATATCAGAAGGGCGCCCCATAAAGCCGAGTGACAGGGCGCCCAACCAATGTCACTTGGTTTTATGTCGTTATATATGAGGCGCCCCTCGAATGGTGGGGCGCCTCACAATGAGTCACACGATGAACATCACAACTTGATGGGGCGTCAAAACGGTGTGATCTGTGTGCACCTTATCCCAGAGGACCTTCCATAATGACATGATTGCTGGGGCGCCTTATTATGACAATATATGATTGTTTGGCCGCACATAATGCCTTTATCCATTGCGAGAAAAATGTAATGGGCGTCCTTTCTATTGGACGCAATACGAAGCCAGCGACTAACGAGTCCATATTCAGTATGGGCGCCCTTTAAAACCGAGTGACTTTGCTTAGGCGCCTACTATTAGATTGATGGGACCCCTAATTATATGAGGCGCCCCACCACCCAAATGATGAGGCGCCTCACAATGAATCACACGATTAACACCTAACTTGAGGGGGCGTCTTAAACTGCGAGATGTCGTGTTACTTATCCCGGAGGGGCGCCAATAATGATATGATTGGTGGGGCGCAGTATAATGACAATGTATGTTCGCACATAATAAATAATGTCGAGCGAGAAAGGTTGGGCGCTCACGACTTGGTCAATGGGGCGCCCAATACAGCATGGTTGGGCACCCCTTGCAGGGCTTGTGTTATAAGCGCCCGTTATACAGCGCACCTCGTGGGGAAACAATTCATTTTATCTTTAGGGAATTTTTAGAATTCGCGTTTATTTTTCTGCCCAGAATCTGTCGTTAAGTGTAAAGTGGCAGGAATTAAACTTTTTTTTACTGTCAAGTAGGAACGGTTCCCGATACATACAGCATCGATATTGTATAACGTCCGATACTAAACAGTGTGAAGACATGCCCCCGAAAAATGAGTCGGGCAGTGTGGCGTCAGATATCTACAATGACGGAAACGCGACTTAAGAAATCCGCTATAAGAAAGCCAACTGGAGATTGTAGGAAATGTTCAGGTTAAATTCCCGATGGTGATGAGATTGATTCAAGCCCGCGCCAGGAGTGATAATCTTCAAAATTCAAACAAGTCGCACTCTAACCCTATTCAAAACTTTTTGTTTTTCTCATTAATTAATATAGGTACGCTGATTTTTTAAATGTTCATAATACGCCAATATCGCAAATTAAAATTTCTGAAATTTTCATAGTTCCTCAGGTGCAAACCATTTTTTCTAAACTTTTCGGGCGCAAAGGGGGGTGGGGGTACACCGGCGCCCCCAGCAGCCCTTGCCCCCCTTACATTTTTGGGCTAGATACGGGCCTGGGTAATTGTGTATCCATAAAATTGTACCCTGTGCTAAATGGCAATAACACAAGGTTTAAAAATATTTTACTCTTCACATTTTACCATTTAAAGATTTGTTCGTATTATATTGTTTTTCGAATAGATTATCTTTTTTTGACACATGTCTGTAAAAGGGACACTTATATTATTGTTTTGAGCGGTTGGATTCCTGAACATCCCCCTCCTGCGTCTCCGATACCTATTTACTAAATGATTATTGTATAAATAATAAGTGCACATTCATGCAGAAAGATGTGCCAAAAGAAAAAGCATTGTAGACATGGAATAGTTTGGCAGAAGAAACCTTGTTTTTTTTATGATATCCATTACACCTGAGATATATCAGAAGTACACACCATACGGTAGAGAAAATTAGAACATAATACAGCTCAATACGCCAACTGATAATTGGAACACATAGTGTGTCGGTTTTCATTGTTTAAAGCCGCATACCACATTTGCATATGCCACTAAAAGTACAATTCAGTTTCTGCATAACTTAAATCCAATTATGGGTGATAAGTGACGTGTTTACTCTTTGTAAGGCACTTGATTTATTTGGACATTTACAATTTATAATTACACATTGAGGTAACTATATATAGCTAACCATTACCGACTGAAAAAATACAAAAACATAACATGGAACATAATTACTAATTAAAACGAGACTTGAACTAACGTAGGCTATTGTGGTATTTTTATTTACATGTAGGTAAAAAAATTTGGTATACTGTCAGGTGCAGATTGGGGACTGGAATTCCAGCCCACACCCATTCCAGCCTTCAGTGATGACTTGACGGCCCGCTAAATCCACCGGCAACATACAACATATGATCATAATCGCTCCATGGCCGGTCCAATACCCCCACAGCCCATATTATGTTCAGCAGAAAAAGTCTTTTTTAGACGAATTGGATAAAAAAAAATACTGTAGTTTTTTTTACAGAGCTAATGTGACAAAGTACTCTATAACTTTCCTCAAACTGAACGGTCAATTAGGTGCTTAAAATTTGATGACCTCCGCTGTTTTTTTCGATAAAATTAGATATTGACTTGTCAACTCTGTATAAACTTCTGTTAAGGCAAGGACTGGCTATGATTTAATTGAACATGTAATTAATCCAATTATGTCGAAAACAAACGATATCTGATCTGTGTACACGCTTTTCATGACTTCCAACGGAATACGCAGTGGTCAGTAATTATACTATGACGTTATAAGAAGACAATTCTATATGATCATGAGTCTTAATCATTTTCCCTATATATGATAATCAGGCGTTTCTTGGAAGTTAGGCAGGCGCATCCCAATTGCGAAAAAAATGTCGACCATTAAACAATAGATATTCATAGTCTGTCAATTTTATAACACTCCCGAGAAAACTTCCCTACCTCCTCGTTACGTCCCTGCTCCTCCTAACAAGTTGAGTGACTGGTTGTCACGAGGTTTTAGGCTACCGACTCATTCGAGGCTGTCATATCTCAAGATTTTGTGTTTCTTTAATTTCCAGAACACTTGATATCACCTTTTTTTGTTTGGAAGTTCACACAGAATACATCATTCAGTAAATAATAATAATATTGTTCTAGCGCAAATTTCTTTAAACTATGGAAACCCCTTTTGTAAACAGGCAAATGACTCTAGCTGGAATTTAATTAACTTTAACGATTCAGTGGTTCTTGTATTGTAAAGCAATGAAATGTTGCCAGTTTTATTTTTACAGTCTTATAGGCATAACTCAAATCTAGTTAATGCAATGTAAATGTTAACAAGGAACGTGATCGTTTGACGTATTGGTGAATATTTATACTGCATTTTCCACAAGTGTTACTAATGGTGCACTTAAAATTTATTCATCAACTTGTCTGGGTGTCGAATATGCACGTGTCTAGGATTAAACCATGCCAATTATGATCGCTTTCTTCCTAATAAAAAAGTAGACCGTATTATCATTATCACTGCATAAAGAGCTTTTGTTGTGTAATGTTTTAGCTGTGGTGTGTTTGTTTTATTCTGACGCACCTATTGGCAAAAGCCAAATTAAACATATACTCTGTTTCAAAATTATTACTTTTGCATTCAAGTTTTCCAAACAATACATTATAAATTAGCCAAATCAAATCAAACATGGTTTATTGTACTATTTGTCTGTACAACACGGGCTTATAATTATGTTGACACGCGATTTAATTTGTAAATGAAACGCAAGGCAGTTTACTATGGCGGTTTATTAGTGTCAAAATTCTAACATGCTATCGTCTAACTTCTAACGTGCTATCGTCTAACTTCTAACGTCTATTCGTGTAACTTCTTATCTAAGACAATGTATATTCCAATTTCTTCATTTGTTCCTCGTAAATGGGGCCTTCTAATCTTGCAATTTGTATTTTATTTCATGTTATTTCTATTATTGTAAGGACAAATTTTCATTTCAACAACGTAGGGGAGACCGGGGTTGGTTGAAAGAATATTTAGTTTTTACATATTTATGAACCGTTTTTGATATAAATTTATTCTCGGGCATCATGCAGGCGGAAGGGTTAGGCTCATCCAGAGAGTAAGTTATTGGGTGCTGTTTAATCTCCAGGCTAATTCATCTGAATGGTTATGTAATCATTTCAGTTTACATATCAGCTTTATAAATATTCATTCTAATATTGTCTAGACGGTATCAGTATAGAAAGTTGATGCATTGTTTCTCAGTAAAAGTAAGACGGCTTTCTGGTTTTCAGAATATTTACTTTATTTGCAACAGCCGTAAGTCATCAAGATTTTCCACTATGCAAACATTTCCCTCCACATTGCAAGAAATTGCAGCTGCTAATTATTGTTCGCTTTACATGATCATATGAGTGTATACAAAAAACGTGTTTAATTAAAGCACACATCGTTACCAAGTGTATATCTATATAGGTAATTAATCATCTTATAAACAAGATCTGCCTTATCTTACTCGTATCTCTAATAAAACAAAAAGCTGCAGAACAACCTTCCCTGGTTATTACAATCACCATTACTGTCTGGCCAGACATTAAATATTTGTTATATTATATGCTAGATATATATACACTTTATTTTTTCCTATGTAAGATATGTACACAACAAAAGTTTGTCTTGTTAAGTACAAGTTGATAATAGGCAAGGAACAGTGCTGAGTCGTTCTGATGGAACGAAATATCGATTTAAACGTTGTGGTGCACATAAAAGAGAGTGAGCGAGTAACGTCCACTCGACACAAACTAGGACATTTTGAGACTAGCATATTGTTCAATTTTATTTCAACAATTCGCTTGCGCGTAGAGGTCACACATAACGAACCTTCGATCAAGAGCATGGCGAAAACGTCAAGGTCCTGGCATAATGTCCCTTAAGCCGATTTTCCACTAGGCGAATTTTTTCGCGCTAAGCGAATTTTTCGAGTATAGGCATGCGCCGTATAATTTCAGTCGGCCTAAAATTATATTGCGCATGCCTGTACTCGATAAGATTCGCGTCGCGCGAACAAATTCGCCTAGTGGAAAACCGGCTTTAGAGTGCACTGCATGGTTTATGCATGTCTTCTGTAGTTCGATTCCATTAGTTATACCTTCTTTCACATAATCATCCTCACAGCTGGCAAAGCATCGTCGTCTCCAGCATCATTTTATCTGCTGACACTATCTTTAAATCAACATTAAAGATCTAACACCACTCTTGTTGTAACTGAATAATAGGATCAAATCATTATTCTGGTCAACAAATTGTACTATTTTACGATATTCCAATTAATTGATGGTACAAATTTCATCTTAACATCAACTATATGGTAACAACATGGTTTAAAAAGCTTTACGTAAACTCTTTCAAATGCAACTTGAATTTTAATATATTTTCGAACCCTCTGAACAAGTAAAATAGGATGTAATGGATAGTTAGAATAAAGCTAAAAAAAAAAATCCTGACCTGTCAAGCCAGCAAGAGTGTTATTGTCCCTTAAAATATGCATCATGTAATAACAGCTAAATCTACCTCCTATAGGTCTTTGTTTTGTGCTATGTTATATAAATTATAAATTTGGCATTGATGTACATGCCAAACCCTAAATCCACTGTCTAGACTTTTATTTTTTGTTTTAAAAAGTATTTACATTTTTTCAGAATTCTTATATAAAGCCATAGAGGAAATAATATGAATAATTGGATACAGTTACAAGCTCTTAAAGCGTATAATGATTATTTAATGCACTGTTGAAATTGTTATGCATTTTTACCCTTTTTAACTGGCAGAAATATCGCCACCGCTAAAACTGTATTTTAACATTGCATGTTATTTCACTGTCTGTAATGTATCTTTACCTCTAGCAAGTATACATTCAAGGTAATATTACATATTTATCTGTAAATGGAGTACATGTAAAATTACCATGATGTTGATTTACATAAATTTGTACAATAATATTTAAAACAAAAATATAGTGTCTATTTTGACAGAGTTTATGTGCTACTGTTCTGCTCCTTACAATGGAAAGAGTAGGTGACACCGTCCATGCAAAATAACCCACACAACTCAATGCATGGCATATGCATGTCTTTATTAGCCAGGTTGGTGCATTCAGATTTTGAATAACATATTTCTCTAAAATGGACTAAACTGACTGACAAAAAAGTAAATATTTTACATCAAATTCGATATGTGGTCAAAGGGGAAATAACCGATGTGAACACTATCTGACAGTAAATTTACAATTTTCTGTAAAAATAATATTTCAAACGGTATTCTGTATACAGCTTACATAATGAAAACTAACATATTACTATATTAAATTTGATGTAATCTTACATAAGCCTTGTATTCTTATGCATCTACATCGTTTTAAATATAAGTCAACAAACCATGTGATTTGACAAATCCTGCACTGTCTTTTTACTATATTATTTTAACAGTGTGGCTGTGATTTTCAATGGATTAAAATAGTCGCCATTTGGTAATTCAATTTAAACATGGATAGTCTTGACTGTGTTTATTATCGTAGCAATGATTCTTGACAATCCACAATCGATTTTATATATCGTCAAAACTTGAAACACTTATAATCTCACCCAGAACAAGAAGCAAGTATAAATTATCTCGAACGAATGACAGAATGACACGAATTAACTGGACGAATGACAAAATGACACGACGAATGAAAAAATGACACAGGTTAACTGGACGAATGACAAAATGTATGTCGTATTACTAGATTGAATTATCCTAGATGCAAATTTTTATAGTGGATCGATGCCACCACTAATAAAGAAAAAGCTAAGTCGATAGTTTTTAAACTCAATGTTGTAGTTTTATTATATTGGCCAAAAGGGAGCGGCTATTACTTAGAATTTCCCTGCCATTCGTCATTCGCTTGTCATTCGTCGTGCAAATTAGGGGGGGGGGGGGGCATCAGAATACTCAGATTGAAGTAATTTGACTGAAAGTTTCCATATAATCATTTTACATTATCGATTTGTGAATTAGTATAGCAAGAACTGTCAACCCTTTATCTAAATCTTACATAATGCATTATTAAATGTCGGATATAAAAACATCAGTTGAATGAGCGGACATTATTCATCACATTTTAATGAGGTTGAGCTATTCGATCCCTCAGTCATTTGGGACAATCCTCTATCATCTTGCCTGGGTTTTTGTCCCCTTCAAACGACATTATAAAACGACCTTGTGACCCGAATTTCAGTAAAGACTACTGTGTGCTCCAAATCAACCCGAATTGCCGCACGATCAGTCATGTTCTTGACATTATACCATAGGCCTGACCCTGCTTGAAATCTCTGAATAAATATTGTACGCATTTAAACTTCTGCCTAACAATTCCTTATTTCCCCATAAAAAAATAAGCTGGGGCGCGTTTTGGAGGAATGTACCTAATGGTATTACAGAAGATCATCCCCCGAATCCTCCTGATTAATACCATGGAGGATGTTAGACATCTTACCCGCCACCAGACTACCCAGCTTACCACGACTGCGGAGTGCGGATGTTACAGCCCTGCTACCATTCTTTTCCGTTTACTATGCCCCAAACAACCGCTCATAAATCATCCTGTTATATTAGAGAGAGAGAGGGAGAGAGAGAGAGAGAGAGCGAGCGAGAGAGAGCGCGAGAGAGAGAGAGAGGGGGGAATGGGGTTTAACGTCCACTCAATACAGACTAGGTATTTCGGGACTAACACAGAGTTCAATTTTATTTCAATAATTCGCTTGCGCAGGTCTTTAGCAGTGGGATAAAACCGGATGACCCGGAAAAAATCCACGAGTTTGAACAGGCGATACAACTTCTTGTCACGTATACAACCTGGGAATAGAAACCACGCCAGTTGATCCAATGACAGACCTTATGATACAGCGCACACGACGTGCTAACCATACTATAATGTATTGTTATTACATTATTTTAGACCCAATGGTATAATTGATTCCCTTTCCGATATTTTAACAATTAGGAAGTAAAATAATGTATTATAGAAAGATAACCCTTACCTTGACTAATATATCATAACCTCTTTTTTATTGATATATTTACCATTTATAGTCTGAATATAATCCACATGTCCAGAATATCTAGATTTTAAATACAGTTATAAAGAAAGGAAAGTAGCTGTTCGTGACATAAACCAGTTCTAATGAAGCTTCTTCTTACAGAATAGAAATTGATGAATGACTTTGTATAGCTAATGGTAAGTTCCGGCTTGCCGTCCCATCTATAACGGAGCTTATTATTAACTAAATAGCTGACGTAACACACATCCGTTCCATTATAGATATAACTTTCACATTTAGTTTTAGTTGGTTGGCCTCGTCTATGCTGATACTACTGATATCACATAGAGTATATTATAGTCACGAAATGTGCAGCAATCTGTTTTGATGACGTATCAAACCTTCCGCATACGATTAAACAATTAATAATTAAAGCGAAAGCGGTACTTTTACTTTTAAAAACAAGTGATGGCGCCTTAGATAAACAAAAATGTGTGGTGATTGAAAGTCAATGCCTCTCTCTCTCTCTCTCTCTCTCTCTCTCTCGCTCGCTCTTTCTCCCTCTCTCCCTCTCTCTCTCTCTCTCTCCCTCTCTCTCTCTCTCTCTCTAATTATTCGAATGTCTTTAATTGTGCTTAGTCTAAGCCAGTGGTTCTCTCCCTTCTTTTGCGAACGGTCCTTTTACTCTTAAAAATAAGTGATGACGCCTTAGATAAAAACAAATGTGTGGTAATGGAAAGTCAATGCCTTTCTCCCTCTCTCTCTCTTTCTCTCTCTCTCTTTCTCTCTCTCTCTTTCTCTCTCTCTCTCCCTCTCTCTCTCTAATTATTCGAATGTCTTAGTCTAAGCCAGTGGTTCTCTCCCTTCTTTTGTCAACGGCACACCTTGGAACACATGAAAGAATTGCGGCACACCTGGCTAAATATATATGAAAATTATTTTTATTTTTTGCAAAATAAAAACACAATAAGCCACAGACGGCATACAATCATAAACACAGACTAGTCATAGACAAACAGAGAATATCTATTACCGTAGTCAGAGTTAAGCCAGGGTGACACTTGCACGATTCCGTGGCACGCATTGGCACGACTCGAGTCGGCACGACACCGTCCGAACTGCGCAAACTCGTCGTGCCAATGGGAGAAGTGTGTAGCCTTGTAAGATTTGTAAAATGTCAAAGTGTTTACAAAACAAAACAAAACAAATCAAAACTTGAAGCTACAAGATTTAAAGATACATTATGGAAGATTGTATAAGAAGTTAGCAGTTCTCACTATAATATGTAAAAACTAGATAATGTAAATGGAGTATGCTAAACATTTCAGTAAAAGTGCTTGACTCTATTCTATGTCGTTAAAAACGGTTTTATAAAATTACGAAAGCCTCGATTACCATTGTAACCACTGTCCCGATATCTTACAAAGTCTCGATTATCTATTTATACGTTTAATCATCAAGGGTCGTCGAACAGTGAATTCAAATCCAATGACAATAGGACATATAAGATGACATGTTTTTTTCATGTTAATAACATTTCAGGCCAGTCACTTGTATAATGCATGTTTAATTAAAACGTAATATAAAGTATCATTGTTAAGCGTTAGAACTATGTCGCGGTTTCTGTTCCATGGGAACAGTGCAAATCAAAGAAAATTTGCTTGGTGTTAAAATATGAGAAGCACATTTTTCTATAAAAACAAAACAATATTTTTCTTCATCATATATTAATGGGATTGGGGAACAGGCTTAACCTATGTAAACCACCACTTCCGACCCAAGAGACATTTCATTTAACGCCAGAATTAAAAATGTAAAATTTACAAAGAAGGTTTATTGTGTGTTTCAAAAATGCACTAGACAAATTAACTCTGTGAGTAATTTGTCAACAGATACATTAAAAGCTGATAAAATCATCGGTTATAAAAGATACATTTATTAAAATAAACAAATATAGTTAAGATGGAAAAACTCTTTAGAGATAAACAGATTGAAGTGCGGGACCTTTTATAAAATTCAACACGATATGGTATGATAAAGTCATCTCTTTTTTTACTTTCTTAAAATAAACGATTTAAAAGTTGTCTTTTTTTTATAAAATTCAACACGATATGGAATGATAAGGTCTTCTTTTTTTTTACTTTCTTAAAATAAACGATTTAAAAGTTGTCTTTTTTTTAAAAGAAAAATTTCCATAAGTAAACTATTTAAAAATATGGCGGTGAAAGATTTAGGAGGGGATATGGCGCAAATGACACGTGTTTTGTTGTGGGTTGAGGTTGCGGCACAAATACCCATTTTTAGGGTGTGGTCGATCAGAGTTTAGAGCGATCCGAGTTAGGGAAAGCCCCCAAATTTTGGGTTAGACTTTTGAAAGTTATGTTTTCCAGGTATAGATCTTTGTAGACTTGTTTCTTGTAATATTATTAGTTCAAGTTTTACGTTAGGAAGTTGTAGGGCAGACTATAGAGCTATATGACTTTGGGAAAGCCCCAAAAACTTTTAGTTAGAATTTTAAAAATTATGTTTTCCAAGTATAGATATTTGTCTCTGTCAAGGTTTAGTCATGTAACTGCTGACCAAATTATTAGCCCAATTTTCAGCGTGTGGCGGGCAGACATTAAAGCGATCTGACTTGGGGAAAGTCCCAAATGTTTGGTTAGAATTTTGAAAATGATATCCTCCATGTATGGATCTTTGTTTGACCTAATACTTTGAGCTGTATCTGTGGCTATATGTCTCAGCAGTGTCCGATCTGACCAAGCGAGTTTTACTCGTGTAGGGGGTCAAACCATTTGTAACTGATGGTAATATATTTTGTTTTGTCATTATCTCCTGGGGTCGGTTGCTCAAAACTAAGTTATTTAAACGATCCGTTAAACACTAACGGACATATCTTGGTAATGTGTTGTTTTAACTTTCCGATAAATTTACTACAGAAAACACTATAGAATACTTTATTTTTTATATTAGCATAAATCTGTAGGAACAATTTGCACCACAGAATATTCGGCACCTTTATTTCCAGCCACAATCATTCTCTCCGTTAAAGTTAACCGACCGTTAAAAGATAACGGAGCTTTGAGCAACCGGCCCCAGAACTATTAGGCCATTTTAACTGTAAGGCATCTCTGTATGTTAACGATTCTCTAATATTGCAACCTGCGGCTGGAAGCTTTAAAATATAATGCCGGAGAGGTTATATTCCATGAAGACCTAAACCTGGACAATTTTAGCTTAATGAGGCAATTAACTGCATATTGCACACATTGAATTTCTTTTCGATGGCTTCCTGGTATCCAGAATTAAGGACTCGTGTCCTAACTTTGTAATTAATAGACATGGCTTCTTTTATACGATTTCAATGTTTATAAGGGTTTTTTATTCAATGTGCATGTAATAGGATTTCAGTGACTCTAGATTCAAATCCCTCGACATTCGAATCAGAGACCTGTGCACCCAGTCGGTCTCATGTTTGCTACTACAACGTATATATTGTGTCATGTCCGTAGGTTTGTCTTGTGTATTTGTTTGTGTATGGTGCGGTCCCTCTACACTTACTATTAGCAGTTCAGAATAATGACCGATCGACAAGAAACTACGACTTTCGGGGAGCTTACTCCTCTGATATCGACTATATACATTGTGTCATGCCCGTAGCTTAAATTTGTCTTGTGTAATTGTTTGTGTGTGCTGCAACCCCCCGTACTTACTACTAAACTTTCTCTTCCAGACAATCGTATGGATTTTACACCATTTAGTTTGTCTTTTCCTTGCTGTAATCCCCCGTACTTACTACTAAACTTTCTCTTCCAGACAATCGTATGGGTTTTACAACATTTAATTTGTCTTATCCTTGCCATAACGATGTTAATAAAACAAAACGTACTGAATCAGTATCCCGTTTGCCTTGAGACAACGCGTAAATCATCGTAAAACTTTTAATTATTACCGAATCAGATCGTGCATTTGTTCGAGTTTGTCAAATGTAATATGTTATTTGTAAGATAAGAGAAAGTTGTTTGGCTCGGGGTACAGACGGCTATTATTGTAATTTTTAATCAACTGATATAACACTACCTGAAATATTCGGTCAAAATGGCACCAGAACTTGTAATAATTGACTATTTGAAAGGATATTAACTGCCACCACCCCGAGTGGAGATTTTATTTCGTGTTTAATCTAGGTTTCTTTACATTATTTATTTTAATACCAAGAGAGAGAGAGAGAGAGAGAAGAGAGAGAAGAGTTGTAGTAATTCACTATTTGAAAGGGTACTAACTGCCACCAGCGAAGATTGTATTCCGTATTTAATCTAGATTTCTTTACATTATTAATTTTAATACTGAGAGAAAGAGAGAGAGAGAGAGAGAGAGAGGGGAGTGATAGAGAGAGCGGGAGAGAGTTTAACCTCCACTCAAGGTTATTTCAATAATTTGCTTGCGCGTAGGGGTTTTTAGCAGTGGGAGGAACCGGGGACCTGGAGAAATCCCGGGTGGTTAATCACGTACAACCGGGGAATCGAAACCACGATAGTTGACTCAATGACAGACCTTATGATACAGCGCGCATGTGCTAAGCACCCCCACCCCCCTGCAACATAAAGAGAGGAGATTTGTGATTTACATGGAAAGGATGACAAAATATACGGGTAGCGGGATAAAGAGTAGTTGGTTACACAAGCTGACGGATTCATCCCCATCCAGAGAAAAGAAAAGATTTTTAATCATCCAATTCTGAAAACTACTTTAAGTTCAGAAGCATCTTAGAAATAACTCAGACACTTTTAAAAGTCTATGCAAGATAGACAATGCAAAATATCAAACTGATTACAGGGGAAAATTTTAACCTTACAGCACACTAACAAAAACAAAACTTCCATTGTCTGTATTTAATCCGCCAAAGAAAACCATCTAAGAATTCTGGTTATACAGAAGTTTGAAACATAAAACCTAATGATAAAATGTCCATAGTTTTATATTATATTTGAACATGTTCTATTTCTAGAACTTGTATCCTATAAATATTCTTTAATCTGTCAATTTGTGTGCATCGACAACTTTGATGACGGTAATTTCCAGAACACAATTGTGAATGTAGTCAATAAAATCGGTTAATGTAAAGTATTTAGAAGTATGCCTTTTTATAATGTAAAATAGAAAAAAAAATAGTTTTCGAAATAAATCTAACGGAGTAAGACAATTGTGAATGTGGTCGATAAAATCGGTTAATGTAAAGTATTTTGAGGTTTACCTTTTTATAATGTAAAATAGAAAAAAATAGTTTTCGAAATACATTTAACGGAGAAAGACTCAGTGCTAAAATGAAAATTAAAAGACATTCGCATAACATTTTGTTGGCTTCATACTTTCCAAAATGGTTATGAAGATTGTTAGTTAAATTTGTGTTCCTTAATCTGAAATGCACATTTTAAAGCTGACACTGTAATTTTTGTTGATAATATATGACTTTTTGTTTATTATTTCGGGTGGTAAACTATATAATAAATCACTAAAAAACATATCAATTTTATTTACCAACTATTTTCCAAACTTGGCACAAATTTTCGCAGTTATGCGTGCATGGATGTTCTGCTGCTGGACATGGCTTTGATTGTTTACAGCGCATGGCATGAACGTCATAATTTACTAGTATTAAAGAACTATTCTAGGTTGGGGAAACCTTCTCGTTTGCTATAAATAGTTCGGGACTAACATATATTATGGTTCAATTTTATTTAATTATTTCGCTTTTGCAGTGGTGGGGGCACCGGAGGACTCGAGGAAAACCCACGAGGCTGGACAAGCCCCCCTACTTCTTATCATGTACTAACGGCGAATCTAAACCTCGCCACTTCACTCAATGACAAACCTTGTGATGCATCGCGCATGTTTTAACCATTCGGCCACCTAACCGAAAGCAATATATAATCAACAATAGCTATGAAATTCGAACTTTTACTTCCGTGGGGTTTGATTGCCATATCCAATACTAGATTCATGACTTAAACTGTCAGAAATACCCTGAGTCATTGTTTGATTGCGTCTCCAATTTCCCAGTAAATATTCTGTTTTGTTTCTCGGAACACGTTTTCAATCTCCTATAAAATAAATACAAACATAACCAGAATATAAACAGGTTCCGTGTCGGAAATTTGATTTTTGTAAAAAAAATAATTTGTATCTTCGACACGCCAGATCATTTAAAGCCCAAATACCACTCTTGTTGTAACTGAATAATATGGCCCAATCATTATTCTGGTGAACAAATTGTACTATTTTACAATATTTCAATTAATTGACGATACAAATTTCATCTTAACACACCGATATTAAAAAATTGGAAAAATTCAATTACATGGTAACAACATGGTTCGAAAAGCTTTACGGGAACACTTTTGAATGTAACTTAGATTTTAAACATATTATCGAACAAGTAAAATAGGACGTAATGGGTAATTTACACAACAGGTAGGACACTTAAACATCCAGTAATTAGAATAAAGATATTGTCTTGTAACATGCTTAGTTTCTAATCTGGAAAAAATATCCAATTTAATCCCTTAATAACAAATTAAAATTACATGTCGCTATACATAAATGTTTGTATGGCATTAACGATCATACTATTTAGATGTATAAAATTATCTCAGGTTTCTGGTGTTCCAGTCGGCAATATCCGAATAAATTTAAATAAATTTTTAAAAAAAACCTTAAAAATGGTGTAAAATAATAACACTTAAAGAAAATATATGCATTAAAAGAAACTTTGATCAATTTAACAACGGTAATTGACAATAAAAGCCACTATAAACTATACCGATTATTCAAAGAATTACTTTGAACATGTAAAATCGGCACTATAAGGTCTATAAATAATGATGTGTTATCAACTTTCTCGAATTTCCGAATTCTAAGTTGTAAAAATATATTTTTATGTCTTCCATAAAACTTGATTATTGTTAAAATTAATGTCAGTGTCTGTTTCGAGTTACATGTTGTATATCCGACTCTTCAAGAAGTAAAAAATAAAATGAGACTTTATACAGTTATTAAAGGTCCATGTCCAGCTTCATTTACACAGGAAATTCACAGAAAGAGAATTTATTCCTCATTTGCGAAGTTAACGGAGCTGACTAATTGTGGTTGCGCCTTTTTTTATTCAAAATATATCAAATAAAATTTGCATATCCAAATACAAAGTCAGTCCATTAGAAACACATACGAACAATTATTGTCATTTGAAAATCATTGAGTAATGCTTTGCATTATTTTAGTATTAAAACGGTGTTGTCAGCCCAAACTGTGGTATAGTGATGTGTTCGCTTGCTTCGCAAATTTGTGGGACCAAGAATATAACAGTCATGATAATATATTTTGCTCGTCGTTATGTGACAAAGAGTAGTGCCGGTTGTCCAACCTTCTATTTTACTGGGGTCTCCGGTGTCTTTCCACCCCAGAATGGCCTAGCTCCCTCGCTCTCTCTCTCTCTCCCTCTATGCGGTAGCGTAAGACCAATTCTCAAATAATTTTATTTGTGTTACAAATGTCGATATTTAAATGGTACTGTTCAGAAATAAGAAAGTTCAGACTAGGATTTGCCACAAAGCAAATACATACTTTTACGAAGATGAAGGAACCTCGAAATGACAAAAATACAATAATTGTAACAATAAAAGTATTGTTGATTATATTACTGTCCAGAAGGGGCAGGTATAAGGGGATGCATTACAGGGGTGGATCCAGGATATTACGAAAGGGGGGGGGGCGTACTTTGTGTGTGCTCCATTAGAAACAGCAATGCGGATCGGTTATTCAAATGTCTGGTGTCATAGGGTTAAAAGCAACTCGTATGACCCCTGACCCGAACTTTCACTTCAACAAGTCAGATCTTCATGTAGTGGAGGTCATTGGAATTCTGTGAAGAATAGCAAAGTGTAAATTTAGATTAAATACCAAAAAAAATCTTCATTCGGGGTGGGGGTAGATTTTATCCCTTTCAAATAGTGAATTATTACAAGCTCTGCAGGTGCCATTTTGACCGAATATTTCAGGTAGTGTTATATCAGTTGATTAAAAATACAATAATAGACTCCTATACCCTAGCCAAACAACTACCCTTATCTTACAAATAACATATTATATTTGACAAACCCAAACAGATGAATGCTCTGATTCGGGTTATAATTGAGAGATTTATGATGATTTAGATGGTCTCAAAGCAATCATGAAACCGAACGGGTCTTTTATTGTTATCGTTCTAGCAAGGGAAATACAAATTAAATGTCGTAAAACTGACACCGGTGCTGGGAAGAGAAAAATCTTTTAGGTTTATCAAATGTACCATATTCTTTTGGCAACAAATTATTGGTTTGCTGGGAATAAAACTGTCTAGAATTCAAATTAGCAAAGCAAACATGAATCAAGACGGTGTTTCATTGATATCGTTCTGACGCAATAAATGTTGTAAAACCGGTACAGTTGCTGGAAGGTTGGACAGTCTTCTATGTTGAGATCGGGTTGTAAACTCCCAATTTTAGTTTTATTACATGCAGAATATTCGTTTGGTTATAAACAACGTTGTTAGACATGGACATCATTGATGTTCATCTCAATGCAGCAGCTTGCACGTTCGATAATAACAAAGTTATTATGTTGGGGAAAGTAAGACTGAAGAAAATGGCCAGGGAAAAGAACAACCGAGACCGACAGGCCAAGGATTTTCTGTCGATGTTTTTTTCTGGAGTTTTTCTTCCCAAGCATAACCGAAGTCGATGACTTTATCTTGCTTATACATCATCTATGTTTACACGCAAAATGAGAATATCCCAGAATTCACATAAGAAAAACGAATTTTGACATTGAATACCCCTACCCCCTCCATAATCTTAGTAATAGAGTTTAATACCTCCCAACCTCGATCGTTCTGTAACATTATATCTGGAATTTGTTATTAAGACACGTATTTTGACCTTGAATAACCCACCCCCACCCTTAATCACGGTAATAGAGATTATGAACACCCAACTTTGATCGTTATGTAAGCGAAGTAAATATGAATGTGCCAGGCAATTATTTACATATTTAAAAAAAGAGCAACGAACGTGCTTTTCAGTGATATGTAATATTATATCTGGAATTTGTTATTAAGACACGTATTTTACAACAATGATTCAGCGATTTTAATTTCAACAAAATGCAAGTTGCCTCCCTTCGCCCAATCGCTTTATATTTATAGCATTTGTTGATTGGTTGATAAAAAAAAATCAAAGGTGGATACTTTGACCATGCCCCCCCCCCCCCCGCGAATAGTGGAGTAGAATGGAGCAATACCAAAATGCAAGTTACCTCCCTTCGCCCAATCGCTTTATATTTATAGCATTTATTTATTGGTTGATAAAAAAATATCAAAGGTGGATACTTTGACCATGCCCCCCCCCCCCGCGAATAGTGGAGTAGAATGGAGCAATACCAATGACAATACCGACTATGGACCCGGACTTGCACGTGTTACTATAAAACCATATTTTGTATTTGTTCAACCCCTTTTGTCACACACCTATACACACACATCTATAAAGTTAACGGAATAAAATGATGTGACATGAAATGAAATGGGTTTAACGTCCTACTCTATAACGTAAACACAGAACTATAAAACTGTTGACACTGCCTTGGTCCATTGGTCCTAATGACAATAACACAACATCGCCTATCCGCGCATAGAACCAATATTATCCAGATAATATGCACGTTGTTTAAAAACACCAAGTGTATATATACTTTACCTTAATATAACACCATCCCTGCACCCCCCACAGCCCGCTCAGAGACGTCAAACATCTACACTATATCCCATTTACGACAAGGTGAGATAAGAGTAGTACGGTTAAATTGTTTCATACATTTAGTATCACTCCTTAATTATTTAGGAAGTTCACATCGATACAGGTTTTTATAAACGTTTCTCACAAAGATGCATTACAGCAATAAAGGAAGCAAAGAGTAATTACATTTGGATATACAGCGTGGATTTTATCAATCTAGATCGAGTTACACGGTGCACATCAGATATGAAATGTCAAATAAGGTTCATGATTAGGAAGGAAGTAGTTTAAGGCCTTCTCATAATTCTTACGTTGATGGACTCGTTGATTCTATATCAATGGACCTGCTTGATTTATCCGGCGATAGCCGAACCGGTTTGCAAACGGCGTACGCCGGTATCAGAGCAAATCAAATGACCCGGCTGATAAAAAATTTGGCTTGGGGTAATATTATCAAATTGATTACATGACATGTTTTAATTTTAAAAAAAGCAGTCTTCATGAAAGTATGGCTATAAGTAAGTGACCGCAAAATAAGCAGAAATTTATTTTTAGTAGTATTACCTAAAATTAAAACGTGAATTGCATCTCGTTGACATGATCACCATCTTGCGCCGGTGATTGCCGGTGATCGCCGGTGAACGCCGCTGCCGAACTTTTGTAGAACTCCGGCTAAATCAAGTGACCTCGCCGGTATTATTGCCGAACTATGGTCAGTCGGTATGCGCCGGTATGGATAAATCAAGCAGGCCCAATGACTATTGGCTAGATCATGGTGGCCGCTCATGGTTGAGCATGTGGTGGCGCCTGTGGGACTGAGACAAGTACTTAAATAATCCTTGATAGGTTTAACCCAATAAAGAGTAGTTTGAACCACCACAGGCCAGACAAATTGCATACGTCATCATGGAAGCAATCAGCCGTTTGTTTTTCTTTAAACTGACCGTGGTACGGTGTCTTGACCGTCATGAGTCAACGTGTTCTTAATCAGTGTTATTGTTATTGATTTCCTCAGGACACTTTATTCACTTAATCAGTGTTATTGTTATTGATTTCCTCAGGACACTTTATTCACTTAATCAGTGTTATTGTTATTGAGTTCCTTATGACGCTTTATTGACTTAATCAGGGCTTCGCGTTCGGTCAACTTAACACAAACTTCTTAAATAAGTAGTAAAGAATTGTGTCTATAGAAAGTGTAAACTTGAAAATGATAGCCGCATAACAAATTTGAACAGAGTTGGTACTAATTGATAGTTTGACATACCAATTATAGTTTATAAACATATTCCCATTACAGTTATTAGTAAACGATAAGGATTGTGTAGTGTAGTGGTATGCTAGGGTAGTTTGGAGGTTTGGTTGGGAGGTTCGGGTGTATGTTGGAGTGTTTCGGGTGTGTGATGGGTGGTTTGGGTGAGTGATGGGTGGTTTGGGTGAGTAGCTTGGGTTTATTAAGAAATGGTTTGGGTGTATCATGGAGTGGTTTGGGTGTGACGGAGTGGTTTAGGTGTATGGTGGAGCGGTTTGGTTCAGAGGTTTGGGTGTATGATTGAGTGTTTTAGTGTATGATGGAGTGTTTTGGTTCAGAGGTTTGGGTGTATGATGGGGTGGTTTGGGTGTATGATGGAGTGGTTTGGGTGTATGATGGAGTGGTTTTGGTGTATGATGGAGTGGTTTGGGTGTATGATGGAGTGGTTTTGGTGTATGATGGAGTGGTTTTGGTGTATGATGGAGTGGTTTGGGTGTATGATGGAGTTATGTTGTTAAGAGGTTTGGGTGTATGATGGAGTGGTTTGGCTGTATGATGGAGTGGCTTGGCTGTATGATGCAGTAGTTTGGGTGTATGATAGAGTAGTTTGAGGGTATAATTAAGCGGTTTATATTTATGGTGGAGATGCTTGGGTCTGATGTTACCTTGAATTATCTGCAATAGAGTGTAACGTTAAGTTAATGGTTTAATTATGTATTTAAGATACAGTATCTTGTCGTCGTCCGGTTATTGTTTATACCTAAATAACCATTATACCCACTACTACATGTCAGATCGTGACGACCGTATTATAACTAGCTATAGCTATTAAAACGGACGGTGTATAAATATCCCTGGTGGATGTGGTCACAATATTCAATATGTGTTAGCTAATTGAACTCTTGGTTAACAGGAGCGATCGTACTCTTGGCTAACATGAGCGATGTTTGGACCTTGATATCAGAAGCCGAGGCTACTGGGTAGAATATATCAATTCAACATAACCCTTCTCTTCATTGGACATACGTAATAACAACCAAATAGTACGATTGATACATATGATACCAAATCTGCAGATCCGATATGGAGGGAAACCGACCCATGTTTCATTCTATCGTGCATCCTGAGTTGTACATCCCATACATTGATGTAATATGCTGAGTAATAAGATGGAACCCCACAGGCTGACATCAACCCTCCCATGTTCTTGAAGCAGCCACTGCTAGATTTTACAACATCTGGACGTTGCTAGATTACTTCAGAGTTATATTGACGTACAGAAACGCATGAACACGACGTCCACGGAGACATTGAAATTGAACGAACCTGGGACCTTGCAACTCAGTTATCACGGATAGACATTTTAGCTTGAAAGCTGGTCTTGTACCCAATCGAAATTGGTGCCGAAATATGCAGGGTATTACACGAAGGCCTTGACACAATGTGCATAGTTAAAGCTAGACCAAGCCTTCTATTGGGGATGATGCAACCCTTCAATCATGCTATAATCCATATTCTATTTTGATTTGTTCATTAAATTCGAGCCATACCAATGATACAATAAATGATACCAAATCGCCCTAAAAGAAAAGTTAAGCGAACCGACCCATACTGCATTATACCTTCCATTCTGAACCGTATCTTTATTAATGCAAATGATACACATGGTTATATGACCGAATTAGGGTAACCGATCCACACTGCATTCTGTGTATAAATACATAATCCTCTCTAGCAATATCAATGATACAAATGAAATGAAATGGGGTTTACCGCTCTACTGTTTTGCTTCGAAATGGGCCAATGAAGACGGGTACGCGCATAACAGTGTGCTATAATGGACATCTTGCCCGGACAGCGGCACTACGCCCTGCTCTTATATCGAATTACAACTGTCAATGGATCTTTTACGTGCACACCAACACGGGATTAATGATACAAATCTGCTTGTTAGTTGAAACGATTTAGTGGAACCGACTTATACTGCAATCTACATTTTATTCTTAACTGTATAACCTAATTATATGAATAATGCCACATCTACTGATGTAGTTGAACTGATGTGTAACCCACCCGATGATTAATTAATCTTGGGCCATAGTTAAAGATGACCACGTCTTGACCAGACTTCAACCGTGCCTGGCGCAATCTACATTATGGTCTGATTCGTACGACTATAATGTCGATTGTGTCATGAACGGTGGAGATGAGACCATGACGTCACAATTTTTACTTAATCAATTGATTCGTATAACCCATGAAGGGAGGTTGGATGGCCAAATGGTTAGCACCTGCCTGCTGTATCATAAGGTCGGTTATTGAGTCAATTGGCTTGGTTTTCATTCCTCGGTTGTACATATCAATGAGAGGGTCGCCTGCCGTACCTCGTGGGTTTTGTCCGGGAACTCCGGTTTCCTCCCACTGCTTGAGACCTCTACGCGCAAGCGAATTTTGAAATAATATTGAACTATGTGTTAGTCCCGAAATGACATACTTTGTGTCAAGTCAAACGTCATCTCTCACTCTCTCCCTTCCTTTTCCTCCCTCTCTGCCCCCCCCCCCCTCTATCTCTATCCATTAAATGATAAGAGGAATTATGTTGAAAAGAAAACTATTGAATAAATGGGTATTATTCCACATAGTTTTACTTTATTAATAAGTTACAAACAACTAAGTAACAATTACATAATAATATCATAACAATACATAACTAATTACATTCAACAATGTTTTAATATCACAACTAAGTAACAATTACATAATAATATCATAACAATACATAACAAATTACATCCAACAATATTTTAATATCACAACTAAGTAATAATTACATAATAAATAATTTCAACTATGTTTTTTAATACAACTAACAATGGACACTACGGGAACAGTGAATTCCTGTTTTGTCTTCCCATTATAATCCTGAGCTGAACGTGTCTGTGATATTTTTTGTTGGTGGAGGAGGACGTTTGCCATTCCTAACGAAATATGTGTCGTGGTTTCGAAATAGAAAACCAATATTAACGATGCTAAACTTTATTTGCCCGAACTTTCGTTTTGATATCATATTCCCACCCGCCCCACCCTTAATAATCGCCCACAAATCCTCAATGAAAACGTATAACGTATCATAAATGGCAAACCTTTCTTCTACTTAAATAGAAGTGTAAGCTTCGTGCTAACGGTTACTAAATAGTTATCTCCCTTAATAAATATATTTTACCATCACACACATTACATGTCTAAGTAACTAATATCAACACATCAGCTAAGTGCTATTTTAAGAACGATATATCTGGGAGAGTAAATATTAAACGAAACATTATTTAGGTGCTAAATCAGCTTATTGTAGGCCTTTTTTATGGCTTCAAATATTTGTTTGAAATGTTATTCTCTCTCTCTGGTCATATTCAACATTTTATATCTTAATGTTTTGTTTTTAAATAAATAAAAAGTATGCAGTTGGGAGGAAATTAAAGCTCGTCCTTTAAATTGGTTGTCAAAATGAATCTGTAAGCTAGAATTGATATTGGCAAGTCGTGACGTTCTGCATGTTAATAACCAGAAAGGCTATTTTACACCTTAATAACAAATGTTTGTTCCAAAACATTTGCCAAGCATTCTACAATATCGGAATATCGTTTGTTCTTTTTCGCCAAGTCGAACATAGTTTTATCGTTCACATCCCTTATATTCACATCAGCGCCATATCTAATCAACAGCTCCAATATTTCGACCCTATTGCGTTTAGGTGTTTTTAATATCATATGCAAGGGTGTCTTTTTCTTGCATTTAGATTGACTATTTACGTTTGCGCCATTTTCGAGCAAGCACTTTACACAGCGGACTAGACCATTCTCAGTAGCTTCGTGTAACGGTGTTTCGTTGTAACGATGTTTATGGTCTAGTTTTGATCCCCCATCTATCAGCAGTTTAACAATGTCGGCGTGATCACCAGGAGTTTTACATGCAATCGACAGAGGTGTTAGCAAGTCGTCGTATTCCTCGATTGATACATCAGCATCTCGATCTAACAGCTCGCGTACCATAGCAATATTCCCCTTTTTCACAGCGTAATGAAGTGGTGTTAAACCCTCTTTATCTTGAGTGTTTATTACTTTATGGTCGCCATAAGTTTTACATTCAGTCGACGAGGGTGTTCTACTGTCGCCGTCTTCTTCAATCGATACATCAACCCCACGATCTAACAGTTCTCGGACTATAGCAATATTGCCCTGTTTCACTGCGTAATGAAGTGGGGTTAAACCCTCGTCATCTTGAGTGTTTATTACGTGAATATGGGACTCCGCTTGAAGGTCCAACAACGTCCCAAGAGCACCAAGACTCCCCTCGCGAACTGCGTAATGTAAAGGAGTTAACCCATTATTATCCCGACTGTTTATGAGGTGTCTGTTTGTGCCATTTGCGAGCAGTTTCATCATTTTACCCACGTTTGATTTTAAAGAACACACGAAATGAAAGATAGACCTACTGTTATCATCACAAATCATTCGGGCGCCTAAATTTACCAGAAGCTTCACCTTATCAATGTCCACATTCCTATTTTCTAGAAGGAGCTGTAGGACTGTCTTCCCAGTATTATCAATATGATTCACTTCGGCACCAATGTCTTTTAAATAAACCAATACATTCATATCATTATTGTGCAAACTAGCCAGCTGAAAGGGCGTTTTTCCATCACTGTCTTTTTTGTTAATTAATTCCTTAACCCTCGGATAGTCCTGAATAAAATCGCTTAAATTATCCACATCCCAATTTTCACTAATATAGTGCAGTATGTTCCTATTGTATTTACCTAATCTATCCACGTAACAATGGATCTCTACCAATAAATTGGTTTTATCCCGACTGTCGATTTTTGATTTTATTGCGCTTACTACAGGTGCCCCTTCTTCGGAGGTGTCTTCGAGCTTTTTCTTTGAAATGAGTTTATGAATCAGTTTTAACGATTTGTAATCACCCATACAGCAAATACTATGGAACAAAATTCCGCTTAACTCAAGTTTGAGTTCGTGTTTAATACATGTGAATAAAGGTTCTAAAAATGAGCCTTTTTTAAGACCGGAACACTCTAGCAGTTTGGGATTATTTCGAATTTCGGTGGACAGACGCCGTGCAATATTTTGTATATCTTGTTGTACTACTAATAATTCACCTTTTTTAACAGGGCATTCAGTGGTGATTCTGTCCAGAATTAAATCAAGCGGACATCTAGCGATAATCTCCCTGTGGTTAAAGCCATCCCGCCTCCATACCCCACTTAAAACACAGTCTCTCACACCGTTTTCTATAAATGAATAAGAAACACTGTCCGCATTAAACGATAAAAATGAGCCAACAAGACACTGACATGATGTTTCCAGGTCATTACTAGCTGTCAGAGATGTAGATTGACGAACAATTGATTTTATTACACTGTCTTCCTGGAGTTCCACGCTCGTCACATTTCCACCAAGCATCAGAATCATTAAAAGCGCAGCTAGTGATTCTGGATCGTCCTCAAGATTCTGGAACTCGCGATCCCAAAATTCAAGTGACTTCTCAAACAGTTTTAGTCTATCTTCGGTTTTTGACTTTTTAAACCCTTTAATTAGGTTACGGCAGTTATAAAAGAACACAGTTTTACTACAAGTATCCATCAGTTTTTGATCTGCGCGGATGTTTAATTTTTTAAGTATTTCTATGCCTTCCCCATCCGTTATTTTATATTTGTCCTCGTGTAAGAAAATCAAACGATCTTTTTCGAACAGATCAGAATTTAAGTTTGATTTACATTTGTTAAAGATGAGAGTTTTACACGTAAAAACCACAAATACCTGCCCTTTTTTTAACATTATATCCATGGCTTCAAAATTTCTGATCCACTCTTCAATCAGATCCTTCTTCAAGCTGTTAATACCGAACATATTCTTCATAATAACGATATATTTCTCCTCCTCACTGTTACGCCTAAAAAATTTAGGTACTAAATCCCAATCTGTCGGTTTATTCAGAAGAACTGGCTCCAGTTTCATCGAATCAGAATTAACCCGCAAACATTTGTTGACAATGTGACGTATTATGGTTGATTTCCCGCTACAGGTTGGACCAATGATACCAACGCAGCGATGCTTCATTAAAGTTTTAAACGCCATTTTACAACCAGCTGTTTCAACAAATCGTGCTTTGTCAACTTCATCTTCGTCAAATATTAATTTAGCGTTTTCTGAAATTAGAAAGAAAAGGAAGTGCAATCTAACAAGTAGGTGAAGATAGATGTGGGTTGGAATATTCCCATAAGCACTCATACAATTCAAAAGACTGATATATTATCACAAACCAGGCCTTTAACTAAGTGGGGGTGGGACACACTGGGGTGGGGTTGTTCGTCAATGTTACAGGTGTGTAGACCCCCCCCCCTCGTTGCCTAGTTACGACCCTGATACAAACATGTTCAATGTCAATCAGCTATTTCGTTCGTTTCTGGTGTTTTACGTCCACTTCAAGAAGGGATGACATTGCATCGTTGGTGGATGCAATGATACAATAATATCTTATATTATCTTATCTATCGTAGACAAGAAATCAGCTATCGGGACAAGCCGCTTAAAAGGAATGAGCACCTAGGTCTATTGAGCAAGTTTCTCTGGCAAAAGAACCCGTTTTTGTTCCACCATAGTTCGTATATAATATGGATAACTGACTCTGCAGTATTTGTCATTGGACGATGAATTATGTTGTACAACGTATGCGCGAAGTTGACTTACTGTTAGTAACTTCCGGTAGAAGGTTTGGCTATTGTTTTATTAAGCAGTCGGGCTTACTTCTAGTACAGTTCTATGGTTCCACTCAATCAATTTGTGCCGGAACATATCATTGCCGTGGTGTAATAACATTATCTCCGACATTTGCTCAATTGTTTAGGAGAGACAAAAACACATAGAGGTTAAGAATCGTAAATCAAAATATCGTACGCAAAACAGTTGTAACTAACCGTAAAACAACTATGGTCAGTTTCAATTAAATCGTGCTGCTTTGGTAAGTCAATGGTTAGCCAAAACGCTTCGGAACGACCCGTATACGACATTTTGAAACAAAGCATAGTGAAGCTTAAGCGGTGGACACACTAGCCGAATCAGTCGGCCGAATCGTTCGGGCGAATCAATCTGCCCCGAATTTTATTCGGCCGAATGGGTGGACACACCAGCCGAATGTTTCGGCCGATTCACCAGTCGATTGCATCACTTTTCACGTCACATGATTAAAAACGGCGGCGTCTATGTCTTCAAACAATCACGTGATTTCTCGATAGGAGTGCTGATTGGCTAATGAATTCTACATTCGGCCGAATGCTTCGGCGAAGTGGACACGTCAGGCGAATATAATTCGGGCGAATAAATATTCGGCCGAATATATCAAACATGTTTGATTCGGGCGAATCATTCGGCCGATTAGAAATTCGCCCGAATGACAGTGGACACACTTGGCGAATTTCGACGCCGATTGATTCGGCCGAACGATTCGGCCGAATCATTCGGCTAGTGTGTCCACCGCTTAATTTCGTGAAATATTCCAGATATTACCCTTTTGACTATTTACAAATTTAATAAGTTTTAAATAAGTTTTTTATTTAATAGTATATTATCCTTTTGGCGTTATTTTATCTGGATTATCGCCCTTTTTATTGTGGTGTTTTGTCAACTTCCAAATTTTGACGTCATTTGCAACCTATCGTGTCATTCGGTTAAGGCCCATTCTCACGGTGCGACTTGTAGTAACTACGTGAAGTATCGACCGGAGATGCAAGGTGAGAACACCCTAGTCGTACCAACGTTTGCAAGCTCCCAACCAGTTGAAAGCGAGTTGAGCGAAATAGAAACTTCCCTATTTTAATCAACAGATCGTATGAAATTGACCAATCAGAGATGTCAAGTATTAGTACAGACACGAGTTCTCTCCCTTTGTTGCTGGTGAACATGACGCGACAGGGTCTTCGTCTTCAAGTTCACGTAATAGGGAACTGTACGCGACGGCAGTGGGTCTACGCAGTATCCACTGTCTAACCCAGACGGATTTGGGTTTTCTCTTTTTCTTTTTGTTCTTATTTATCACTTTATTTATATACGATTTTGTAATCTACATGTAGATACTACAAGTCAATGACGTATATATATATATATACGTCATTGCTACAAGTAGTCACTACAAGTCGCACCGTGAGAACGGGCCTTTAGCAGACAGCTGTGTTTCAAGACGATCTACATTTTCTCAATTACTTCTTTGTATTCAGTATTGTTTGTTTTTTGCCCTGTTCTGTGATGTGTGGAACATGTGCCCTAACTGCATTCAATATGCCCCAATTCTATTGATATGAGTACTATAACGTTTCCTTATTGACTTAGAACATTTAGTTTTAGACAACCTGTTCTTTTTTATACATTTCACTTCTGTATAGTTAAACTTACTACAATATGCTTACAGTCATATTTCTTGTAACATATAGCAGATCATGACCCGTACTGGCATTTCACAATCATTTCTCTGGGTTATCTTCCTGGGTTTTTTTCAAAATTGAGTGAAGTGGACGATTACCGCTAGCCCCGGATCCATTCACTTTATTTGAATTGTAGCCTACGTTTGTCATTACTGCATATTGTGTCTTGTCTATATACATGTATTTGTTTTAGTGTAAATTATGTCTGGTGAAGTATCCCTGCACTTACTATTAAAATTAAACTGAGACATTAAAGCCCCAATACCACTCTTGTTGTAACTGAATAATATGTTCCAATCTTTATTCTGGTCAACAATTTGTACTATTTTATAATATTTCAATTAAAAATGATACAAATTTCATCTTAACACACCTAATTTTATAAATTGGAAAAATTCAACTACATGCCGTAACATGGTTTGAAAAGCCAGACGTAAGCACTTTCAAATGCAACTTGGATTTAAACATATTTTCGAACCCTCTGGACAAGTAAGATAGGTTGTAATGGATAATTTACACAACAGGTAGGACACTTAAACATCTTGTAGTTAGAATAAGGCTATTTTTTTCTGGACCTGTCAAGCCAGCAAGAGTGTTATTGTCCCTTTAAATCCCCAGTACCAATAATACGACGTTAAAACGTTAACATCTTGTTCAAATACCATTCATATACTTACCAATAAGTTTTTCAAGAGACAGTGAACTTTGTTTTGGTGGTAAACCTTTTCTCTCTTGGGTAATTGTGGCGTGTTCAATAACAACAGTTGGACTCTCTGCAAATCAGATAAAAATAATAATAATCTCGTCATTTTACAAGGGTAGCAAATTAAGCCCGAGGCTTGTTTCCAATCTGGCCCTTGGCACAGATCATGCGAATGATTTCGATCATTACTGCAGGAAGAAACCGAAGAACTCAGGGGAAACCTGCCTGATCGAACGGGAGACCGAATATCCCTCTCACTTACACCGATAAAGTTCTTCAAGTCCCTTTTCTTCTATATGTGAATAATAATATATCAAGACGAGAAAAGTGGCCTTTATTTCTAGTTTCCGGATTAATGGTCAATGAATTATGATAGAATGAAATGAAATTTGGTTTAACGTCCTATGCTTCGGCACCTACCTAACCTGGGCAAAATGAAGACGGTCATACGCCATACAGTGTGCTATGAGGGAAATTTTGCCCGGGAAGCAACTGAATTCCAATTGTCAAGGGATATTTTACGTGAACGCCAATGTGTATACGGGACCTCGGTTTTTCGTCTCATCCGAACGACTAGACAACTGTCCTTTTCAGACCCTCCGTCTGCATCACTAATAAGGGGAAATCACGCCGGAAAATCAAGATGAACTTTCTCGGCCAATGCAGGGATCGAACATCCGACCACCAGGCTAGCGAGCCACCACCTTTCCCACCTAGCCACTCGATCCCCAAAATTATGATAATCATAATTATGATAATTCAGTAATCATTTTCAGTTAGAGCTTCTAAATTTGAAATTGAAATCTTAGCGCACTAGCCGTTCCTTTGACCAGAATGTTTCACATTTCAAAGTTTATGATTTTTATGTGAACTATACGTTACTCACCGGATACAGACCGCCCTATATTTGGTCGTTGTTTTAGTTGCAATCCTAAAAGAAATAAAATCAATCAAATGAATTGGAGTTGTCGCCCCTCGTTACAGTTTCAATGGAATTTCGTAATTTAACTGGGGCCGGTTGCTCAAAGCTCCGTTAACTTTAACGGAGAGAAAAAATGTTGCTGAAAAAAAAGGCCTCGAACATTTTGTGGTGCAAATTTTTCCTACCGATTTATGCTAATATCAAAAATAAAGTATTCTATAGTGTTTTCTGTAGTAAATTTAACGGGAAGTTAACAAACAAAACGTTACCAAGATATGTCCGTTAGAGTTTAATGGATCGTTAAAATAACTTAGTTTTGAGCATTCTAACCCAGGAGTACACGGGCCACAATTTTATGGAATAAAATTACTGTTTATAACTAAGCGACATTTCAACTATAGGCTTTGGCGATAGGGGAAGAAACAAGGACACTTTGACTTGACTCAAAAGATGACCCCATGACCTTATTGAAGTCGGGTATTGTCAGATTTCTGTCAGGGGCTATATATTGTCCATCCATACAATGTCATTATTTCTGAAGAGCTCCCCAAATGAGCGAAACGTACTTTAAAAAGCTTAAAAGGTTGTAAAACCAATCATGAATTCATTCGGCATATCTCTTTATATTTTTATCGTTTAACGTGCAACAAATTAGTGTAGCTTTACGCTTATGCTAATAGTTTAGGATATCTATACTATTTTTTGTGCCTGTCTGTCTGTCTGTGTGTGTGAGAGAGAGAGAGAGAGAGAGGGGGGGGGGAGAGAGAGAGAGAAATTCGGTTTAACGTCCACTCAACACTACTAGGTGATTTCGGGACTAATTATGGGTCTAATTTTATTTCAATAATTGCGCGCGTGGAGTTCTTTAGCAGTGGGAGGAAAGTGGAGTGCCCGACGTAAACCCACGAGGTTGACTGTCTGTCTGTACCGAGGCTACAATTTGGTGTATAGGAGTAGCTCGGACGGGGGAGTAACATAGGCCTGGTTGAGATGGACTACCACTTCCGGTTTCGGAGTTATCCCACCCCGGCCGAATCAGACATCATTCTACTACATATTGCGTGAGTGTGTAAAATGAAAGCACTTACTTGAATCCATTCTATCGTTGACGTTTCACCAATTCACAAATCACCATACTATAAAACAAAAGTAGAAATCCGTTTAAATGACATAGTGTAACACTATCTTAGTGATAACAAAGATCAGTTTAGTAAATATAGGATTTATTCACAGGTATATAAAACAGCTACAGTTACATATATAGATATATATATAGTACTTTGTAACACTAGCTACTAAAATGTTTGTAAATCCTTAATGAATCGAACTGACTCGCTCCAGTGGTATTGTATATTACAATGTTGTTTTTTATGTATACTTTAGATTTCAGTAGCGGATCTACAAGCTGTAAATGTCAACAATACGTGATGAAATCCTTAAGATACATTATATTATTAAATAAGATTTAGATAGAGAGCTATATTAGTCATTCTTGCTATAAAAGCTCGAAAATAGATAATGTTAAATAAATAATTCGAAAAATGTCATTCCATTTACACCACTGCGAAGTGAGAAATACTTGCAACCACCGTATTGGTTGTTCAAAGGTAAGTCTCGCTCCTCCATTTTTAAATTAAATTAAAATATGGCTGAACCGTTCTAATCTATTGAATATCAGAGAAATTCGATGCCATTGAGAATTGATTAAGGCCCTGATCATTTATTTAGTGTCTAATTTTAGATAACATTTCAGGCCTAAAGAAATACCTGCAATAGTCACATTTAGCTCTTGCATAATGTATGTTTAAAGGGACAGTCCCGAATTAAACAGAGTCTCAAAAATAAAAGTACGAGTACGTATGAAATATAAACGCCAAAATATAGAAGAATGGTGTACACACCCTGACTCAAAATTTCAGCTCAAAATATTGAGTCGTTTGCACGTGAGCGTTAAAACAGCTTATCCGGACACGTAACCCTTTTAAGATTTCGGGTCGATTCTTTCGTTGGGTGACCCGATATTCGATTCCCGTTCCTTTAGAGGTCTACACGGTGAATGGTCCATGTACTGTTCTTGATAACACAAAGTAAATTTCACCGACACGTTATTTCTATTAAAAAAAAGTCTGGTTTTATCCAATCACCGCATAATACAGTTTGGGACACCGGACTCTTTTACCAGATATAGACTGGCGGGTTAAGATTGTTGAAAACGTATCACATATATTGTGTTAGTTGCTCGGCCCTAAGGTAGGGGATTTTAAGGGATTTTAACACAAAATTAAGCAGTTTTATTCTCAAAAACTTTATCGGGATTGACCCTTTAAATTGACACTGAGCGTATAGGGAGAAAATAAATCGGATTTTCGATATATATTTTCGCCGTTCGTTATCTCCTCTATAGCAGTTATATCTATTCAAGTTGACATAAAGTTTATGTCATACATATTATGATTGATACCGGTACAGATTTTTTTAGGGGGGTTGGCATGGCCTAGTGGTCTAGAGTGCCTCGCTTCGACCTCTAGCTGGTCGTTCACCTCTGGCTTGCGGCGGTGGTTTCGAGCCCTGGTGTGAGCGTATGTCGCATGGAGATGGGGGGGGGGCCTTATCAGCCTTTTGGGTTTCCTTCGGGCACTCCGGTTTCCTCCCACTGCTAAAGACCCCTAAGCGCAAGCGAATTATTGAAATAAAATTAAACCGTATGTTAGTCCCGAAATTACCTAGTTGTATTGAGTGGGCGTTAAATCCCATCTCTCTCTCTCTGATTTTTTATTTCTTTTTTTTTGTAAACCCTAGGACGCTTACTTTTGATCATATGGGAGCTCCTGTCCCTGTGAACCCCACGATTGGATTGCACTTTAAGAGATTACCGGCATTATATTTTATAAAATTGTTTCAATTGCATTTAGTTACAGAGCTATTTTATTATTGGTTGGCAAGCCCATACACGTTTGTTTCTCCTTAACTACCAATAAATGTTAAATGGTTAGGTCGTTGAATTGTATGTAAAATTTACGGGAGATTGGCCAATTTCCATAGCTAAGATATAGACAATCAAGTGTAATACAGTAATAGTGCAAGAGGACCGTACTAAATGCAAAACAAAAATCTACAAGATAAACCCGAGGACAAGACAGAAAAAAGACATTGGGAAAAAAACAAATATAAAATCAAGTGAATGGATCCGGGGGGGGGGGGGGGGCAGAAGCCGTAAGCGTCCACTACGCTGACTGTCCCGGACCTGTTATGGTACAAAAACTTAGCTAAACATGTTCCTTATCGAGTTTCAATTTTCCCCAAAACTGTAGTTTGCTGGGAATTGGAATCTCTCAAATGCCGAGCATGGATAATAATGTTATCGTTATTTTCAAGTAAGTTGGATCATTAGATTTTAAGGGCTATCAATTATTGAAGTAAGTGACGTGGTTTCGATCCCAATCATGCGTGTGACAAGGGGTGGGGTTGCCGGCCGAACCTCGAAGGTCTTCTGCCCCCTCGCTGCTAAATACGAAATAATTGAACAACATGTAATATTTAAGGTGTCCCGAACTTACGTAGTTTGTGCTCTCTCTCTCCCTCTCTCTCTCTCTCTCTCTCTCTCTCTCTTCTCTCTCTCTCTCTCTCTCTCTCTCGTTGAATCCACTTAAGGTATTTCAATATACTCCCCCCCCCTCTCTCTCTCTCTCTCCCGTTGAAACCACTTTAGGTATTTTAATAGAGTCTACTTTTCTTAAACTACTCGCTATAACTGTACTTCTTTTTTTGTTTAGTTTATTAATACGTACAATAAATCATGTACCCTATAGCACTGCGTGTATATATAATATATATATAATAATATATTCTGTATTTAGATCTATCCTTTCATACTATCACAATGGCAGGGTTAAGAAACTATTCAGACTTAAACACTATGGAACTCTATCTCCCTCTCCATATACGTTTACAAAAATTCAATAACCTATTTTGAGGGAATTGAACGATAAATTATTTTATATTATGTAAATTCAAAAAGCTATTTTGAGAGTATTGAACGGTAAATTATTTTATATTTTTTCAAATTCAATAAGCTATTTTAGGAGTATTGAACGATAAACTATTTATATTGTGTAAAGTCAATAAGCTATTCGCGTCCATTCTGTGTTGTCTGTATACAATTCCATATAAACTTCGAAGACACAGCTATGTATCCACTGGTTAACCTTACTGTATATAGAATAACAATATGAAACCTATTGTAAAGGATAAAGAAATTAAATTCCTTAAAGGAACTGTCCCGGATAGAACAGAGTCTCAAATATAAAAGTCCGAGTACGTATGAAATTTAAACGCTAAAATATAGAAGAATGGTTAATATACCCGGACTCAAAATTTCAGCTCCAAATATTGAGTCGTTTGGACATGAGCGTTAAAACAGCTTATCTGGACACGTCACCCTTTTAAGATTTCGGGTAAATTCTTTCGTTGGCTGACCCATGAATGGATTCCCGTTCCTTTAGAGGTCTACGCGGTGAATGGTCCATGTTCCGTACTTGATAACAAAAGGTAAATTTCACCGACACATTATATTTTATAAAATAAAAGTCTGGTGTTATCAAATTCCCGCATAATACACTTTGGGACAACGGACTCCACTTCAAGATGAAAACTGGTGGGTTTAAGTTGTCTGAAAACGTATCACATATATTGAGATAGTTGCTTGGCTCTAAGGTAGGGGATCTTAAGGGATTTTAACACAAAATTAAGCAGTTATATTCTAAAAAATATTATCGGGATTGACCCTTTAACTGAGTATACATTGTCCAGTAATTCTTCCACATGCATAATGCCCGGGGCTATACCCCCCCCCCCCCCAAAAAAAAAAAAAAAAAAAAAAACAAACTTGCTATCATCCTTTAAATTTTAAAATATACATAAAGAACAACCAGATATTAAACTACCCCCCCCCCCACCCCAACCACACACACCATCCTTAATATATACATAATGAACTGAACAATCCTTTTCAGATTAGAATAGTACACGAATTCCTAAGCGGACGTGATATGAAAAGAAAGGAGAGACTTAAATGCCCTTTAATAAATCTGGCCATTCATAGTAAGTTCACTAATGTATTGTATTGACCTATCCTTTTCAATTTGTTGTATACATAATGCATATTTATATATTTACATAGAAAAGAAATGAAATGGAATTTAACGTCCTACTGGTCTGCTCCTAAACTGGGCTAATGAAGACAGACATACGCCATACAATGCGCTATGAGGGGAATTTTGCCCGGGCAGTGGCGCAATGGCCTTATCTTACATAGAATTCCAACCAACAAGGAATATTTTACGTGCACACCAATGTGTACACGGGACCTCGGTTTTTCGTCCCATCCGAACGATTACACAAACTCTGATATTGCTTTTAAAATTGCGTCCATACACAAATAAAAGCACACATTTTCACATCAGTTGATTTATTTTCTTAATCAATGTGTTAATTTCAGGGGGGTGGGGGGTATTTTTATCAACTTGTCCCAATGAGAGATAAGAACGTGGTCCAAACAGCCATGTTATTAGCCAGCCATCTTCCTAGTCAGCCATAATTCCCTATACCCACCATTATCCTGATGTTTAATTTGTTTTTCTGTTGGGGGGGGGGGGGGGGGGCTAGTGGTCTAGAGTGTCGCGCATCGACCTCTAGCTGACCGGTCACCGCTGGCTTGCGTGTGGTGCCTTGAGATAGGGGCGCCTTCTCAACCTCGTGGGTTTCCTCCGGGCACTCTGGTTTCCTCCTACGGCTAAAGACCCCTACGCGCAAGCGAAATATTGAAATAAAATTAAAAACCATATGTTACTCCCGAAATGACCTAGCTGTGTTGAGTGGACGTTAAAACCAATTCCTCTCTCTATCTCTCTCTCTCCTCTCTCTCTCTCTCCTAGTCAACCATCTTTCCTATACTCACCATTATCCTGATGAATGAGTTGTTTTTCTCTTATTTGACCTATATGTAATGTAAGCCGTTGCATGTGTAATGGTTTCATGTCGTGATGCAATGGCGATAATAGTCTATCAAAGGCTGCACTCAACCTGAACATACACTGCGAACACAACCATGTGACTAAACTAAGTATTCGTGAGTCCATATTGGATAACATTTTAGCAAAAGAGGCGGGTGGGGGGGCACTCGACTTTTGGGTCTAATTTAATGGTTAGGAGAACGCATGGGAGAGAGGAGAGAGCGGGGGGGGGGGACCATGGCCTATAGCGCAAGCGTTAGACTACTACATACCCCAAATCTCAAGACCCAGTGTAAATAAATAATATAAAGAGAGGGATAGAGAGAGATAGCGAGAGAGGGAGGGGGAGAGAGAGATGGAGTTTAACGTCCACTCGACACAAACTAGATCATTTCTGGTCTAACATATGGTTTAATTCACTTCTAAAATGGCCTCCCGTACAAATTCAAGTCCATCGTACCCTTTATTTAACCTTAATTTGTCAGTTGTACTGGTAATTATGGGGGATCACGGTGACTAAGTGGATAAGGCGCTGGTTCGCTAGCCTGGAGGTTGAGTGTTCGATCCCTGCATTGGCCGAGAAAGTTCATCTCGATTTTCCGGCGTGATTTCCCCTTGTCAGTGATGCAGAAGGAGGGCCTGACAAGGACAGCTGCCTAGTCGTTCGGATGGGACGAAAAACCGAGGTCCCGTGTACAAATTGGAGTGCACGTAAAAGATCCCTTGGCAGTTGGAATTTGATATAAGAGTAGGCCGTAGCGCCGCTGCCCGGGCAAAATTTCCCTCATAGCACACTGTTGGCGTATGCCCGTCTTCAATTGGCCCAGGTTAGGTGCTTAAGCGTAGGACGTTAAACCCCATTTCATTCATTGGTAATTATGGTTCGTGTTAAACATCATTAGGAAGTCGTAATTAAACCCACTCGTTGTTCTGTTCACGTCAAGCACTCTCGTCCAAAAGTTGGTTTTGCGTTTTATGTGAAAAGACAAAAAATGTGACTTAGATTGATACAATTGTACGTATGATGTTTCTTTTTCTCCGGGGGAAATACGGTGACGTAATATTTCTACCCCTGGAAATATCGATTGATTCAACTTGTGCAGACAAAAGGATTGCTTTTTTTTTGCTGACATAAAATTGTATAGATTGGAGTATAAAATATAAAAATAGCAGCATAACAATACAGCACTGATACAAAAGACAAGCCTAGTCACACCAAACAAAGACAGGGTTCATATTCCTCCGCATGTGCCCTTGTTATGCATTACATTATTGTGCAAAAGGAAAAATTCGCATTGCGGTACAAAAAAACAAAGGGCGGTCAACAATAAAGTCCAGAATTATATAGTTATTATTGCCTAGTGTCACGTTAACGGCACCAAACAAAGACAGGGGTCATATTCCTACGCATGTGCCCTTGCTATGCATTACATTATTGTGCAAAAGGAGAAATCCGCGTTGCGGTACAAAAAACAAAGGGCGGTCAACAATAAAGTCCCGAATTATATAGTTATTATTGCCCAGTGTCCCATTTAATGGCACCAAACAAAGACAGGGGTCATATTCCTACGCATGTGTTCTTGTTCAGATAAGATAAGATTTTATTGTATCGAAAAATTCGAGAACAGCGTACAATTACATAAAGTTAGGACAGTATACAATATAACTTTAAAGTAAATAAAATTATAACAATATGATAATTATAACAAGACACACAGTATTGCATCGGAATCTCTTTTTGGGACAACATAAAAATATTAAATAAAAGTGAAGAAAATTGCATGGATACAAAAATATAGACGTACATAAATTAAGAGCACTTATAAATAGACAGTATAAAACCTGCATACGAATATGCATTAAAGTATTGTCCAGAACGAAAAATTCGTGTTGCGGTACAAAAAGCAAAGGGCATGCTGAAGTCAACAATAAAGTCCAAAGGGATTACACGTGTACTGGTTATTTATTTGTGATTAACGCAAGATATGGTCAATGTGTTCGACACATTATGGATGTCGTGATATAGCGATAATAATATAACGATATCTTATTAACACGCATGTTCTGAATAATTTATGTTTATATATAAATGCCCTTACCTGGCGGCTTATAACCAGTGCATATCTCAAAAATTCGACAATCATTGTGGAATACCCAATCTCCTTCGACATTTTTCTCTCTATTGCATGATACCTGGAAACTCTTAAAATTACATCACAGGCCGTGCAAACTCCATGTCTGCTCTTGCCGCCATGTTGTTTTTCTCGGAACTATCGAGTGTGCTACGAATTGACGTCACGTATTCAGCTAAAGTTGAATGAATATTGTTAGGTTAAAGTAACCTATCGCTGCGTGTTATATACAAACCACTACTCAGTGTGTATATAAATAGTAAACTGTGATACTACCGCTCTTTAATGAATAAAGGCGGCTTTAACCAATATTAAATCAAACGTGCTAAACATGACAAGAGTTGAGTAAGACTTATGGCTAAAGCAACATTTCACAATAAAGCAAATAAAGGGCGATGTAATGAAATGAGTTTTAAATAGCTACGACAATGTAGCTAAAATCGTTGAGATATAATGTCTTATTGATGTCCTTGTTTTTAGCTACGATTCTGTGCCTTTTGTTTCACCCGACAAACTTAAGGGATATAAAATCTTAACAATAAGTTAATATTATAATATTTTAAAATACAGATGTGACGTAATCCTTTGATGTTGGCGTACCATTATTTCCAATAATGTACGGGCATCTTGCCAATAGTACATTATTTAATATAATGAACTCGTGTGCCATATTTCATTGAAATGCACGTGCGAGATAGTGTCTGAATTTTAAGAGGTTTAATGCTCTCGCGCTTAAGACATTGCGTAATATATTGAAACAACACTCGGCTATCGCCTCGTGCAGTATCAATATATTACTTAATGTCTCGCGCTCGACCATTAAACCACACAGAACTTATTAAACATACGCAGCCCAATCTAGCGAAACAGCTTTTGTTTATTAGCAAATGTTGGCAGTAACGTAAATCAAGCGTTGCATTTATCAAAATTGATACGAACATCCATAATAACCATGATTAGCCCTGTGCAACTTGGACCATGTAAGTACTTTGATTAGCTATTGTACCCACCTTAATTGGGTAAAAATGTCAAATTTAAAAGGTCGGGGAAAGCAATCTATTATCATTTCTATTTAATAGAGGGGATGTGTACCCGTGTCAGGTAGGATGATATTCTTAATTGTAGTTGGGTGTGGCAGAAATGTTATAAAAAACAACTCGAGATTGAATAATACTCCCCGAAAGAAAATGGGATTTTAACAGAATTAGCAAGTTTAAACGGACATTTGACACACGCGGGGGCCGCACTATTGGCACTATTTTGTGCTTCGGTCGGGTCTATTTCATATGTACACAATGAATTCTGCTAATGTTTTTAGCGTGGGAGATTGACTTATAGTTAATTTATTTCAGTTATAAAAAAAAATTTAAACTTTAACACTATTTTAAAAAAATTGCCAAATTCTGGCTGGGATTACTGCGCAAAATGGCCATTCACAGGATACGTAGGGGATAAAAAGCCAGCTACCATAAATTTCGTCACGTTAGTTACGTACGCAGTATAACGTGTGAACTTACCCTTAGGCCAATATAGCTGGCACGTCGTGTGCCACCGACATATTATCTTTTTTAATTGATATTATATTAAAACACTTTGTCCCTAGCGTTAAATCGTATGTAAAGATGACATTGACTTCCTTAATAAACTACCTCAAGAAATAAACGATTAGGAAATGTTTGTAACATCGGATGTTTGTAGTCTCTATAGCAATATCTCACATAATTTGTGCCTGGAGACAGTCAGTTATTGCATGGATAGATTATCTGTTCTTAAAATCGATCGATATTTATTCTCAGGAATAATATTATCGAATTGTTTAAATGTAATGTTACGCAAATTAAAGGCTTTGCTATTGGCTCAGTGTGTTCATCCGTGCTGAGCAACCTCGTTATAGGATTTTTAGAAGAAACATTTTATACAATAACTCAAAACACATTTGGTATAAACTATTATTGAAAGAAGATTACCCACTTGGGGTTATTAATATAGGTATTGAAAAAGCTATGGGTCTAACTACTGAAGCATTAAGAACACCAAAAGAAAAGATTATCTCTACTTGTATCACCTTACAGTGACGTATAAACCTCTACATAATAATTTTTTCAACATATGTATGATGCTAAGAATGTTCTCCTTCCTAATTATAATCTTAATAATCAATTTCATGGCATATAATTAATTAAAAATAAACATCAGGCCCCTAGACTTAAACAATAACTCACTGGAGCATATAATTAATTAAAAGTAAACATCAGGCCCCTAGCCTTAAACAATAACTCACTGGAGCTAAATTTCAAGATTCTTGTAATGAAACTTTGTCTACCTCTAACTACCATATATCCCACTTTGTAAATGTTAATACTAAATTCACTTTTTCTAATTGAATTATACGTTGAGGATACATGATAATATGAAATATAGTACTTACGATTTAATTTGTATTCTTGTATGCAACAAATGTAAGAAGATTTATATGGGGGAGTGTGGGACTGAATTACGCGAACGCATCCGAGTACATAGACAAGAGAGAGAGAAAAATGGGGTTTAACGTCGACTCAACACAACTAGGTCATTTTGGGACTAACATATGCTATAATTTTATTTCAATAATTCGCTTGCGCGTAGGGATCTTAAGAATTGGGAGGAAACCGGAGTGCCCGGAGGAAACCCACGAGGCTGAGAAGGCGCTCCTATCTCCATGCCACATACGCTCACACCAGAGCTCGAAACCACAGCCGCAAGCCAGAGGTGGCCGGCCAGCTAGAGGTCGAAGCGCGACACTCTAGACCACTTGGCCACCCCCTCCCCCATAGACAAGAGGTTTTACAAACTAATCATATTTTGATGGAGTCTCTAAACATTTAAATACTTGTGCAACGAAATCTAATATTAGATTTTAAAATTTTCATTTTTATTAAGTCAACATTGACAATCATATCGAGAGACTGAATTTTGGAAGCATGATTTATTGGCCGATTGAAACCAGATTTAAATGCATAATTTGCCCCGTTCTTATTATCTTAACATTCTAATAATATTTTTAAATAAAGTCTTAATATATTTTTTTACACATTTTATTTCGGCACCGTTTATTTTAAACCCTGTATATCTTTATTTCTCTATAATCGGTTCAATAGAGTATACGATTGATATCACTAAGTTTACAGCCAAATGTATTGACATTTAATTGATCTCCTTATTTCTGTATTGTTCTATTAATGAAAGGTTTTATAGCCAAATTACATAATTGGTCTATGAACCATATAGTTCATTCCATTATTCCTGTATTGGCCATTGTCAAATGAATGAAATGGGGTTTAACGTCCTACGCTTAAGCACCTAACCTGGGCCAATTGAAGACGGGCATACGCCATTCAGTGTGCTATGAGGGAAATTTTGCCCGGGCAGCGGCGCTACGGCCTACTATTATATCGAATTCCAACTGCCAAGGGATCCTTTACGTGCACTCCAATTTGGACACGGGACGTCGGTTTTTCGTCCCATCCGAACGACTAGGCAGCTGTCCTTGTCAGGCCCTCCTTCTGCGTCACTGACAAGGGGAAATCACGCCGGAAAATCGAGATGAACTTTCTCGGCCAATGCAGGGATCGAACACTCAACCTCCAGGCTAGCGAACCAGCGCCTTGTCCACTTAGCCACCGTGATCCCCCTGGCCTTTTTCAAACTATACTACAATAATAATAATGATCTTTATTAAAAATCTACTACGAAGACTATGTAGATTAATTTCATGTTATATTACATACTTTATAACCTTTTGTTGTACGTTACCTAATATTATATATAATCTATTATTCTAAGAATGTATATAATATGTATGGTAAAAATTTATTTTTATGTATACATTATTAATATCTGAAGGCCCCCATAGAGGTCAGACAGCTAGCTTATATGATTTAATGTATGTCAGAATGAATTAAAGTGAATGTTTTTTTTTTACCTGGACGTATTTTTATTGATTTATGTATATAGACAAGATATAGGAGAGATTGAAGCCCGTGTCTCACTAGGTCCCATTGTCGAACCGGTACTGCCTTCAACTGTAATTGCGGACTCATTTTTGGCTATATTATCGTTTTCACAAAACCATGGCCCTTTTCTTCGACTCTGGTTTCTTCCATTGGACTCATGGGCCTTACCATGCCAAAATTTTCTCCCCTGCGCATGCTCAGCTTTTTGAGGGAGACCAGTGGTCCCGCAAACAATATTTATTTTGCTGTTTCCGTGGAATTGACGAAATACGCCTTACACTACGTCAATTCAACTACGATCGACACGTTAATTAGACTATATATAGTTATATAGAGGGATAACTCGTATTTTCCTTTAGCGTTCGTCACTTCCGATTTATGAAACCTTTATTACGTATTTATCGTAGTAAAATTATTTTTGGAATATGTTAAACCAGTTCTATCACATGTGTGATAATGACTAAAACCATTATTGCCCTTTAAGTACCGATTGATAGGACCATGCTAAACTAACATGGTTTATCTATATTGTTTGTAAGGCATTTAGTGATAGGACTAACATTAAAAAACACAAACACAATTTATGGATAACAAACACGAACCTAGTTTGGCGACATTTTAATTCCAAAATTGACAATTTTAGTCAAAAACTCTAAGTAGGCCTATACTTCGATAATTTTGAGAAATATTTATTCTTCTTCAATTTAATATCATTGAGGGGGGAAATTAAGTCTTTGTGCGTATGGCAGATATAAAACGGGGCAGAACCATATTACAAAATAGTATACTCGATTTTTGATATGGCGGCCATTTAGGGCAAAGATGTAATCTCGAAATAGAAAGTTATCGCAGTGCAGAATGTGATAGGACGTCAAAAATACAAAATGGCGACAAACAATGACGACCCCCGAGGTCTCCGCTATAATCAACCACTGCCAATACACATTCCCATATCAAGGTTAATTTAAGTTGTAGGGGACTTGAACAAAATTACCAACCATAACACAGGGTAACAGGCATTGTCCTTTGTGAATCTAAATTATGAACGACTCCTTTGTTACGGCGCGTTGAAAATGTCAAACTAATTGCCATCGATCTGGGTTATTCAATCTAAGTATTGTGTCTTTCCGAGGAAATGACATTGGGTTAAACATCCTACTCTTCTGCTCGGAACTGGGCTAACGAAGTTGGACGAACGCAATATAGTGTGCTGTGAGGAAAACGTTTTCCGGGCAACGGCGCTACGGTCTCTACGCTTATATCGAATTCCAACTGCCAAGGTATTTGTTACGTGCAAGCCAATGTGTACACTGGACCTCGATTTTTCGTACCATCCGAACCCACTTAGTCATCCCGATCCTTGTTTTATTCGGCGAACTACTAGAACGATTTGCGTTGATTCGACCCGGATAAAGCTACTTGGATTTCATTACGAATATCTTGAGTTATTATAAGTATGCCCTTCCTGTTTTAAATATATATCTAATGTGCAGTGAATAGATCAGTCATATTGTTACAACCTGACTGTAAAGATATTAGGTTACAGACACAGCTCCTTGAATTTCTCATCATTTCTTAGTATTGTTACATTTTTAGCTAAGGGTCCAAAAACTTTGTGAGTGTAAACAAAAAGTTTACCCCAAAGTTCAAGTTGCATTATGTAAGAGCTAAATCTGCCTTTTGCGGGTTGTTGTTTTTGCTTAAAATATTAAAGGCGCTATATCTAGAAATAGACACAAATGGGTAGCAACGTGTATGAATGTATATAAACCGATTTACATTCAATCATTTCTGCTTTTACTGTAATTTTTAAGATATTCCGGGGCTGTTCCATTTAAACAATCGTGGGCCATACACAATGGATGCTGTGGGTAATTGGTAGCCAGTGCAACTCCTTTAAAACAAATATAATGTGTCAGATCTGCAGTGTTTTGCACAATTTGAAGTTTCTTTTATCAGGTTATAATGTATACCATATAGTAAACTGCTACAGTAGTCGAGTCGTGAGGAAACTAATGATTTGACTAAAGTATACACACCATCCTTTGCAATAAAATGTCGAATTTGTCGGATAAACCGGAGTTTGAAGCAACAGACAATACACAACTGATTGACATGGCTCTCCATACTCAGCTCAGAATCACGATTGACACCAATATCCTTAACCGAGTTTACAATATTTATTTGAGAGTCAGCAATGTGGATGGGAGATGCTGATTTATTAGAAAGCTGTTGTTTGGTACCAATAAACATGACCTCTGTTTTGTCATCATTGAGTTTGAGCATATTATTGGTCAATCCATGATTTGATATCGTTTGTACATAATGTGATTCTAACTAAGTGAATATTAATGATTGGTAGAATTCCAGCTGTCAACATGCTGTGTATCATCAGCATAAGAATGATACGTAAGCTTGTGCTTTTTAGGTATATTGGCGAGACTGACTGTGTACAGTACAAAAAGCACTGGTCCCAGTACAGAACCCTGAGGAACACCATTCGAAAGAGTAACAGATTCTGAATTGATGTGTGTAATCTGTATCGATTGACTACGGCCTAGAAGATGCGATTCAAATCATGCCAGGACACTATCTGTAATTCCAAACTCAACATGAAGTTTCTTTAGGAGCACCAATGGATCGATCATGTCGAAAGCGGCTGAAAGATCCAACATTACTAAGGAACAGCAATAATATGTCTCTTATCATCCACGACCTTAAGAGAAGAGCTACCTCGGTTGAATGGCCTTGTCTGTAAGCTGACTGATACTGATCTGACAGTGATCGACTGCTTGCTATTTTTGGAAACTCGCTAAAGATATTACTAGACACCACTGTATTATTATCTAGGGTATATAAATTACAAATAATACATTGTAAACAAATTAAGATTATCCTGCTCAAATCTACACGGCCATACATTTCTCGGAGTCGTCGTCGATAGCCCGGCTTGCCTTTGTGGTTCAAACATATTAATTGCTCGTATGCGACTCAAAAACCTAGACAATCCAAAACATTCAATATAATTATAAAATGATGAATTGCCTGTTATATGGGTCAACAAAACTTAGTCCCGATATAAACACACTTATTTCCAAGAAGTTCATCAATTTATTTAATTTTATCAAAGAGGTTTAAATCTCAGTGTATTATAAGTGGTTATAAATTATATAGTGTCATTAAACCTTCACGACTTTGATCTATTAGCGACATATATTATGATGTATTGTTTGCTACGTCAACGATATCAATTTCACAGAGGAAGATATAAATAAGAATTTGAAGATTTAATTCTATCTAAAGAGGATTTAGTGCGCAACAAAAGTTGTTATAATCCACGTCGCGGAAAGGACAAAACTTTAGATAAATATATTGATTTTCTAAACGATTTACCCCTACCGGAGAAGAAAAATGTAAGGAATAATATCAACAACGACGAGTATAAAGCAATCAACAGCCTACAGAATAATGATTCTATTATTATCAAAGAATCGGACAAAGGCGGGGCTATAATTTTAATGGATGTCGACTTTTATGAATCTAAGATTCTCAATATTTTGGAAGATAGAAGTACTTATCTTGAAATAGATTCTAATAGGGACAAAGGGACTTTAACATTAATTAATATGTTAATTCAAAAAGAAGGCCACGGTTTAACAGAAAATGAAAAAAAGTTCTTAACCAAGTTTGATTGTAAAGCTAGTAAATTCTATGGCTTGCCTAAAATACATAAATCGGATTTAATTAAAAACAGCGTCATAGAACAAAATAGCGAATATGTTATGATCAATAGACCGTGTGATCTTAGCTTTAGGCCAATTATAGCTGGCACGTCGTGTGCCACCAACAGATTATCTTATTTAATTGATATTCTTTTAAAACCCTTTGTCCCAAAAATTAAATCATATATAAAGGATGACATTGACTTCCTTAATAAACTGCCCCAGGAAATTAACGATGAGGAAATATTTGTAACATTGGATGTCTGTAGTTTATATAGTAATATTTCACACAATTTGTGTATTGAGGCAGTCAGTTATTGGATAGATAGATTACATATACTTCGAAATCCCCGTTTTTCTAAAACTTTCATTCTTAAAGCTATCGATATTATTCTCAGGAATAATACTTTTGAATTTGGAAAACGTAATTTTATTCAAATTAAAGGCTGTGCTATGGGCTCAGTGTGTTCACCTGACCTTAGCAACCTCGTTATGGGATTTTTAGAAGAAAAATTATATACAATAACTGAAAATAAATTTGGTATATACTATAGAAATTACATCGAGGAGAAATTTAAAAGATATTTAGACGACGTCTTCCTCATTTGGAAAACTAATCTTGGCCACATAGCAGATTTGCATAAAATTTTAAATAACCTAGATGTTAATATTAAATTCACTATTGATACTAGTTATAAGGAAATTGCCTTTTTAGATGTTCTCGTTAAGAGAATTAATAATCGAATCGTTACAGATATTTACTCCAAAGAAACAGATACTAAAAATTATTTATCTTACAAGTCATGTCATCCTCGTCATGTTAAAAATAATATACCCTTCTCTCTTGCTAGGAAACTATGTACTATAGTAATAGACGAAGATCTCAGAATTCAACGACTAGATGAATTAAGATCTAATTTATTGACTAAAGATTATCCGGTAGGGGTTATTATATGGGTTTTGAAAAAGCTAGGAGTCTAACTATAGAAGCATTAAGAACGCCTAAAGAAAAGAATATCTCTTCTTGTATTACCTTTATTTCAACATATAATCCTCGACATAATAACTTTTTTCAACATATTTATGATACTAAGAATGTTCTCCTTTCTAATGATAATCTTAATAATCAATTTCATGGCATAGATTTCATTAATAGTAAACGTCAGCCCCCTAGTCTTAAGAAAATACTCACTAGAGCAAAATTTCAAGCTTCTAGTAATGCAACGTTTACTACTTCTAAATGTCATAGCTTACTTTGTAAATGTTGCCAACATATAATTCTTGATACTAAATTCACTTTTTCTAATACCAATTATACGTTTAGAATTAATAATAATATGAATTGTAGTACTAAAAATTTAATTTATGTTCTTATCTGCAATAATTGTCAGAAGTTCTATTTGGGGGAATGTGGCACTGAATTACGTGCACGCGTCCGAGTTCATAGGCAGCAGAGTTTACAAACTAATCCTGTTTTAAAAGTCTCTAAACATTTAAATACTTGTGCTAAGAATTTAAACATTAAATTTAGTATTTTTCCTTTTTACAAAGTCAACATTGACAATACTATCAAGAGACGAAATATGGAAGCACACTTTATTGACCGGTTCAAACCAGATTTAAATGCTTAATTTGTCCCCTCCCCGCCGTATTTAATTTTAAATAATCTTAATATATATATATTGACACTTTTTACTTCAACAATGGGATTAAAAAACCCTGTAATTCTTTATTTCTCTATAATCGGTTTATTAGAGAAGAAGGTGGATATAAATAAGTTTACAACTAAAATTACATAATTCTTCTATTGACATTTAATTAACCTCCTAACTTCTGTATGGTTCTATTGTCAAATTATACTAAGAAGACATGTAAATTAATGAAAGGTTAAGTTTTATTATAGCCAGATTACATAATTAGTCTATGAACTTTAATTGATCTAATATATTGACCATTGTCAAACTACATGTACTATGTAGATTAATGTCAGATCTTGTATTATATTTATACTTTTAACCTTTTGTTGTACGTTACTTAATATTATTTATAATCCTTTATCATGGATACCTATTATTCTAAAAATGTATATATATATATGTATCGTAGTTGTAATATTTTGTATACATTATTAATATCTGAAGACGCCCTTAGAAGGCAGATAGCTAGCTTATAATTTAATGTATGTCATAATGAAGTAAAGTGGAAGATTTTCTTACCTGGACGTATTTTTTATTTATTTATATATATATATATATATATATATATATATATATCAATATATGTATGAAGTTGAAACCGTAGTAGTGTTAATATAGAAAAAATAAATAAAGGTTGAAAATGCCTTTGAAAAGTACTATTGTTTAATTGTCTACATGTTTCGCCTGAGCTTGTCAAGACATACAATAACAATAACAATGACGTGACGTCATGGAAGAATAAACACACAATAATATAATAATATTGAATTAGATATAGTATAATATTGTAATTATTTTGAAATGTTTAATTTGGGTTTAAATTTGTCAATAAAATATTGTTCCTTCAATCTCATTTTCATGGGGTCTGAATGCGGCATCTTAAAAAAAGGGTATATTTTGAATTCGCCTTTACCGCAGATATCAAGGTGTTCACTTAAAGGAATCTTCCTTAAATTTGGTTCCCTGATATGTTGTCTATGAACCGTTACTCTGTTTTGTAACTTGTTAGTGCAACCGATGTAAAGTTCGGCACACCCACTACATTTTATGACATATAATACATAAGTTACTTTACAGTTCATACTTTCATTGACAAAAAATTCTATTCCACTATCAAAAATAAATGATTTACCTTCAATTAAATATCTACACGTGCCGCAATTATCCCTTCCACATTTTACAACTTCCTTAATTGGACTGAGGGATTCAAATTTAGCCCTGGTCAATAGTGATTTAAGGTTTTTAGGTTGTCTTTTTGAAGGGATGAACGTTAGTGCATTAGTAAGTTTTTTCATTTTTTTATCTTGTTTAAGTAGTGGGAAATGTGTTTTAATTACGTTGGAAAAATTAGGATTGTGAGGATTAAAGGTGGTGACAAAAGCAATTATATTGTGATTAGTATCTTTTATCTTTACCTGCCTTAATTCCGTTATCGGTATTTTACTAGCCCTTTGAATTCCGTCATTAATTAATGTGGAGGGATATTTGCGGGCTAATAGAAATTCTCTTAATTCCCCTAGTCTTTGAAATTTTCTTTCTGTGTTAGACACAATGGTACATATACGTCTGGCCAAATTATATGGTACAGCCGTTTTTATGTGTTTGGGGTGACATGAATTGAATTCGAGATACTGTTTAGTATCAGTATCTTTATAATATATGTCGGATTCAATCATGTTCCCGTTTTTGATTACCATTATGTCTAAAAATGGTATTCTCTCTGCACTAGTTTCCATTGTAAATTGGATATTCGGATGAATATTATTGATTATATCATGAAATAATAAAAGATTGTCAAATGATTGGAGCCAGATGAAGAAACAATCATCTAGGTATCGTTGCCACTGTTTTTCGAAATATATTCCGGTCTCCAAGTCAAATATTTCTTCTACTTTTGTAGCAATGGTTAATTCTAAATATCCAAGAACTAAAATTGCCAGCGAGGGTGAGAATTTGCTACCCATTGCACAGCCAATGAGTTGTTTATAATAGTTAGAATCAAAATAAAAGCAATTGTTTTCTAATATAAAGTCGATGCTATCTAATATAAATGACTCTGAAAAACGTTCTTCTCTATCGTTTGGATATTTAGATAACCAATGCTTTACAGCTGTTAGTCCTAAAACATGTGGTATATTCGAATACAGATTTGTTACATCGAAAGTAACTAGGATAGCGTTTTGTGGAACATTTTGGGGTAAGTTGTTCAAAAAATCTATGCTATCTCGAGTATAACTTTTAACATGTTTGATGTAAGGTTGAAGTATGATATCTATCAAATTGCTTAAACGATGAGTTTCACATGCTGGACCTGCTATAATCGGTCGGAGTTTCAAATCTTGAGGATGATTCACTTCAATATATGTCGAATTTTGGTTTACACATGCTGTATGTATTTCTTTACATTTGTGAATCTTGGGTAAACCATAAATATTGCTAGTTTTCACATCAAACTCTTGTAAGTATTTGATTTCTTTCTGTGTTAAACAGGAACTATGTGTCCATATTAGTCGGCGCAGTGCGGTCATATTTCTGGATACTGGCGGAGAGTTTAATTTTTGATAGTAGTTGGTATCGTTCAACATGTCTAATATCATTCTTTTATAGTTCTCCGATTCCAAAATGACGGTTGCACCACCTTTATCGGCTTGTTTTATCACTATGGATTCATCTCTTGATAGAGTTAGTATTTCACTCCAATGTTTTTTATGACCGCACTGCGCCGACTAATATGGACACATAGTTCATCGTAAAAATACAGCTAAAAAACATTGGAGTGAAATACTAACTCTATCAAGAGATGAATCCATAGTGATAAAACAAGCCGATAAAGGTGGTGCAACCGTCATTTTGGAATCGGAGAACTATAAAAGAATGATATTAGACATGTTGAACGATACCAACTACTATCAAAAATTAAACTCTCCGCCAGTATCCAGAAATATGACCGCACTGCGCCGACTAATATGGACACATAGTTCCTGTTTAACACAGAAAGAAATCAAATACTTACAAGAGTTTGATGTGAAAACTAGCAATATTTATGGTTTACCCAAGATTCACAAATGTAAAGAAATACATACAGCATGTGTAAACCAAAATTCGACATATATTGAAGTGAATCATCCTCAAGATTTGAAACTCCGACCGATTATAGCAGGTCCAGCATGTGAAACTCATCGTTTAAGCAATTTGATAGATATCATACTTCAACCTTACATCAAACATGTTAAAAGTTATACTCGAGATAGCATAGATTTTTTGAACAACTTACCCCAAAATGTTCCACAAAACGCTATCCTAGTTACTTTCGATGTAACAAATCTGTATTCGAATATACCACATGTTTTAGGACTAACAGCTGTAAAGCATTGGTTATCTAAATATCCAAACGATAGAGAAGAACGTTTTTCAGAGTCATTTATATTAGATAGCATCGACTTTATATTAGAAAACAATTGCTTTTATTTTGATTCTAACTATTATAAACAACTCATTGGCTGTGCAATGGGTAGCAAATTCTCACCCTCGCTGGCAATTTTAGTTCTTGGATATTTAGAATTAACCATTGCTACAAAAGTAGAAGAAATATTTGACTTGGAGACCGGAATATATTTCGAAAAACAGTGGCAACGATACCTAGATGATTGTTTCTTCATCTGGCTCCAATCATTTGACAATCTTTTATTATTTCATGATATAATCAATAATATTCATCCGAATATCCAATTTACAATGGAAACTAGTGCAGAGAGAATACCATTTTTAGACATAATGGTAATCAAAAACGGGAACATGATTGAATCCGACATATATTATAAAGATACTGATACTAAACAGTATCTCGAATTCAATTCATGTCACCCCAAACACATAAAAACGGCTGTACCATATAATTTGGCCAGACGTATATGTACCATTGTGTCTAACACAGAAAGAAAATTTCAAAGACTAGGGGAATTAAGAGAATTTCTATTAGCCCGCAAATATCCCTCCACATTAATTAATGACGGAATTCAAAGGGCTAGTAAAATACCGATAACGGAATTAAGGCAGGTAAAGATAAAAGATACTAATCACAATATAATTGCTTTTGTCACCACCTTTAATCCTCACAATCCTAATTTTTCCAACGTAATTAAAACACATTTCCCACTACTTAAACAAGATAAAAAAATGAAAAAACTTACTAATGCACTAACGTTCATCCCTTCAAAAAGACAACCTAAAAACCTTAAATCACTATTGACCAGGGCTAAATTTGAATCCCTCAGTCCAATTAAGGAAGTTGTAAAATGTGGAAGGGATAATTGCGGCACGTGTAGATATTTAATTGAAGGTAAATCATTTATTTTTGATAGTGGAATAGAATTTTTTGTCAATGAAAGTATGAACTGTAAAGTAACTTATGTATTATATGTCATAAAATGTAGTGGGTGTGCCGAACTTTACATCGGTTGCACTAACAAGTTACAAAACAGAGTAACGGTTCATAGACAACATATCAGGGAACCAAATTTAAGGAAGATTCCTTTAAGTGAACACCTTGATATCTGCGGTAAAGGCGAATTCAAAATATACCCTTTTTTTAAGATGCCGCATTCAGACCCCATGAAAATGAGATTGAAGGAACAATATTTTATTGACAAATTTAAACCCAAATTAAACATTTCAAAATAATTACAATATTATACTATATCTAATTCAATATTATTATATTATTGTGTGTTTATTCTTCCATGACGTCACGTCATTGTTATTGTTATTGTATGTCTTGACAAGCTCAGGCGAAACATGTAGACAATTAAACAATAGTACTTTTCAAAGGCATTTTCAACCTTTATTTATTTTTTCTATATATATATATATATATATTTAAAAGATTCTAATTTCAACTCTCAGGTTTATATACCAAAAATACTAAGATTTGGATGGAAAGACTATATTTTAATTACAATTACATATTTGCTGAAGACGCCGTAAGGCCGAAAGATCTTAGCAAATATGTAATTGTAATTAAAATATAGTCTTTCCATCCAAATCTTAGTATTTTTGGTATATATATATATATACATACCTAGCCAGTCGACGGCTTACATCTATATACTTGACACGGTTTGCTCATGGGTTTCACAAAGCAATTCTTTATCCATTTTGCACACAGAGATCCATCTATTTCATACTCCGTGATTAGATCTCTGCTCTTAATGGCCGCCATATCCAACAATTAGTATACTGTTTTGGAATGCGCTTCTACTCCGTTTCACAACTGTCATACACGCACATACTAAATACTCGTATTAAATGGAGGCAGACAAAATACTTAACGAAGTTCTCGATGTATACTTAGTTTTTTCGACTAAAATCCGCGATTTAAGACTCAAAATGTCGGTCAACTAGCTTAATGTCTGTTCCCAAGCGGAGCTTACTGTAGATAGACAGCCTACCTTTAGTATGTTATCTACCCTGTATTTGATAACCTCGTATATTCTTATCAACAACGTGTTAATATCAAATATATGATTGCATATCAGTTTATATTATGTTGATGATGTATGCACCCCGTATATATGATTTTGTACAAAGGAGGGGATAAGGGTGGGAATGAATCCAGAAAATGCACAACAAATGCAGGGCTGAGTGGCGAGACCAACACATTTATGACCCCCCCCCCCAACCAATCCTTCCTGGAGTATAAACCAGACAGGGGCTATTGTCATTCCCATTGATCGGTCTTTATCAAATATTTATATATTCTCTTTATAACCTGATTATTTTTTTTTAATTTAATACAGTTGTATTTAAGGAGTGTAGATCAATTTGTCCGAGGAACCACCTCTAAAACCGCTTTCGTGATTTGATGTATCTTCTTGACAAGGAACACAATAAACAGAGAGAGAGAGGGAGCGTGAGGGAGAGAGAGAGAAGGAGAGAGAGGGACGCAACATAAACTAAGTAATTTCGGGACTATCATATAAGTATACGCATACAATTGCATGTACTTCAATTATTTCGTATTTAGCAGCGGGGGAAAACTGGGGGACCCGCAAAGGTTAGGCCGGCAACCCTACCCCTTGTTATATACGCACAAGATTCGGATCGAAACCACAGCACTTACTTCAATGACAGTCCTTATGAGCTAAAGGGCACGCGTTACACCAATTGACCACCTTGATCATAACGATAACATTATTATCTCTCGCGATTTGTGGTATTTCAATTATAAAATTTACGATAATTGCTCGGTTGAGTAGCTGACAAAATGAAGTCTACTAAGTTTTAATCACATGTTGTGTGTCTTATCTGTGGTTATATATATTAAACAGTAAATATATTACTGTCAGTTTTAATAAACAAAAACACATTCCTATGGAAAACAACTACTGATTCTTTTTCGGCGACGTTTCGAAGAGTATTCTAGCATGCTTTATTAAAGGGTCAATCCCGATAATGTTTTTGAGAATAAAACTCTTTAATTTTGTGTTAAAATCCATTTAGATCCCCTACCTTAGGGCCGAGCAACTAACTCAATATATGTGATACGTTTTCAAACAACTTAAACCCACAGTCTTCATCTTGAAATGGTGTCCGGTGTCCCAAACTGTATCATGCCGTTATTTGATAAAACTAGACTTTTATTTTATAAAGATAATGTGTCGGTGAAATTTACCTTTTGTTATCAAGTACAGTACATGGACCATTCACCGTGTTGACCTCTAAAGGAACAGGATTCGATTATCGGATCACCAAACGAAACAATTGACCCAAAATCTTAAAAGGGTTACGTGTCCAGATAAGCTGTTTTAACGCTCACGTCCAAACGACTTTTGAGCTGAAATTTTGAGTCCGGGTATATTCACCATTCTTCTATATTTTGGCGTTTAAATTTTATACAGACTCGGATCAGTAAAAGAAAGTATTATTTTGATTTAAGATCAAGATAATATCATTGTTCTTATCCAGTTTAAAATATGGTTGTTAAGCAGTGGGGAGGGGGCGGAGGGCTGACGGAACCGGAGAATTCCCACGAGGTTGGACAGGCGGCGACCCTACTTCTTATCACGTACCATTTGATTCACTGACAGAGACTATCATCTAAAGTGCACGTGTTGGACCATTTGGCCATAAAACTCTCCCCTCCCTGCTTCACCATCTTAACAGAATTTTTGAATATCGGAGCATTGAGAATAGACGAATGAATAATTCGTATATTTTATTTTTTGAATCTTTAAAGACCTTCGGGTAGTAAATGAAAAGGGGACGCCTCTAAAATGAAATGGAGTTTAACGTACTACTGTTTTGCGCCGACTGAGCTAATGACGGCGGGCATACGCCACACAGTGTGCTATGAGGTATATTTTGCTCTTGCAGCGGCAATATGGTCTACTTTTATATCGAATTCCAACTGCCAGGGGATTTTTCACGTGCATGTCAATGTGTACACGGGACCTTAGTTTTTAGTCGTATCCGAACGACTAGATAGATGTTCTTGTCTTGTATCACTGACAAGGGGAAACCACGTCGGAAAATTTGGATTAACATTTTTCGAACGATGCAGGGTTCGGACACGCGACCTCCAGACTAGCGAACGAGCGTCTGAGAGTGGCTCTGCTCTTGGAGAGGGAAAGATAAATGGGGTTTAACGTCCACTCGTCATTTCGGGACTGACATATGATTTTATTTAATTTCAAATTCGCTTGCGTGTAGAGGTCATTTAGAAGTGGGAGGAAACCGGAGGATCCGGAAAAAACCCCACGAGATTGGACAGGCGACCCTACTCATTGCCACGTACAACCGGGGATTCGAAACCACGCCAGTTGACTCAATGACATGATTTATAATACAGCTCGCGCACACTAATCATTCACCCCCCCTCCCTCTGCTCTTGGTCCGCCCTGGTTGATAGTACATATGTTCGATGGTTTATATAATGTCTATATTGATATCTACGCCTATCATGTGAGTGAAATTGATAGTATGATGATTTGCCATAATTTATAATCTATCCTCTTTATTACTCCCTTGTGTCTTGTTGTTGCTATCAACTTCAGTGTCTTAATGTTTTTCTCATAATTTATTGTCAATTTATAGAGAAAGTAAGTATATGTTTTGTGTTATTTTTGTTTTTACTCAATTATTATAGCCAAACGCTGTTCACTAATTACTCCAACGAAAAAATGATTCAAAATATGAAACTGAGTCGTAATAATGGAAAGGGTTGTGGATATTGATGTGGGTCAGTATATCGAATTAAGGTCATCGATACATGTATTGACTACGTGATATGGACATTTTGTAATATTCTAAAATAATTTGTTCGTATTGATTTTATTATCTCCTGTTGCATTTAATCCAAGCCTATTGTTTATTCCCCAACAGTTTAAATTATTTGCAGTCGTAACAATAAATCCCATTAAATTTATATATTTTTGGGTTTTCCGACTAGTGAATTAAATCGTCAACGTGACGTATGAATAAACCCAAGTTACATAATGAATTTGTTTATTTGTCGCCCAATAGGGTCATGTGAAAATTATAACGTCACTATACGTCACGGCCACTCATCGTCAATCCCCTTTTTTGGAACAATATCTAATTATAGCGTCTTAAAGTTACGTTCACGTGTACAAACTGAGTGATTTGGTGATGTATTTGGACTGAAAACATATTCAAACTAATTAATCTATCAAAATATGGCTTCAAATCCCTCCCAAACACTGTTTACGCGGGACAATACCCCTGCTATATCAACTCTATTGCAAGAGGTCATGTTTTTGTCACGTGACGGGTGCGAAGTCGGACGTGAATTCATTGCATCAAAAAAGGTTGTCTTTATTTTAATGGCTATCTATTTATCATAAATATCGAAGCCTAATTAAATTCTTGGACTATCCACTGCCCACGTCTTTTTCCGTTATTTTTATCTCAGAAAGTGTTGTATGTCTAATTCTTCAAAAAATGTATTAACCCCCGCGTGCAACCTTTGATATTACGCGTGCAGATAGTGCTAATTGTCGGGCTGTCGACTAGGGGAACCCTTATATTTTTGTCCTGTATGCGCTCATTGTGTGTTTTTCGGGAAATCTTGTATACATGTATATACCAAAATGCCACACTTTTATTGGAAATAACCACCCGATAAATACTTCTCTGGGAGCGTATCTTTAAACCACGCTAAAATGTACCCAAATTGATTATATAGCTAAGAAAGAATAATTTCACGGCTTAGATTCATTCAGATTGAGAATATTTTGTAAATATTAAACGGAATGGAACATTCTAAGGGTTTGTGTGCCTATCTGGTCTGTTAAACTCTTCATCTGCAGCCTTGGAAATGTTTAGCCACAGTGGCTCAGTGAGTAAGACGTAGCCTCGCTAATCTTGTAAATGGTGCAAGACAGATGCCCTGGCAAGGTACAACATGCAGTCGTTCGGATGGGATTAATAACCAAGGTCCGTGTATACATTGGCCTGCACGTGCAAGATCTCTTGGCATTTAGGACTCCATATAAGAGTAGGTCGTAGTGCAGTTGCCGGGGAGAAGGTTTCCCTCATAGCACAATTCTATCACGTATGCCCGTCTTCATTAGCCGAGTTCGGAGCAAGACAGTAGGACGTTGAATCTTATTTCATTTTTATTTATAATGTGCGTGTCCGAATACTGGGCTATCTTATAAAATGATAAATATATGTTAGATAAACAATAACACAGGACTCGACAGTAAATGTAATTTTTCAACTCGCTATCTCCATTATCCTTCTGATTAAAACACAGATCTATATTTCGTTTCGAATTTTATACTTTTGATGGCCTACACTACATGTAGATCTGACAAGTTATAGTTGGAATTCACGCTAGGGGTCAAACGACCGGCTTTTAACCCTATGATGTCAGACATTAATAAATCAATCAGCGTTGACGTTTCTAGTGGTTTACCCACAGTTCCGTGCACCAAAAGGCCACAAGCTCGCCGTAACAACCCGTTGCATTGGCTAATCCCTCACATCAGCCAGAACACCTCAATGGTAACAACTCTTCCAGATCCTAGTGTAAGAAAGACAAGTAACACGAAATTTTGAACTATAAAAACGAAACGAAATAGCTAGAACCTGTGTTTTAATCAGATGGTCTCCATTATCTTTAGACTGGTAGTTACATAATATAATATTAGTCTGCTTGTAGTATACAATTCATATTATAAACACATTTTATGTATAAAAATAACTTTTAATCCCTAATTTAAAATTTGTTATATTGTTATAAAAGAACAAGTGTTAGACTAGTCAAATGACGGCAACGGTATACGACGAACTTAAGCGCATAGACAATGAACTATATTAAAGGGAGACAATTCTATTTTTGTTGCAATTACACATCGAATATTATGTTATCAATGAAATTTTATTTTATTTTATAAACAATAATATTATATTTTATTTGAAAATGGATTGGAGATCAGCTGATAGGGTCTGCTATTAAGTCAAGTGGTATGGTGTCGAATCTTATCTTGCCCGTGACAACGAGTAGGATTGCATGTCCTACACCACTAGTCCAGCTACCCCCCCCCCCTCCCGTATCCTTCGACTTCCCTCCATTTCCTTGACTCTTACACAAGCAAGTCATTAAAGCAACATTGTACCATAATTATGCCAGTCCCGAAATTGTACCTATCTTGTGTCTTGTCTCTCTCATTTAATTTGTGATACTGTATTTTCACATATCACTTTAACTATGTTGTAAATCCACTGCTATCATAAGACTTTTATATGAAATGGGGGTTAACGTACACTCGACATATGCTAGGTCATTTCGGGACTAACATATGGTTCAATTTTATTTCAATAATTCGCCTGTGCGTCAGGGTCTTTAGCAGCGGGGGGGGGGGGGGCTGAGAAAAACCACGAGGGGGGGGGGGCAGGCGACCATACTGCTTGTCAGGTAATACCTGGGAATCGAAACCACCCCAGTTGACTCAATATGGCATACCCGCTAACCATCCGACAATCCCCCCCCCCCCCCCAAGTCGTTTAAGAGGTGGGATGATGTTCATAATAAAAATAACCTACATAACATTTGTTCACATTTACCACAATATTAGCTCACCACTACAGAATAGCCCAGTTTAGGTGCAGAAGAGTAGGACGTTAAACCCCATTTCATTTCACCACTACCGTGTAAAAAGTCAAATCCACACCGGTTAAACGTAAACAGTATTAACGCGGATTTGATCACGTGACGTAATCAATCATGTGACCAGTGTATTTACATTCGTGGATTAAGCGTTATAATCGATCGATGTACGCTAAATACATGTATGTATATTACCGATGATGATGTACCTTACAATGTAGCTACATGCTAGTTGATATTAGTCTCATGTGTGATATGATCGTGTGTGACAGCGGATGTTAAGTCAGTTGGTCGGTATTAATTGTCATGTATATAATAAAACGCTACACGTCACTACACGTGTCGAATAGAAGGATTTTTATCTATAACGATGTAAACATATGGTAGATACATTTATATATATATGTACATGGTGTATATTCTGTGTTGTTATACAAGAGGACCAGTAGAGGTATGTCAACTCTTAAAAGTAAATACAAGTATGTGTCCTTTGAATATAAGAACATAGTCGTTACGCATTTGTAGCGAGTAAACCTAACTTTTAAAGCTGTTTTAAACCCTGTTGTGAGTAGTACGTTACATGTGTATGTGCAATGTTGTTATACAAGAAGACCAGTACAGGTATGCCAACTCTTTAATGTAAATACATGTATGTGTGCTTGAATATGAACATATTCGTTACGGGTCAATGGTTTTTGTAACGAGTGAACCTAACTTTTAAAGCTGTTTTAAACCCCCGTCTTCAATTAGCCCAGGTTAGGTGCATAACAGTAGGATGTTAAACCCCATTTCATTTCTGTTTTATGTGGATAGGACGTTAAACCCCATTTCTTTTAAGGCCTGTTGTGGGATCAGGCAAATTGTGCAGGGGATTTTCAGACCACCCTGACCGGCCCTAAAATACATTCTCCCCACTTAAATATAGGATATACTTTCAATTCAGTTTAGTAGAGAGAGAGAGAGAGAGAAACGGGGTTTAACGTCAACTCAACACAACTAGGTCATTTAAGGAATAACATATGGTTTAATTTGATTTCAATAATTCGCTTGCGCGTAGGGGTCTTTAGCAGTTGGAGGAAACCGGAGTGCCCGGAGGAAACCTACAAGGTGGAGAAGGCGCCCCTATCTCCATGTCACATACGCTCACACTAGGGCTCGAAACCACAGCCGCAAGGTAATCGGCTAGCTAGAGGTCGAAGCGCAGCACTCTAGACCACTAGGTAATGCCGAACCCCCTTGTAGATGGCAAATTGTCAATGGATTACAAAATCTAACCACAGAAAAATCAGTGACAGGAATGTCATAACGTATATCATCATTTATACAGTGTATTTTGGCTTATTATATTTAAGACATTCAGTTTAACAAGGAAACTGAATTTATTTATTCTGTGTCCCGCCGTGTTGTGTTGACATATTAACCTATATATAGGTATGTTGATAAATATATATATATATATAGAGAGAGAGAGATTACAGGTCACCTGTTACTTTAAATAGACAAGAAAGAAATAAGTGGCTTAAATTTAATATCTGTCTTGACCTAGTAGAGGGGTTGGGTGGTCTAGCGGCTTAACGCATGCGTGTGAAATCATAAGGTCTATCATTGAGTCAAGTGGAGTGGTTTCGATTTCCCCGTTTCGTACGTGACAAGGTGTAGGTTTGCCTGTTCAACCTTGTGGGTTTTCTCTGGTTTCTCCGGTTTCCTTCGACTGCAAAAGACCTCTACGCGCAAACAAATTATTGAAATGAAATCGAACCATGTTAGTCTCGTAGACCTTAAAGTTATAGAATAACTACAAAATTGCGCTAATCCACTGTCCAGAATAAAAGTTGTTCCGAAAGCTGGTTGTCTGGATAAAGAAAAAATAAGAACGGCTCAACCTGGTTAAACAGTTTTAAAGATTTGGAGAGGTTCCCACTGGCTATAAATAAAATGGGGTTTAACGTTCTACTTTTATGTATATTTTTGGCTAATACAGGCGGACCCAATATCGGGCTTGAACTGTCTATCGCTAAAAAATCTATCTATTGAAGCTGGGGTGGGGATAACTGAACAACCAACCAACTCATAGTTCACAGAAACGTGATGTCACCCTGAAAGGACACATTACTGGTCAGATCGCCCTAAAGATAGAATAGTATTTTACTATTTTAATGCAAAACCATCTGTTTTTAAACACGTCTGAAAGTTACGAAAACAATATGTATTATTTTTTAAAAAAACACAAAAAAACAACACTTTTTTATTTTATTCCTTAGTGTAACACGTCTCAGAATTACTAATGGGTATTATTTATATTTAAACAAACTTCGCTATATTATTATTGAGTTAAACACGTTTACGAACTAAACGCAATCTTCATGAATAATGTGCTATTAAAATGGTCTGCAACTCGAATTTATCCAGTGTTAAACTATTAATTGTTTTAGCAGTTTTTTAAGTTTGTAGGGGAGAGAAAGAAGTGGGGTTTAACGTCCACTCAACAAAACTAGGTCATTTCGGGACTAACATATGTTTTAATTTGTTTCAATAATTCGCTTGCGCGTATGGGGTCTTTAGCAGTGGGAGGAAATCGGAGTACCCGGAGGAAACCCACGAGGTTGAGAAGGCGATTTAAGTTTGTAAGATAAAGAGATCTTTTACTTTTGTTTCAACGACATTTCGCAAGTCGTTATCAATCATAATACTTTCAAATCTTTATCTATCTGTTTTGACATATATGTACTCGATAACGATATTATAGAAAGGTCGCAATATAAAAAGTTACATTAATTGTGATTCATCAATATTGTTGTAATTCAGTTTTTTCTATAGTTTAGCCAATGATGCCATAATAACATGTTTATTGAAGTAGATAAAGTACAAGTACGTATTTGTTCACGATATTTAAATGCATAAATGAATAAAAGATACGTCCAGGTAAAAAAAATATCCACTTTACTTTATTCTGACATTACATTTAATCATACTTGCTAGCTGTCTGCCCTCTATTCTATAGGCATCTCAGATATTAATTATGCATATAATATGTATATTTACACGGCATACAGTTCTATGCTAGCATACTTAAATGTGTTCACTTGGGGAAGGTGGACCGTTTGTAACCGACTATGACACTTATTTGAATTTCCCATTAGATATTAAGCAAGATATAACACAATACGATCAAATATGCATAATATTCCAGACCATTTAACTATTTTAGTTGTATTACAATACACACGGTTGGTTCTTTTATGTTTATTTTTCATGTTTATATTTTACATAATGTATTAAACAGTACGCAGTGGACATATATATATATGTATTTATTTTTTTATATTTTCATTTGACTTCTATTAAACTCTTTGTGCGTGTGTGTGAGAGAGAGATAGATAGAGAGAGAGAGGGGGAGAGAGAGAGGCGGGGGACCCCTCATTGTCTAACACGCATGCGTTGGACCATTGCATTCGCATATTTGAATTAAAATGTCATAACGGCCGACTACTAAACACTCCACATTTAAACAACAGGAAGTTAAACTTCTGAATCTACTTGAATAAAGGAATACAGATAATTACAGTCGCATCTGTTGGTTATTACTCTCACCAATGAAACGAGGGTTCAATCCCAGCTCAGGGCATGAACTTTATCGTTGTATGTGAGAGGGATATTCGGTCTCCCGTCCGATCAGGCAGGTTTCCCCCGAGTTCTTCGGTTTCTTCCTGCAGTAATGATCGAAATCATTCGCACGATCTGTGCCAAGTGCCAAATTTGAAAAAGGCCTCAGGCCTAATTTGCTACCCTTGTAAAATGACGTGATTATTATTATTATTATAAATACTGCAGAATCACGTGGGATACATTGTTAGGATAGGATAAAAAAAACCCCGAGGTTCCGTGTATACATTGGCGTGGACGTAAAAGACCCCCTGACAGTTGGATTAAGATATAAGAGCAGGTCACGGTGCCTCTACTCGAGTACAATTTCCCCTATAACACACTGTATGGTGTATGCCCGTCTTCATTAGCCCAGTATAGAGCATAACAGTAGGACGTTAAACCCCATATCATTTCACAAAAACAAACCTGATATCACTTTTTATTTGGCGTGTTCACATCGCTAATATTTTTATTGTACTTTAAAGGAGACAAGTCTTTAACTAAATATCAGTCGTCGACATTGCAAACGTGACTTATTGTTCAATTTGAATCAACACTGATGTTGTGATCTTACCATGAAAAGATGGACTTCTGATATCAAATATTTAAGACACAATTAAAATTTAAAAATTGGCACACGAATGTCAGAATTCTATGGAGCTTCGTTTGTAATGAAGCGACTCGATGAACGAGGCTAAGCATATCCTACATGAGAATACTATAGGTGTAGACTGGAATAACCAGACACCAAAGACTGCTATTCAATTTGAACTTTTCGTGTATATCGCCGAACATAAGGGATTATAAATTACAAAAAACCCCAAACGATTCAATATAAATCAGTATATATAAAATCATAGTGCGTTATTATTTTCGTCGCGAACCATTTCTAGTTGCCAAAAAATAGAGATTTAGCTCCTTTAAATGCACAATCATTATTCTGGTATTATTACAGATAATTAAGAATGAGCGGGCCGAGTGGTGGTCAATCTCAGAATGGGATGATGCGTTTTCTGCGCATGTTGATACGAACTAAGAAGATACCAAATGAAGAAGGGTTGAAAGAAACCAGTTTGGCTCGAGTTCTTGGAGCTTTTGATCTTACAGCTTTAGGTAACATCTTTTCATTTCATTCTTCCGATTTTCAATTTCGAACCCAAATTATCTGGGATCACAGAACCCCAACCCGGGAATCACTTTGGGGATCACATGGAGCTAAACTTAGAACTATCTGAGATCCCCGTCTTCAATAGCCCAATCGGGACAGAACAGTAGGACGTTCGATAAACCCCGTTTCATTTCATTGCATCGGAGATCACGTGAATCCAGCACGAGAGTGGACGTTTAAACCCCCATTTCATTTCATTGTATCTAAAGCTAACATAGGAGTGGACGATAAATACCATTTCCCTCACCCTCGGTGACTTGGTGAATACGAAGCTGGCTGCGAAAGATCCTCTGTGGCGCATGTCCATCTGCAAAAAATTGAAAAAGTAGAACGATTAACCAAGCTTTGTTTCCTATTCTTTTATCCATTTCTCGTATTGTTCTATATTTGAAGGTGTTGGCAGTACGTTGGGAGCCGGTATATATGTTGTGGCAGGTCAAGTAGCAAGACAAACAGCCGGACCATCAGTATTCGTCTCATTTCTGGTCGCTGCCTTGGCATCAGTGTTAGCAGGTGAGATATCTAATGGGCTTTGCAGTTGAAAGTTTATTTTGTGTGAGGGAATGAAAGATCAATCATGTTGGTCTTTATATAATAAATAAGTTTTGACACTTTTTCACGTAATTAAACTAAATTCCTTCATTCGTAAACACATACGATTATGATTGAAAAAAATTATTATTGAGAGCGTAGGCAGTAACATTAGGTCCCCACGATCTGATACGCTTCCATACGATCAACGCGATTGTTAGAACTGGCCCCAGTATATGATAAAACCTGATAGGATCGCCACGATTAAAACCACGATATCAATTTTTATAGCACGAATCGATCGTGATAATAGGACCCTAGCATATTAAGTAACATTTAATTTATATGAAGTTTATCCCTTCGTCCCGGTTATGTGTCTGGGTGTCATAAACGTTAAAAAATCTTTATGAAACTGTAATCACATCAGTAAGCATTATAGTAGTAGTAACTGTTTATTATTAGCTATTCCCGGGATTTACTGGTGTATGATATATGTGTTGTTTACATGTGTAGGTCATGCTGTTTGCATATATATGCCATGTTGTTTACATATGTATGTAATGTTGTTTACAGATGTATACCATGTTGTTTACATATGTATGTAATGTTGTTTACCGATGTATGCTATGTTGTATACAGATGTATGCTATATATTTTGTTTACAGATATATGCTATGTTGTATACATATGTATGCAATATAATGGCGTATGCTATGTATGCCATGTTGTTCACAGATGTAGGCCATGTTGTTTACAGATGTATATGTTGTTCACATATGTATGCTATGTTGTTTACCGATGTATGCTATGTTGTTTACAGATGTATACTCTGTTCTTTACAGATGTAGGTCATGTTGTTTACAGATGTATGCTCTGTTGTTTACAGGTCTGTGTTATGCCGAGTTCGCTGCTCGAGTACCTAAAGCTGGCTCGGCCTACGTCTACAGTTACGTGACAGTAGGAGAGTTTATGGCCTTTATAATCGGTTGGAATATGATATTAGAGTATGCTATTGGTAAGTCACCACATACGTCCAAAACGTACCAAATAGTGCCCCTTTTTGCAACAGAGCTCACAATAAAATGAATTGGGGTTTAAGGTCCAACTGTCGTTGTCAATTTTAAGCTAGCCTCAATCATCATTACATAATATATTATACGTTTTGCGTTGACAACTCGTTTCAGTCTGCACTTCGTCGAATTGACTTCGATTTTCTTCATATATTCGTGCCAGCCCCTAACTGACACTCTCTCTCCGTATAAATTACGAGATTCAGCTGTTGTTAAATGGATATAGAAAAATAAATGAAATGGGGTTTAACGTCCTACTGCATGTCCTGCAGCTCCTAAACTGGGCTAATGAAGACGGGTAAATGGATATAATTAATTCTAAATAATGCCCGAAACCCTATAGTTAATAATTGGTTAGTTGTGTAAGAAGATCTAATTCTGTTTTACCAAGTTCTTAATGTAGTTGCTTGTTTTTATATTACAGGAACTGCCAGTGTTGCGCGAGCGTGGAGTTCTTATTTTGATTCTCTGGTGGACAATAAAATTCAGAATTTCTTTAAAGAAAACATGCCGATGGATTTAACCGGCCTTTCAACCTATCCAGATTTTTTCTCGTTTGGAATAACACTGTTATTAACGGCTCTACTAGCGTTTGGTGTTCGAGAATCGGCCAAATTTAACAATGTTTTTACCGCCGTGAATCTGCTAGTTGTGTTATATGTGGTTATATGTGGATTATTCAAAGTTGATGCCAAAAACTGGAATTTAGACCCTGCTGATGTAAGTTAAAAATTCTTTATGCAAGAGTTCAGTCTGCCTATTTTTGTCGCTTGTTCAGCTTGAAATAAACCTTTGTCCTGAAATTACCTATTTTGTGTCGAGTGGACATGAAACTCCCTCTTTCCCCCTCTCTCTCCCTCTCTTTCTCTCTCTCTCTCTGCCTATTGCAAGTCTTAGTTTAGGCCTTTTATGTAGTGAAAAGTGTATGAAATAACCGCACAAGTAGATAAGGGAGACTTTGTTTATTATCGTAACAACGGCGGTAATGACGATCAAGGCTAACCTAAAATCGAATCGCTAATACCTAGGTTCAGAGTAAAGCAATTTGGCTTAAATATTCAGAATATTCTCTTTTCATTACCTATATTTGAACTGTTATAGCGCGGGAATGGACAGCTCTTTATTGAATCTTATCTAATGCCCTTTTAAGATGTCATTATTTATTGTCTCACATAACTCAATATTTCATTAACAAACGACGAATGTTGATCCATATCGGTTTTCAATATATTCATTTTCATTATCGAGTTTTGAACTATTAGAGCAAGACCGACCATGTCAGTATCTAAATCGTACACAATGCACTTTTAACTGGTTCTCTTCATAATATCATTATTAATATGACCTTTACTTTCTGGATTAGATGCCATCCGGTGTTGAAGGCGGAAAGGGTGGATTTTTCCCCTTTGGTTTTTCTGGGATGATGTCTGGTGCTGCAACGTGTTTTTATGCCTTTGTTGGTTTTGATTGTGTTGCTACAACAGGTAGGTTTTCCTTCGGAGGGTGGCCGAATGGTTAGTACGTGCGCGCTGTATTATAAAGCCTGTCATTGATTAAACCGGCGTGGTTTCGAATCTCCACGGTTGTACGTGACAAGTAGTAGGGTCGCCTGTCCAACCTCGTTGGTTTTCTCCGCATCCTCCGGTTTACTTCCACTTCTTAAGACTAATACGCGTAAGCGAATTATTGAAATAAAATTAAAAACCATACGTAGTTTGTGTCGAGTGGACGTTAAACCCCATTTCTCTCCATTCCCTCCCTGAAGTCAATTATATTATACCTAAATTGACATCGTTATAACAAATTCGTTTCGAAATTATAAGGAATGTAAAATGATGAAACATGCTGAATGGATTATTTGCCAATGTTGTCGCATATTGGTGGATGTTGGTTGATGAATTTTGACATGGTGGAGCAATTTACTGATAACAGCGAAGGGTTTTCCTATTTGATGCACGTCATCATAACCTATCTCCAGCATCCTTATTGTACTGAATATTAATGACTCGAGCATCGTTCCCAAGGTTACCTGAAACCCAGTAGCTTTATAGTAACATGTTAACCAAAATATACTGTTTGGATGGTTCGTACTTGGTTTTATTTTATTAATATTTTGTTTTAGGTGAAGAGGCGAAGAATCCCCAGAGGAATATACCTTTAGCTATTATAGTATCTTTAATTATAATATCATTGGCCTATTGTTCTCTATCAGCTGTATTAACCCTGATGTGTCCATACTATCTACTAGATCCTAATGCTCCACTACCATTTGTGTTTGATAGAGAAGGTTGGGGAGTGGCTAAATACATCATTTCTGTTGGTGCTCTATGTGGCCTTTCAACCAGGTACGTAGGAAGTAATGCAATCGGTACACATAGATCCATCTATTTCATACTTCGAGATTAGATCTCTGCCCTAGATGGCCGCCATATCCAAAAATCAGTATTTTGTTTTTTAATGCGGTTTTACTCCGTTCCATATCTGGCATACACACACAGACTAAATAAACCCTTTCAACTGTCGATTTACAACTAGCTTATTGCCTGTTCTCAAGCGCAACTAATTGTAGACAGACAGCCTAAGTTTAGTATGGGTGTTTGTGCACACATTGAAACAAGGGACAATACTTCGTAATTGGTTTATTTATCTGGGGTCGGTTGCTCAAAACTAAGTTATTTTAACGACCCTTTAAACTCTAACGGACATATCTTGGTAACGTGTTGTTTGCGTTAAAATTTACTACAGAAAACACTACAGATTACTTTATTTTTTCCTTTAGAAATATTAGCATAAATCTGTAGGAAAAATGTGCACCACAGAATGTTCGGGGCCTTTATTTCCAGCGGCAATCTTTCTCTCCGTTAAAGTTAACGGAGCTCTGAGCAACCGGCCCCTGGCCAATTAGACAGTCGATCTCGGTGTTGACCGTGGAAGTTCATTGGGATTTTTTGGCGAGGTCCCCTCTTGTCTGTGGTGCAGGACAGATGGCCTGCCAAGGGCAACGTACAGTCGTTCAGATTAGGCGAAAAACCGAAGTCCCGTGTACACATTGGCGTGCACGTGAAAGGATCCTTGGCAGTAGTAAAGTGATATCGCTGTTCGAATTCGATATAAGTGTAGGCTATAGCGCTGCTACCCGGACGCAATTGCCCTCAAAGCACATTGAGTGGCGCATTCCCATCTTCATTCATTGGTACAGACGGAGCTGAACATTAGGACGTTAAAGCTCATGTCATTTCATTTTTATTTTTGCACTTTGTTAGTCATTACCTTTTATATATTGCATTGAATTTCCTGCATTGTCTGTATTAGAACAGTGATTCCAAACTTTTTCCACTCCCCGAACATTTAGGACATTTTAAAAGGAACTTGCTTGTCAGTGGTGCAGAAAGAACATCTGCGATCTTCCTATACATTTATTGGATTTTACGTAACAAAAACCTTGTCTCATGAGGCGATGCCCGACTGAACGCTTCGGAATGGAATTCTATCAAACTCAAAAATAGTGACAATCGAGTAAAAATGGGAATTTTATGCTAAATAACATTCACCAGCTACATTAGAAAAATCTCAATCAACCATGAAAGCTGAACCATATTCGTTGTGTTTAATTACGTCACAATTCTACTCGCATCCCCTCAGTCGTCGGGACTGACAGAATTGTGACAGAAGTATGACAGGAGTGCAATTCTGTCAATTGCAAACGTTCCGGTCCCACAACCGAGCACCAACAATGTACAATACATGGCGTTTACCTACACCCATCAAACCGTTTTTCCAGAAATGTAGGAAGTTAAACCCCTTTTCATGTCATTTTTTTATATCGAAATTGATGCTGCGTGTAAGGTAATCCTGTTTATTTCTGTTTTTGTTTTGTAGTTTACTGGGTGCCATGTTTCCACTACCCAGGATTCTATACGCCATGGCTACTGATAATATTATATTTAAAGTATTAGCTCAGATAAACGATCGGTTTAAAACACCTTTATTAGCTACCATAATTACAGGTATCTTCTCAGGTAAATATACAACACAATCTACGTTCAACATAGTAATTTGTTCCTCAGGTCCCGTGTACACAGGAGTGTGCACGTAAAAGAACCCTTGACGGTTGGAATTAGAAATAAGAGTTGCCTAATCTCGTGTGTTTTCTCCTTGTCTTCCGGTTTCCTCCCACTGCCAATTATTGAAATAAAATTGAACTATGTGTTAATCTAGAAATTAACCGGGATGGTGCACACAAGTAGAATGTTAAACCACATTTCTTTTCTTTTATTCCGCCAATCAGTAAAATACTATGGCTGAAATACTAGTATATACAATACTATTTTTGGGTTTTTAGTATAAAATGATATTGTTGAAATACTAGTATATATAAAATAATATATTGATTTAAAAAATAGATGTGATGAATTATACAAAGGAGTATGAGAAATAACACATTAGTATTCACACTACTTATTCGTGTTGATTATTCATGCTATTTTTTTCTGATAATTATTCACACTAATATAATAGCATATTAGAATATAGACATTTACAATTCAAGATTAAATACATTACAAGTCGGGATGGTATACTTACACATTAGTTATAGACCATTACCATTTAGCGTATCGGAATATATATAGACCATTACACGTCAAGTTAGTATATTACCGTATATCAAGCTACAACTGCTGGCTAAAAAGTTATGGGGTTGGGATGGCCTAGTGGTCTAGATTGCCGCGTTTAGACCCCTAGCTGGCCGGCCACCTCTGGGTTGCGGCTGTGGTTTAGAGCCCTGGTGTGAGCGTATGTTGCATGGAGATAGGTGCGCCTTCTCAACCTCGTGGGTTCCTTCGGGCAATCCGGTTTCCTTCCACTGCTAAAGACACCTACGCGCAAGCGAATTATTGAAATAAAACTACACAATATGTTAGTCCCGAAATTACCTAGTTGTGTTGAGTGGACGTTAAACCCCATTCTCTCTCTCTCTCTGAAAAGTTATGTCGTTTTACCAGACCGCGTTGTGTTGTGATCCTACCCATTGAAATCATCAGAAATAGACAAAACTGGCTATAGGGTAGTCATCGAGTAACTGCAGCTAAAAGGACTAACCCCAACGCGGAAACCTGCCGACGATGATGCCCCTTTATTTTCCATCGTAAAGAAGCGGGCGGCAGAATTTAAGCGATGGTCCAGGTTCTGTAAGGCCATCATCAACAACGACAATGCATAAAAACGTTACCCGGTCGCGTGACATTCTACCTCTCCAACGAATTCAAAATTTTACTGCAAAACTAATTATTGATGTTAAATTACGGCCATAGCTCGACTGATGCTCTGAAAGAGCTTCATGTATTGTCAATTGAAGTCCGATGCCAATTCAAGCTACTGGTACTGGTGTATAAATGTCTCCACAACCTTGCCCCTGCCTATCTTTCTGAATTATTACAGTCCTAAACTTCATCATACAATACGAGATCGTCATCGAAAAACATCTTATTTATACCCAAGACAAAAAATAAAACATTTTCAGACAGATCGTTCAGTGTGCTGGGACTGCGACTCTGGAATACCATTCCAGAAAGTGTAAAACAATGCAAAACTGTAACGGTTTTTAAAAGGAAACTCAAAACATACCTTTTTCGTAAAACATTTATATAACAAGACTTTGTGAAGCGCCATTGAATGTATGGCAGTAATGTGGGCTATATCAAATGTAATATGTTATGTTATGTTATGTTTTGGTTGATCGACGATTGACCACTCGATATATTGCCGGTGTTGTCGACATCGTTTAGTTTAAACTTATTTTTTGCATAGACATTGACATTGTACAATAAAAAAGAATTAAACAAAAGTTCTGACAACTTATAAACGTCTTCTCCGTAAAATATTAATTGATGAAAGGGTTGACACCATTATCGCCAACGATTTAGGAATGAATACGATTTAGGAATGACAAAGATTTCAGTTAGATTATAGGGATATCTGTCATTTATCTCGTCATTTATACTTCTACTTTCTGGGGGTTGTTTTTATACAAACCTGTCCATTCTGTGTTATTGTTTTGTATACTAGGGTGCATTATCCGGGCACTCCGGTTTCCTCCCACTGCTAAAGACCCCTACGTGCAAGCGAATTGTTGAAATAAAATTAAACCATAATATGTTAGTCCCAAAATGACCCAGTTGTGTTAAGTGGACGTTAAACCCCATTTCTCTCTCTCTCTGTCTCTGTCTCCCCCCCTCTCTCTCAGTCTCTCTCCTAAGTGTATTAAAACACGATCTTTGCAATGAATTAGAGTGTACATATTAGTTATATTTAATTTGAAATATTTCTTGTCATGTAAAATAATAATTATATATTAGTTCTTGTAGTGTCAAATAGTAATTATATATAATATCTTGTACTGTAAAAGAATAATTATATATTATTTCCTGTCGTGTAAAGTAAGCTTACTCTCCCGGACACCTGTAACCACTGTTTGTCGTGTATTTTGTACACGGTGAACAGTCCATATGCTGATTGCACTATTTTGCCTGATTACACTATTTTACCAATACCGTTTTTTTAGGAATTTTATCTAATGGTTTGGATTGTTCGTACTTGATTTTATTTTATTAACTCTGAACCTCAACAATATCGATTCAATTTTAGACTAGCCCCAATCGTCATTGCTACCATTGTCACGATAATTAACAGAGTCTCGGTTATCTATTTGTACGGTTATTTCATACACTTCTGTACGGTTATCTATTTGTACGGTTATTTTATACATTTCTGTACGGTTATCTATTTGTACGGTTATTTCATACACCTTGGTACGGTTATTTAATTACATTAAAGGCTTAAAGTAAGCCCTGCAACAGGCAGGTTTAGCTCTTGTATAATGGTTTGGATTGTTCGTTCTTGATTTTATTTTATTTTTTATATGTTTTTTTTAGGTTTAATGGCGATGATGTTTAATTTGAAAGAATTAGTTGATATGATGTCAATAGGGACCTTATTAGCGTATACTCTTGTTGCTGTATGTGTATTAATATTGAGGTAAGTATATGTAGAATTATATACATAAATACAGTAAATTAAACCAAAACAATTTTATCTATGTTAACTTTCAAATGGGGGAGGCGGGGTTAATAAACCCAGTTGTTTGAAAAAAAAGAGTGAAACAAGCTACACTCAGTTGTAAGCTCCTCCCAAATGTTCTTATGTGCCACACAATGTCTGGCTAGGGGAGTTATTCACGAAAACCTGAACAAATACATTTAGGAATTTTGCCTGTACATTTACTTTGCCGGAGAACTATAATTGAAGCTATAATTTTAAGGAGACTACATTCTTAGAATATTTATCAGGAATAAAGCCCATGATATTTCCGATTCTTCTCCTGCAAAGGCTTCTAGTAGTATCACCGGCTAAGTTGATACAATCGCGAAAATCAGGTATTATATCCAATTATCAGTGTATAAAATAAAAAAAAACCAAGTACGAACAATCCAAACCATAAGACAGAATTCGAAGTCCCGAAAACGTTATGGGCAAAATAGTGTATTCAAGCAAAATAGTGTAATCAGCAAATGGACTGCTCCTCGTGTACAAAAATACACGACAAGCAGTGGTAACAGGTGTCCGGAAGAGTAAGCTTACCCTGCTTGGCGCCACACCCGCCATAGCTGCATCCAAACTATTAAGCGAAATGTTCTGATAGACAGGGACCTTCACTAAGAAAGCAGGTATTGCATAGCAGACCAGGGAACTCTTACTTGGGCTATAGAATGATGACGGGACAAGCCATTGAAAGAACGTCTTGCATGATCAGTAACTATTCGAATTTGACGATGTTCCAGATCATAGCGATCGTCTAAATTATTACGACTTAGAATATTCTTGAATCATAAAGCATACTCTGTCTCGTGCTTTATACGATTTGTTTTATTATTTATAGATATAGAACAGATGATCAACAACCAGGTCATACATCTGAACATCGGTCATCTAGAGATGACCATTTATTGTTCTCATCTCGAGATTTATTTAATTCACCATCCAGCACACCAACAAAACTAACACAGAAAATAGCCACAAGTGCCATATCACTATTATGTAAGTTGTTTGTCTTTTTTGGAGGGGCCACGATGCCGTATTAATTAACCGCAAGGTTCTTGGTTATATCAGGTGGTACCCTGTGTTCTATATGATTATACTACGTTGTTGTATGTTTACATAATTATTAATGACGTAGTTGTGTGTTTACAAGTTTATCTATAACGTTGTTGTATTTCACATGTTTATTCATAACGCTGCGATGTTGCATGTTTACAGGTTTATTTATAACGCTGTGTGGTTGTATGGTTACAGTTTTTTTTATAACGTTGCTGTATGTTTACAGACTGGCTTATTTATAACGCCGTGCTGTTGTATTTCACAAGTTTATTTATAACGTCGTTGTAGGTTTACAAGTTTATTTATAACGTTGCTGTATATTTACAGGTTTAATTTATAACGCTGTGTTGTTGTATTTCACAAGTTTGTTTACAATGCCGTGATGCTGTATGTTTACAAGTTCATTAATAACGTTGTTTTGCGATTACAGGTTTTATTTTTAATGCCGTTTTGTTGTATTTCACAAGTTTATTTATAACGTTGCTGTAGGTTTACAAGCTTATTAACGTTGTTGTGTGATTACTAATAGTTTATTAATAACGTAGTTGTATGTGTACAAGTTTATTAACGACGCCGTTTTGTCGTATATTTACAGGTTTATTTTTAACACTGTTTCGTATGTTTACTAGTTTATTTATAACGTGGTTGTATGTTTACAGGTTTGTTTATATGGATGTATGTTTACAGGTTTATTTATAACGTTGTTGTATAATTACAGTCAAGCTTATTTATAACGCCGTGTTGCTGTATGTTTACATGTTTATTTATAACGTCGTTGTATGTTTACAGACAGGCTTATTTATAACGCCGTGTTGTTGTATTTATAACGTTGCTGTAGGTTTATAGGCTGGTTAACGTTGTTGTGTGATTACAGGTTTATTTGTAACGTTGTTGTATGATTACATGTTTATTTATAACGTTGTTGTAGGTTTACAGGTTTAATTGTAACGCTATGTTGTTATATGTGACAAGTTTATTTATAACGTTGCTGTGGGTTTACAAATTTATTTGTAACGTTGTTGTATGTTTACAGGTTTATTTATGCCGTGGTGTATGTTTACGGCGTTATTTATAACGTTGTTGTGTGATTACATGTTTATTTATAACGCGGTGTTGTATGTTTACAGATTTATTAATGACGCAGTGTTGTTGTATATTTACAGGTTTATCTATAACACTGTTTTGTTGTATGATTATATTTTTATCTGGAGAATTAATGGATTTAAAATGGTGGGCGATATTATTATCAATATTACCCGGATTGTTTATATTTTTATGTTTATTTATCATCTATAAACAACCACAGAGTACGACAACTCTTAGTTTTAAAGTAAGTGGTCCATACTATCTGTTATTTCCGATGCAAGTCGAAGAACTGATTGTATAGATAATACTAATGCATTTGGCTGGGTGTTCGAGTTGGGTCTGTTAACTTCTTGTCTTACTGTTCGACTGGACTAATGAAGACGGGCATACTCCACGCAGTATACTATGAGGGAAATTGTGCCCGGACAGCGCTACGGCTTACTCTTATATTGAATTCCAACTGTCAAAGGGTTTTTTACGCGAACGCCAATGTGTAGGCGGGAGCTAGGTTTTTCGTCCCAATTGAACGACTGTATGTTTTCCCTTGCCAGATCCTCTGTCCTACACCCCAAGGATTTGTAGTTGACAAGGAGTAGTAACGCCTGCTTGATTTGTGGAATAAAGATTTACCGTACGTTAGTCTAGTTTCTTGGTCGTTGAACATTAGTTCTCGTTTCCCCAATTTTAAGCATGGATCGTTTTCATTTTAGTATCTAATAGTAAATGCAGGAGGACTGCACTACACGCAAAACAAAAAATCTACAAGATAAACCTGCGGACAAGACAGAAAATAGACATTGCAAAAACTAAACAATTATCAAATCAAGTGAATGGATCCGGGGGCCAGCCGTAAGCGTCCACTGCGCTGTACAGTCCCGGGCCTGTCGTTGACATTGTAGATGTCGTGGGTTTATAACCTTTTAAACATCCTTACGTCCTGTTTTAATACCGTGTACATAATCAGCGATATGAGAATATATTTACATTAACGGGAAAAATGTATTTGTCACCAGTATCAGTATATCTACAAACCAGATACTTCAAACAAAATCCAATTTACAATCTACTTTAGTAGACATTATGTAGTGCACGTGCACGAATTTGACAGTGAGACACTAAAATTGACCTACAATTCGTGGGGCCTCAACTAGCAATGCCATGGCTAAAATACTCGTTAACTTGGCAATAAGCTTATGACTGGTTCAATTTTATTTCACTGATTGGTTTGAGGTATCCGTAGGACCTGGAAAAATCCACCATGGGCTGGACAGGCGACCATCATCTTTTCACCAACGCCAAATGACTCCATAAAATACCTTATGTTACAAAGCGTTATCCATTTGCCCCCCCCCCTACAAAACTGGGCGTGGTTTGATGTTGTAAATTAATTAATAAAAAAAAAATATACTTTCATTTTTTACAATCATTTTATGGACCCGCGTGTATTTCCTTTGGATTAATTACTTAAGGTAGTTGTAATAAATTATTCTCCGGGGGACATGTTTCTGTCGGTTTGGGAGGTCAATTTATCCATCTTTACAATAATTCATTACCATTTAATATTTACAGGTTCCTGCTGTACCATTAGTACCAACATTAAGTGTGTTAATAAATATTTATTTAATGTTGAAATTATCAACATCAACATGGATCCGTTTTGGTGTGTGGATGGTTTTAGGTAAATATCTGTTTAACCGTTATTGTTATATCTCCTGCTTATACCAAAACGCACACGCACACGCACATAAACATCTACATTCATAAATAGTAAGTTCAGGGGGCTGCACCACACACAATCGCACAAGACAAACCTACGGACAGGACACAATATATACAAACACCACAAACAACAAACGCACAAACCAATCTTCATACGTTTTACTTGTCTTTACTACACTAGTAATTGGAAGAGTTGTTATCATTAGGCGTGTTTTGCACGGAACTGTGGGTAATCCACTAGTAACATCAATGCTGATTGGTTAATAAAATGTCTGACGTCATGGCGTCAAAAGCCGCTCGTATAACATCTGAAGCGACCTATCGCTACAACCGGTCAGATCTTCTTGTAGTGTAGACCATCGGAAAAAAAAACAAAATAAAATATAGATCTGTATTTTAATCAGATTGGCTTAGCTTGGGCTTTTCAATTATTTAATAATCGAGATTCTATATTCAAAAAAATGTATCACTTGTCATTACTTCAGTTGTACTTTTCATTTTACTTGTTCAATTGTCCTTTAGTAAATCTACATATCAAATTAGATATATTCTATTTTTAATCATTATTTCGTTTTATCCTAGGTTTTTGTATATATTTTGGCTACGGCATCCATCATACTGTTCACAGCAAGCAGCACAGCGATTCACCAGCACCTCCTACATCCTTTCCAACCCATTCACTCGATCCATCCTCAGACAGTGACAGTAGTGATAATAATTTTGACATTTGTTGTGATTTAAAAGAAAAATCGGCACTTTTAAGAAAAAAGGACAAATCTTGATGCCGTGTGTATTTTTTTACTTGGGATACGGAATAATCTTTGATGTTATTTGTCGCTTTTATTAAATGAAAGAAAGATAATGGTGAAGAAGCGTTAAATGGAGTTACCTCCCTTGCAACAAGAATTGTTGTGCTTGCAACAAGATCATAAGGCTTGATCGATGCTCAGACATAGTTTCAGAAACTTGTACATGTTTCTATTTCAAGTCAAAAAGTGTGGGGTAGCTCCAAATTCAACGTTTTAAACATATGACGTAGGCTTCACATGAAAGCTCCCCAAACACTTTTCACACAAAGTGCAAACCTTTAAAGTGGAACTGCATTAACCTTGGCTATGAATTCCAGGATTTATCATCTATTTTGGTTATGGTATTTGGTTCAGTGCGGAAGGACGACGTCTTAGAGAATTGACGTCCACGTCGTCATATCCGACTATTTATCATGACGTCCCCGATGCTCAAGCAACCTATCCCAAAACAATCAACCGTGAAGAGGAATCGTCGATACCTTACCAGTCTATTGACAACGGACCAGCTTTTCCAGACCAATGAAGACAAAGAAACGACAATCTTCTTAGCCAAATATTTTACGTGAGATTAAAGGGTGGAACCTTAAAATGGACGCAATGCGTCTAAAACCACATATTAACCCTCTAGGGCCTACTGTTGCAGATTTGCAACACTTAATTTGAGCCACTAATTTTGTGACGGTTTGAGCCTGATGTTGCAAATATGCAACATGCCCAAATTTAAGCCCACATGATTGATTTAGGAGAATTTTTTTTCGAGAATATAAAAGAGGTCAGGCCCTAGAGGGTTAATGTATTTTGAATGAATATTTACATTCAAATTTTAAAAGCTTTATCGTAATTTCTAATCAATTATGTCAGGTGAAATACGTAAACATTCCAAATTATTATTTTATCGTTGTAAATAAGCCATTACTAATAACGTCCGCATTGTCTTCTATGACGTGTTGTTCTTTGTTCATTACAAATGGCGCCTGAAACCACAGAGTACACGACGCAGTATATCGATTTTAAAATGTTCATTATGTCTCCAATACATTCACGGTAAGATAACAACATCAACATTGATTGAAATGGACCAATATTGAATTCAAAATCGTGTTTTTAATTTCCAATGTTAAGGATAATATGGAACTACAGGTTTTGTTACCTTTAAATAAAATGTACTCGGCGATCATCTGGATTTGCATGTCACGTCACCAGGAACTGTTTATTTCGTCATCTGATAATTCGATCCATTATCAGTTGCTGTGTATTTGAATAAATGCACCATTATGACCCTGTGGGCGAAGTGTACCTATTAATGCCCATAATGTCTTTTGAAACATCTAATCATCTTTCAAGAGCATTTAATGTTACGCTATGGCATGTGGAAACAGTTTAGCAGAGTACAAAGTTAAAAAAGAAATGAATCAAGTTCAATAAAAAGTATCCAAATGACAAAAATTTCAAAATGGAAGTTATTCAGCAATTCAGCAGGGAATTTGAAATGATTATAGACGCCATCTTTTTTGTAAGCTATTTATTATAAAACGGATTTAAAGGTCTTAAATCATTCTACATTCAAGTTGACTATCATATTTATAAATGTATTTGTACCGAGCCCCTTATGTGTACGATTCCACTCTTATATATCTATGCCATTTAAATGAACGAAGTAACATGTCATTTAAACGAAATATATTCGAGTGGACTCGTGTGCATTTGTAAGGAAGGGTCACACCGGATGAAGTCACAAGAAAACGGGTCAACGACGTCCTTTGGTTTTTTGAAAAACTAGGCATGTACATATTTGTCATTGTTTAATTGCACATACTGTATTTTGTGATCGTACTCCAGTCCTGAATAAATTGTTTTATCTTTATTGTTGTATGTTTGGAGAGAGAGAGAGGGTGCGGGGGGGGGTAACGTCCACTCGACACACACTAGGTATTCTCGGGACTAATATATGGTTAGTGAGAGGAAAGTGGAGAAAACCCACGAGGTTGGACAGGCGACACTACCAGGCGACCCTACTCCTTGTCACATACAACCGGGTATTCGAAACCACGCCAATTGACTCAATGATAGGCTGTATGATACAGCACGCACGTGCTAACCATTCGGCCATCCACCACCACCACCCTTCTTTTGGTATAGACTTTAGATATGTCTACTACTCCCATTAACCTTATTGCACTAGGGCGGGAACTAGGATTAAAGTTAAGCTTAGATCATAATTGTGGTCAACATGGTCATTTTCTGGGTCCATGAGTGCACTATAGCTCCCCTTTGTAAGAATGGGGTTGTGATTGCCGGATTGAAGTCGTGGGCAAGCGTGGTGTTTCGTTGGTCCAAACCCGGAAGTGTCGGGGTAGGTTATTATTAAATTGTCTTCATGGTGTTATCTAGTTACATATTTACCAAGGTTGGAAGAGTGAATAGATTTAAGCCCGCAGTAGTGAGCAGTTAAATGAGGTTTAGGCCTGCAGCCATAATTTCTAGCTTGCACGAAAACAGAGAGAGCGGCTGTTGGCGTCTTTGGTCCAGATTGTCCCATTCCTGTTGCAACGCAGCAGCAAGTTCTTGGACATTGGCAGGACGTTGTTGACGTTGACGTAACCTCTGTCCAAGCATATCCCAGACATGCTCGATGGGGGAGAGGTCGGGACTCAGTGCTGGCCAAGGTAATGTAGTGATGTTCTGTTGTTGGAGGTAACCTGTAACGATCCTGGCCCTGAGACATGAAACGGCGGCCATGACGGCACATGGACTGCCAAGATGTTGTCCCGGTAGTACTGGCCTGTAACACGCCCTGCAACAACATGTAAAGCCGTTCTTCACTCTGGAACCGCCTATGAATACGCAGATTCTTCTAATTTCATTAAATGGACAATAACACTCTTGCTGGCTTGACAGGTCCAGAAAAAAATAGCCTTATTCTAACTACTAGATGTTTAATTGTCCTACCTGTTGTGTAAATTATCCATTACATTCTATTTTACTTGTGCAGAGGGTTCGAAAATATGTTTAAATCCAAGTTACATATGAAAGTGTTTACGTAAGGCCTTTCAAATCATACAGTTGAATTTTTTCAATTTTTTAAGTTAGGTGAGTTTAGATGAAATTTGTATCACCAATTACTTGGAATATTGTAAAATAGTACTATTGGTCGACCAGAATAGTGATTGAGGCATATTATTCAGTTACAACAAGCGTGGTATTGGGCCTTTAAGATTAAAAACGGTTATATACGACAAGAAGAAACCTCATCAATGTATCTACACAGACTGACCGCCATCTAATGAAGTCATAAAAGAATTTTGATACTAAATGTAACTGATTTTAATAGTGTCGGGTATAAACTTCCCGAGTTCAGTTGGTAATGGTCTAGCCAATCTTTATCCAGTAGACATGGTACAAGGGTTAATCAGCGAAATGGATGCATGAGATGTGTTGTTGACGTTTGGGAAAGTAGACGAGGGGAAATGTGTAGGGAGTGATAGTTAGATGTATTATGTATGAATGGTTAGAGTGGCTGTGGTGTTACGGTGAAATACTATGCCGCCACCGTAACACCACAGCTTTATGATTTGTTAGACAGGAGTGATGTAATAAGTCCTACAATAATAAATAACATATTTCTGATTTTATTGTTTTCCCACTTGCACTGGTTGTACGCCATTTTAAAACTAGCTGACGAAGACAGCTCGGGCGGCGATTGTTCGACTCCGGGCTGCTCTGTCAGTCGTATCATATCACTCGATATTCACGCGGTAATTCACGGAATTCCACGATAAAAAAACATCAAACCACCGCGATGCGCGTACTGTATGTTTTAACCTTGACGTATTACTCACTGATAAACCTCCGCTGCAAAAGGAGTTCTTGCCTTTTTATTAGTAGTATAATGACTTCGTCATGTGCGGCAGGTTAGTTTACTTCTAAAAACACTGTTTACCGTTCCAAAAAATACAAAAGTAATTTTCTACCAGACAACCGTGGTTCTATTCACCGAGACTAGATACTTTCTCTCGGTGTAAGGATATTATCGCTATGAAATGAGTTCATACACTGTTGAGAAAATAATCCCGTTGGTTTGCTTAGTAACAATTTGAGCATGAATCAACACTGTACTGAAAATTCTGTGCGTAATAAATATGAACGGTCTTCAAACATTCGGTTTATAATTAGCGATACACAGGTACAGTGACAAGTGTTATGTTTAAGACCTAATACCTCAAAAGTACCTGCGCGAAATCCCAGATTTTGGTACATGTAAAACAAAAAAGAAATAGTGCCCGTGCGCGTGCCAGTAATAGAAAAACTAAGAGTTCGCTCATAAAAAATGCACGAACGTACCAGGCGAGATGTCATCCAGTATTTTGCCTTATCTTTCGATTAACAATTTTCGCAGTCTTACTTGAGATTGTGAAGTCATAAGTGTTCATTATAATGAAATGAAATGGAGTTTAGCGTCCTACTGTTTTTCTCCTAAATTGGGCTAGTGCAGACGGGCATATGCCATACAGTGTACTATGGGTGAAATTCGGCCAGGGCAGCGGCGACTAAATGTGGTCCCTAGGGCACGATCCCGGGACAATTTGTACGCCAATAAGCACATAATCTAGCCGCCCCCGGTTCCACGACATAAGTACAGGAATCTGTTATTAAATACAATGTGGTATTCTATAATAAAGAGGGTTGAGTGGTCTAATGATTAACGCGTGTGTTATAATGCATCATAATGTCGGTCATTATGTCACGTGACGTAGTTTCGATTTCCCGCTTGTAGGTGACGAGGATTAGGGTCGCCTCTCCAATCCCCTGGGGTTTTCTCAGTGTTCGTCGGATCCCTCCCACCGTTGAAGCCCTCTACGTGCAAGCGGATTATTGAAATAGCCAGTCTAGTGGAGGTTAAACTCAATTTCAATAGATGACTTGGATATATAAATAATAATGACAAGTGCTTAATAAGTTCATATCACAATATGCCACGTTATTTGCTCAACCGGGTGTGGGGGGGTTGAATGACCGAATGGTTAGCACGTGCGCGCTGTATCATAGAGCCCCCCATTGAGCGAATTATTTAAATAAAATCGTTTAATACAAAGTCAGCGAGAACAAGCGTTACCTATGACGGCTGATTGGTATCATGTCGTGGTGTCGCCCGACACCACGACTTTTTAACCCGAAATGTCGTGATGTCGACTTTATTTATCAATGTTGAAGCGGCCAACAAATATTAGAGTGCTGTCCCTTTCCTCTTTTTTGTCAAACGATCAAATGCGTAAATAATGGGAAAGGAAGTAGAAGGTTCTTCGTGTAGTTTGAGCAGCATTCGTATCCATTTAAAAAGTCTTGCGTTAAATTAATCGAATTTCGTTCTTTGTAAAAAAAAACATGTTTAACACGCGTCGTTTCGTTTTTGATTTACCGAACTTTCATACAGACAGAATATATCGTTTTTTGTGATGTTTCTAGCAAAAAAAATGCCTTTTAGTGGCCATTTAGTGCAGACATTGATCATGTCATTTTTTAAATATAAAACGGGTTACATTTCTCGAGAAGAACATTAAATTCGAGATCTTCCAGATACACGGGGTTTAAGTGGACTGGGTTTCATTAGACGAAATTGGTATTGACATAAACAAGTGATATCTATAATTCTTGGTTTAGCACATTCAAATAAAAAGTACCATTTACATGGAATGCGATCTAATTGGGGATAACGTTCGCTTTCACATCAGGTGATATCGCACACTAATGCCTCTCTTGGAATCCGCTATTGTATTACATGTATATACTGAACTGAAACCGTGTGATCACAGTGGACAGGTTACTGTCCAATCTCGTGGGTTTTCTCCGGGTCCTGCGGTGACCTCCCACTACTGAAGACCCCTGGGCACAAGCGAATTATTGAAATAAACCATACGTTAGTCCCGAAATGACCTATTTTGTATCGAGTTGACGTTAAACCCCACTTCTCTCTACGGCACACAGTGTGCTATGACGGAAATTGTGCCCAGGCAGCGGCGCTACGGCCTACTTTTATATCGAATTCCAACTGCCAAGGGATATTTTACGTTCTCATCAATGTGTACGCGGGACCTCGATTTTTCGTCCAATTCAAACGACTAGACAGCTATCCTTGTCAGGCCCTCTGTCCTTCATCACCACGTCGGAAAATCTGGATGAACTTTCTCGGCCAATGGGGGATTGAACAACCGACCTCCAGGCTAGCGAGCCAGCGTCTTACCCACTTAGCCACACGTGATCATAAAAGTACTTAATACAGTTTCACATTTTAGATAAATTCTATTAGATTTAGATAAAAAACTGACCGATCTTTCTATGCCAAATTAATTTATTGAACATTTTATTTTATTCAAATTACCTTCTTCTGAGCGAAGTTATTAATGTTATTAGATTTGACAAGATGTGTTAACTGGTTGATTGTTAACCACCGGAGATTAGCCTTACGTCTTAATTTTTTTTTAAATTAAATCATTAAATGGCCGAACCGCTTTAATCTACTTTAAATCGGAGGCATCCGATGACATCGAGAGTTGATTATGATCTTGTCGTGTTAATAAATGTCTAATTAACAAGTAAGACATAAAGAAGAGAGCAAGAGAGAGAGAGAGAAAGGGAGAGAGAGAGAGAGAGAGAGAGAGAGAGAGATGCGTCCACTCGACACAAACTACGTAATTTCGGGACTAACATATATGGTTTAACTTTATTTCAATAATTCGCTTGCGCGTAGGGGTCTTTAGCAATGGAAGGACTGGAGGACCCGGAAAAAATCCACGAGGCTGGACAGGCGTCACGTACAACCGATGATTTGAAACCACGTCAGTTGATTCAATGCCAGGCTTTATGATACAGCGCGCACATTCTAACCATTCAAGCACCCAACCCCCTCTAAGTCCCAGAGAAAGACCTGTAAACTTAGCTTTTAAATAATGTATCATTAAAAAAAAGTGTTTATCCATAACGTCTATTCCTAGCTCATTTTACTGAAGATTTTGAAACCTGTTCATCCTCCCAAATGGGCCATGTTAATTTAATTGCTTGTATTGTTTGAAAATGTTGGCTGATAACATTGTAATTTAATCTGATTAAGTTCCTCACAAAATGGAGAAAAATGAACATTTTTAGTATAATCAGATTATATGCCTCGCCAAATCAATTTAGAAACAAACTCAGAAAATATAAAATCATGAAGTTATTTTCAAGGTTAAGAAATACATTGATAACATCCAGATAAGTGTTAACCTTTAATAAAATTCTCATCGAATGTGGGCTTATGACATTTATTGTCTTAAAAACAAGAAACTTTTGTGAGAACATTCCGAAGATAACATTTAAATCGAAGGTCACACTTACCCAATATAGGAAGACGGAAATTATAAATTGATAACCTCCAGAGATGATAACCCTCCTGTCATTTTTCATCTAGAACGAAATTAGTCGTATAGAAAGAATAATATAAGAACAGGGCTCGTAGGGTCAGTACGTGAGGAACAGACATCGTTAACATTTTGATGTTGATATTAAATCAGATTTATGTTTCCAACTAGCTGTGATCGCTGTGGCTAAGTGGGTAAGATGCTGGCTCGCTAGCCTGGAGGTCGGGTGTTCGATCCCTGCATTGGCCGAGAAAGTCTATCCTTGTCAGTGATGCAGGACAGAGGGTCTGACAGGGGCAGCTGTCTAGTCATCCAGATGGGACGATAATCCAAGGTGCCGTGTACACATTGGCGTGCACGTAAAAGATCCCTTTGCAGTTGGCATTCGATATAAGAGTAGGCTGCTGGACGGGCACAATTTCCCTCATAGCACAATGTATGGCGCATGTCAGCCTTCATTAACCCAGTTTTAGAGCAGAACAGTAGGACGTTTAACCCCAATTTATTTCAATTTTTAACTTGCTGGTATCGTTTAAATCGGCTTGATAATTATGTTGACAATCGCGTTTGACGGTGGGGAATATGACGTATAACGTGAACATAGCGTGTTCTTCATATCAGTATTCGGGATCACGGTGGCTAAGTGGATAAGGCGCTGGTTCGCTAACCTGGAGGTTGAGTGTTCGATCCCTGCATTGGCCGAGAAAGTTCATCTCGACTTTCCGGCGTGATTTCCCCTTGTCAGTGATGCAGAAGGAGGGCCTGACAAGGACAGCTGCCTAGTCGTTCGGATGGGACGAAAAACCGAGGTCCCGTGTACAAATTGGAGTGCACGTAAAAGATCCCTTGGCAGTTGGAATTCGATATAAGAGTAGGTCGTAGCGCCGCTGCCCGGGCAAAATTTCCCTCATAGCACACTGTTGGCGTATGCCCGTCTTCAATTGGCCCAGGTTAGGTGCTTAAGCGTAGGACGTTAAACCCCATTTCATTCATTCATTCATTCATATCAGTATTCAAATATAACGAGTTTTCAGCACGATAGTACCATTCAAATTACGTAACTGGGCCTTTCCTAGTCGGTAACTTAATGGTCATTTTACCTCTTATTCTTTGTGAACTACGGTGCATTCAGAACATCATTTTGCTGTTCACTATTAAACAACTAGCCCTGCAATTCTATGCTATTGTGTTCAAGTGGAAATGCCACCTGCGGGCATTTAGTTAAAGGAAGTGCACGCAACTACTAACTACTGGAATCTTAGAGGGTTCATGTTCATTGTGTTCGTATGTATTGACAACCGCTGCCACATAATACACCTCTGTTGTCCAAACGCTTTTGATAACGGAAACCTGAAGGAAAATACTGAATGACTAAACATCTTCCTAATGCCTAACCATTTCCTGTAAAACTACGAGAATCCAGTAGACATGGTACAAGGGTTAATCAGCGAAATGGATGCATGAGATGTGTTGTTGACGTTTGGGAAAGTAGACGAGGGGAAATGTGTAGGGTGTGATAGTTAGATGTATTATGAATGGTTAGAGTGGCTGTGGTGTTACGGTGAAATACTATGCCGCCACCGTAACACCACAGCTTTATGATTTGTTAGACAGGAGTGATGTAATAAGTCCGACAATAATAAATAACATATTTCTGATTTTATTGTCGTCTTTTCCCACTTGCACTGGTTGTACGCCATTTTGAAACTAGCTGACGAAGACAGCTCGGGCGGCGATTGTTCGACACCGGGCTGCTCTGTCAGTCGTATCATGTCACTCGATATTCACGCGGTAATTCACGGAATTCCACGATAAAAAACATCAAACCACCGCGATGCGTGTACTGTATGTTTTAACCTTGACCTATTACTCACTAATAAGCTTCCGCTGCAAAAGGAGTTCTGGCCTTTTCATTATAAGTATAATGACTTCGTCATGTGCGACAGGCTAGTTTGCTTCTAAAAACACTGTTTACCGTTCCAAAAAATACAAAAGTAATTTTCTACCAGACAACCATGGTTCTATTCACCGAGACTAGATACTTTCTCTCGGTGTAAGGATATTATCGCAATGAAATGAGTTCATACACTGTTGAGAAAATAATCCCGTTGGTTTGCTTAGTAAAAATTTGAGAATGAATCAACACTGTACTGAAAAAAATGTGCGTAATAAATAGGAACGGTCTTCAAACGTTCGGTTTATAATTAGCTATACACAGGTACAGTGGCAAGTGTTATGCTAAACAGACCTAATACCTCAAACGTACCTACGCGCGAAATCCCAGATTTTGGTACATGCAAAACAAAACAAAATAGTGCCCGTGCGCGTGCCAGTAATAGAAAAACTAAGAGTTCGCGCATAAAAAATGCACGAACGTACCAGGCGCGATGTCATCTAGAACATGTACATTGTACAACTACCAGCAATAGGCTTGTTCACAGTCGCGTCGAATTGAGAGACTGTTTATGTGGTCTTTTTCATGCATCTCTCAGTTGCATCCAGTTGCACCCAATTGCAAGGGCTATATAAGCACCCCTTAAGATATGAATTCAAGGTTTTTGCGTTAGGAAAACCACGAAAATTAATTTTGCCGCTACGTAATGTTTATTTGTTTATTAGTTCGCTTAAAACACTAAACATGGCGGAGTTAAACGTTGTGTCCCTGTGTTATTGGTGCAAGGCCGGGTAGCCTGACAAGAGGCAACACTAGTTGTGCTGGTTTGTCGACAAAACCACTAGGTTGCCGTGCTGCATGGTAAAAGAACCCTTGACAGTTAGATTTGCTGGCCGAAACGCCACTGTCCATGCAACATTTCCCTCATAGCACACGGCATGGTGTACGGTGATGTTCATTTTCCCAGTCTGTGCAGAAAAGTAGGACGTTAAACCCCATTTCAATTCATTTCATTTCTGTCATTCCATTTATTCAGTGCAGAACGAAAAACCTGTGGCGGTATTTATAAAAATTCTAAGAGCTGGAACCAACCCTTAACTGTCAAAAATTACTCCTAACTTTGTAGACCTATTTATAAAACATTTTCTTTAGGAATTACTCCTAACTACATAGATATCCTAGTGAAGTACAACAATGACGAGTTGATAAGGAGATATCGAATGGACATGGGTTGGATTCTTTTGTGACAGATTTAGTTTGGTTAGGACCACAGTCTTACATTTAGTTAAAAGTAACTCTAAGACCCTTTATAAATATTTCTAAAGAGTAACTTTTAACTAAATGTTGTTTTAGGAAGTCTTAGAGTAAAAGTTATGAAAACTCTAATAATTTTTATAAATACGGCCCCAGGGCTCCGTATTTACCATGGGTATCAAGTTAACAGAAATGTCATGGCTGCCCGTAGACAACTTCGCGCATAGTACTTCTTCATTATGATCTTATTACTGAATAAAGCATTATAATTATCTTCATTAACTCGGTCGATGTGGACAAATATATCACTAATTATATTTTATTTCCATTTATTCGTCATACAAACCACAAGAGATATTATTATAAACATCCTACCGTTATATTAAAATTGCGTGATTTGGGTCTGTGACCTTGTTGCTGACTTCTGACTCCAGGACCATGCAATGATTCTTTTGCTCAACTCAAGTTACAATAATAGCATTAGAAATAATATCAATACGTTTAACCGAATTTACAAATTGTGGAGTCGTCATTAGAGCCGACCGAGGGTTACTATTCACTTCCACTGATTGGAATATCGCGAACAGCAGCTAGTGGCGCATGAGAAGCCAAGACCACCGTACGAATTAGACAAGACACTGCTCTGCCGATAGGGATATCTAATATAAAAGTTTCGTTTTCTTATATAAAAAATTCAGATTCTTTGTGTTCTCTGAATTTGTTTTTGCAATGTCTATTTTCTGTCTTGTCCTCAGGTTTATCTTGTAGTTTTTGTTTTGCGTGTGCTGCGGTCCTCCTGCACGTACTATTAATGGCCACGTTTTCTAAACTCTAATCCAAATTTCTATTGATACAGATAATATCAACCCTCAGTGGTATACTTAAAGTCTCATTGAGTCAGAGAGAGATGGGGTTTAACGTCCACTCGACACACACTAGGTCATTTCGGGACTTACATATGGTTTAATTTCATTTCAATAATTCGCTGGAAACCAGAGCACTCGGCGAAAACCCACGTGTTTTTTCGACAGGCAACTATATTACTTGTCACGTACGATCGGGGATTCGAAACCACGCCAGTTTACTCAATGCCAGACTTTAAGATACAGCGCGCACGTGCTAACCGTTTGGCCATCCAACCCCCTCATTTTAAGGCAATCGACCGTCTTCATTAGCCCAGTTAAGAAGCGCAACAGTAGGACGTTAAACCCCATTTCATTTACACATTTATAGCAATCGATTTCCCTGCAAGTAATCAATCCAATAGTATTGTGGGGTTGGTTATTGTTCTTTCTTAGTGTTTAACGTCCGCATCCACCGAAGGTGATATCGCAGACAAGTTGTCTTGTTTTGAATTTTATTATCTTAGCGCACGCGTAGGGGTCTTTCCTGTGGGAGGAAACTCGAGTACCCGGAGTAAACCCACGAGCCACATACGCTCACATCAAGGATCGAAACCACCACCGCAACCAGGGGTGACAGGCAAGCTACAGGTCGACGTGCAACGCTCTAGATCACTAGGTCACCCTATGGCCGAATGGTTCGCACTTGCGCGCTGTATCATAGGGTCTGCCATTGAGTAAACTGATGTGCTTTCGATTACCCGGCTGTATGTTCGCCTTCCAATTTCGTGGGCTTTCTCCTTGGCTCCGGTATTGATGGACTTATTTAAATTGCCACGGAAGTTTGTTGATAATCTAGTTTTAGGGTTTTTTTATTCTTGTTTTCTTAATTAAATGTTAAATAATCAATCTGAATACATAAGCGTGGAACCAGACATGCACTTGTTATCGTTACTCTAAAGACGAACGGGCATTGTAAAGTATAAAGTTTTAATATAAGGTAATTTAAATCACAGCATCAATTTGTATTGTTTAATAGTTTAATGTCTGCGCTAATAAGAATTGTCAGCTAGAGTTAGAGAAGGCATCAATTGAATAAAGTTGGGATTGGATGGCCGAATGGTTAGCATTTGCGCACTGTATTATAAAGTCTGTCTTTGAGTCAACTGGCGGGGTTCCCGCTTGTACTGGCAAGGAGTAGTGTCGCTTGCCCAGCCTCGTTGGTTTTCTCCGCTTATTTCTACTGACTTTGGAAATTAAAGAGGTTGCTTATTTCTATAGGGAAGTACGTGAAAAAAATAATCCAAAAGAATACATCTTTGAAACACGCAACATTTAAAAACAAATTATATGTTATTGTAGAAACGTCTATGGACGAAAATTGTCCGCCCAATATTCCCTTTTTCTTCTTCTTCTTCTTCTTCTTTTTCTTCTTCTTCTTCTTCCTCTTCTCCTTCTACTTCTGGGGTTCTACGTCCGCATCCACCATGTGTGATATCGCAAACAAGTGTCAGCTAGGAAACTGCATAAATTTGTACCATAACATTTAATACAAAGAATATTGTGTACTTTGCCAGAGTTTATGTATTAAAATCTCATAACTATATTAGGTAACATTACTAAAAGGAATTTGTTTGCCACTAGGTTCTATCTTGGCGAACAAAGAAAGTTTTGCGGCACTTTCAGCCGAGCACGTAACACAACATTCGATAATGTAAAGAAATTGTGTGAGTTAGTTGTATTTTACGTCCGCCTTCACCGAGGTGATGTCGAACATAAAAAAGAAATTGTGTGTGGGAAATAGCTTTATTCTACGCCCGCTTCCACCCAAGTGATATCGCAGACAATGCAAATAAATTAAATTAAATGAAGTTTAATGTGCTACTGTTCTACTCCTTACAAAGGAAGAGTAGATGGTGTGACAAAGTCCAAGCAAAATACCTCACACAACCCAATGCTTGGCATGTGCCTGTCTATATTAGCCAGTTCCGTGCATTCAGATTTTGAATAACATATTACTCTAAAATATTACTCTTAAATATGTAGTCAAAGGGGGAATAACCTATGTGACCAATATTTGACTGTAAATATACTTCAAACAGCATTTCTGTTAATATACAGCTCATATAATGTAAACTAACATATGGTTGTATTACTACATTAAATTTGATGTAATTTTACGTGAGCCTTGTATTAATGTGCATCGACATCGTTTGACATGTAAGTTAAAAAACCATGTGATTTGACAAATCCTGCTTACTATACTTATAGCTGTAAATATACATATCATTTTAACAGTGTGCGGCAAAACATGTTTATTTATACCAATTTATACCTTGAAATAGGAGATAACAATAACAAAGCAATAACAATAGTTTCCCTGTCATGTTTGCATATACAATTTTTCTATATATTTCTATACAGTTTACATAAATAACTCAAACCAGGAAATGTTATATCAGGCTGTATAAAAGCCCTCGTTCTATTTTTTCATCTCCCCAAAGTGTTTTTATGTGTTTAAACAAACAGAAAAACAAAGTTTTAACGTATTTTTTCCATGTCGAACAACTTGACAAATCCACCGGGATTTCATAGAAATGTTGTTAATGCGACCCATTATCTTTTCCTGGAAGTAATGGTTACCGTTTTTATCTTTGCTTTACAATATAATAAAAAGATGTTCTATAAAAATATAATTAGAGAAGTGTTATCTGATGTTACAGATTTTTTTGATATGAAAAGACTTATAAAAAAAAATATTTATCTCTATAGATAAGGGTGAAGGTGCAATAGAAAATGGGTCCTTTTGATTGGCTAAGCCCTAAAAACAATCTAAAATTATCCAATGAAATTACTAAAATTTAGATTTTATCTTAGTTAACATTTCGTGAAACAGGCTCCTGCTCCTAAACTGGGCTAATGACGACGGGCATACGCCATACAGTGCGCTACGGCTTACTCTCATCTCGAATTCCAACTGCCAAGGGATCGTTAACGTGCATGCCAATGGGTACACGAACGAGTAGACGGCTGTCCTTGTCGGGCTCTCCGTCCTGAATCTCTGACAAGGGGAAACCACAAATTTCTCGGCCAATGCCGGGATCGAACACACGACCTCCAGGCTAGCGAGCCATCGTCTAACCCACTTAGCCACCGTGATCCCAAGACGCATTGGAAAGATCTGATAGGTATATTTTCTATTAGCTTAATGTAATATTTATACATTATAATATTAGTTTTATTTTTAAAAATTAGCAAACAGTGTTACGGGGTGTCATGAGTAGGGCGGGGTTTTAGAAATTAGGAAGACAGGGGGCGCTACAATTACATCTGAGGTTTCGCCGTTTCACCATTTCCATATCACTTCAGACTATATTTGAATCAAAGTTATTCTTACAATGCAGGGGCGGATCTAGAAATGTTGAAAAGGGGTGGGGCGCCGCGAAATGAGGGCACTGACCGCGAGGTAAAATTATCCGTATTATCCTTGTTTCTGTAGCCATTCCAAGGGCTTTCTTGCTAATAATTTGGTCCGAGAAAAGGCACTTACAGCAGTAAAAAGGGGCACTGTCGAAAATAAAATCAGAGCTTTTCTTTAGAACCCTCTTTCGACCCTGTCTGCACTTTGTTTGAACTACTTGTTCGGTTATCATGGATGGGTGACTTCTGGTATTGGTTAACGTTTTGTTTGGAACCTTATTGCTATTCGTGTCAAACAAATGCAGTTAAGCATATTCATTTCAGTTCGCTTTTTTATTCATCATGCAATGTCATTCCCCTCCAGCTACGGGTCTTCTTCCGGCCAAGACTGTGTTCTGTCCTTCTTCTTATGAATGAATGAATCCCAACAAAAGTTAATTGGCTTGGAATAAACCGGTTTTATTCATGTATATCTGTTACTAAATGTGCTATAAGATCTTACACTAAGATCCCCTGTCATACCGACATTATCGTCCGCAACACGGAAGTTCTCTAAAGTTATCTTGAAGTTAAAATGCCAGAAGATTGAAGAGGGATTTTATGTTAAGATCTTCCCACGCCATCACGCCGCTTAAAGGCTCAATACCACTCTTGTTGTAACTAAAAAATATGTCCCAAACATTATTCTGGTCAACAAATTGTACTATTTTACAATATTTCAATTAATTGATGATACAAATTTCATCTTAACACACCTTATTTACAAAATAGGAAAACTTCAATTAAATGGTTTGAAAAGTTCAACGTAAACCTTTTCAAATGTTACTTTTATTTAAAAATATTTTTGAACCCTCTGGACATAGAAAAATAGGATGTAATGGATAATTTTCACAACAGGTAGGACACTAGTACTTAGAATAAGGCTATTATTTATTTTCTGGAGCTGTCAAGCCAGCAAGAGTGTTATTGTCCCTTTGAAGAGGCCACAGGTTTATGCATGACAGTATAATCTGTTGTCATTAAAAGGCCCTTTATCATACTGATTGCTGAATATGTATTACATTAGAAATTGTAACAGACTAATACGTTTAAGAACGTGCAATGGGCCTATTGTTTATTATCGATAACGTCACTTAATTTTAACAAGCCGTTAGTGTAGTTAGCAGAACACAACTTTTTTTCATGGGAAACAAGATAATGTATAAGCTAAATAAAGAATTGATGTTTTCACTCGTTTTATTTCGTGGTTATTTTAAGGTTTGAAGATTACATAAGCTTGTAGATAACCATAATATAATATATTTTAACTGCTTGCAAATATTGAAAGATGTGTTCTAGGTTGAAGATTCTATAAGCTGATAGACAACTATGACATAGTGTCTTTTAACAGCTTGCAGAATTTGAAAGATGTTGTTTTATATATATATTGTTATTTTAAAGGAGCTAAATCGCTAACATTTGGTACCTAGAAATTGACAAAAGTGGGTCGCAACGCATATGATACTGTAATATGTATGTATGTAAACTGATTTACATTCAATGGTTTTCGTTTTTACTCCAATTTCAAATCAGTTATGTTCGACGAAATAAGCCATGCAGTCTCAATCTAGTGCTCATTTTTAGCGTCTGGTTATTTCAGTCTACATGTGCCGTCTGGTTTGGTGTAATGTGTCTAGCCTCGACCCTCGAGTCTCTTATTACAACTGGGGCTGAAGCGCATTGTGGTACACTATTCGTGTACCAATGTTAAAAAAAAATTGATCTTAAATATCGAATATCAGAAGCTCACCTTTTCCTGGTAAGTCTACATCACCAGTGTTCGATGTCGACGATTTTGGAGGATTTTGAGTTAGGGACTTAGGTCCTTTAAGACAAATTAATTTACGGATAACGTTGCGATCCTTATTAAATTCTAAAACACATCTGTTATACATCAATTGTCAACTATGAGATATCGTGTTTTTAACAGCTTGCAAAAATTGAAAGGCGTTTTTTTTAATATATATATATTGTTACCTTAAGACAATTTTATTTATATATATCGTTGCGATCCCTAATAAATTCTAAAACACATCTGTTATACATCGATTGTCAGAATATTAAGTTTAAAAGTCACATGTGAACTGACAATAAACCCTAACCGCAGACCTAGTCACGGCACCACACATATTCCATTACCAATCTCATTAAAATATATTTCGTTTCGCTTTTTTATACTTTCGATGGCCTACAATACATGGAGATCTGGCTAGTTTTAGTGAAAGGTCGCGCTAGGTGTCATACAAATGACGTCAGACATTGATTAATCAGTTAGCGTTGACGCTTCTAGTGGTGTACCCACAGTTCCGTGCACCTCACACCAAACACTTGTCGTAACAGACAATTTCTAGTATAGCAAAGGCAAATAAAACGAAATTTGTACTATACGGGTGGTCAAACTGCACATTAAAACATTCCTAGTTGGTATGGAAGCCTATAGCTACCAATCATAATTTCTACTTTTCGCCCCTTCAAAACACGAAAGTCGAAAGTCGAAAAGTCGAAAAGTAGAAAGTAGAAAGTCGAAAGTCGAAAAGTCGAAAGTCGAAAGTCGAAAAGTAGAAAGTCGAAAAGTAGAAAGTCGAAAAACGCCAAGACGAAAGTCGAAAAGTAGAAAATAGGAAATTAAGAAGCTTTCCTAATTTCCTATTTTCGACTTCGACTTTCGCTCTCTTACTGACATCAATAAATACAAAAATATGACTAAGTCCAAAGTCGCCAAGACGGTATACAAGCCAAAATGCAAGTCGAAAATAAGAAATTAGGACAAAAAAAATGTTTCTTAATTTCTTATTTTCGCGTTGATTTTGGCTTGTATACCGTCTTGGCGACTTTCGACTTTCTACTTTTCGACTTTCGACTTTTCTACTTTTCGACTTTCGACTTTTCGTGTTTTAAAGGGGCGAAAAGTAGAAATTATGAATGGTAGTTATAGGCTGGATATATAACCATTCAAAGCGGGACATTGCACCATTCCACGTGGCACATTAAACATTCCAAGTGGGACATCTGACCGTTCAATGCAGGATATCGCACCATTCCACATGACACATTAGAGATCTGTGCCAAGGGCCAAATTGAAAATAAGCCTCAGACTTAATTTGCTACCCTTGTAAAATGACGAGATTATTATTATTATTATTATTATAAAACATTCCAAGTGGATCATTTAACCGTTCAATGCAGGGCATTGCGCCATTCCACGTGGCACATTAATGTAACCTCTCCAAGTGGCACATTGAGCCAAACTAGGCGACACATTGGACCCCTCATTAAACCCATCCAGGTGACACACTGGGCCATTTTAGGTGACACGTTGCTTCTCGGTGGTATCGGTGTTTTTCGGTAGACTACGGCCACCACAGATGCTTAACAGGCCCTAACAGGTGAATACAGTTGCTATCTCTGTTGACATTCCAACCTAAGTCACTCAAAATCTGTTTCTTCCAGAAATATATTCTATGAATATTAGTCTGGAATCGTTGTCAACATTTGTGAATAATAGGCAATTTCCTAGATTATCCGGTCTTTTACATTATCATAAACAAGTCTTACAGGGGGGGTAAATAGTCCTAAAACAAGAAGTTGACGCCTATGAAATTGATTTAAGAATACCATTCCAGAAAATCAATTTGATTGAACTGCCAGTTTAATATCCAACACTCTTAAATTTGTTTTATTATATAATTTCTTTCTTTATGGGACAATCCTAATTCGTTGTCACGATTCATGTTTTTTTTTTATATTAATGCAAGAAATAGGTGGTTTATTGTGGGAAGGGGCGCAACTCTTACTTACTGGATAATCAACCACATAAAAAACTCCCGGTTAGGCATGGGCAATGGAATCTATTCTCGTCAAATATTGACAACGCTCCCAGACCCTCCGTACGTTGAAGAGTAGGGGGTTCTGAACGACCGAGACTGATTGCGTGGAGAGATTCCAGATTTTCAATTAATATCGAAATTCTAAAACGCTAAAATTTCACTTTAAATACGACCCTGAACTTATACACTTTTAATGTTCAACATACTGGTGCGGAACGGAGGGCCTATCAAGGACAGCTGTCCAGTCGTTAGGATGGGACGAAAAACCGAGGTGTCGTGTACACATTGGCGTGCACGTGAAAGATCCCTTGGCAGATGGAATTCGATATAAGAGTAGGCCGTAGCACCGCTGCCCGGGCAAAATCCCCCTCATAGCACACTGTATGGCGTATGCCCGTCTTCTATTAGCTCAGGTTAGTTGCATAACAGTCAGACGTTAAACCCCATTTCATTTCAACATACTGGTCTTAAATGTACTCCCACTTTCACCAATTAAAAATAACTATTATGTCAGGAAGCGATAATCACGACTGCTTATTTTCGTATCCTTTAGACTGTACAATTGTATGACTATTATGTAATTATATTGAATGAAATATTGTTTAAAAACTATATACTTTAATTAATTGCTATTCGCGTTTATTGTCAGGATGTTCTATATTTGGTATATAATTATGTTTTTATCATGAACATCTCGAAATTCTAAAACTTTAAAACCTCTTTGTCCATTTAAAGCAAAATACGAGTCAGTAAGATCCTAAATAGGCATCTGCTGTTGAATTTATGTTCTTCGACTAACTTGCATTGTCTTTTATTATCAGGATATTCTATATATGGCAAATAATTATATTTTATGAAAATACACAAATTATACGTTAGTTATTTCATTATATGAACACATATAGACGAACTTAATTTGTATAAATGGAACACCTGCTTAGGTTAATTATAGACACCCTCCGAATGATTGACGTCAGACGTAAGTGTTTTTACTTGAGTCATTACTTGTAGTTATTAACTCTGGAGACCTTTGACAAGATGATGGCGAATTTAATACAAAGTAAATTTTTAATAATATTCATGAATCTCACATTTTTTCATATTGAAAATTTATTAAAAAACGAATGCCACACTATAGAAGTAAATTTATAGTAATATTTATGAATTTCATATTTTTTCATTTTGAAATTGATAAAAAAGAATGGCATACTCTAGAATAAATTTCTAGTAATATTTATGAATCTCATAGTTTTCATTTTGAAAATTAATAAAAATGAATGCCACACTATAATCCATCTTGAAACGCTTTGGGTGTAAATTCGCCCGGGGCTCAATTATCCAGGGGCCCTAATTCGCCAGTGGCCCAAATTTAACCGGGGTCCAAATTCGATGGTCTTAAACATTTTAGTTTAGGGTTTAAGAATTTGAGGACCTACAACATACATGGGGTCATTATATTTATAAACTAAAAGTCTGGTTGGTACAGTGGTCACTGTTTCCAGATGAAGACTGGTCGGTTTCAGTTGTTTGAAAACGTATTACATACATTGACTTAGTTGCTCGGACACCTAAGGTATGGGGATTTTAACGCATTTGAACGCAAAATTAAGCAGTTTTATTCTCTAAAATATTACCTGGATTGGCCCTTTAAACAGTTACATGTACATCAGATCGGGATGAGATTGAATGCCAAATTTGTAAAATGAAATGAAATGGGGTTTAACGCATACTGTTCTGCTCCTAAACTGGGCTAATGAAGACGGGCATACGCAGGGGGGCAGTAGTAAAAAAAAGACATCATACACCAAGTCGAAAAATATGCACTGGACCCGGGTAGAATCTTGCGTAAAAAAAATGTCACCATCATTTTTAAAAAAAGACCACCCAAAAATCATGCGCAAGAAAATGTGTTTCTCTCGGTTGCTTATTAGGCCAACCTAAAATCTTGTGCAAGAAAATGTGTTTCTTGAAATATCTCATTTTAGACCAGCCAAAAGTATGTTCAATACCTAAGTTCTAAAAGGCCGAACAATAGAACAAATGACAAGACGATATGAGTTGATGTTCGACAAAATTCTGACTCTAAATTATTGTGATTTTCGTGATCCACTCAAATGTACTGATCGAAGTTTGACCAATTTTGACCAGAGAGTGAAGAAGTAAAAGATTACCCAAATCTCAACTCAGCATGCTGCGGTGTTGTCGGTAAAAAAAACTGTTGACCCACTCCACACGACGTGTTTATTCCGATTGGGCTGGCAAACCAAATTGACAGGACAACAGTTGATCAAATCACGGGATAACACTTGAATGAATTGATAAGGGTTTGAAATATTAATGGATATTCATGTAAATAAGCGTATACAAGAAACAGGACTTACAGTACGATTTGATTTGGGACTTCTCGCTATTTCGCCGAACATGACTGATTACAAATTACAGTAAAAACAGAAACGATTGAATGTAAATCATTTTACATACATTCATATTACATTATTAGGCCTATATATGTGTTGCGACCCATTTTTGTCAATGTTTGGGTCCCAAATATTAGCGATTAAGGTCCTTTAAAATGGACTATTTTCAAAGTTAGTTATATCGATCACGAAATGGGCACCCTCGCTGAAGTAATTCCCACCAGATGTCGCTAGTAAAAACTCGGTTCCACGTGACCTTATCGATGGTAGGAGAACCGTATCGGTATTAAATTCCATATTAACGACAAAAACTAACGTTTGTCAACACGAGTTCGTATTGAATGTATAGGTAAACTGTAATCTAAGGTAAACACGTGTAGTGGGACCGACTCTCCTATAAAATATGTCTTTTTAACTCTAGCGAGGAGGGGGTGGGTGTCCTAGTGGTCTAGGGTGCTGCGCTTCGACCTCTAGCTGACCAGACATTCTAGCTGGTGCCCTGGTCTTAGCGTATGTGGCATGGAGATATAGGGACGCTTTCTCAACCTCGTGGGTTCCTCTGGATACTCCGGTTTCCTCCCACAGGAAAGACCAATGCGCGTGCGCTAAGATAATAAAAATGAAAAATAAGACTTGTCTGCGATATCACCTTCGGTGGAAGCGGACGTTAAACACTAAGCACAACGACAACAACTCTAGCGAGGACGTCCATTGCTAATAGACTAAGGTGGTGAGCGTGACGAGTTGGATCACTGGGTAATTGATCCGGTTTATTATACTATCGTTATTTTAATGAGTTATTAAGTACAGTAGTTATTGAGTACAAATACATTATTTTATATATATAAAGTAGTGGTATTGATATTAATTAAACGAGCTGTAGTTAAATACACGTTCAATATAACTAACAGTAACAATTGATACATTTATAAAAGGTTATCGAGTATCCCTCTTTGATGATGTATAGTTTTATGGTGAATGAAATAATACTTAATATTTATCTCGCGACTAAACGAACTCTTATAATGTTTATTGACTGGGAGCTACTTGTACTGTTTTTAACTGTTACACACCCGTTGGGGTTTAACGTCCTACTGGTCTGCTCCGAGCTGGGTTACTGAAGACAGGCATACGCCATACAGTGTGTTATGAGAGAAATATTGCGACACTACGGTCTACTCTTATATCGAATTCAAAATATCAAGAGTTATTTTACGTTCACGTCAACGTGTACACGGGATCTGCTTTTTTGTCACATCCGAACGACAAGACAACTGTCCTTGTCTGCCCCCCGTCCTGACCAAAGACAAGGGGGAACCACGCCTGAAAATCGGGATGAACTTTCTTGGCCAATGCAGGGATCGTACACCCGACCTCCAGGCTAGCGAGCCATCGTGACCACCCTTCAAACACCAACTGGTAGTCGTGTGGTTAGGACATTAATTACACGTAGGAACATAGATGGTGTACCATCTATATACAGAGGCATTCTAACATACATATAATGTCCAGTAGACATGGTACAAGGGTTAATCAGCGAAATGGGTGCATGAGATGTGTTGTTAACGTTTGGGAAAGTAGACTAGGGGAAATGTGTAGGGAGTGATAGTTAGATGTATTATGAATGGTTAGAGTGGCTGTGGTGTTACGGTGAAATATTATGCCGCCACCGTAACACCACAGCTTTATGATTTGTTAGACAGGAGTGATGTAATAAATCCGACAATAATAACATATTTCTGATTTTATTGTCGTCTTTTCCCACTTGCACTGGTTGTACGCCATTTTGAAACTAGCTGACGGCGATTGTTCGACTCCGGGCTGCTCTGTCAGTCATATTATGTCACTCGATATTCACGCGGTACTTCACGGAATTCCACGATAAAAAACATCAAACCACCGCGTAGCGTGTAATGTATGTTTTAACCTTGACCTGTTACTCACTGATAAGCTTCCGCTGCAAAAGGAGTTCTTGCCTTTTCATTATAAGTATAATGACTTCGTCATGTGCGGCAGGTTAGTTTGCTTCTAAAAACACTGTTTACCGTTCGAAAAAATACAAAAGTAATTTCCTACCAGACAACCATGGTTCTATTCACCGAGACTAGATACTTTCTCTCGGTGTAAGGATATTATCGCTATGAATATACGTTCATACACTGTTGAGAAAATAACCCCGTTAGTTTGCTTAGCAACAGTTTGAGCATGAATCCACACTGTACTAAAAAAACGTGCGTAATAAATATGAACGGTCTTCAAACATTCGGTTTATAAATAGCGATACACAGGTACAGTGGCAAGTGTTATGCTAAACAGACCTAATACCTCAAAAGTACCTACGCGCGAAATCCCAGATTTTGGTACATGTTAAACAATAAAAATAGTGCCCGTGCGCGTGCCAGTAATAGAAAAACTAAGAGTTCGCGCATAAAAAATGCACGAACGTACCAGGCGCGATGTCATCTAGCATACAACTTACCATAGACAATCCCGCCATACAATCTATCATGTAGAGACATTCCACAATACAATTTACATAACAGAAACAGTCTATCATATAGAGACAATGCGCTATACATTCTACGGGCTACTTACCATACACTCTTAAAACCAAAGACAATTCGAATTACCATCGACCATACATTCTACCATACAATAAACCATATGTAGAGACAACTCGAAATACGATCTACCATACAGAGACAATCGACCATACATTCTACCATACAGTAAACCATATGTAGAGACATCTCGCCATACGATCTACCATACAGAGACAATCGACCATACATTCTACCGTACAGTAAACCATATGTAGAGACATCTCGCCATACACTCTAAAGTCCAGAGACAATTGTACGATCTACAATACAGAGACAATAGACCTTTCTCACGCTAAATTCGAAAACGAGGCTCGGTATACAAACCCGCCGCATCCGGATGCAGACGTCGTCAATGTAAACAATGGCACTTCACTGTTGTGTCCCGTTGTGTACAAGCGATTCTCGGTACGACATTGACAAGAAGCTGTCCTTTCACAACATCCCGAAAGACGAAAAGCTACGGAGAGAATGGATTGTTAAAATAAGAAGAGATGAGAATGCTTTGTTCAAAGTAAGTCATGCATTTTTAATTTCATGACCTACCATTACGAGAATCATCGAATGGACGAATGTCAACATACATCATTACATGCCGATCGTTGTACGCACAGTCAAATAAATATTCCAAAATAAATACTTTATTATTTAGTTCTATAATATGTCTAATTTTTTATTGGCATTTTCAAAATGAAATTATCATCATCATTGTTATTATTAATGAAGGCCTAGGCTTGGGCTATATTTGTTAAACTTTTTTTGCCATAACTCGGCATAATTAAGTACCGTAACACCGTATGTATTGTAGGGCCTATAGGCCTTATATCTTTTCATAGGCTTATAGTATAGGCCTAATGTTTGTTACAAAAATGTCCTACCTAATTATTTAATTTATTTTTTTTAGATTACAGAAGCTACCCATGTTTGTTGTCTACATTTCAATTCAAATGACTTTAAAAAGACACTCTCTGGAATGAGAAGACTAAAGAATGGTTCTGTTCCGTCTCTTTTTAATTGGACAACATGTCATGAGGAAAGACCTGCACCCAAACAAAGATTACCATTTAATAATTACAGGTACAGGATTAGGAACCATATATAAATATTTGAGATTGTTAGTCGATTGCGTTCGCTTTAATAATAGGCCTACATCTATGTATTTTTATGTAGTTGTTAAAAAAACTACCCCCCCACCCCTTATATAGTTTGCTCACTAACCAAGTCTCTGGTCCCTCCCGGTTTGGTTCAATATTTTATGGGGTAGTTTCCTCTTGACAGTGTATATCTGTTCGGATGGAATGTAAAACTGAGGCCCATGTTAACATTGGCATGCACATAAAAGAATCCTTGGTAAGCAGCACTAAAAATAGGTTGTACCATCGTAAAACCGCTGTCCAACCCATCTGCAAAGTGTACTGTAAGGCCATTTTTAATATTATCCCTGTTGGTATAGAAAAGTAGAACGCCAAACCACATTTGATGTCATAATTAAACCTATTTTTATAATTTAATTCAGGAATGACAAAGTGAAAGAATTTATACCACCACCATTTGAAGATCATGATTATGCTGTTCCACCTTTAAGTTTAGAAGAAAAGTTTATATCTCTTCAACAGCAAAATAAAGTTTTAGAAGATCGTGTTTTAAGTTTAAGTACCGGTAGTATGAAATTCGGAATTCAACGCTTTTGTATGAATGATGATATGGTTTTATTTTATACAGGTTTTCGGGATTATAATAATTTTTTATCTGTATTTAATGCTTTACAGCCAACTGCTGTAAACATGATTAGGTGGAGCCAAGTTCAGAGACAGCGCAATCAGTCATCACAATTTAATAGTACTGCTTTTCGTTCAGAAAGTCTTCTACTGATTGATCAATTTTTTATGTTTTTATGTCGAGTTCGGCAGGGTTTTTCTGAAAATGATTTAGCAGTGCGTTTTGATATTTCTATCAGCTCTGTAAGCAGATTTATTATGACCTGGTCAAATTATCTTATTGTAATATTAGGCATATTACCAATATGGCCAGATAAAAGTACTATTAATAAATATATTCCAGAGTGTTTTAAGGTTTTATACCCTAATGTACGAGTAATTTTAGACTGTACTGAAATTAGAATTCAAACCCCAAGTTCCAAAGTTCGTAATTCTGAAATGTATTCTAATTACAAGAGTCATACAACAATGAAGGGCCTTTTAGGAATAACACCTAATGGTATGATTAGTTTTATAAGTTCTTTGTACACAGGCAGTATTTCAGATAAAGAAATAACACGATTATCTGGGATTATTCATCTTTTAGATGTTGGGGACGATGTCATGGTTGATAAAGGTTTTTTAATTCAGGATTTGTTGACTCCTAAGGGAGCTAAGATTGTCATTCCACCTTTTTTAAGACAAATGGATCAATTCACAAAAGAACAAGTTAAGGAAACTCAGGAAATAGCTCGACTGAGAATACATGTAGAAAGGGCAATAAGGCGTTGTAAGGAGTACCATATTTTTGATTCTGTAATTCCTCTTACCATAGCAGGTTCAATAGACCAAATTTGGACTGTTTGTTGCTTATTAACAAATTTTCATGGAAAATTATTTTGAGATTAAGTAATAACAAGACATGTAATTGACTTAAACATTTGTATGTTTATTTGTCGTAAAATATTAATAATTATGTATTATGCGAACAACAGTAATATAATGTCAACAATAACATTTATATGTTTATTATAAATAAAGTATGTTATTATAAGGATAATTTTACTGTCGTGTAAAAATATTTACCAGATCTATAACACAGACTTCAGATTTTACATTTCTAGGGAATACAATGAATAATTTGAATGTATAATATAATTATAATAATGTTAATACATAATCATAAGTAGATATATGTTTTATAAATAAAATTAAAAGCAATTTAACTTTAAGTATTACTGGATGTCTTCTTGGATTGTAAAGGGTCTCTTAACTAGCTTGTTACAATACTATTTAGTCCTAATGATATTATTGATATGTTTTTCTAGTTAGCTGATATAAGAGTAGGCCATGGGTGGGGTGCACCTAAAAGAACCCTTGACAGTTTCATTTCGGTGTAAGAGTAGGCCATAGTGCCGCTGTGAGGTTAAAATTTCACAGATAGCACAAGGTACAGTGTATGCCCACATTTTATCCCATCTGGAGCTGAATTGTAGGATGTGAAACTTCATTTCATTTCATACTTAAAAATAAATAAATATGACCTAATGAATGATGATTTAGATAGACCTTTTAATAAATTCAATTAATTATCTGTCACTCTATTCACATCTAACAAATAAGAATCAATTTAGATACATGTATAAATAATTCTAGTGAAATTGTACATAAATGATGATGCATGTACATTATTTGTAACACCTTATAAATATGTTTTTAATCTAGTTCTAGTCATCATATTGTACAGCTTATACATATGTTTTAATCTAGTCATCATATTGTACATATAATTAATTATTAAGTTTATACATCACAACCTTGTTACAAGTTATTTACTTATATATGTAAGATAATGCTCAAAATAAAACAAGTCCAATTTTTCTTTTATTTGATTCCACTTGTTTTGATTAAAATAAATTCTCTCTAAATGAAAGTCATCTTTACACATTACATAAAAATCACACCATAACAACCCAGTAAGTGCCATTTGACCTAGAACTTGATAATAATAATCATGTGTCTCTTTAAGTTTATATGACTGACCATGTAATTTTAAATATTTAACATCAGATATAGATAAAGAGGTTGGACATTTTATTTCGAGTAGTCCATATTTTGGATTTGCAGTGATGTCATAAACTTTACGATCTGGTGAAGAACCAAGATGGGGACAGCTTGGGTTTATTACAAGTCCACAACCATACACATTATTTCCTGAAAGGCCAGCATATTTAGATGCTGCTTCACCCTCATGGTCAATGCCATACTGCATTGCAGCGGTGGTTATACTTTTTTTACTAGCTAAAGACTCTGCCAGTTTTAAAAAATCACCCTGCCTAGAAACTATACGCTTAAAAATAGAAGACGTTAAGCGGTTACACCTGAATTTGTGCCACATGCTGTTCGATGACTGGTCACGTGTAGTTTTTTCAATATGTAAAGAATCTGATTCAGAAACAAAAAGCCCATCAAAAACATCTTGTTGGCTATGAGTTAATACAAAAGAAACACAAGAATTTAACTTAGGCAATTTAAAGGGGGGAAAATCAGTAACATTTGGATGGTTATTTAAAATATCCAATGTGTTTTCACTGTCTAGTATAGGCTGTTGATAAGATAAAACACATCCTTTAGGTACTGGACCTAAACTACAATTAACCATATCCATACATTCAATATTTGTATTTGACAGAATTGCTCTAAACTGAGCGCCAGAGTTGACAGAATCTAAATTATGCGACAACAAATTAATAAACTGAAAACATGGTAATGGAGTTTCAACTGGATTATAAAACGAAGATTTGACACCATCAAGTCGAAAACGTTTTGCTTGAGGTGATCCCTCAACTGATTTTGATAAAGAAATCTTTTGAAAATTAATGTCCTGGACTGTACTTTTTTTGGTGTAATACCATTTGTTCTTGCAGGAATATGCCAAATTTGTTTTAGAGATGTCTTAGATTGAAGTATAGGCACAGTTTTATATCCACATTTGCAGTAATGATGTAAAAGATAAAGCAAACCTAAAATGTGATTACAGTCCCCCTCCCCAGCTTTACATGAACATAAACAATCTGATATTTTTACACAGCTATCTATTATTGATAATTTTAAATTTAAAGAATGGGGTGGATCATTCTTTTTCATAGACTTGAAGCATTTCGCTCTAACACAACATCCATCAATTGCTGTACGAACTGAAATGAAACAAATGTTAAAAATTTAAAATGCTTTATTAAGAGGGATTTGAAGATAACATTTGTCTGTTTAATAATTATGATTTTCATTATTTCCATTCTATGCTTCCACTTCAAAATCTATAACAACACAAAAGACTATGATAATAGGCCTATTATTATTATAACAATAACAAATTAAAATTGTGCTGCACAGCCTATCCTTTAGGGTATAGGAATAGGCTACTCTAGCCTACGCCAAAATATAATATAAGGGGGGGGGGGGTATATTCGAAATTTGAATACGAACCAAATAGAATTTTTTAAAAAAATTCTCCCAATTAAAGGTTTATAGGCCACACGGGGCTTCTTTTCTGCAAAAAACACTCCTTTCAATAATACCTTGGAATCCGCTTGAGATGACCGTGACCTGTCAAACGACAGTCTGAGTTTTATTTATAGTAACGAGAAATTAATAGCGTCGAACGAAGGGAATTCCCCCTCTTCCCGTGTTTTTATCATGGTTGGGTATTAAACAATTGCTCACATTTGCCGAGAATTTTATTATTAATGAAATAAACAATTAAAATAAATTACCTTCAACATCATGTACATACGACTCGGCAAAATTGCCGTAGCCCTTGGTGTGAACGGCTTTTGGTATTCGGCTTTGATTAGCCCACAGTTCTATATCTCTTTCTTTTAAAGCTGGTAATGACTTTAGACTAAGGGTCCACTGTGGTAGCGAGGGACCGCAACTGGTCATTTTGTAGTCTTACGTGTTTCGGTTACCGAAATAATAATATTTAGACAAGTAATAAAAGTAAAAGAAGACTTCTTTCTTGTTCATAAAAAAGGGCGTCTGCTACAAAAAAGTAAACAAATGATACGTCACGATTTCCTGGGCTATGTATACCGAGCCTCGTTTTCGATGTAAAATGGCCGACGCGTGAGAAAGGTCTATTGACTATACATTCTACCGTACAGTAAACATAATCATATTATACGATACGTATCACAAAGAAATTTGACATTTGATAAACCTCACTCCATCCCTAAAAGAACAAAAGAAAGGTGAACCGACTAACCAGGACAGTATTTTAAGGGAGCTAAATCGCTATTATGTTGGACCTAGAAATATAAATGGACACGAATGGACCACAACGCATAAAATAGCGTGATATGAATGTATATAAACTGATCTAGATTTAATCGTTTCCGTTTTCAAATGAGGTATGTTCGGCGTTATGCGCAGAAATTTTCATCGAATATGGAGCATGTCTAGCCTCGTTCTTCGAGTCCCTTGTTGTAAATGGCGCAGAAACGCATTACCGTACACGATGTTTATTTTGTCTTCAATACTGGATATCAAAAGCACATCTTTTCCTGGTAGGTTCACAACATAAATGTTGATTTCAATTGACAAATAATTTGTGTTTTTAATGTCGAAGACTATGGATGATATTGAGTTAGAGACTTAGCTAGTTTACTATCTAAATTCAGATATTTTCCATTATATAAACTATAAGCACTTCCGTGTTTTATAGTTAAATGCCAAGCCTGAGACACGAGACACGAAGTGAAGGCATGTCTCAGTTACTATTATCATTATAACATTATTATATAATAAAAGGGTGTGGCATACATATCACGCTCTTCCGTTTGAGGTAAAAGTAAGCTATACACACGACATGTTAATTGTTAATAATCATATTAACTTTCCGGTGCAATTGGCAGGAACTTTAATTTGCTGATGGTAATCGATCTAGGGTTATATGGAGCTAAACACGCAATATATTTAAAGAACAATACTTATATGTGATAGAACTGGTTTAACTCCTCCCAAATATAATGATAACACAGAGTTCATAGCTACAATAGATGCGTAATCATGGTTTCAACAAACGGAAGTAACGAACGCAAAAGGAAAACACGAGTTATCCCTCTATATAACTGACTGAAGTAACAGACACATGGCGGAATTTGTGATCACTAATAATTCCTTTGGGATATTGTCCTTTAAACACCCTATATATAAGCAAGTAGAACAACAAATAGCTTTGAGCATCTCATTAAACTAGACAGGTGTTCTAGAACGTATGACTGTGCATCCCAAATGTAATTTGCGGTTGCATTTTCTTTGCACACAATGAACAATGTAAAGATGCATATTTAAACCTTCTCGTGGTCTTATGATTCGCGTATACTTGTCATTCACATAGGACTACCTATACATGGTTAACTAGAAATGGTAACAAAAAAAATAGAAGTATTGACCCAGAGGCTAGTCAACCATGGGATGGAATTGAAATAGCGAGAAGGGAGAAGCAAGTAAAATGAAATGAAATGGGGTTTAGCGTTCTAGTGTCCTGCTCCTAAACAGCGCTAAGGAAAGTGGGCATACGCCATAAAGTGTGTTAAATTGTGTCCGGAAAGCGGCTCTACGACCTAAGGGATCTTTTACGTGCATGCTGTCCTTGTCAACCCCTCCACTAATGACAAGGGGGAACCACGCCGGAAAACCAAGATGAACTGTCTCGGCCAATGCAGAGATGGATACCCGACCTCCAGATTAGCGAGCCATCTTCTTACTCACCTAGCCACTGTGAACAGCCAAAGGAAATCTAAATGGTAATTCATTTATGAGCTTAGGAAATCCTCTTGACCAATTAATATTTATTTATGTACAACCTCTAGTGCATTGACAAATAATGCACACTATTATTAGAACACCCCGTCTAAATTATAAATTTAAAACACGAAGTAGCATGGCTAATAAGCCGCTCCATATTTTAAATTGAATTTAGGACGCGTTTATGGTAAAAGAAATAATATAGGAAAACAAAGAGTCTATGCGGAATTTTCGATCACTTATTACCCGGTTCATAGTGGATCAATTAGACTGACATTTTCAGCAAATTGCCTTGACGTTATCTAGTTTTTAACTATTATAGTGAGAACGGCCAACTCGTTATCTAATCTCGTTATCTAATCTTCCATAAAGTGGACAACGAAGAGTAATAGATATTCAATGTTAATGTAAAACCCTGTAAACTTAGGAAGTGTTTAATATTCTAAATTGAATCCATGACGTGTTTCTAATAAAAAAAAATCTAAATTGAAAAGATAAAGTGGATATAATTTTTATAAAAATGCATTTCGGAAGTCGGAAGTCTCTTTCATATACTAAATTGAATCCATGACGTGTTTCTAGTAAAAACAAAATAAAAAAAAAATTAAATTGAAAAGAGAAAGTGGATATCATTTTTACAAAAATGCATTTCGGAAGTCGGAAGTCTCTTTTATCAGTGTCTTGTCCCTATTGTCTTGACACTATTACACAAGAAGACAATTATTTCATACAAAGATAAAATGTCACGAACAGGCCTCGGAACAATAGGCATTGGAACAATGGCTATAGAAATGATAAGCTTGGTTGTTAATTCCTTCATTCAGACTCTCGGGATATCCATTACGTATATTAATTAGTAAACCACGAACTCCTCTAATAATTAATAACAATTAATTAAGTATGGGTTCATATTGTATGAATAAATGAAATGGGTTTAACGATCTACTATTGTGCACCTAACCTGAGCTGATGGAAGACGGGCATACGCCATACAGTGTGCTATGAGGCAAATTTTGCCCGGGCCGCGGCGCTACGGCCTACTCTGATATCGAATTCCAACTGCCAAGGGATCTTTTACGTGCACTCCAATGTGTACACTAGACCTCGGTTTTTCGTCTTATCCGAACGACTAGGCAGTTGTCTTTGTCAGGCCCTCCTTCTGCATCACTGACAAGGGGAAATCACGCCGAAAAATCGAGATGAACCTTCTCGGCCAATGCAGGGATCGAACACCCGACCTCCAGGCTAGCGAACCAGCGCCTTATCCACATAGCCACCAGCGATAAGAGGATAATTATCGAAACGTCGTGCTAATGTATTATAAACCAGTGATTGTTTTTCCATATAAGTGTGTTAGTTCTGGGTTAGTTCTGGTTCTTTTGTTGTGTTGATGTTTCTCTACCAGTTACTGGTGGTGCGCTACTACTACCATTAATCTTGCGCTGTACCCTTTAAATGCTGTTCCTGACAGGGAACCATCGCGTGAGGGGGTGGGGGTATTCGCTAGGTCGTAGGTAAACTAAATTTCAACATTGTTGATTTATACAGATGCAATCTGATTAAAATACAGATCTATATCTTTGTTTTATAATTTCGATGCCCCACCCTACATAAAAATCTTACATGTTATAGTGGGAGTTCACGTCAGGGGTCAAACTAACGGTTTTGACCTTATGACGCCAGACATTGATTAATCAATCCGCGTTGGCGTTTCTAGTGGTTTATCCACGATTCCGTACATCAAAAAAGTCAAGAACTCACCGCAACAGGCCGTTTCATTGGCTAATCCCCCACGCCACCCAGAACATGTCACTGATAACAACTCTGCCAGATTCTAGTGTAGTAAAGACAAGTAAGACGAAATTTTGATCTATATAAACGAAACCAAATAGGATCTGTGTTTTAATCAGATATATGAAGATATACAGCAACAAATACCACGAACTAGGACATCACCATCTTGTCTTTGCCTCGCGATATTGAACAGATGCGGAATGTCACATCGATCGTATTCGAATTGGTCTAGAAGCTTGGGGCATTTCACTGAGAGTCTGGTCCCAGGCACAAAACCAAACTATATGTAACACGTTCCTGGTAAAATAAATAAGAAATGAAACAAGAGACATTAAATAATATTTCCAGTAAAATTAACAGCAGATCACCAAATAAAAACCCTTTAAAAACGAGGAATCAGATGCTACAGTTTATCAAATATATTTTAACTTCTATACTGGATAATTTAGAACTGAGCGAATTGGGTGTAGTCTACAGCCAATCTCTTTCCGTCCCGATGCGACTCTCATGTCCCATTATTTAGTGAACACAATGTCGGAATGTGTATTATGGTCAGTATTTCATTATACGTCAGTATTAGGTAGGTCTCATGTCGAGTTGAAGTAGTGCAGTCTTTGTGCAAACAAAATTGTAGAGTAGCATTTCATTGTCAAAAAACCGTTGTGCATGTTTGAAGGCACAGGGCAACTTCAAAGTAACTAAAATGATGGTGATTTTTTTTCGTGAAACTGTATCCAAAGCAAAACCCTTTCATAAAGTTTATATAAAAAAAAACGGGTAATATTTACAATTACTGTCATATTTTCAATCGGTTGGACGTATCATTCCCCCTATATAGACAGATTGTATGTCCTGGGACTCTGAAGTATCAATCCATTTTTTCCAAATTTATGTGATTTTCGTTTGCGAATAGATTTATATGTCTGCATTTATCCTGTGTATAGATGACAAAGAGATTTTAAATTACAACTGGTCTGTGAAATGATATATGTTTTCGTTGTCGATGTGACGGTTATTCTAGGAAAAACATCAAATCTCGCTCTCAAATTAAACGTGTTACATGTAATGTATTCTAAGCTATAATAAATCAAGAAATTGTATTCTAGATTTTCATGGTGTGGTTTGCAATAAGAAATACATTTGTATTTCGGGTAAAAGTTGTTTGAACCTTTATAGACGGAGAGATATAATTTCTGTTTGTAAAGTACCGAGAACAAATTGCAAAAGAATTTATTTCACTGAAATCTAGTAAAGGGATGTCTTAAGGACTCCCAATTCAAAATTGTCCGCTTTAACCCTGTAGCAATTTTCATAATTAGCATAAATCCAAGATGGCCGCCAATTGGACCTTTCTGGCCTCCATATCTTGGAAACGGCTCGTTTTAGAGCAAATAATTGTGTATCATTAGATACAAAAATGATACAAACAAATCGGAAACAAAGGTTTTTACGACGCCAGCAGGTCATGGTGTCACGTCATGACGGCATTGTGACGTAATGACGTCACATTGACGCTATTTTGACGTTAAAACACTTAAAAGTCCAACAGAACTTTGGCTGAACCTGGAATTGTTTACAATTTTGTTTATGATTGATTTTAGTAGCCCGTGGTGTCTTGTTTAGGAATCGGCCGGTTGAACCTGGGTCACCCTTGAGTGTTTTGAGAAATTCAAGATGGCGTCCAAAACGGCCGTCATTTCAAATAATCCCCTATACCCCGCCCCCCCATGCTATTATTTTGACAAGGATGATAATTTTGGTGGCTAACCGTATGTTTTGGGGGCCAAGAAATACACTGAGATCATTCATTAAGTTGTGGGGTAATTATCGTACTAGAATGAATACTATGGGGGTTATGGGGGATACTTTAAAACGGCCACCATCTTGAATTTCTAAAAACGCTCAAGGATGACCGAAGTTAACCCGGCGGATTTCGAAAGAGGCACCACAGCAAACGTAACTAACGTGACAAAATTTATGACGTAGCTGGGTTTTTTTTTCGCACGTACACAGTGACTGGCCATTTTGCGCGTTAATCCCAGTCAGAATTTGGCTATTTTGTTAAAATTGCTATAAAGATTTAAATTTTTGTTTAGAACTGAAATAAATTAACTTTTAGTCAATCCCCGCGCTAAAAACATTAAAATAATTGATTGTGTATATCTGAAACAGACCTGACCGAAGCACAAAAAAAATCCAAGATGTCAGCGCCCATGAGCAAAAAGTTTTGGGACGCTATACATTTTCAAAGTCGAAGTTAGGAGTAACAAACTTAAATTTGAAGGAAAAACAAGTGGAGGGATTACATGCTTGTTATGAAGGTCACGGCTGTGAAGCTCTGTTACGGACATGTTATGGAAAGAGCCTGATTTTTCAAATTCTCTCATGGATATTACAAAAGAAATACAAGGAAGAGTGAAGCCATGATTGTTATTGTTAGTGCGTTGACCTCATGACCTGCGACGTATAGACCACGTGATATGAAAACATGTCGATTGACTGCCGCGGAGATCACTTCTCCGCAGGTAGCGTGTCTCAGATGTTCAGAATGGCACCGCGGGCTACTAAAATCAATCCTAAAAACAACTCTGTAGACCATTTCCAGGTGCACTCGAAATATTGGGTTTGACGACCGTACTAACTGCTTTGGTACCAAATAAGCGGATTTGACGGGAGAGTTCTGATGTCTTAGATAACTCAGAATAAGCAGGCTGAGAATTAGTTTGTTTTTGTGACTGACTGGACCAGAATCCAATCTAAAGAGTGAAAAATATGTCTGCACATGAGCATTAGGGATGACCGAATGCCCAACTCGTGAAGCTGAGCAGCCTGATTAATTACATTTGATCCCTTTGTGGTGAGGTTGACAATGTCCCCACCATTATTTAGGTTACTGCCGCAAATTATGCACGTATCCATGGCGAAAAACAGCTATTTTCACAAAATTGACAAAAAAGTGTCAAATAAAAAAAAACAAGTACGAACAATCAAAACCATTACACAAAATTCGTAGTCCTAACAAAAACGGTACAGGCAAAATAGTGTGATCAGCATATGGACTGTTCACCGTGTGCAAAATACACGACAAACCGTGTAAACAGGTGTCCGGAAGAGTACCTCTACCCTGCCTGGCGCCACACATGCCCAGCTGGTTGGTAAATGAAGGACGACGTAGGAAAGAACAGGGTAGAGGGTTATCATATAATTATTATGCATTGATGTTAGATAATGCGTTTCTGTAATTAAATATTTTGGATGGAATGGGTTTAGTATACGTATAAGAAATCCTAGAAACAGTAACAGTTATGAAGTAAAGAGAGGTGTGTGCTGTGGTGTAATATTTGTCCTAACCCGATAGCATCACTGCCTTTATTACCAAATTTCAGTTTTATAAAAGAACTGTTGGTGGTGGCGTTAGACGCATCAGACTTAATCACAATGTTCCAACGACGATGGGCAATGTCAAGTACGAAATATACAGCCCTGTATTCAGTGGATGCAGGATCAGTACAATTTGAATCCAAACATTCAGATTTGAGCAATTTTAAAATAGTATGTGGAATCGAATATAATTTAGTACTGATATGGTGTGACCCTAGTGGTTCTTGGATAATTTCCAAAAGGACATCAGGTGAAATAGTGCTTCAAGCTTGGGTGGTGTGTAGCGACGATGTCCATGACTGCGTTTTCGGCGAAGAAACTTTGGGAATAACATCATGACATTAACATTGCTACACGCAGGGCTAGAGAAATTTCCAATACTAGCTGAGGGAAACCAGACTGGATTGCAAGCCAATCACCAGACCTTAACAACATCCCCACCATTATTTAAATTATTGCTGCCAATTATGCATGCATCCATTGCAAAATACAATTCTTTCCACAAAATTAGCAACAATAAGTTTAAACTATCTGGGGAAAACCCAGATTGAATTCCAAGCCAATCTCAAGAGCTTGACAACATCCCCACTATTATTTAGGTTATTGTCGCAAATTATGCATGTCTATCCATGGCGAAATACAACTCTTTTCACAAAATTAGCAAAAGAAAGTTTCAAATATCTGGATAAAACCAAGACTGAATTCCAAGCCAATCACCAAATTGGATTCCAGTCCAATCAGTCAGTGTCACAAAACAAAGCAGATCACAACTCCGCTTATTAGAACTCAAGTCAACCCCGCGTATAAGGCATCAAAGCAGTGTTTTGACGTCAAATAACCGCAGTGCGACGTCATGACGTCACTGACGTCAGGAAGTAGCACCATGACTTGCTGACGTTGTGATAAAAAAAAATTCCGATTCGTTGATATTACTTTTTTATCAAATGATAATACATTTATTGCTCTAAAACGAGCCGTTTCCAAGATATGGGGGCCAGAAAGTCCAATTGGCAGCCATCTTGGATTTATGCTAATTATAATAAACGCTACAATAATATTACCCCACAACCTAATGAATGATTTCAGTGTATTCCTTGGCCCCCAAAAACATACGGTTAGCCACCAAAATTATCATCCTAGTCAAAATAGAATGGGGGGCATAGGGGATTATTTAAATGACGGCCGTCTTGGACGCCATCTTGAATTTCTCAAAACACTCAAGAGTGACCCAGGTTCAACCGGCAGATTCCTAAACAAGACACCACATGCTACTAAAATCAATCATAAAAAAAAATTGTAAACAAATTCAGGTTCAGCCAAAGTTCTGCCGGACTTTTAAGTGTTTTAACGTCAAAATAACGTCAATGTGACGTCATTACGTCACAATGCCGTCATGACGTGACACCATGACCTGCTGGCGTCGTAATAACCTTTGTTTCCGATTTGTTTGTATCATTTTTGTATCTAATGATACACATTTATTTGCTCTAAAACGAGCTGTTTCCAAAATATGGAGGCAAAAAAGGTCCAATTGGCGGCCATCTTGGATTTATGCTAATTATGAAAAACGCTACAAGGTTTCAGCGGACAATTTTGAGTTGTGGGTCCTTTAGACTTCCCTTTACTAGATTCCAGTGAAATAAATTCTTTTGCAATTTGTTCTCGGTAGTTTATTATTTCTCTCCGTCTATTAGTTCAATGAATCTCTAACTATGGATTATTGCTTCAAATTGTTGAGAAAATAAAAAAAAATTATATGAATTGTCTGTTTAATGTTATGATGGAAATACAGATTTCAAGAATAATTTAAACTTGTATTTTGATTTTTCGTATTGGAAATAATTTACCCTTTACCGCCCGTCGGGACGTTCAAGTCCCAACCCACCCGCTTCGGCAAATTGTGCAAAACTTAAAAATATTTTGTGGATATCTTAACCCATCCTCGGTTACCCAGTGTACTTATTCCGTTCTAATCCACTATACTCTTGGTTAATCTATGGGGAAGACACGGTCTCAAGTTATCCACCCTTGACGATTGTGCTATTTTTATCGACCAATCCCATAAATTGTTATTTGAAAAGGAAGTTGGCAAAGGGAAGTTACTCTCATCGGAAATTGTTAGAAGTTAGCCAATTCTAAAGCGTAATTATTAACAAGGTTCATAATTTTTATAAATTGTCCTAATCCCTTTGTAAATTATTTGCAATAAAATATGTTTAAACCATTAACAACCAATTATATTAGACGTTCATTTAATAACGTAGGATCATCAGTTCTATTGATAATCGTTCGTTCGTTATCATAGACAAGATAATGTGAATCAAATTACCAAGTATAAGTTCAATAATAATAAACATAACAAAACGACATATTATAATTATTATTTCAGACAAAGAACAAATAGTAATAATAATAACAAAAGTCAAATATATAGATGTTATATATATTTGAGATCAATAACACATACTACAGATATTGATAATACAATTAAATATAAATAAATTATAAATATATACATTACTTACATAAATCAATCAGTAAATGGGCATGAATATGGTTATCTACCCTTATAAAACTAAGGCGAACCGATTGGTTTGTAAACTGTTTTCTAATTGGATCATACATTGTAACTACATTCTATGAATTTGAAATCGTAGAAACCCTATGGATTAACCCAGGGTATAGTGGAGTAGAACGGAATTAATACACTGGGTAGCCGAGGATGATCCTAACCAAACCCAAATCATCATGAAACAAAAAATTATTTTAAAACTTAACCACTTGTGTCTGAAAGGGTTAACAAGTTCTTCAATTGGCTAAGTTCACCACAACACTATTAAATGATACATTTGACTTAAACATAAACAACACTATTAAACATACATTATACAATAGCTAAATCTGCCAATTGTTTGACACTATGCTGTGTCACGTCAACCAAAAAGACAATGTGACATTATGGGTGTGACATTATCGTCTAGGACTTGCTTCTAGGACTTCATGTTACTGGATCAATTACTTCAATATTCAAGTAACTAACTCTGGAACACTGGTTATAATGTTACTATGTTTATATAACGATTACAGCCAACTACAAAGGTTACATACAGCAAACTACAATATCTTGATAGTTCTACCTAACGTTGGCGCTATAATGAGGTGTTCAGCCCAGCCTCTAAGCTTAGGAAGCTATTGGTATGGCGATCCCCTGGGCTCTAAATGATTGTCTACAGCCCAGTGTCTCACTGGTATCTAAAGGAAATTCAACCGCGCACGTTCTTATAAAGAGGTTACGTGCATGGGTCATTATTGAGCCCGGGAATTGACCAGGTGCTACCGTTACCGGATTGGTCAGTTGCTCAGATGCTACCATAGATTTCAACATGGTGAACTTATATGGGCATCTAGGAAGAGGGTTAAACACGTTTATAAAGCATGGGATTGCCAGACTCTGATGCCATTACCCGACTTTAAACTTCCAGACACATTCTTGTTAGCCTAGATCTTGTTGTCACATGTAACTAGCTAACAACTTCAATATAATAAACACAAACACATAATATGGAACACAATTACTATTTTAATTATGTATATGGTTTTATAATGGCTTCCTTATTATTATGATTAATTGTCTATTACTTGTTTTTGTATATAAACCTTCTGTACATTAAATTTATTATGATTAGCTTGAAAACATTGACAGAATCCTCAACCAAACGTCGCTTTAATTAAAATAGTAATTGTGTTCCATATTATGTGTTTGTGTTTATTACCTATGTCAAATGCTAAATGCCGCTGAAAGAAGAACTTCAATATATTAAACAGAGCCCCTTGCAGAACGTATAACTTCTACAGTATATATAGGACCTGTAGTGTTATAATTGCAGGTATTTATGTAGGCCTGAAATGTTATGTAGATTTTTAATTATACATTAATTATCTTATCCCGACCATAATCAACTATCGATCTCATCGCTAGCCTGTGGTATTTACTGGATTAGAACCCGATCTGCTGCTTCTGATTAAATCAAAAACTGGATAATCGGCTCTATGTTTTTTATCATACCGGCTTTAGTAAGGATGATTGAGACTAGGCCCAAAATTCAATCGCTAAACCCTCAGTTCATAGTTGATCAATTTGATTGAAATGCTCAAAAAATTCCCTCTACATTACCAAGATCAAGTTTTTAACTATTAGAGTGAGAACTCCCCACTCTTTATCTAATCTCCTATAATGTATATTAATGATACCTTTAACTTAAATACCGCAAACAGTAAAATTAACAATTGATTACAAAATACGCTGCATCAGGTGTTAGTCAATTATAAATAATAATAATAATAATATGTCCATGTATATAGCGCCAAATCCACAAAGCGTGCTCATTGCGCGACAGAATTACTATCCCAGGGCCTGTTTCACGAAATTTTAGTAATTTGATTGGATAGTATTAGATTGATTTTAGCGCTTAGCCAATCAGATTTAAGTATGTACTAAAATTTGGATTTTATCTTTAGTTAAAATTTCGTGAAACAGGCCCCAGGTCTCTAGGATACAGGTAAGCCTGATTACCCCCCTTTACAACTCTTTGAAAAAGCTCCCAACATATGAAGCTACAACTTGAGGTTTGAAGGAGCGCAACAGTTTTTGTGTAATACATACACCATCCTACCGGTACCCATTAACAGCTGGGTATAGACTGGAATGCAGGGATAAAGTGTCTTATTCAAGGACACAAGAATTCGGCGAACAATAAAGAAGCTGATTACACGTTGATGTGTCAGGAAAGAGATGATTATATTGTACAATCAAGTGACACGTTCTTCAAACAGCCTGATAAATGACAAAGTTCACCATAACACTATTACGTGGTTTTAAATGTTATCATTTGATATATCTGCATAGGGGTGAATGACCGAATGGTTGGCATGTACGCGCTGTTTTATAAAGCCTGTCCGGGTCCCCAGGTTTCCTCCCACGCGCAATCATAGGCGTACAAGGCGGGGGGGGGCAGCCCCCCCCCCCTAAACATGGTCTTGTCAGGAATGAATGCTCAGTTTGTCAGGAAGCGTCGCGCCGTCTGTCGGGTTTTGAATATTGTTAATATTATGGAAGCGGAAAGAAAGCAGTCCAGTCAATGATGAACACGTACGCCATCTGAATAGAACTAGCATGTACACATGGCTTTTCTCAGTTAACGTTCTTGGGTACTGTGTTCCTGTATATTAGATGACGAACTTAAAAAGTGTCGTCGATTGATTAATGGATTCGGTTACAGTACAAGATAACTGTAAATTTTGCCCATCGTCGTATAGTAACTCATTAATCTCATTTTTTCAATTTTATTTGACTTTGTTAAACTAATCAATCTACATGAATTAAGTTTTTTTTTGTTTAAACAATATTTTATTCAAACTAGTGAATAGGATTGGGGAAGAGGACAGAGCCTATATCACCCCTGGCCTCTCCAAATTTTCTGGGGGAGGCGCTCGAGGGTGAACGGCTTCGCTGCCCGCGGTTCTGCGAACTCTAAAGAAATATATTTGTCGGGAAAATATTCTGCCCCCCCCCCCCACAAACAAGTTCGGTCCCGTACGCCTATGCGCGCAATCGAATTATTGAAATAAAATTAAAAACCATATGTTAGTTTCGAGTGTACGTTAAACCCCATTTCTCCCATTTTTTTATTATTATATACAACTGGCGGTAGTTTTTTCTTTGATGTGCATAGCAGTTCACATAACAGCCTTCATTATGTCATCGCAGGTTGATATTCTGTTCATATACAACTGGTGGTAGTTTTCTCTTTGATGTGCATAGCAGTTATATCTCATAACAACCTGTCATGACGTCATCACAGGTTGATATTCTGTTCATATCAACCGCTGATGACGTCGTGACAGGTTGATATGAAATATCAACCGCTAATGACGTCATCTCAGGTCGATGTATTCGACTCCTATCAACCGCTGATGATCGAAATAATACAAAAAACACAGAAATAAATTTTTATTCTTGTAACAATTAAAAAGTATTATGGTACAGTTTGTAACATTCAAGACAGAAATAAACGGCGTACTTATCGGCATATTTAGATCGGTTATCCATACTCGACCATGTCTAAGATATCTTTCAGAATCATCTTTCCGCCCACACACGCCTTTTGATCCAAATTTTCTTTAGGTTTGAATACATCCTCATCGATAGTTGCATCCACATCAATTCCATCGTCAATTTGTTTGCTAAAGGGGTTGATTATTAGTCTGACTTCGTATTCCTATCCATTTTTTTTTGTTCTTTTGCTATTCAATTCTTCAAAATGGCGAATTGTAAACAAAACAACCACGTGATTAATTCGGTAAAATTCGTTATTTGACGGAAAGTACCGAGTAGGTAGCCCAATCGTCGTTGGCCTGTAATGGAAGAGTCCATTTAATTTAAGGGTGGGCGTTGTATATGTCAGATATTAACCAATCATACCTCAGTTGCTATATTTATATCACCCTTGGGCTGCGCCCGCGGGTTATATAATATAGCACCCTCGGTTAGGTTAATATCCTATACATACCAACTGCTGATGACGTCGTGACAGGTTGATATTTTATATCAACCGCTAATGACGTCATCTCAGGTCGATGGATTCGACTCATACCAACCGCTGATGATCGAAATGATACAAAAAACACAGGAATAAATTTGTATCCTTTTGACAATTAAAGATTATTATGGTACAGTTTGTAATATTCAAGACTGAAATAGACGGCGTACTTATTGGCATATTTAAATCGGTTATCCCTACTCGACTGTGTCTAAGATATCTTTAAGAATCTCCTTTCCGTCCACACACTCCTATTTATCGCCCAAGAGTTCTGTTATACAGAATTTGTTGGTACAGTCCACTTAAAAAGTCGGTCAAATTCTTTTGTCTAAACATAGCGAAAACCTTCAATCGTGGTTCACTGTCAGAATTATCGGAAAAGACTGGCTTTTGATCCAAATTTATTTAGGCTTTGGACGGATCCTCATCAAAAGTTGCATTCACGTCAATTCCATCGTCAGTATGTTGGCTAAAAGGGATTGATTATTCGTCTGACTTCGTATTACTATCCATTTTGTTTTTGCTTGCAATTCAATACTTCAAAATGGCTATGTGTAAACAAAAACACATTATCGTAATTGCACGTGATTAATTCGGTAATGTTCGTTATTTGACGTAAACTACCGAGCAGTTATCCAATCATTGTTTTTTTTAATGGAAGAGTCCATTTAATTTAAGGGTGAGTGTTGTATATGTCCGATATATAAACGCACTCTCCCTCAGATTGATATTTTATAGAGCCCTTGGGCTTCGCCCGCGGGTTTGATAACATAACAACTTCGGGTAGGTTAATATCCTATACATAGCCTACCAATTTAGGAGTTTGTACTTCAGGATCCAGCAATCCATTTGAAATCAATGGTGCTGTATTTTATTTTTCCGTCAATATAATAAATCCAGTATATATGACAGTTTGTTATATTCGAAAGGGAGAGAGATAGAGTGGAGGGACGGGGTCGTCTTCCTCTGACTACATTGAAATCGATGGTATTATATTTTAATTTGACAAAGTTTATTATAGTCGATGGAGAGAGATAGAGCGGCGGGAGGATTTTCCAACTTTGGAATCAATGGTACTATAAATTATGTTATACTGTTAAAGATATTGACCTATGTAACATTAATACGCGACACGACATTGTATATTATACTTAAGGGAGAGAGAGAGAGAGAGAGAGAGATATCGTGGCCGAAGAATATTCCATGAACTACTTTGGAATCGATGGTACTTCAGCCAAATCAGCAAGAGTATTGTGTAAGAGTAAATGTAACATAATTTATGACAACCAAGAGAGGAGATATCGAGGATTAGGATTTTCATTTAAGTAATGTGGAATAAATGGTATTATATTTATATGTAATAAATCTTGTGTAACAGTAAATATGACATAGTGTATGATAGTCAAGGGAGAGAGTGGCTAAATCCACTAGAGACTTGTCACTCTTGTGTAACAGTAAATATGACATATATTATGATAGTCAAGGGAGACGGAATGGCAGATTCTCGTTTAACAACTGTTTTTTCAATAACTTCTATTGATTACTAATAGAATTAATGGAATCTGTAAATCAGATTTTATGTCAAATTAACCATAAAAACACAGACCGTAACACTATAGATAACTTAACTATATAGGACAGTTTGTCAGTGAACCAATTTATAATGTCATGTTGATTGTAAGAATATAATAAAACACAGACGCTATGTCAATTACCTAATTCCTAATGTCAAAGACATTGTGCTCTATTCACCAGGGGAGGGGTTGATGGCCGAATGGTTTGCAGGTTCGCGTTGTATCATTAGGCCTGTCATTTAGTCAAATGGCGTGGTTTTGATTCCCCGGTTATACGTGCCGACGGGTAAGGTCGCCTTACAACCTCGTTGGGTCCCTTGGTTTCCTCCCACTGCTAAAAATCCATACGCGCAAGCGAATTATTGAAATAAAATTGAACCATGTGTTGGTCCCGAAATGCCCTAGTTTGCGTCGAGTGGATATTAAACTCCATCCATCTCAGTCCTTTCCAAAAAAGTTTGCAGTTGTTGTATAAGTGTAAAGCCACCAAAGTTTAGCACAGAATTATTGGTTTTCATGACAAAACAGCTACGTGGGCGCAAGACAAAATGTGAAGTCGTCCCTTAAAGTCAGTAGGGATTGTCAGTCCACAACGTCCAAAATTAACGGAATTGCAATCGAGTGACGCGGAATTCAATTCTCTGCCGTAGTTCATTCAGTTCCGGCCACGGAGGTGGTGTGAGCAGAATCGTGAAGAAATTAAACACAACGAATATGTTTCGGTTGTCATGGTTCGTTGAGATTTTTTCTTATTCAGTCGACGCATTTTTACTCGATTGTCAATAATTTTTTGGTTTGGGAGAATTCCATTCCGGAGCGTTCAATCGAGTACCCCCATTATTTTGTCTCCATCTTTGACACAGAGTAGATACGAATCTGACGGAGAGAGAGAGAGAAATGGGGTTTAACGTCCACTCAACACAACTAGGTCATTTCGGGACTAACATATAGCTTAATTTTATTTCAATAATTCGCTTGCGCGTAGGGTTCTTTAGCATTTGGAGGAAACCGGAGGAAACCCACGAGGTTGAGAAGGCGCCCCTATCTCCATGCCACATACGCTCACACCAGGGCTCGAAACCACAGCCGCAAGCGAGAGGTGGCCGGCCAGCTAGAGGTCTAAGCGGTACTCTAGACTACTGGGCCATCCCAATCCCCCCGAATCTGATGGGGTGAACAGCCTTGGAATGGGTAAAAATCCACAACAATAATCCTTAACTTGCATTACAACAGAGAGATAATTTCTCTCCAAAACGACACAATGTAAAACAGAGAGATTATTGCCATCTTGTGTAGAGATATAATGGCTAACGTTTGAGGTAACATCGAGATGATTAAACTTCTGTAGACTCTGGGATTAAACGGCGGAAGAAGAAGTTGACAGAGGATGATTCAGGCTTCGATATGTGAACCAGGGCTGGTGAGCATGACACAGTCTCTATAGGCGTGGCGAGAGAACACCTTACGCCTGGTATGGGCACGTCACTGGAGTGTGGTGAAAAAGTATCCCGGTCTGACTTGTAACCACAAGACCATGGTGGGAACACTTTTCGCACAGCCAAAGTTTTGCCATGAACGTAGCAAGATCTTGTAGTAAGCGCTTGGTGTGGTCTTGGGAGGCGTGTGATGGGCACGTGGCTATGCTCTTTTTGCCTTCATGTCAGGAATAGGCTTTGCTCTCCCAGGGATTAATAAATGATAATAATGTGTTTAGAAAACGTTCCACCATCTTGGATATATGCTAAATTGGTGAACATACGACCATTTTACGTGGTTGTATACGACAGAAATCGAATCTGCCTCCTCGAAAACATATTTATTGTAACTAAAGACAACTACTTAATAGAAATAGACACATCGTCAGATTTTCCCGCCACAAGTGGCAGCAATATTGGAAATATACTAAATATGTGAACATGTGATCACTTTACAAGGTTGTAAATGTCAGAAATTGATTCTGTGCGCCCGTGAACATATATATTGAAATCAAACACTACTACTTAATCGAAATTAGCACATCGATCAATTTTCCTGCTAAAATGGACGCCATCTTGGAAAAATCATCAAGAAATGGTGGAAAACAATCTGAAATATATCCATGAACCCTGGCAATATTAATACAGTACCAAATCATTGTTGATATGTCGATAACATTATAAATAACTTGAAAAATGTCTCCCTTCTTTAGGCCTGAAATGTTATCTCTATAATTAATTAGACATTAATTAATTAACATGACATGACCAAAATGTCTCTCTTCTTTAGGCCTGAAATGTTATCTTTATAATTAATTAGACCATAACCAACCCTTGATGCCATCGCTAGCCTGCGATATTTACTGCACTAGGATCAGATTTGATGCTCAACTTTATTTCATGGCTATGTATTTTACCGTACCGACTTTAGTAATGATGATCGAGGTTAGGTCGAAAATTCAAACGCTAAATTTCTCGGTTGACTGAAATGGTTCAACAGATTCCCTTTACATTATCTAGTTTTTAACTACTATAGTGAGAACTGTCAGCTCGTTATCTAATCTTCCGATTGATGTATTATTTTTTTTCCTGTCTAATTAAACTTGTATACGAGTTTGTAACCAAAGTATTATGTCGAGGCCATAAGATTACTATGGGGATCACGTAGCCAAGTGTGTAAGACGCTGGCGCGCTAGCCTGGAGGTCAGATGTTCAACCCCTGCATTTGCCGAGAGAAAGTTCAGCCAAATTTTCCGGCGTGGTTTCCCCCTGTAAGTTATGCAGGACGGGGAAGGGCTGGCAAGGACACCTGTTTAGTTGTGCGGATTGTACAAAAAAAACGAGGTCCCGTGTACATATTGGTGTGCACGTAAAATATTCCCTGGCGCTTGGAATTCGATATAAGAGTAGGCTGTTGCGCCGCTGCCCGTGCAAAATTACCATCATAGCACATTGTATGGCGTATGTCCGTCTTCATTAGCCCAGTTTAAGACCAAAACAGTAGGACGTTAAACCCCATTTCATTTCATTTCATTTGTTTAGTCCAGATATATCATAAATCCCATACTTTGTTCGCGGGAAGGTATCTTTAAATAAAACACACATGGTGTTCATTTGTCAGTCTATCTGCTGTGATGACAAGATGATGGGAAGTCGTGAACTGCGAATCAAGGTGGGTCATCTAAGATAAGATACATGATGGATCAAACATGTACAGAATACATAATTTACAAAGGTTGATTATACAATTATGAACGATAACATCTAGAATGATCATTTATAGCAGTACGGTGTTATATAAAACATCATTATCAAGCTCAAATCGCGAATTATCTAAACTAGCTTAGATTAAAGCAAACTACTTCGATAATAAATAGATTTTTTCAATGAAGTTGCTTAACAAGTTTCTGAAGAAACTGAGTCGTTGGATGACTTTAATTGTTAAAAAGGCTTGCGCGCACAGAGTGCCGGATTTATATGAACACAGGTGCTGAGCTATTCAACTTACGAGCACCCCCCCTCCCCAACGAAGCCTATACCTTTGTTACTAGAGGAAGATGGAAGACTGTTCGAAAATCAATCGAGCAAAGCTAAGGACGATGACGGGTGTTTAAGATTACAGTGCGTGTAGTGTAAGAAAGAATTACGACAGTGCCAAAATATTATACACCTTGGCCGGAAGTCAGCTATATCTTCAGTCCCTAGGCTTAACGTCCACTCACTTCCACCAAGGTTGATATCGCAGACACTCACGGCACCATACGCTCGTCATTTTATGATCTCTTAAAATGGCTAATGTTGTCTTCCATATTAAGTGGTCTTGGTTACCAGACGATTTCATTGAGCGAAATTAAGATTTGAAAGTTAATGCCTTGAAAGATGTCTGGGATCTAACAAAAGAAGAATTTCAAACTTGCACTCGCCATTTAATGGTAATGTAATCAGTTAATTTTATGTCACTGGACGCCAGAAATGTTGTTAGATACAGGAAGTATAAAAATAATCAATAATTAATCAACCTTAGAAACCAAGTTAACAAATGTATGACCAGTTAATCGTGACGATATCCATGGGCGACTGATACATAATCAAGATGATCAAAAAATATAGATTAGACGATATTGTTTTTAAAAATGAAGCAACGTGATGTTTGAAACCAAACGATGATATCTTTGTGTTAATTGGGTGATTTTCATTTCTAAAAAAAAAACCAACATGGTGCTTGAAATCTTTTTGTAGTTCTAGATAATACTATAATATTCAATATTTTAATCAATATGTTCCAATATCAAAATGATGGGTTGATGACAGGCAGTTCATTTAGAGACACGGATGGTTTTGATAAGATCAATGGTTGATGAATCTAGCAAGTCAGACTGTTTAAGATGTATGATTACCAAAACGTGAAAATATTTATCGTAAATGATTATCACTGGCACTACTGCCCTTGTAACCTATTTGTTGGAAGATGTAGATCAATAATGATAGCTTAAAGCTGAACTCCGGTTACAAAAATACCGAAATATTTAAATAAAAAAAAGTTAAAGCCCCCAAGCCGCCATACTTGTTGCAAACTTTTGAAACAAAGATGGTGGATATGGAGGCTTATGACCTGGAGAGGTTAGCTGATCTCACTTCCAGTTCGTTTCTAGTCAGTCAGGCTTAGACATCAGGCTTTATTCTTATACAATACACGCTTCACTGATTGCTCTATTTTCCCCCAACAGTGAGTGACTCACTGACAGTATACCAAATTATTGAAGATTGCAAAATGTTTGATAAGGTAAGCCTGTAAATAATTATATAAACTGTGTCTACTGCAATATTATAGCCGCCTAAGCTTTACTCTTAAACAAAAGATACAAAATATGACTTACCCAGATAGTTTAGATTAGATTTTCACATGTCACCATGGTTTTGTTTGCCGCCCCAAAAATGTAGTTATGTCCCTTGGCCTTGAACTTTTTCGCGAGCAAAATACAATTTTACATGATGACATGTGAAAATCTAAACTATCTGTTTATTGCATAATATTAGTTATAAGTACACTGGACATTATAGTGCGATAACATATTTGGTGATTTTCATATATGTGTACGATATTCACAAGAAGACGTGGCAATAATAATATGGACCTTATATATTATAAGGTCCATGATAATATGAAGAAGACAATAGGTTATTTGTTTTTGTTGAAAATTCCAGGTTGAAGTAAGTCATCTTTTGCATCTTTTGTTTTAGAGTAAAGCTTAGGCGGCTATAATATTGCAGTAGACACAGTTCATATAATTATTTACAGGCTTACCTTATCAAAAATTTTGCAATCTTCAATAAGTTGGTATAATGTCAGTGAGTCACTCACTGTTGGGGGAAAATAGAGCAATCAGTGAAGCGTGTATAAGAATAGAGTCTGATGTCTACACCTGACTGACTAGAAACGAACTGGAAGTGAGATCAGCTAACCTCTCCAGGTCATAAGCCTCCATATCCACCATCTTTGTTTCACAAGTTGGCAACAAGTATGGCGGCTTGGGGGTGTTAACTTTTTTTTTATTTAAATATTTCGGTATTTTTGTAACCGGAGTTCAGCTTTAAACCCAAATCACGCTGACATCAATTACCGAATGTCTAAAGCCTATTAATCAAATGATATGAAATGGAGTTTAGCGCTCTCCTTTTGAGCACCAATCAGAATAATGGAGACGGTCGGTTTTCTCCGGACGGCGACGTTCTGCAAACACGTTGGAAACTGGCATTATGTTTAAACGATGCACTTTGATAACATCTCTGATCACGGCATCAATCGTAGACTTAAAGTCCACTTCAACCAGGGGGGTTGGGATGGCCTAGTTGTCTAGAATGCCGCGCTTCGGTCACTCCTGGCTTGCGGATGTGGTTTCGAGCCCTACTGTGAGCGTATGTGACATGGAGATAGGGACGCCTTCTCAACCTTGTTGGTTTCCCTCCGGGCACTCCAGTTTCCTCCCACTGCTAAAGACCCCTATGCGCAAGCGAATTATTAAAATAAAAATTGGAAACCATACGTTGGTCCCAAAATGACCTAGTTTGTGTCGAGTGGACGTTAAACCCCATTTCTCGCTTTCCCACTTCAACCAAGGGTGATATCACAGACGATCACAGACAGGACAGCGACGTTTTGAAAACACGTTACATCTTATTCCACCTGTCAATGGCTCTGTTTGGTGTACAACTGAACGACCCCTCCACCTAGCACGCTTGACAAGGTCTGGTCGAGTTATTATAAAACCCGCTTTCTAATTGATATAAGGTATTAGCCAATTGAACGATCTTGTCGCGCGGTATCCCACTAAAAACACCAATGCTGATTGGTTAACCAAGTGTCTGACGTCATAGGGCCAAGAGTCGCCTGTGTGACACATGACGCGACCTGTCATATTTTTATGTAGTAGAGACCATTGAAAGTACAAAAAAAACGAAACGAAATATAGATCCGTATTTTAATCAGATTGATTCGGGGGTGGGTGGAAACCATCATGAATTTTGCAAAGCTGGTTAGTGAGAAGGCGTCCTACTCGGCAAACCACTCTGGTTTCTATTCATGGTGGGCGTATACGGGACAACCACGCTTAGTTTGTAATCAGCAAAGATACTTGTGAGTATGGAAAACAACGGAAAGTTAAGGGTGCAGGGAGAACAGTGCTATAAACTTGAGGGCGGAGACTGATCTATCCCTCAACCTTCTCTGCGAAGTTCCACTTGGTGATCGGTCGAGGCTTTTAGACTTGATTCGGAACTAAGAAGAACTCGTATGTGATCAGCTATTATGTACTTATTCTTCCGTTAAGAAAGGCTGACACTTGCACGATTCCGAGGTACGCATTACGCAAATTAGTCGTAAACTGGCGTGAAGTGTCCGTAAACCCGTCGTGACCCGTCGTGACTGCGTGTCATGTCGGGACGAGAATTTTGAAATGTTCAAAATTTTGGTCAAGACAATATTTAGCGACCGGGTCGTGAACTTTGCGCAAACTGTTCGTGAACTCATCGGGGCGATGCGGGAGGATGCCTGCCAGTGTGTGGCAATGCGCGCCATGCCACGACTGAACGAACTGCCACGAATAGTTCACGACTGGTTCACAACTACTGCACGACAGTGGCGTTCGTGTCGGTGAAGATGTGTATATAGGGCTCCCTGGACACTGCTAGCCATTCTAGAGATCGCCAGCGAAGAGACAGCTCTATCACAGAAACAAAACTCCGTGGTATTCTCATCTGAACTTACAATAATAAATGGGAAATGCTGTCTTTAACAAGATTTGTTGGTTTCGGATTTCGAAAGTGGTGGATCTCTGGAACAAGAGACTAGGAATTCATGTGTCTTTATAGATCTGCCCCCCCCCCCCTTTTTTCACATGTACAGTTTGGTGCGTCATTTGCCTTTTTACTTCCATCTGAATAGATCCGCCCCCTTTTTATATGGCAAGCCCAAGTCGGCACGACACCGTCCGAATTGCGCAAACTCGTCGTGTCAATGCGGGAAGTCCGTAAACAATGCCCCAAAATGACACGACTTGCCACGACAAAATCGTGGCTAAAAGTCGTGCAACTGCAAGTGTCAGCCTGGCTTAACAGACCGTTTAATTGTGCGTTACGCATGCGTGCCATTTAAAAAGATATGGAATAATCTTTTTCGCGTTAGGGGCCCCGCGATTCTAGTCAGGCCCAGGGCCCCGCTACAATTAGGCTGGGATTTGACAAAATGGAGCGCCGAAATCATGTCCAGTCTATCGCATTTAGCATGGTGTCATTCTTTTACAATCGACGAACACCGTCGCAGTGGAAAAGGCCAGGTACAAGGTCTAGTTGTACATTTATAACAAGAATGTTAATTATAAAATTATTTAATCACACATGCAACCTGTTTATCGAATGTCGCCCGATTAGTCTATTGTTCACCAGTGCAAGCTGTTGTTGATAAATTTCCTATGTGTTAATATCCTATCTACATTTAAAGGGACAATAACACTCTTGCTGGTTTGACATCGCCAGAAAATAAATAAATAATAGCCTTATTCTAAGTACTAGATGTTTAGTGGCATACCTATTGTGTAAATTATCGATTACATCATATTTTACTTGTCCAGAGGGTTCGAAATATTTTTAAATCCACGTCACACTTGAAAAGCTTTACGTAAGGCTTTTCAAACCATTGAGTTGAATTTTTCCAATTTTTTAAATTATGTATGTTAAGATGAAATTTGTATCTTCATTTAATTGGAATATTGTTAAATAGTACAATTTGTTGACCAGAATACAGATTGGGACTTGTTATTTAGCTACTGCAAGAGTGTTATTGACCCTTTAATACAGATATTCAGTGAAATGAAATGAAATTAATTTTAACGTGCTGTCGCTCGATGCCGACCGAACTAATGAAGACTGGCAAACGCCATGATGTATGTTGTATTGGCAATTATTCTAGGATTCGTTCGATCGACATTTAATACAAAATTTAGAATTGGTATATAACGTCCAAAAACAATATTAGATTAAAGTAGCTAAGTCTGACTCAATATCATCCAAAGTCAAGTCTTCGACATTGACCATACGAATTATTTGTCAATTTAAATCACTATTGGTGTTGTGGTCTTACTGGGAGAAGATGAGCTTCTGATATCCAATATTTAAGACCACAAAAACACATTTTACCATTGGTACACGAATCGTGTACCATAATGCGTTTCAGCGTTATTTGTAACAAGGGAAATGACAAACGAGGCTAGATATGTTCCACAAGTCATCCCAAACGGTGACGTCATATTCTCAACTGAAGAGCATGCACATTAAATACTACGGTTGTAGACTGGAATAACTAGGCACTCATGATTGCCATTCGATTGAGACTTTTGACGTATTTGGACGAGAATAATTGATTTGAAATTAGAGTATAAACGGAAACTATTGATTAAAAATCAGTTTATATACATTCATATTACATTATTATATGCATTGTGAGGTGTGAAAAAAATTATTACAACTCATCTTGCTTGGGGTTTTTCTAAATCTAAGTACAAAATATGAGGTAGGTTAAAGCTGATTTTTGAGACTTTGTTCAAATCGGGATAGTCCCCTTTTCAGAGAAAGACTGGCGGACTTAAGTTGTTTGAAAGCGTTTCATTATATTGAGTTAGTTGCTATGGGCCCTAAGGTAGAAGATTTTAAGGACTTTTAACACAAAATGAAGCCGTTTTGTTCTTCAAAACACTCTCGGGATTGGCCCTGTAAATCGTGTACAATCGCTGTAAGAAATTTAAACGTCAATATGTAACACCATGGATCGTATGTCAGACTTAGAGAGCAAGCAACGCACTAAAACCGGTCACCACATCCGGCGTAACCCATGCATCTTTTCTTATTACTTATTCTAGAACATCCCTTGATCGTCTAGTATTGCCTTTAGGTTGCATTTGTAATTCTTTAACTGGTAAGGGCGTATATTTAAATGCCAAAGGACGTATATTTAAATTCCAATCTTGCATTCCAGGTTAATGACAGCTTTACGTTGTGATTGAATATACTGCATTTAAATTGGTACCATTAACAGGAACAACAAACACAAGATCTTCTTGATGGTGTTTTATAGGGGGGTTGGGATGGTCTAGTGGTCTAGAGTGCCGCGCTTCGACATCTAGCTGGCCGGTCACCTCTGGCTTGCGACTGTGGTTTAGAGCCCTGGTGTGAGCGTATGCGGTATAGAGATAGGGGTGCCTTCTTAACCTCGTGGGTTTCCTCCGGGCACTGCTAAAGACCCCTACGCGCAAGCGAATTCTTGAAATAAAATCAAACCATATGTTGGTCCCGAAATGACCTAGTGGTGTTGAGTGGACGTTAAACCCCAACTCGCTCTCTCTCTTTTCTCTCTCTCTCTCTCTCTCTCTCTCTCTCTGGAGTTTTATATCAAAGCCATTTTCTCTATATCTTCACCCAGATGTTGTCTGATCTTCTACATAAATGAAATGAAATGGGGTTTAACGTCCTACTCTTCTGCACCTAACCTGGGCTAATTGAAGACGGGCATACGCAATACAGTGTGCTACGAGGAAAATGTTTGCCCGGGCAGCAGCGCTATACCGTATTCCAACTGCCAAGGGATCTTTTATGTGCTCGCCAATGTGTACACGGACACTCGGTCTTTCTTCCCATCCGAATGACTAGGCAGCTGTCCTTGTCAGAGCCTCCGTTCTGCATTACTGACAAGGGAAAACCACGCCGTAAAATCGAATGATCTTCTAAAGAATCTGCATGATATCTAAAATTATTGTGTGTGAAGTAGCTTTATTTAACGTCCGCTTCCACCGAAATGCCGCTTATAGGTGCCGAATGGCGAAGGCTATTTAGTAATTTTCCACTCGTGCGTATTTTAAACAATAACAACTTATCCTATAAAAATGTAAATGACAAACAGGTTTACTAAATTATAGTTCTGTTAACGTATCAAAATAAACCAGCATATTTACTATATTTTTGGTTATGAAATTAGAATCAATAATTTGTAAAGATAACAATATTATTTCAGCCATCATAGTTCTCGATTCCTTTGTTATTGTCACAGTATATCATGATCAATAATTTTATTTACGTTTTAAAAAAAAACATACTATAGCTGGTATATACGGAAGCCTCCTGGTGCCACGATAAATATTTTTTTAAGGGTAATTGTGACTTTTTATCTCCTAATTAGGACTTTTTATCTCCTAATTAGGACTTTTTCTCTCCTAATTAGGACTTGTTCATCTCCTAATTAGGACTTTTTATCTCCTAATTAGGACTGTTTATTTCCTAAATAGGACTTTTTATCTCCTATTTAGAATGAATGAAATGGGGTTTAACGTCCTACGCTTAAGCACCGTACCTGGGCTAATTGAAGACGAGCATACGCCACAGTGTGCAATGAGGGAAATTTTGCCTGGGCAGCGGCGCTACGGCCTACTCTTATATCGAATTCCAACTGCCAAGGGATCTTTTACGTGCACTCCAATTTGTACACGGGACCTCGGTTTTTCGTCCCATCCGAACGACTAGGCAGCTGTCCTTGTCAGGCCCTCCTTCTGCATCACTGACAAGGGGAAATCACGCCGGAAAATCGAGATGAACTTTCTCGGCCAATGCAGGGATCGAACACTCAACCTCCAGGCTAGCGAACCAGCGCCTTATCCACTTAGCCACCGTGATCACCTATCTCCTATTTAGGACTTTTTATCACCTAATTAGGACTTTTTATCACCTAATTAGGACTTTTATCACCTATTTAGGACTTTTTATCACCTAATTAGGACTTTTTATCACCTAATTAGGACTTTTATCACCTAATTAGGACTTTTTTTTATCTCCTTATCTCCTAATTAGGACTTTCTATCTCCTAATTAGGACTTTTAATCTCCTAATTATGACTTTTTATCTTCTAATTAGGACTTTTTGTTATCTCCTAATTAAGTGGTATAATCATGGATGAACTTATAAGAGTCTTTTTTTGCTTGGAACTAGGTTATAAAGACATTCTCAATAGCCTTGCAAAGCCGAATGGTGTAGTGATATGTTTGCGCACACTCAAACGGTGCTTGAAAAGGCTGCTATGAACCACTGCTGCTATGATAGTAGTAAGTGCTGTTTATAGCAGTATATGGTATTAGTAAGTGTTGTTTATAGCAGTATATGATAGTAGTTAGTGTTGTTTATAGCAGTATATGATAGTAGTAAGTGTTGTTTATAGCAGTATATGATAGTAGTAAGTGTTGTTTATAGCAGTATATGGTAGTAAGTGTTGTTTATAGCAGTATATGTTAGTTATAAAGTGTTGTTTATAGCAGTATATGATAGAAGTAAGTGTTGTTTATAGCAGTATATGGTAGTAGTAAATGAAATGAAATGGGGTTTAATGTCCTACTTTTATGCACTTATTCAATTGGCTAATGAAGACGGGCAACGCCATGCAGGGTGCAATGAGGGAAATTTCGCCAGGACAGCCGGCGATAACTCGCCTACTCTTCATCGATTCCCAACTGTCTGGGATCTTTAACGTGCACCCTGATTCAGCACGCGGGACCTCGATTTTTCGTCCCATCCGAACGACTAGGTGCTAATCCTTTGCCAGCCCCTCTGGTCTGCACCACTGATAAGGGGAGGCCGGATTGGAAAACTCCGTTGATCTTTTCCCGACCGGGGATCGAACCCACGACCACCTGGTTAAAATCGAAACAATCCAAGCCTTTTCAAGCACCGTATGAGTGTACGCATACATATCACTACACCATTCGTCTTTACAAGACTATTGAGAATGTCTTAATAACTAATAACCTAGTCCTAAGCAAAAATAGACTCTTATAAGTTCATCCATGATTATACCACTTAATTAGGAGATAAAAAGTCCTAATTAGGAGATAAAAAGTCCTAATTAGGAGATAAAAAGTCCTAATTGGGAGATTAAAAGTCCTAATTAGGAGATATAAAGTCCTAATTAGGAGATAAAAAGTCCTAATCAGGTGATAAAAAGTTATAATTAGGAGATAAAAAGTCCTAATTAGGAGATAAAAAGTCCTAATTAGGAGATTAAAAGTCCTAATTAGGAGATAAAAAGTCCTAATTAGATGATAAAAAGTCATAACTGGGAGATAAAAAGTCCTAATTAGGAGATAAAAAGTCACAATTAGGAGATAAAAAGTCCTAATTAGGAGATAAAAAGTCCTAATTAGGAGATAAAAAGTCACAATTACGCTAAAAAAAATTTATCGTGGCACCAGGAGGCTTCCGTAGGTATATACTGACAATGGATAATAATTATTCAAGGCCATACCCATATTGCCCACAGGGACCAATCTACTCCATACTTCGAGAATAGATCTAAGCACTAAATGGCCGCCATGTCCAAAAATTAGTATACTGTTTGGTAATGCAGTTCTGGGATCACGGTGGCTAGTGGGTAAGGCGCTGGCTCGCTAGCCTGGGGGTCGCGTGTTTGATCCCTACATTGGACTAGAAAGCTTACCCAGTTGTTCGGCGTGGTTCGTACTAGTCGGTGATGCAGGATGGAGGGCCGGACAAGGACAGCTGTCTAGTCCTTCGGGTGGTACAGAAAGCAGGGGTCCTGTGTACACAGTAGGACTACGATATAAGAGTACGCCGTAGTGCCCTGTCCGGGCAAAATTTCCCTCATAGCACACTGTATGGCGTATGCTCGTCTTCATTAGCCCAGTTGGAAGCATTCCATTTCATTTCATTTCTATCGTTGTTTTGTTTCGTGCTGTTTGCTTTATAAATAGGATTAATTCTGATATCTGGATATCGACTAATTTGTCTATGTATAGTATTTTATTGCAATCATATCGCCTGTTTAGTGTATTATTTCTAACGTTATCTGCGGCAATACGCCCCAGGAGACGCTGCTCCAACGTAATTATTTTTATCTGCGTTTTGTACTTTTAACTGAAATAGTTATTTCTATAGACTTGTTTATCTAAGAATACAGTATATAGAATATGATCGGTTAAGTAAATCATTAATTATACACGTTGTTCTTAGAACCACTGGTTATCGGTCACGTTTCTCCATTTTGTAGGGAACCACGATGGCTAATTGGGTAAGAACCTGACCTAGAGGTCGTGTATTCGAACCCTGCATTGGCCGAGAAAGTTTTTCTAGGTTTCCCGACGTTGTGTCCCCTTGCCAAAGATGCAGGACGGAGTGCTTGACAAGAGCAACTGTCTAGTCGGACTAAAATCCGAGGTCCCGTGAACACATTGGCGTGCACGTAAAATATCCCTTGGCAGTTGGAATTCGGGCAAAATGTTCCACATAGCACCCTGTTAGGTCGGAGCAGAACAGTAGGACGTTAAACCCCATTTCATTTCATATCCACCATATTGCTAATTTACTGGGTTAGATTTCAGGGGTCGTTAGATAAATATAGCGGTGGTCATTGTCATGATTCAACTATTGGCTCTATCGTTCGTGCTGTCCAGAATTGACTACTGCAATGCTGTACTTTCTGGAGTAACTGATAAAAATATTTCCAAGTTGCAAAGGATCAAAAATCGTTCTGCACGAATTGTGACTAAATCTAGATCAAAATCACATATCACTCCTATCCTAAATAATCTTCACTGGCTGCGAGTGCGCGAGAGAATTAACTTTAAAATTTAAACTCGGACATAAAAAACATTAAATAAAACAGCACCTAGATATCTTCAAAATATCTTGACATATTACCAACCAAACAGGTCACTCAGATCCGAGAATAAACTATTGTTAGATGTACCGGTCTATAAGGTGAAGAAAATTGGTTCAAGGTCTGTTCAGTATACCGCATCAGTTCTATGGAATTCTCTACCACTTTCCATTCGAAAACGTGAAACACTGTCTATCTTTAATTCAAGTGTGAAAACCTGGCTGTTTAGGCACTATAATTAACTCACGTGAACACTTTCATGCGCCTAGAGCATCACCTAGTGGGATGAATTGTTGCGCAATATAAATTTCGTTATTATTATTATTACAGGGCCCAGGGGTCGCTAGATAAATGTTGTCACGTTGGTCATAACAGGGCCCAGGGGCCGCTAGCTAAATATTGTCACGTTGGTCATAACAGAGTTCGGGGGGGGGGGGGGGAAAAAAAATATGGCACTGATCATTGTTCAACTATAATTGTACATAGTTCAGAGGTCACTAGATAAATATTACGGTGCTCATTACAGTGAAATGAAATGAAATGGAGCCTGATGTCCTACTGCTCTGATCATATACTAGGGTAATGAAGACACGATACACCATGCATTGTGTGATATGAGTGACATTTTGCCCGGGCAGCAGCACTGTGGCATATTCTTATATAGAATTCCAACTGCGAAGCGATCTTTTACATGCGCGACGATGTATACACGGGGAATTATTTCAGTCACATCCGAACAACTAGTCAGTTGTTTTCTCACCTTCGACCTTCTCAGCCCCCCTCCCCCGACCTACACAAGGGGTAACCAAGTCGGAAAGTTTTCCAAATAAGTCGCAAAAAAGCCTAAGTATACGACCTTGTAAGAGTCACCGCTTTGGTCATCAGAATAATATCGTAGAATAGATGTGTTAGTTTTGGCGTGTTGTAGCTTGATTACGTACGTTATTGTACTTATTCATATTCATTATATATCGTTTAGTTAAATTGAGCACGAAATTCATTATTCATATAGGTACTTAGTTTTATTTCTATTCTAACTAGATTCGGCGATTACGCTGAAGACCAAAAATAACCCAAATAAATTCTTCCATATCAAATATTCAAAAGGTTAAAAAGTTAATATAAGTGAACTGGGGTTTAACGTCCTACTTTTCTGCATCACGCCTATGTGATATAGGTATAGAGTGGTAACATATTTAGAATTTAGAGTACTATCCGACTACTGATAAAAAATTAATAATTAATTATGATCATAATGAGCGTAAAACCCATTAATCAACTTTGTTCAAGATGTCGTGATATTAAACCTTTTTCTGTTCAAACTAAATTCGGCGATTACGGTGAAGACAGACACAAAAGTAAATTCTTCAAAAACAAACCGTTCATAAGATTAGAAATATATCGTGGTATCATATTTACTCTGATTTCTAGGTGTATGACTAATGATAAAAATTAATAATCATATTGAGGAGCAGTCCATTTGCTGATTACACTATTTTGCTTGAATACACTATTTTGCCTATGACGTTTTTAAGACTTCGAATTCTGTCTTATGGTATGGATTGTTCGTACTTGTTTTTATTTTATTGAAGATATTGCCATTTCTAATGACCAAGGATTTAGTGACCAAGTCGGGATCAATTTGTATTTTCAGTGTTTGGACATTGTAAATAAGCAGGTGCTGATCTAATTATTACAGCGTTCAGTCGTTTTGACATCCTCGGTATCCCAGTGGTTTAATTCCGTTATACTCCACTAACCGCCTCGGGGTAATCTATGGGGGAGACACATTTTCAAGTTATCCTCCATTCATGACTGCTATTTTTATCGACCAATCCCGTAAATCGTTAATTAAAAAGGATGTTGGCAACGGGAAGTAACTCTCATAGCCCAAATGAGCGAAATCCAAATGGTTCTAAATGTGTAATTATATAGAAATGAAGGCCGAGTGTTTATGTAGGTTCAAGTTTTATTGGGTTGGGTTTTTATCCTGGAGTTTAATGTCCACTTGCACCTAGGGTGATCCGTAGATAAGCAATTCATAAGAAACCAGCCAGTGCTTGTCGCAGAAAGAGGGCTGACTTGGCTTATAGGGTAGGATATAGTGTATTTGCGGGGTATAGCCCAAGGTCTGTTTCATCCATAGGAGGAACTCAGGGTGATTATTGTGAATCAATAATAATAAACATAACAGAATGAAACATTTCAGAAAAAAGACGAATAGTAATAATAATAACAAAAGTCAAACATATAGATATAAAAATAAAATAAAACCAAGTACGAACAATCCAAACCATTAGACAAAATTCGAAGTCCTAAAAACGGTATAGGCAAAATAGTGTAATATCGCAAAATAGTGTAATCAGCATATGGGCTGTTCAACGTGTACAAAATACACGACGAACAGTGGTAACAGGTGTCCGGAAGAGTAAGCTTACCCTGCCGGCGCGCCACACCCGCCATAGCTGCATCCAAACTATTATACGAAATCTAGGAAAATAACGTGATTGGCCAATGGACTATCAATGACAGCCTACATCGGCTGTGTTCCAAAAACAAACGGTATACGCGAAATAGTGTAATCAGGTAAAATAGTGTAATCAGCATATGGACTGTTCACCGTGTACAAAATACACAATAAACAGTGGTAATAGGTGTCCGGAAGAGTAAGCTTACCCTGCCTGGCGCGCCACACCCGCCATAGCTGCATCCAATCTATTAGGCGAAACCTCGGTAAAATAGCGTGATAGACCAATGAACTATCGGTATGCAAAATGCACGTGATGAACAGTGTTAACGATGTAGTACACATATATTATCAGGGAGATGGTATACCCGTCAATCAAATATGTCTAGAATAATAGTCGAGAGAGACATGTTATATTTACCGATCAGGTCAATATGACGGCCATAAAACTTTTTAAAGGCTTTAATAAGTCTAGTTCGCAAGTATCCCTGTAGTTGAAGCTTAGATGACAAATGCCTCGATCTACTCGAAAAGTCAGAATAGAATGAACAAGCTCTCGCGTAACGAATTAGCTGAGACACAAACACTCCATAAGCTGGTGATATTGGAATGTTACTACATTTGAAATTAGTGTACCTTACTGCAGATTGTGATAAAAAAAATTATAAATATATACATTATTTACATAAATCATTCAGTAAATGGACATGTATATGGTTATCTACCCTTATAAAAACGAAGGCAAAACGATAGGTTACGTAAACTGTCTTTGGTTGGTTCGTAGACTTTAAGTACAATCAAGGCAAGGGCAGATAATTTGAAATCGTGGAAACCCTATTGTTTAACTCATGGTATAGTAGCGTAGAACGGAAAGAGTAACTGAGGATACCGAGGATGATAAAACACGTGCATTTATCAAATTATTAATCATGTCCTATTGTTTAACCAAGGGGTCGCCGAGCTTCCAAGTTTGTTATGGTCACAACAAATCAACAGATCATTTCTTTTGATTTGTTTTCCACTTTGTCGGCTACAGTCACCTGTCGCCGCTCCACAACACTGAATCGACAATCATCTGCAACTCGACGTGCGCCAGCGAAGTCAGCAAGTCAAAAGCGAGTGTGTAGCGTCATCGCCTCCACAATATCGGCAACTGCATGACAATAACAAGTATATTGACCTTGATTGTTATAAAAACATGTATGTTGGCACACTGATTAATTTGAGACTCTAAGTCGGCACACAGTTAGCAAAAAGTTGCCGACCCCTGGTTTAACCCATGGTATAGAGCGGTAGAATGGAATGAGTAACTGAGGATATACCGATGATGTCATTTGGATGGAAGAGAGACTGGAAATTAAGTGAAGTCCGTAGAGTCACTTACTAAGCGAAACTTTTCTGGATTGCCCGTCTTCATTAGCCCGGATGAAGCGGAAATTTCCGAAATCCAAAACCCTAACCCTTTCTAGTGCTAATTCTCAGAATATCACTATAGTAATTTGGTTTTCTATGAGTTCGGTTGACTGGCATTAGACAGGGACGGGTCTAGGAATTGTGAAAAGGGGCAGGGTGCCGCAAAATGGGGGCTCTGACCGCGGAGACGGGGCACACCATTTCCTTGCATCTGTAGCCATTCCAAGATCTATTTGGCTGATATTTTGGGACATATTTGGGTCTGAGAAAGTCACTTTCAACAGTAAAAAAGTACACTCTCGTCCCACCCCACCCCCTGGACCCGCCTCTGTTAGGTAACGAAGTACCCAACAGTCATCAATAATTAATTAATTAAATAGAGCAAGTTGATCATACATGGAGACACAATTAAAGATTTAGACTAGGTTATGTTTGCTAATCGATCACATCTAATATGAAATCAATATAGTAGAATAGGTTTGAGACAATAAACAAATAAACCGGAACGACATAAATAATTTGTTAGGTTATTTAGTTCACCTGCAGAAAAGTAGATCATATACTTAAAGACAACAAAGCCTGATCAATTGCTTCAATAGAATTTACTAATTGAACTGGCAATAAAATGTACATAATGCAATACAATGGAATACCAATACAGTTCATGGTTGCGTGATTAAAGATACATTCCTGCGTACAGGCCAGTTGCTCAAAGCTCCGTTATCTTTTAACGATCCGTTAACTTTACCGGAGAGAAAGATTGTTGCTGGAAATAGAGGCCCCGAACATTCTGTGGTGCAATTTTTCCTACAGATTTATGCTAATATTGCTAAAGGAAAAAATAAAGCATTCTATAGTGTTTCCTGTAGTAAATTTAACGCAACCAACACATTCCCATGATATGTCCGTTAGAGTTTAACGGATCGTTAAAATAACTTAGTTTTGAGCAACTGACCATAGGTGATTTGATGATGTACTAAAAACATATTCAAACTAATTAATTTATCATAAATTTGTTTCAAATCTTCGCTAAACATTATAAATGCCAAGGAATACCCTTGCTATAAAAAAAAAATCGATCAAAATAGGTCATGTGTGTGTCACGTGACTTACCTATCTCTGTACTTGTAGCAGCGGGTGTGACGTTGGAGGTGAATTTATTGCATACACAGTTTAATTGCTGACTATTTATTACAAATATCGAATCCTATTTAAATTCTTTGATTATACACTGCCCACGTCTTTTTCCTTGATTTTTGTCTCAGAAAGTGTTGTACGTCCACCTCTTCATAATGTTTATCAACATGTACACCAAGCGCCCAATCTATGTGTGCAACTGTTGTCGGACTGTTGATTAGGGGAACCCTTACATTTTTGTCCTGTACGCTCCATGAGTGATTTTAAGGAAATCTACTTTCCATATATACCAAAAAAAATTTGCCATACTTTTATAGGAAATAAACGCCCGATAAATATTTTGCTGGGAACCTATCTTTAAGGCTTGTCTTAATCAAGCAATGGTATCATGGGGAATCATCATTATGGTCGAAATGTGTAGAAACAATGTCGAAACATCACAAGATACATTTAAATGGCAACTAATTAATTATTCAATGCTTAATAACCCCGGGGTTTGGCATTTGTTCTTATAATGCCGAGAAAGTTCTAAGGGATTTTCTAGCATAGTTACCCCGTCGTTCGGCTGAGGCAAAAAACAACGTTCGGTGTTAAGCTTGCTGGTATGCAACAGTGCCCTTGACAGTTTGATGCATGGTGAAAAGGTCCGTTGGGATTTTCTAACTCGATTACCCCGTCGTTCAGCGGTACAGAAAGTAGGACTTGTAACCCTATTTCATTTTATTGAATTGGGAATTCTGATTAAAACACAGATCCTAGTTCGTTTCGTTTTTTTATTGTTCGAAATTTGTATTTGCTAAACAGTCAGCTGTGGCGAGTTCTTGGTGTGCGGTGCATATAGTTAAGTCAATGGAATGAGGTATAAAAATCGAAACGAAATAAATATCGGTATTTTAATCAATTTGTTGAATTAGTGTGTTATTTCGATTAGTGGGGATGGAGCCAATCTGATTAAAATACAGATCTATATTTCGTTTCGATTTTTATACTTTCGATGGCCTACACTACATAAAGATCGGATAAATTGTACCCAGATGTCATGTCAGGGGTCGTTCGTACATTGATTAATCAATCAGCGTAGACGTTTCGAGTGGTTTTTCGCCGTTCCATCGTCAATATAACAACTCTTCCGATAAGGAAACGGAACGAAATAGTATCTGTTTTTTAATCAGATTAATTTGTTTTGCAAAGATGCGCCTGAAAATATCATGTTTACTGATTTGAGTTTCAGTTTGATTCTGTCATATTTTAACACCGAATTTGCCTGTTGACTCAGATTTTAATCCCAGCAATACAAACCAATACATTAAATCCAATAATTTAACTGTTGACACAACAAGTCTAGTCATTTTAATTAAACAAAACATCAAAATGAGAATCGTCGCCTGGAATAAATTATGAATGAATGAATGAAATGGGGTTTAACGTCCTACGCTTAAGCACCGTACCTGGGCTAATTGAAGACGGGCATACGCCACAGTGTGCAATGAGGGAAATTTTGCCCGAGCTACGGCCTACTCTTATATCGAATTCCAACTGCCAAGGGATCTTTTACGTGCACTCCAATTTGTACACGGGACCTCGGTTTTTCGTCCCATCCGAACGACTAGGCAGCTGTCCTTGTCAGGCCCTCCTTCTGCATCACTGACAAGGGGAAATCACGCCGGAAAATCGAGATGAACTTTCTCGGCCAATGCAGGGATCGAACACTCAACCTCCAGGCTAGCGAACCAGCGCCTTATCCACTTAGCCACCGTGATCCCCCGAATAAATTATGCATTTGATATCTACAGAAGTGTATTTTATAATGCGTATATCATCTGCATCACACCCAAAATAAATTGGGTTTAACGACCTACATTTTGGCACAAACTGCGCTAAAAAGGGTGGGCATGCGCGGTTGTACAATGTGCTATGAGGGAATTTTGACGAACAGCGGCGTTACAGCCTGCGGTTATTGAAAGCCTTCTGCTGGAATCAAAACCGTAGCCTAGATGGGCCTAGCTCCGCACTGAGTGTGAAACATTAATTCGGCACTTGCAGTAAGACACATACATAGCTGTATTGCTGTGTCAGTTCGCCATTCAGACTGTAGCCTAGATAGGCCTACATCGGCACAACCTGTTCGACAGAGTTAATGCGAGAGCGGCCAAGCGAATATTCACTGCGGATTAGTTTCACATCTACACTGATTGAGTAACGTTACTATATCGAAATATTTCAAGGTCGAAAAACAGGCCCCGGGGGTATAATTTATATCATCTATAGTGTAGTTGTCCACCCACATTAAGACAACTGCTAAATATTTAATTGAAAGTTTAGAATTTCGTGTGTAAAATTATATCGGATATAAAATACGTTAGTGTCAATATTTAATTAATTTTGTTGGTCACCTGTGGAGATTTTAGGTGTTATTATTTTTACAATATATTTCGCAATATTATGCAATACCAAATAAAACTGTCATCCATGAATTATCTTGTCGGATCGATAACAATCCAAATTTTGCATGAAATGAATTTGTTATTATTAAATATGAATGTCTTAATTGTATGTAATCGACAACATGAGAATGGTTAACACGAGCGCGCTGTATCATAAAGTATATCATTGAGTCAACTAGCGTTGTTTCGATACCCAGGTTGTACGTGACAAGGAGTAGGGCCGCCTGTCAAACCTCGTGGGTTTTCTCCGGGTCCTCTGGTTTCCTCCCATTGCTAAAGACCCCTACGCACAAGCGAAATTTTGAAATAAAATTGAACCATATTTTGCTAGTCCCAAAAAAACCTAGTTTGTGTGTAGAGGACGTTAAACCCCATGTTTCATCCTCACTCTCTATTTGAACTGACATGGGATCTTTAGGGTGCTATTAAAGTACATAGTGCATGCTTTTGATTGTCCAATCCGAAAGACGGGACGTTTTTTCTCTGCCACGCCTTCGTGCTGTGCCAGGCTGAAAAATATCGGGGAAATGAAACGAAATGGGGTTTAACGTCCTGCTCCTAAACTGGACATACGCCATACAGTGGACTATGAGGGAAAATGTGCCCAGTCAGGGGCGCTACGGCCTACTCTTATATCGAATTCCAACTGTCCTTGTCAGCCTACACGCGCTGCATCAATGACAAGTGGAAACCACGCCGGCAAATCTTGATGAACGTTCTCGGCCAATGTCGACCTCGGGGAAAACGAGCCAACGTCCGACCCACTTAGCCACGTTATCCCCCAAATCTCAGGAGCATTCTAGGCCAAATCCGAGATCGAACAAAACACAATCGTCATACCCATTGAAACCACGCCGGAAAATCTGGATGAACGTTTTCGGCCAATGTCGACCTCCAGGAAAACGAGCCAGCGTTCGACCAACTTAGCCACGTTATCCCCCAAATCTCGGGAACGTTTAAGGCCAAATCCGAGATCGAATAAAACCTATTTGGGTCTGAGAAAGTCACTTTCAACAGTAAAAAAGTACACTCTCGTCCCACCCCACCCCCTGGATCCGCCTCTGTTAGGTAACGAAGTACCCAACAGTCATCAATAATTAATTAATTAATTAGAGCAAGTTGATCATGCATGGAGACACAATTAAAGATTTAGGTTATGTTTGTTAATCGATCACAACTAATATGAAATCAATATAGTAGAATAGGTTTGAGACAATAAACAAATAAACCGGAATGACATAAATAATTTGTTAGGTTATTTAGTTCACCTGCAGAAAAGTAGATCATATACTTAAAGATAACAAAGCCTGATCAATTGCTTCAATAGAATTTACTAATTGAACTGGCAATAAAATGTACATAATGCAATACAATGGAATACAAATACAGCTCATGGCTGCGTGATTAAAGATACATTCCTGCATACAGACTAGGTGATTTTATGATATACTAAAAACATATTTAAACTAATTAATATATCATAAATTTGTTTCAAATCTTCTCTAAACATTAGAAATGCCAATGAATACCCCTGCTATAAAACAATCGATCAAAAGAGGTCATGTTTGTGTCAGGTGACTTACCTATCTCTGTACTTGTAGCAACGGGTGCGACGTTGGAGGTGAATTTATTGCATACACAGTTTAATTGCTGACTATTTATTACAAATATCGAATCCTATTTAAATTCTTTGATTATACACTGCCCACGTCTTTTTCCTTGATTTTTGTCTCAGAAAGTGTTGTACGTCCACCTCTTCATAATGTTTATCAACATGTACACCAGGCGCCCAATCTATGTGTGCAACTGTTGTCGGACTGTTGATTAGGGGAACCCTTACATTTTTGTCCTGTACGCTCCATGAGTGATTTTAAGGAAATCTACTTTCCATATATACCCCCAAAAATTGCCATACTTTTATAGGAAATAAACGCCCGATAAATATTTGTCTGGGAACCTATCCTTAAGGCTTGTCTTAATCAAGCAATGGTATTATGGAGAAATCATCATGGTCGAAATGTGTAGAAACAATGTGAAAACATCACAAGATACATTTAAATGTTAACTACTGAATTATTCAAGAAGCCACAGCGCCTTTATAACCCTGGGGTTTGGTATTTGTTCTCATAATACTGAGAAAGTTCTTAAGGATTTTCTAGCATGGTTACCCCGTTGTTCGTCTGAAGCAAAAACAACGTTCGGTGTTAAGCTTGCTGGTATGCAACAGTACCCTTGACAGTTAGATGCATGGTGAAAAAGTCCGTTGGGATTTTCTAACGCGATTACCCCGTCGTTCAGCGGTACAGAAAGTAGGAATTAAAACCCCATTTCATTTTATTGAATCGGTAATTCTGATTAAAACACAGATCCTAGTTCGTTTCGTTTTTTTTAGTTCAAATATTTTTATGAAACAGTCAGCTGTGGCGAGTTCTTGGTGTGCGGTGCATATGAAATGAGGTATAAAAATCGAAACGAAATAAATATCGGTATTTTAATCAATTTGTTGAATTAGTGTGTTATTTCGATTAGTGGGGATGGAGCCAATCTGATTAAAATACAGATCTATATTTCGTTTCGATTTTTATACTTTCGATGGCCTACACTACATAAAGATCGGATAAATTGTACCCAGATGTCATGTCAGGGGTCGTTCGTACATTGATTAATCGATCAGCGTAGACGTTTCGAGTGGTTTTTCGACGTTCCATCGTCAATATAACAACTCTTCCAATAAGGAAACGAAACGAAATAGGATCTGTTTTTTAATCAGATTAATTTGTTTTGCAAAGATGCGCCTGAAAATATCATGTTTACTGATTTGAGTTTCAGTTTGATTCTGTCATATTTTAACACCGAATTTGCCTGTTGAATCAGATTTTAATCCCAGCAATACAAACCAATACATTAAATCCAATAATTTTACTGTTGACACAACAAGTCTAGTCATTTTAATTAAACAAAACATCAAAATGAGAATCGTCGCCTGGAATAAATTATGCATTTGATATCTACAGAAGTGTATTTTATAATGCGTATATCATCTACATCACACCCAAAATAAATTGGGTTTAACGGCCTTACATTTTGGCACAAACTGCGCTAAAAGGGTTTGCATGCGCTGTTGTACAATGTGCTATTAGGGAATTTTGACGAACAGCGGCGTTACAGCCTGCAGTTATTGAAAGCCTTCTGCTGGAATCCAAACCGTAGCCTAGATAGGCCTAGCTCCGCACTGAGTGTGAAACATTAATTCGGCACTTGCAGTAAGACACATGCATAGCTGTATGGCTGTGTCAGTTCGAAATTCAGACCGTAGCCTAGATAGGCCTACATCGGCACAATCTGTTTGACAGAGTTAATGCGAGAGCGGCCAAGCGAATATTCACTGCGGATTAGTTTGACATCTACACTGATTGAGTAACGTTACTATATCTAAATATTTCAAGGTCGAAAAACAGGTCCCGGGGGTATAATTAATATCATCTATAGTGAAGTTGTCTACCCACATTAAGACAACTGCTAAATATTTAATCGGAAGTTTAGAATTTCGTGTGTAAAATAATATAGGATATAAAACACGTTAGTGTCAATATTTAATTAATTTTGTTGATCACCTGTGGTGTTTTTATGTTTTTTTTTATTTTTACAATATATTTCGCAATATTGTGAAATACTAAATAAAACTGTCATCCATGAATTATCTTGTCGGATCGATAACAATTCAAATTTTGCATGAAATGAATTTTTTATTATTAAATATGAATGTCTTAATTGTATGAAATCGACAACATGAGAATGGTTAGAACGAGCGCGCTGTATCATAAAGTATGTCATTGAGTCAACTACCATTGTTTCGATTCTCGGGTTGTACGTGACAAGGAGTAGGGTCGCCTGTCAAACCTCGTGGGTTTTCTCCGTGTCCTCTGGTTTCCTTCCATTTCTAAAGACCCGTAGGCACAAGCGAAATTTTGAAATAAAATTAAACCATATTTTGCTAGTCCCAAAATAACCTAGTTTGTGTCTAGAGGACGTTAAACCTCATTTTTCATCTCACTCTCTATTTGAACTGACATGGGATCTTTAAGGTGCTATCAAAGTACGAAGTGCATTCTTTTGTTTGTCCAATCCGAAAGACGAGACGTTTTTCTCTGCCACGCCCCCGTGATGTGCCAGGCTTGAAAATATGGAAATGAAATGAAATGGGGTTTAACGTACTACTGTTCTGCTCCTATACTGGGCATACGGCATACAGTGTGCTTTGAGGGGAAATGTGCTCAGACAGGGGGGGCTACGGCATACTCTTATATCGAATTCCAACTGTCCTTGTCAGGCTCCCCTCGCTGCATCAATGACAAGTGGAAACCACGCGGGAAAATCTGGATGAACGTTCTCGGCCAATGTCGACCTCCAGGAAAACGAGCCAGCGACCGACCCACTTAGCCACGTTATCCCCCAAATCTCGGGAACGTTCTAGGCCAAATCCGAGATCGAACAAAACACAATCGTCATACCCATTGAAACCACGCCGGAAAATCTGGCTGAACGTTTTCGGCAAATGTCGACCTCCAGGAAAACGAGCCATCGTCCGACCCACTTAGCCACGTTATCCCCCAAGTCACGGGAGCATTCTAGGCCAAATCCAAGATCGAACAAAACACAATCGGCATACCCATTGAACCTCCTAATTCCAGGATATCAATCATGTCAATCTGACAATAGCATTAATCAGATAATTGTTTCTAGCATTTTATTACATTACGACGTATTTACGTCACACCATTCAGTTAGCAGACGACTGCCTCCCGAGGCGGTCTACATTTTCTTTGCTTCTTTGTGTTGGGTTGTTTGTGTGTTTGTGCGTTTTCTTGTACGAGTAAATATGTTCAATCTTGAGTGAAGTCTGTGTTGCTTCAGACCCGGGACTGTGCAGCGCAGTGGACGCTTACGGCTAGCCCCCGGATCCATTCACTCTTTTTTGAATTGTTGTTTTTTTGTCTGTTTTGTTTGCTGTTTCGGAGTATGATGTTTTGTCGTTGTATTTGTCCTTTTTGTAAATCATATGTGGCGCAGTCCCCCTGCACTAACTATTATAGAATACAACAAACTGTAAACGACGGCATTTAATATAATTATAAACATAATACGGAATATCCGGTTTCGTCTTATTAAATATTAATCACGTTAATGCGCTGTACAAATGAATTCTAGCCTATCAAATAATATATTTTTGAACCTTTTCAATTAATTTCATAATGTTATTAGACATCAAAATAACTATTGTAAACTTAATTGACAATTGGAATAATTGAATGAATGTGTAATCATTGCCATTATACCTATAAAAGCTGTTATTTTTGATTTTACCGTTTAGGTTATTTATTTATTCGCTGTCTGCGATATTTTTAATATATAATTTCCGCCACGTTGAAAATTGGTAATATTAAACATGCATTATGCAAGAGGTAAATTTCTCTATCGCAGATCTTTCTTTAAGCCTAAAATGTTATATATGTAAACTATAAAACATGCATTATTCAAGAGTTAAATCTGGCTATTACACGTCTTTCCCTAGGCCTTAATTAATGTTATATAAACTTTTCACCAAAGCTTTACATCGGCGATACCGAAATTTTACCATCATGTACAGCACGAAATCTTGGTTTTATCATGGACAAGGTAATGTCTTTCATCCCGCAGATCAACAATACTATATGTAAAATGTACATGAGTCAATATCCAGAATCAGGAGGTATCTTAGCACTGGTCATATCTCAGTTGGACTATGGAAATGGACTCCTGGGTGGCATTCCAGATTTCTCCCTCAACCGTCTTCAGGTTGTACATAATAACTTTGCTCGACTAGTTGCAGGTCATCTTCTAGAGATCATGTATCAGAAACTCTCAAAAGTCTTCATTGGCTGCCTGTGAAAGCCCGGGTCGACTTTAAAGAGCTATCAAATGTGTATAAAGCTTTGTTTTCGGATATTGCTCCTTCCTACATGAAACAATTATTCACATTCTACAAACAGGGAAGACCGAATCTTCGTTCGTCCACAGTGTAGGGTGCCCCACCATAAATAAATATCTCCAAATATCTCGACAATTACTCCACAATATTTATATATATACAAAGCCTTAAATCAGTTCCACACAATTATAGTCACTAGATAAACGACCATGCTGTACTTAATAAGCTAATGATCATTTTATCATATAAATACTAGACTGAAAACTGGTTTCAATTGTTGTCCATAACATCCAGCACTTTTTGAGTAAAAGACAGGTTACTTGCCCTTGTTTTGACCCTAGTCTTGCTTAACCAGTCTACCAATCATTCTACGTTTGATTGACATGTCGGGATAATCAAGACTATATATCTTACGAAACGTTAAATAAAGCTGAACAAGAAATTGAATTTAGAAATTAGCACGTCTGTCAACTCAACACCTGTTTTAAGAAATTTGTAAAAGTAAATCGAAACTGCTGCTAGAATCATGTTCCGGCCTAAACCAAGCATTTCAGAGATATTATTTCTACTAAACCAAACGATAGCACTCCTAACGGTACAGTTAATAATAAAGCAATTTAAAAAATAAAACGAACGTAATTTCTAAAGCTTCTCATACACTCCGGCGCTGACCTATTATCATAGTTCGAGACACAGCCACCCAAGCGTGCACGTGGCCGTGTCAAGACCAACTTTTTGTAGAGCACGGGGCATCCTACGCACAGATACTATTTTACTATCTGTGCCCGCTTACAAGAGACCCCGGGAAAATTATCTTTCCCTGTAAATGGTGCCCATATGTGAAATAAGCTACCAAGATCAATTACAGAAAGTTCAACTTTAGTTAAATTCAAATCTGAGTTAAAAACGCACTTGTTTAAGTATTATTACAAACTGTGATGTGACATTTGTTAAGCGCTTAGAAATATCACCGGATATAATGAAGCGCTATAGAATGAATGAATGAAATGGGGTTTAACGTCCTACGCTTAAGCACCTTACCTGGGCTAATTGAAGACGGGCATACGCCATATAGTGTGCTATGAGGGAAATTTTTGGCCCGGGCAGCGGCGCTACGGCCTACTCTTATATCGAATTTCAACTGCCAAGGGATCTTTTACGTGCACTCCAATGTGTACACGGGACCTCGGTTTTTCGTCCCAACCGAACGACTAGGCAGCTGTCCTTGTCAGGCCCTCCATCTGCATCACTGACAAGGGGAAATCACGCCGGAAAATCGAGATGAACTTTCTCGGCCTACGCAGGGATCGAACTCTCGACCTCTAGGCTAGCGAACCAGCGCCTTATACACTTAGCCACCGTGATCCCAAGCGCTATAGAAGATAAATAATAATAATAATAATAATAATATATTAGACATTAATTAACGAATCCAGACCATAATAAACTCTCGCTAGCCTGCGATATATGTTGGATAATTGTGATCCGATTTGATGCATAACTATAATAGTGAGAACTGCTAACTCGTTATCTAATCTCGCATAATGTATCTTTAATTAGACATTTATTAATATAAGGCCACCATCAACTCTCGATGCCATCAGACGCTTCCGAATTGTTATTAGATTTGAACCCGATCTACTATTCAATAGCCATTGATGATTAAACGTAAAATTGTATAATCGAGATTTTCTTTTATTTTCGTCACAACGGCAAGAATGACAATCGAGGCTTAGACTGAATAAATTAGAGTTAAATTTTCAGAATATTCCCGTTACATTATCTATTATTTAACTATTATAGCTTGGACTACATTAAGCTCTTTATCTAATCTACCATAATGTATGTTTAATAAACGAATATTTCGTTTCGTTTCGTTTGTCTGATTTTGTACTCCCATTTATATACAAGCTCTTTATCTAATCTTCCATAATGTATGTTTAATAAACTAATATTTCGTTCCGTCTCGTTTGTCTGATTTTGTACTCTCATTTATCCTAAACTTTTATCGTTTACGTTCCCTCCCGGTGTTGGCAGGGAAAATTCCTCGGGTTTTTCCGACGTGGTTTCCCCTTGTCAGTGGTACAGGGCAGCTATCTAGACGTTCGGATGGTACGAAAAAACGAGACCCCGTGTGCACATCGGAATGTACGTAAAAGATCACCGGCTGGTGGAATTTGATATAAGAGCAGACCTTAGCGCCGCTGTCCGGGCAAAATAACACACTGTATGGAGTATGCCCGTCTTCATTAGCCCTGTCGGAGCAGAACAGAGGGACATTTAAACCCCCATTTCAGTTCATGTGTTACAGCAGCGGTGCATATTTGAAGCGGTGCATATTTGAGAATATGACTTATAGGGTTAAAGTAGATCAAACGGTTAGAATGTCAAAATTAATTTGCATGTTTAACAATATTATGATTAATTGGTGACAATATTTTAGTTTACATAAGACTCGTTGCCGCTTATAGCGATTTCTGCCGATGACCTTCCTACTGAAGACCCCTTTTCACAAAAGTCGTCCGGTCAATATAGCCCATGACATCAACGCAAAAAAGAGACATGTTCAAATATATCAGAGGTGGATGGAATTGGATATAAAAATGATCTCATAATGTTCCTCAGCGTAAATAAATCGGCTTACGACTAAATAAAATAAAAACCAAGTACGAACAATCCAATCCATTTGATAGAATTTGAAGTCCTACAAAAAACGGTATAGTGCAATCTGACAAAATAATGTAAACAGCATATGGACTGTTCACCGTGTACAAAATACACGACAAACAGTAGTAACAGGTGTCCGGAAGAGTAAGCTTACCCTGCCTAGCGCGCCATACCCACCTGCATCCAAACTATTAAGGGGAAATCTTGGTAAAATAGCGTGATTGGCCAATGAACTATCGGTATGCAAAATGCTCGTGATGAACAGTGTTAACGATGTAGTGGACATATGTTATCAGGGAAATAGTATACGCGTCAATTAAATAAAGCTAGAATAAAAGTCGAGAGAGACATGTTATATTTACAAATTAAGTCAATATGACAGCCATAAACTTTTTAAAGGTTTTTATAAGTTTAGTTGACAAGTATCCCTGTAGTTGAAGCTTCGATGACAAATACCTAGGTCTACCTAAAAATCAGAATAAAATGAAGAAGCTCTCGCGTAACGTTTTAGCTGAGGCACAAACACTCCATAAGCTGGTGATATTGGAATGTTACTACGAATAAATGGAAAGTTAACAATCGGAAAGTCAAAGTCATCACGTTTATCGTACAATTTAACACTTAGCGTATTGTCACTGTCACGTAGTGTTTTTAATTTCGAGCTCATCGGGATATATGAATTCTATTAGTAAGTGCAGGAGGACTGCACTACACGCAAAACAAAAATATATCACTAAACTTTGGATTATTCAGTGATAGAACATCATCGATATATCGATAAGTGAAATTAAAATGTCTAACTACTCGTTTATTTAACAAATATTGTGTGCTGTGAAAGTCCAACAAAATTAGCCTAATCAGAACATTCTTGGATACAAAAACACGAATTATCCAAAGAACAGACGTAATACACCCCCACCCCTCACCACGCCAACCCCACCTCGTATAATATGAATGGTATTATGACGTCATCAATAATGCAGAAGAATATAGAGTCGTAATTATGCACGTCATATTAAAATAGTTCATATCTGTATGTTTTCATAGTTATTTGTAGAAATCGTACATGTTTGTGAGGAGTAGCCTTCAAGATCTGTATATTTACGTAGCAGCGATGTTGACCAAACAAAAATCAAAGCGAAAGCTTAAACAGGAAGAATCAAGGAGAAGATACGCTTAACGTTCAGAAAAACATAGCATTAATGATAATCTTTTGAAGACTAGTAAAAATCTCTTAACGGAAATGTTGACAAGACGAGTTCATTCACCAAATCTATTCCTATCTGTTGGTAGCTTAAATACCGCGGTCATGGGTTTTAACATTTTGTTTGATTTACAGAGAATAAAGGAAAGCCGAGTCAATAGTATCGACCCATTGGATAGTTTCTAACACTTGACAGCGTAAGTAGTCAATAATGATTACTCTGATGTGGTCTGATCCCAAAGTATTAGTCTCTATCATCCAGACAAATATTCTAAGAATATTGAAGACTAGGGAGTTCTGGGTTACCGTGACTACCATAGTATCCGTCATTTTGTGTTTAGGTAAAAGAAGGGGTTAAATTGAATATGACTGGAGATTCGATATGTAGTTAATAAAAACACGGCTCCTGAGAATCGGGAGAAAATCGAATGTTTGATGTGTATTTAATTTTATTTGTTTTATGGCATTAAACTCTTTATCTCTTAATGCCACATCAAAATGATTGCATTATATTACTGGCGACGAATTACGATAAAAAGTCAATGGAGGTCGATGGAACCGAGATAACTTTCAGCATCACGAATAATTTGTTTGTTCCCTGAGATTTTATTTGCTTGGGGTTTAACGTCTTGTGAACACTGTGGAGGTCGTTTGAACCCGGATAAATTTCAGCTCCACGAATAATTTATTTTCCCTGGGACTGTTTTTGCTGGGGTTTTAACGCCTTGTGAACATTGTGGGGGTTGTTGGAACCCGGATAACTTTCAGCTCAACGAATAATTTGATTTTCCCTGGGACTGTTTTGCTGGGGTTTTAACGTCTTGTGAACACTATGGAGGTCGATGGACCCCGGATAACTTTCAGCTCAACGAATAATTGTTTTTTCCCTGGGATTTTATTTGCTGGGGGTTTAACTATATGACTAATATGTGGTTCTTTAGAACTACCTCATTGTGAACACGGGTAAACATCTTTTTCATAACATCTAAACAACCGAGCAACATTGTGTACACGGGTAAACATCTTTTTCATAACATCTAAACAACCGAGCAACATTTAGTACACGGGTAAACATCTTTTTCATAACATCTAAACAACCAAGCATACATTGTGTACACGGGTAAACATCTTTTTCATAACATCTAAACAACCAAGCATACATTGTGTACACGGGTAAACATCTTTTTCATAACATCTAAACAACCAAGCATACATTGTGTACACGGGTAAACATCTTTTTCATAACATCTAAACAACCGAGCAACATTGTGTACACGGGTAAACATCTTTTTCATAACATCTAAACAACCGAGCAACATTTAGTACACGGGTAAACATCTTTTTTCATTCACCCAAACAACATGTTAGACCTAACCGGCATTTCACCTGACTAGTGGGAACCGGGCTAATACAGCACGTGCAATATACACTGCCAGTTGTGGCCAGAACCAGTCTTATTAAAACCCAGATCCTATTTCGTTTCGTTTTTTATAGTTCAACATTTATTTTTACTTGTCTTTACTACAATAGTGCCCGGAAGTGTTGTTATATAACCCACGTTCTGGTTGAGGGATTAGCCAACCAAATGGTCTTATGTGGCGAGTTCTTTGCCTGTGATTCACGGAACTGTGGGTAGACATTCGCATCGAAGACAAAGCAAAAGTTTTATTTCCGAATACCCAATTGGTTAAACAAATGTCTGACGTCATAGGTCAAAAGTCGCTCGTATGACTTCTCACTGCAACCGGTCATATCTTCATGTGGTGGAGGCCATCAGAAGTATAAATGACGAAGCAAAATATAGAGTTTTATTTGGATATAATCGAATGTCTAGAATGTTTAAGACTGAATCCATGATAAGTTATGTGTTAAGAACAGGAATATATAAACTTGTTTGCATGGATCGGTTCCGTGGGAATGTCTTCTCATTGGGGATGCTCGATTCACACTCCAGAACGTCCCGAATTGACAGAATTGCATGGGTAACGCGGAATTCAGTTCTTGCACAGTTCTTTAAGGCCCGACCACGTAGGTGGTGTGAGTCTTATCGTGACGTAATTAAACACAACGAATATGTATCGGTCGCATGGTTGATTGAGATATTTATTTATTCAGTCAACGCATGCGCTGTAGCCGGATATCCCCTTTTCACTCGATTGTCACTATTTTGGGGATTGAGAAACTAAATTCCGGAACGTTCAATCAAGTACCCCCTTTTTGTTTTAAAAGGTAGGAACCTCGTTCAAAGTCATTGCCATCATCTAATAGTAAATGCAGGAGGACTGCACTACACGCAAAACAAAAAATCTACAAGATAAACCTGCGGACAAGACAGAAAATAGACATTGCAAAAACTAAACAATTATCAAATCAAGTGAATGGATCCGGGGGCCAGCCGCAAGCGTCCACTGCGCTGTACAGTCCCGGGTCTGTCTTGGTTCAGACTTCACTAAAATGATTTACATAAAAGACGTAACAAAAAAATGCGACCGATCTTGTAAGTGGTCGTCTCTTCAATGGCGATAGTCAGCCAATCGACGTCAGATGTCAGAACGTCAAATAATTTTAACAATAAGGGCGATAATCCGGACAGAAACTCGGAAAACGCTAAAAAAATAATAAATGTAGTGAGCTAACGTGACGTTATATCAAAAGTTGAAGTCTGCCATTCGCTACGCAAATGTCTACGGAACAAACATTCTAAGATTCATAGCGATCGTACTTAAAATATTGGGAGCCTAATTTGTTTTTGCAATGTCGGTTTTCTGTCTTGTCCGCAGGTTTATCTTGTAGTTTTTTGTTTTGCGTGTGGTGCGGTCCTCCTGCACTTACTATTAGAACAACAACAATGTGAGTAATGTTTGGGAAACATTTCCTGGGCTAGAAATAAACATAATTGACTCGATCCAAATTTACGTCGGACCATGAGAAAAAAACATTATGCTAACATAATATATGATATGTATATCAATTCATGGATTAGTGAATGTTTTCTTTGTAGTGGTTAGGTGCCGGGACGTCTATCAGTTCGGAATTAGAAGCTTAACCGAACACAGTGGTGGAGATCTATTATTTAAATATAGTGGTACACATGTATTGTTAAAATAGAGTGGTACATGTATGTTATTTAAAGGGAGAGAGAGACATTATTTTAATAATGTGCTTGCGCATAGGGGTCTTTAGCAGTGGGAGGAAACCGGAGTGCCCGGAGTAAACCCACGAGGTTGAGAAGGAGCCCCTATCTCCATGTCACCTACGCTCACACTAGGGCTCGAAACCACAGCCGCAAGCCAGAGGTGAGCGGAGCGCGGCACTCTAGATCACTAGGCTATCCCAACCAACCTGGTTGAAGTGGACTTTAACCCTACGAATGATGCCGTTAGCCAGAGGTGACCGGCCAGCTAGAGGTCGAAACGCGGCACTCTAGACCACTAGGTACATATCCGTTATTTTAACAAAAGTGGTGCACATCTATTGTTTAACATAGTGTGGTACATAAACGTTATTTTAACAGAGGGGCACATATCTTTTATTTTTATATAAAAGTGGTGCATTTAAACATCGTGGCACATGTTGTTTAACTACAGTGGTACACATCTTTTGTTGAAACATAGTGGCACATATATGTTTAACTACTGTGATACACATCTGTTGTTTAAGTATCGAGGATCACGTGTGTTATTTAAACATCATCGCATCTGTGTTCTATTGTATAAACGTAGTGATAGGTACCACTGATATACACCTGTTGTTTTAACACATCAGAATCCCGAGGTAGTTGCGCACACGAGCATAGACGAGAGAGAGGGAGGGGGGCAATTTATCTCTCTCTCTCTCTCTCTCTCTCTCTCTCTCTCTATCTCTTTAGCATTGGTAGGAAATTGGAGGACCCAGAGAAAAAACGCACGAGGTTGAAACCATACCAGTTGACTCAATGCCGGACCTTATGATACATCGTACTAACCATTCGGTCATCCATCCCCACTCGAACATAGGCAATATTAGCTGATATTAATAAATAAGTAAATTGTAAGCTGTTTTCAGAGAGATAACAATAAGATTAATATTACTACATATTTAACGTAAAACAAAGAGCTGGTAAGAAGCCCACTTACAAGAGCTTAGCTTTCTTCTGTCAAGTCGGAACCATAAGCCCGCTTGGGATAGACAATTATGACATTAAACCTCCATTTCATATCTGGTCAATCCGCACCATAAGCCCACATGGGACAGACCCTATTTCATATCTTCCATCAAGGCCAAACCTGTAATCGCTTCAATCAAAGATTTCGTCATTTTTTTAAAATTTGGGCTTTGTTTACACTTAAAATATTTTTAATATTTGATGAATTGGTTCGCTCATGCGCAATTAAAACTGCAAATCACTTCGCCCTTAATGAACAAAACAATGCACCAGCTGTGATGTTATTAGATACACTGTCATTCATTGTAAACAAAGCAGCTACACACCCGATTAAACATATGCTATTTAATATTCCTCTACACATGCGCATGAATTGACTTCTATTCATCCATATCGATATATTCCTGAAGCAATGGCTTCTGATATTTGAGCTTTTTTTGGGGGGGGGGATTCTTCCCGTTCAATAAAATCTATCCCAAGTACAGCAACTTGAAAGTCCTTTGTTTAATCTGGAGGTTTTCCCTAAAACTTTGGACAGTGATTTAAGGTATTACAAACGGTGAAAGTATGTTCGTCTCCAAAAAATATTGTTTACATTGAATCCGTGTTAATAGCTTCGATTGTCGTGCAATTAGATTTTCTGGAATATTCTGCTATGTAGTGGTTAATTGGGCATAATAAAATTGTCATGACGTAACGATATGTAAACGTATTTGGTCCAATTTGGAGCTCTGTTTAAAGCGCCATGATATTGTCACGCAGTTAGCTATTGGTTGTTAAACGGACTATTGACCAATAAAGTTTGGAACAAAAATTTGCTTCCTTTACAGCAGTGTTAAGTGCCATATTGACTCAACAGCTACTTAGTTGCATATAAATGGTAATACTGGGAGTGGCTATTATAGACGGGATTACTTCTTCTGTAAAACATGTAATTCGGTTGCTGTTTTTTTTTAATAAAATAAAAAAAAAAATAGATCTTCATTTACATTTTTCAGCCAATCTCTCATTGGTCAGGGTCTTTTCGAGGTACCCCTGATGTACGGTGAGTAGGGTAGCCTGTCCAGCACCTTGGGTTCCTCCGGATCCTCCGGTTTCCTCCCACTGCTAAAGACCTCTACGCATAAGCGAATTATTGAAATGAAATAACCGAGTTTTTGTCGAGTGGACGTTAAACCCAGTCCTCTCACTCTCTCTGCGCGTTAAAATGAACTCGGGTTCATTAATTAACATGTAATTAAAGAAAACAAATTCAGGACATCAATGGTCTAGATAATTCATCGTCATGATTCAAGAAGATTAGCAAGGTGTTTCATCGAGATCGACACGAAGGACAAATATATTAAACATAACGCAGTTGGCATATGGGGTCAGCGCTTTGTTTGTCAAATACCTGGTTAAAATCAACATATTGATTCATTCGGAAATCATCGTCTATTAGCGTATCATGATTATGTCCTATTTTTTGTGTAATAACTGACATGATACAACCATTCGGCAAACCTCGACAGATTCCGGTACTCTCCGTAACCTTCATCTAGACTCGGATGTATGATAGTCATTGATATGTACCTACGACCATACATTTGCGATGCGGCTTATCGACTACCGATTTACTCTAACAGGAAAACGTTCCGCTTTTACAAAAAAAGCCCCAATATCTGGTTAAGCTGTCCACACCTGTTGGCGGAGTCGTCCACACGACTTAGTATAATTTCTGGACACATAATGTATTTGTAAATAGTATAGTTTTTCTGCGTGGTCACCCTTTCTATCGGTAAATAAACAACAACGTAAATAATTTCTGGATATTGTAATACGTTTTTCGGAGTCGTCCACACGATGTATTTTTAATTAGTATAGTTTTTTCTGCGTGGTCGCCCTTTCTCCCGGCAAATAAACAACAAAGTAAATCGTTTTATTCCATAAATAACAAATTCATTAACAAATTCATAAACATATTTAGTTGTGGACGACATCACTTATAGTTGTTGACGACATCACCAATGCCTTGTGGACGACTCCACCAACGGTTGTGGACGACTTCCCTTGTGGACGACTTGACTGGCACCCATCTCCTGGGGGCAACCTTGTTTATCCGGGTCCTTTAAAATAGTTCCAAAATGGCGGACTTCATTATACAGCCGAGTCTAGATATAGGGCACCGGAATCTGTCGAGGTTTGCCGAATGATGATACAACCACACGCTACTGCAACGTTATAGACATGGTTACCCAGACACTACCGGAACTCAAAATGACGCTTCGGAATAGTACATCCTATTGCATAGAAAAATGAAATGGGGCTGGACATTCTTGTTTTCTATAACAACCGGGTCAATGAAGATGGAGTTACAGTATTTGGTCTTTATATCACTACCAGGTTCAGGTGTCAAGACTAGTCTAACACCTTATGATACTTGTATTCTCTGCTTCTTATTTATCCATTACACACATCGCAATGTTTAAGACTCCGTAACTAGCTTGTGTTGAGGGAGCCATGCCCTAACTTGGAACACCCAGACGCTCTCCCTCGTTCCGTCTCGTCTCGGGCCTAGGCGCCCATGGCCCCCGCTTTCTACGTCCTTGACTGTACCTCAATAACTATGCCGTTTTCATTCCGGGTTTATAAACCCTTCAAGACAAAAGATCTTATTAGATACCTGGCTAATGTATCATATAAGGTCTAACATTTAACACATGCTTAATGGACAAAGAAAGTTTAAATAAAACATGCCAACAACAAGTTAAGATTACATAATGACACAAGGAATGCTACCAATACCTCCAGCTGGGAGTCGATAGTAGACCGGTTTAAAATCACTTTCACGTGTACAGATGGTAGAAGCGTCTATATCTGCCATTATGTAACAACGGGCATATGTCATGCAGTGTGCTAACGGGTGTACTTCGCCCGTACAGTGGCATTTCTGTACATTCGTCGTCTAGACTCGGATGTATGATAGTCATTGATATGTACCTACGACCATACATTTGCGATGCGGCTTATCGACTACCGATTTACTCTAACAGGAAAACGTTCCGCATTTACAAAAAAGTGCCAAAATCTGGTTAAGCTGTCCACACCCGTTGGTGGAGTCGTCCACACGACTTAGTATAATTTCTGGACACATAATGTATTTGTAAATAGTATAGTTTTTCTGCGTGGCCATCCTTTCTCTCGGTAAATAAACAACAAAGTAAATAATTTCTGGATATTGTAATACGTTTTTTGGAGTCGTCCACACGATGTATTTTTAATTAGTATAGTTTTTTTCTGCGTGGTCACCCTTTCTCCTGGCAAATAAACAACAAAGTAAATTGTTTTATTCCATAAATAACAAATTCATTAACAAATTCATAAACAAATTTAGTTGTGGACGACATCACTAATAGTTGTTGACGACATCACCAATGCCTTGTGAACGACTCCACCAACGGTTGTGGACGACTTCGCTAGTGGACGACTCGACTGGCCCCCATCTCCTGGGGGCAACCTTGTTTATCCGGGTCCTTTAAAATAGTTCCAAAATGGCGGACTTCATCATACTGCCGAGTCTAGATGTAGGGCACCGGAATCTGTCGAGGTTTGCCGAATGCCTACGAATGATGCCGTTAGCCAGAGGCGACCGGCCAGCTAGAGGTCGAAACGCGGCACTCTAGACCATTAGGTACATATCCGTTATTTTAACAAAAGTGGTGCACATCTATTGTTTAAAATAGTGGTGCACATCTATTGTTTAACATAGCGAGCGGTACATCTATTGTTTAACATAGTGTGGTACATTAACGTTATTTTAACAGAGGGGCACATATCTTTTATTTTTATAAAAGTCGTGCATTTAAACATCGTGGCACATGTTGTTTAACTACAGTGGTACACATCTTTTGTTGAAACATAGTGGCACATATATGTTTAACTACTGTGATACACATCTGTTGTTTAAGTATCGAGGATCACGTGTGTTATTTAAACATCATCGCATCTGTGTTCTATTGTATAAACGTAGTGATAGGTACCACTGATATACATCTGTTGTTTTAACACATCAGTATCCCGAGGTAGTTGCGCACACGAGCATAGACGAGAGAGAGGGGGCAATTTTTCTCTCTCTCTCTCTTTCTCTCTCTCTCTCTCTCTCTCTCTCTCTTTAGCACTGGTAGGAAATTGGAGGACCCAGAGAAAAAAACGCACGAGGTTGAAACCATGCCAGTTGACTCGATGCCGGACCTTATGATACATCGTACTAACCATTCGGTCATCCATCCCCACTCGAACATAGGCAATATTAGCTGATATTAATAAATAAGTAAATTGTAAGCTGTTTTCAGAGAGATAACAATAAGATTAATATTACTACATATTTAACGTAAAACAAAGAGCTGGTAAGAAGCCCACTTACAAGAGCTTAGCTTTCTTCTGTCAAGTCGGAACCATAAGCCCGCTTGGGATAGACAATTATGACATTAAACCTCCATTTCATATCTGGTCAATCCGGCACCATAAGCCCACATGGGACAGACCCTATTTCATATCTTCCGTCAAGGCCAAACCTGTAATCGCTTCAATCAAAGATTTCGTCATATTTGGACTTTGTTTACACTTTAAATAGTTTTAGTATTTGATGAATTGGTTCGCTCATGCGCAATTAAAACTGCAAATCACTTCGCCCTTAATGAACAAAACAATGCACCAGCTGTGATGTTATTAGATACACTGTCATTCATTGTAAACAAAGCAGCTACACACCCGATTAAACATATGCTATTTAATATTCCTCTACACATGCGCATGAATTGACTTCTATTCATCCATATCGATATATTCCTGAAGCAATGGCTTCTGATATTTGAGCTTTTTTGGGGGGGGGGGGGATTCTTCCCGTTCAATAAAATCTATCCCAAATACAGCAACTTGAAAGTCCTTTGTTTAATCTGGAGGTTTTCCCTAAAACTTTGGACAGTGATTTAAGGTATTACAAACGGTGAAAGTATGTTCGTCTCCAAAAAATATTGTTTACATTGAATCCGTGTTAATAGCTTCGATTGTCGTGCAATTAGATTTTCTGGAATATTCTGCTATGTAGTGGTTAATTGGGCATAATAAAATTGTCATGACGTAACGATATGTAAACGTATTTGGTCCAATTTGGAGCTCTGTTTAAAGCGCCATGATATTGTCACGCAGTTAGCTATTGGTTGTTAAACGGACTATTGACCAATAAAGTTTGGAACAAAAATTTGCTTCCTTTACAGCAGTGTTAAGTGCCATATTGACTCAACAGCTACTTAGTTGCATATAAATGGTAATACTGGGAGTGGCTATTATAGACGGGATTACTTCTTCTGTAAAACATGTAATTCGGTTGCTGTTTTTTTTCAATAAAATAAAAAAAAAAATAGATCTTCATTTACATTTTTCAACCAATATCTCATTGGTCAGGGTCTTTTCGAGGTACCCCTGATGTACGGTGAGTAGGGTAGCCTGTCCAGAACCTTGGGTTCCTCCGGATCCTCCGGTTTCCTCCTACTACTAAAGACCTCTACGCACAAGCGAATTATTGAAATGAAATAACCGAGTTTTTGTCGAGTGGACGTTAAACCAAGTCCTCACACTCTCTTCGTGCGTTAAAATGAACTCGGGTTCATTAATTAACATTTAATTAAAGAAAACAAATTCAGGACATCAATGGTCTACTCAATCCATCGTCATGATTCAAGAAGATTAGCAAGGTGTTTCATCGAGATTGACACGAAGGATTAATATATTAAACTAAACGAAGTTGTCATATGGGGTCAGCGCTTTGTTTGTCAAATACCTGGTTAAAATCAACATATTGATTCATTCGGAATTCATCGTCTATTAGCGTATCATGAGTATGTCCTATTTTGCACATAATGAATTATATAATCAATAAAATATATATGGAGAACGTCCATGCTTTTTAAAAACTAAATGAGGTGCTTCTGAAAATATTGAGGTGCTTCTGCAAAAAGGGCTATTTTGTTGAAAACCCCTTGTCATAACACTAGAAAGATTCAAGTCTGTCACGACCTCTTGTCAATTGCTTACAGTATAGAGACTAGTTTTATCTACTTCATGACCTTTAGCTTAATAGGTTAAAAAAATCTCTAATCGAACTGAATAAAAAAAAAACGTTATTTTCTTTTCTAACATCTAAAAAATGATTTAAAATCTGAGGTCAAAATTTAATCCCTAGTGTCACCAATAGTCTATTGAAAACGATCACATTATACACGCTAGATGGAGCCACAGGGAATGTTTCATCAACACGTTTAATGAAGTGAAAGATAAATGTGATGAGTTTGAAATGGGATAAACTTGAATTATTACACAGTAAGGAGATAACTATGTAAGATATGTAAATTGGTAAATGTGCTGACTGGATTTCTTTATGGAGGATTATCCAGTCTGTAAATAGCCCCTAACTCTCCACTGCCTTCCTAATTGACACTCGGTCATTTCTCTATTTTGATATACAGCCATTTGCGTTCCGCCATTGTCCCAACATTTCAATGAGAAGTCTAGCCGTAGTGTCATGGTGGCATTGTTCTGCCTCGGATTTATGTTATATTTGATTATATAAAATCATTAAAATGTAATAGCCCGCGGCTTGTGTTTAATGGAATGGATGTTTGCTCTTCTCTCCCAGTATCAGTTGTTTTCAAAGAAACCATAGATACAACCTAATGAAAAATATGGGTTGGATGACTGAATATCGCGAGCCCGTTCCCCGTATAGCATAGGTCAAAACAGAACTGGTCAATGTGGTTATGGAATGACCTCTGTTTTTGCCACCTCAATGAACGACTATGCCCCTGCCCACTCGACTTGGAATTCCAATAATAATAATGAGGTTTTATATAACGTCTTCTACATTTTGTCACCCTTGTAAAATGACGCGATTATTATTATTATTATGTTGACACGTGCTGAAAACGCCGTCAGTAATGACTACTGGTAAAACTGTCGAAACAGAAAAGTCTTGAGTGCGGATTTAAATTGATTAAAAGTTTGTTGATTCTTGATCTATTGTGGGAGTTCGCGCCATAATCTAGGACCCGCTGAACTGAAAGACCTATACTGATGCTTTAAATTGTATCTAGGAACAACTAGTGACTCTTTAAGTGATCTAATAGTGTTGTAGTCATAAAAGAGTTCAGATAAGTATTGAGGAGCTGCTTTATTTTATGCACCATTGGTTCTATTTATTACTGTATTCAAATGTGTTTACGGATGAACATCGGGTTTCGTACCCTCCGAAACACGGAGAACCAGTTTCGTCATCGTGGCCGTATTACCCCTAAGCCCTAATTGTAGGTGTGCGTTTTGTAAAGCCACCCCCCCCCCACCAAGCCGCCCACAATCTCTTAAGTGGAAAACTTCATAAGGTTTTAATACGGGTTTCAACTGTTCAACCAGTGTCAAATATATTCTTTGACTCAGATAAGCACGATCCACACAGTCTATAGTTCTCGTTTGGGTATGGCGGCCATTTAGGGCAGCTGCGATCTATTTTATTAGGTATGAAGGCCATTTAGGGCAGAGATCTATTCTCGAATAATGAAGTATATGAATCTCTATGTGCAAAATGTTTGTTGTCGTCGGTGCACTGGGTTGACGTATATGTTAGAAATGACAAAATAACTCAAAATAACTCACAGAAGCCCCGCAAAAATTAATGATCTTCTCTTTGCGACATCATAACCTTACTAAGGCTATAATATAGTCTATCAGTGGACAACGAAAAATATTATGATGGCTTATTTATGATTATATTAGGCGAGGAGGCCATAAATCTGATGGCGATTTATAAACATGGGTTTGAACCTTCGATCAACATCCGTCTACATCTCCGGAGGGTGGATGATCGAATGGTTAGCAGGTGCGCGCGCTGTGTCAAAAGTTCTGTCATTGAATCAACAGGCGTGGTTTCGATGCGTGGCAAGGAGTAGGGTCACCTGTCCAACCTCGTGACTTGTCTCCGGCTCATACTAGATCACTTCGGGACTTACATATTATGGTCCAATTTTATTTCATTTATAATTCGCTTAGCGTAGGGGTCTTTAGCAGTGGGAGGAAACGAGTTATTTTCGAGTGTTTGTTTTTGAAAAACTCGTGTCCTGAAATGTATTTTTATTTTATTCAGGGGGTGTAACAAAGGCTATAGTATTACTTGTTTGTAACTTATCATGATTAAATAGTATCGCCATTCCTGTAAGCGGATCTCACGACCAATCCGCTTTTTGTGATCCCTCAGGCAGCTCACAGCATTATGCGATTGTTTTATGTTTTCTTTTTGTGGATATTTATAAGAACTGGCTCCCGAGTTCACAAAGCATTCTCAGATTTCAGTTGAGAATTTACTCAACTTTCAATCACTGTTTATGAGAAATATCTAGTTTCTTATTGATGTATTTGATATATTAAAACAACAAAAGTTTTACAACAGCCTATATCTTAGTTAAAATAAGCCAAACAATTTCGAGTAAATTCTTAACTTAAAGCCCCAAAACCACTGTTGTTGTAACTGAATAATTTGTCCCAATCTTTATTCTGGTCAACAATTTGTACTATTTTACAATATTTCAATTAAAAAATGATACAAATTTCATCTTAACACACCTAATTTTAAAAATTGAAAAATTCAACTACATGCCGTAACATGGTTTGAAAAGCCTAACGTAAGCACTTCCAAATTTTCAACTTGGATTTAAACATTTTTTCGAACCCTCTGGACAAGTAAGATAGGTAATAATGGATAATTTACACAACAGGTAGGACACTTAAACATCTTGTAATTAGAAAAAGGTTATTTTTTTTCTGGACCTGTCAAGCCAGCAAGAGTGTTTTGTCCCTTTAAGTCTAAGACATCAAGTTGTCATGTTTTTTTTTTATCCTAGATGACGCTGCGTTGGCAATACTACCACCATACCGTCCTCTGCATTCATCCTCCTGTAGAAAATAGTTGAAACTGGTGATATAAATTTATATTTTAAATATTGTATGTTATAATGAAACGTCGTATCGATGCTTGAATCATCCTTGATCCGATCGAAGCTCGTGTCCCATCATTTAAAACAAACTTTATTGAAGCAAAACATATAAATGAAATGAGGTTAAAGATCCTTCTTGTTCTGCGCCAACCGACATTATGAAGGCCTTGTGCTATGAGCAACATTGTGTCTGAATTCATAATGCCAAGGGTGCTTTTATTGAACACCAAACGACACCATTCCTGATAAGAGGTGAACCATGCTAGACATTTTAAAGGAATTTCTCGGCTAACACTGGGATCTCATGATTCCCTGATTAGTACGAGCCAGCGCATAACTTATTCAGCGACCGGAGGTCTGACAAGGGACAACGTAGAGTCGTTCAAATAAGACGAAAAACTTAAGTCCCGTGTACATATTGACATGCATGTAAAAGAACCCTTCACATTTGTAATTTGATATAACAGGAGGTCATAGTGCCGCTGTCCGTGTATATACTTCACCCCAATGTGTTCGCCGATGTGTACACGGGACCTCGTTTGTTCGTCAAATCCGAACGACTATGCCAGGCTCTCCGTCCGGATTCACCGACAATCCCGATAAACTTTCTCGGTCGACACAGGGATCGAGTACGGGACCTCCAGGTTAGCGATCCAACGTCTTCCCCAGTGAGCCACAGTTCATAACTACTCGCACCACTGACCTACTGGTGTTCGAATGTTTCGTTGCCTGGCAAACTACTTTTACAAACTAAAAACGTTCATCCTTAACATCACTGGTTGTAGTTTGCGAAAAATTTGAAACCCTAATTACATTGATCAATATTGTGAAAGTTGATTCTCCATATTATATGCGTCCAAACAGGGTTCCGTTCTTTCATTTGATAATTCTCAAATATTTGACTTTTCCCTGCAGACCATATACACAGGTCAGCGCCATCTGTAAGTGTTGGATGAAACAGCATACTAATGATTGCATTCTCGTGTTTGGTGATATTTTTGGATCCAAGTCTGGAAGATTATCTACAGTTGATATTTGGTTTTGTTTTCTTAATTTAAATATTCAGTTTAGTTTTGTACACCACAAAAAGCATCAGCAGGTTTGCAAGTAATTCTAGGTTGGTAGTACTAAAAAATGTGATTTATGTAATTATGCGATATGTCTGTGTCATTAATGTGATTTATGTAGATTATGTAATTTTATGCTATGCCTGTGGTACTAATGTGATTTATGTAATTATGTAATGTGATTTATGTAATTGCGATATGTCTATGGTGCTAATGTGATTTCTGTAATTGTATGCAATGTTTGTGGTACTAATGTTTGTGGTACTAATGTGATTTATGAAATTGTATGCCGTGCCAATGTGATTTATGTAATTGTGTGTTTGTGGTATTAATAGGGTCCATGTAATTGTATGTCTGTGATATTAAATGTGATATATTTAATTGTGTTTTATGTTTGTGGCACTAATAGTAAGTGCAAGGGGACTGCACCACATATGATTTACACAAAAGACAAACATAACGACAAGACACCATACTCAAAAAACAACAAACAAACAATTCAAAAAGAGCCAATGGATCCGGGGGCTAGCCGTAAGCGTCAACTGCGCTGTACAGTCCCGGGCCTGTGGTGACACAGACTTCACTCATATTTGAAAACAACTGGGAATGCAACCCAAAGAAATAATTATAAAGTGTCAGCATGAGTCATGATCTAGTATATGTTGTAAGAATTACGAATGCAAGCATATTGTTGTATAAAATCCGCTACACAAGTAACCATATAGTTAAATGTATCAGAAGTAGGCCTAGTTAAAACTAAATCAATAAAAGGATTGAAGTATATTAAATGCATTTAGTACACACATTAAAACCGTCACAGAAACAAAAACAAAACTGAATATAAAGAAGCAAAGGAATATAGACTATCTAGGGAGACAGCCGAGTCGTCTGCTGACTGAGTGGCGTGACGTGATTTATGATATATCTTTAAAATACAGATGTGACGTCATCCTTTGATGTTGGCGTACCATTATCTCAAATAATGTACGGGCAACTTGCCAATAGTACATTATTTCAATATTACTACTGGCATGATGTTTTTCACTGCAAACGCACGTGCGGAGTGTGACCGAGTGTCTGAATTTTAAGTAGTTTAATCGTCTCTGGCTTAGACATTGCGTAATATATTGTAAAAACACTCGGACCTACGGTCCTCTTGTTGTTACAATAAATTACTTAATGTCTCGCCCTCGACCATTAAACCACACATAATAATGAGGTTTTATATAGCGTCTTCTCCATGTTGACACGTGCTCAAAACGCTTTTAGTAATGACTCTACTGGTAACTGTCGAAAGAGGAAAGTCTTGATCGCGGATTTTAAATTAATTGGAAGTTTATGTAATTGTGTGTTTGTGGTATTAATATGATCCATGTAATTGTATGGTATATCTATGGTATTAAATGTGATTTATGTAATTGTATTCTATGTTTGTAGTACTAATGTGTTTTATATAATTGTAAATCTGTGGTACTAAATGGGAATTTTGGAATTGTGTACTGTGGTTGTGGTACTAAATACGATTTATGTAACTATCTGCTATTTTTGTAATCGTATGCTGCTCCTCATAGGCGTTTTATTCAATGCATCTTATCTTTATCCTATATGTGACTATACTGCTCTAGTGCGGGCGCCTAGAGCCACGCCCTCAACATCAAAACATGCCTTTTTTGTTTGACGGGCAATCGTTCCTTTTGATAACATTATTAAAATAACTCTTAACAGATGGGGAAAGAGATGTAACAGACGCGAAATCTAATGAACTGATGAAAAATCGTTGCTGAATTAATTCGACACCGCATTGTCTTTCAGGATTAAAAAATATGGAATCGATTTTTCATAAGAATGAATAAACACATTCATCAACCTAGTGTAAGGTAGCTCTATTTCTGCACACAGACTTTAGATCTGCGTTAAGCCGTTAAGATGTTTATCTGAAATGAGAAATTAAATGAAATGGGGTTTAACGTCCCTACTGTTCTGCTCCAAGCTGGGCAAATGAAGACGGGCACACGCCATACAGTGTGCTATAAGGAACATTTGGCACCGAATGCAGCACCACGGCCTATACTCTTATATCGAATTCCAACTGTCAAGGGATTTTTTACGTGTATAACAATGTTACATGGGTCCTCGGGTTCTCGTCCCATCCGAACGACTAGAGCACTGTCCTTGTCAAATTTCCGTCCTCCATCACTGAGAAGTCGGAGCCACGCCGGGAAAATCAGAACGTACTCTCTCGGCCAATGCAGTGATCGAACACCCGACCTCCAGGCTAGTGAGATGTTTGCCCAGACAATAAACATTGTCATATATTTATTGCAGAGCATATGAATTATGATAATGTATATTTCTCCTGAGCCAGGAACGGAATGTGGAATGGAATTATTGATAAAATATCTGGGCTTTATATACATTGTTCATAGAATTGGTGTCTACAAGGAGATAATCTTGTCTTATGTTACACAGACATCGTAAGTCTCCCGGATAACATCATTAAATATTACATTGTGATGACATTATCAGCCGACAAATGTGACAAGTGAGTTATGCCATCCGGCGGTTACAGTATGATATCGGTTCAATTTTTAGAGCCGGGAATGCCAAAAGCTTCGTTTGATATATATGCTCATTTTTCAGAAAGACTTACAGTCTGTGAGCCTCAGTTTTTACAATCTGATTAAGTACAGATATATATCTCGTTTCGTTTTTTTATACGTGTACTTTCGATGGCCTTTGGGGGTTGGGATGGCCTAGTGGTCTGGAGTGCCGCGCATCGACCTCTAGCTGGCCGGCCACCTCTGGCTTGCGGCTGTGGTTTCGAACCCTGGTGTTAGCGTATGTGGCATGGAGATAGGGGCGCCTTCTCAACTTCGTTGGTTTCCACCGGGCACTCCGGTTTCCTCCCACTGCTAAAGACCCCTACGCGCAAGCGAATTATAGAAATAAAATTTTAAAAAAACATGTTAGTCCCGAAATGACATAGTTGTGTTGAGTGGACGTTAAACCCCATTTCTCTCTCTCTCTCTCGATAGCCTTTACCAAATGAAGATCTAACCGGTTGAAGTGGAAGGTCGCGTCGGGGGTCCTACGAACGGCTGTTACCCTATGACATCAGACATTTGATTTACCAATTAACGTTGATGTTTCTAGTGGGTTACCCACAGTTCCGTGCATCTGAAGCTAAAAACTCGCCTTAACACGCCGTTTCATTGGCTAATCCCTCACACCATCCAGAACGCGAGCTATATAAAAACTCCACCAGAGCCTAGTGTAGTAAATACAAGTAAAACGAAATTTTGAACTATAAAAAAAAAACGAAATAAAATCTGTATTTTAATCATATTTAAGTTTTTAGATATATTAATCGCTTGCAAACTACACTGATGAATATTTAAAAGGAACCTCAGTTCGGACACCGTTCCATTCTATTCAGTATTTTAAAATATGATGAAGTCAAATTGCATCGATCAATGCTTGGTGCCAAGTTGTAAATGGTAAAACTCTTCTTTTCTTCTCTCTTCTCTCGTGTTGTCTTGTCATAATCGCTCAACAACACTGTTCAACAATTCTTCGCGGTAAAACTTTCCGCCATTTGTTAATCTACGGTATGCTAATCTCCAGATGGGAGTATTTTGAATGACATTAAGTAATTGGAACATAATAAAATATATAATCACATAGAAGTGTTGGATCGTCGAACAGTGTCAGTATATTATAACACAGGCGCCGCCATTTTGATCTTTCCCGAAATCTAATTCATGGGACTGTATAATACGATTGAATCCTGGGCCCTGTTTCTCAAAAAATTAACTAAAGATAAAATCCTAATTTTAGTAAATGCTTCAATTTGGATTGGCTAAGCACTAAAATCAATCTATTAATATCCATTCAAATTACTAAAATTTGGATTTTATCTCAGTTAAAATGAAGTGAAACAGGCCCCGGTGCATATTAGCATGGCATTACCTTTGTGAAATTTAATATTTTCCGAAAAATGAAAATCAGTCGCATTTACTTTAATTATAAAAAAGTGGGAATTACATTTCTTGGCTTTTACCGATCTATCACGATTCGAAATCGTGGTTTTATTTTAATCGTGGAGTAATCGTGATGATCCAATCAGAGTCCAAGTTTACGAAGCATTCTCAGACTTCAGTTGAGAATTTGCTCGACTTTCAATCATTGTTTAAGAGAAATATCTTTCATGCAGATACACAAAACGTTGCACATAGTTACTTATTGATGTATTTGATACATTAAAATAACAAAATTTTTATAAAGGTCTGTATTTCAGTTAAAATAAGGTGAACAAGTTTGGTGATTCGAAGCTACAATATAAAAATACTTCCGGTTTTGGAAGTTACGGTATTACCGGTTTTGGAGTAAACTCGGTATTCCGACACGTTTTGTGATCCGACATATTGTAACGATCCCGTACGATGTCGGATGTAACATTGAAGTCTGAAAATGCTTTGTGAACTCTCGGCCAGTTCTTATGAATATCTACAAAAAGAAAACATAAAATAATCGTAAAATGCTGTGAAGTGCTCGAGGGATCACAAAGGGGCCTGATCTTGTCATACATTGTGGCCAGTGGAGGTAATCGTGCTGAGCGTATATCGAAACGCATCTAGACGTATATGCACATAGCAGATCGTGGGCTGGATATGGAGCCTAGCAAAACGCATCTACTCATCTCTTGATCTCCAACGTTAAGTATTGTTTAATTGTTGAGAGCCAGACACGAGGGTATAGAACATAATTGTGATAAGTCAAAAATAACCAAAAATATTTGATTCTATTAAAATGAAGCGCTTGTAATTCTCTTTCTGTTGGTATATAAATCTATACCATCACCCATTTCAAAATGTCTGAAAATATCGATAATATATATTAATAAATGAAGATTTGGTAGTGAATCAAAAGTTTAAATCGCAATTTTCTCAAAATCAGGTATTTTGACTTATCACAAGTGTGTTTCTAAACCCTCTAAGAGGACCGTGATATTACGCAATGTCTTAAGCTTGAGACCATCAAACAACTTAAAATACAGACACGTGCGTTTACAGTGCAATATTTCACCAGGTATGATTGGCAATATTTGAAATAATGGTACGCCAACATCAAAGGGTGACGTCACATCTGTATTTTAACTCTGTATAATTTCAGATAACACATTATGAGATATTGACAATCCTATTAGATTTATGATGTGTCTAATTCAGTATAATCTTCATGTTAAGCTCTCCCGTTTGCCTTTCTGTAGGATGGCGGGGGGGGGGTTGTAGTGCGTTCGCGTTGTATCATAAGGTCTGGTATTGAGTCAACTGGCGTAGTTTATATTCTCCAGTAGGGTCGCCTGTATAGCCGCGGGAATTTTCTCTCGGTCCCCCACTGCTAAAGATTCCTATGCGCAAGCTAATAAATGAACTTTAGTTAAAACAATATGTCAGTCCCGAAATGACCTAGTTTGTGTCAAGTGGACGTTAAACCCCACCCGCTCCCCAATTTCTCTATTAAGAGCGTTGAGAATTCTTCCAAGATCTGTTTTATTCATTTTGTTTTATTTTCTAATTTCAACATTTTATTTGAGATAAAAACAATTTCAGATAAAGTATTATTCTCTTAGAAATAATTATCCACAACATATAATTTCATTTAATGTTCTTCATTCTTTCAGTTTTCTAGAAAACAAATCCCATCTTTTCGTCGAAATTATATTTATAAAAAAATAATTCCGTTCCAAGTACATTATAATCACAATGAACATACACTGCACATACGCCCTTCTTATTAACATAATAATATCATTTGTGAATTAATTAAAATTCTAATCTCTCACACGGGTACATTTCACAGACATCAATTATCAGTTCACAGCACTCGAACAATCAGCGCCGTTTGCGATCTCTCCGAGTCGTTACAGGTGGTCGTTGAGAAGTGGCGATGTTTGGCCATTTTAAGTTTTAAAAGATCCATGAGTGTGAGTCTGAAATCTCTACTCATCGAACAGTACAAGATGAAGTTGACCCCATTGTTAATTAACGCTACCATGTCCATCAAATCACCCAATGGCATGTAAATATTCTGGAAAAACCCCTTTGACGTCACACTAATAATTATCAATATACCCTGTGGGAGTTCCGTTACTAAAAATAGAATTATCACTATCAACAACATCCGGGTGGTTCGGGAATTATCCAATGGCCGACTAGCGAAGACACTCGAACAGGATAGTTTTCGTTTCTGGAATTTGAGTTTTGATTTAAGGGTGTAGAGAAGAAGGCCGCCATAAATAACCATAAGAATACAAGGTAAAAGTTTTGCCATAATGCTGTACAGCCAAAGGTTTAACAATACGACCGGTCGTACTTCAGAGGTTCCCAATTTGAGGTCCTCCATAACATAAACTGTTTTGTTATCGATGGTATACGGATGTAGTTTATTCGTAATATAGTTCGGTGTTAGACCCACAGTTGACAAAACGTACACAGCACATACAGATATCCTTGCGCGAATCAATCGTCTTATCCGAGTTAAATTACCTTTAGCCGGGGAGTATAGATGCTTATAACGGAATATGGCTAACGTCACACCCAGCCATATCGACACTGTGTGCGTCGTCGCAGAAAAATTAATGTGAAAAAGCATGAACTTCATCCAACCAAAACTGTTCTTTACCTCAGATAATTCCCACGGTGAATGGAAAATATAAAAATTGAGAGCGAACGGAACGTAAGAGATCATCGTCAGCATGTCCGATAGAGACAAAAATGTTAAAATGCAGTTTATCGGCGTGCGCATATGTTTCTGTGTCAAAACCGTCACGTTGATAAGATTCATTGGAATTCCAAACGCACACACAATAACACTGAGGTACCCATGGATACCAGAATACCACATTGATAACGATTCCAGGGCGGGAATTCTATAAAAATCCATGCCCGGATCACTGGAATTCATGTTGAATGATGATTGTGGGATGGTCGTTGGGTTAGTTGTAAAGGTCAAGGACAGGATTTACGTCTGCAGTGCCATCTTGTTCAGTACCTGTAAATACAGAAAGTTAAAATTATTTCATATGAAATAGTAAACGTATCTTTTCACCTGAATATTCCATATACACCAGGGATGACATTGGGTGTTCTAAACAAGCCCGAATTACAGCTAAATAGATTATAGTTTGAACTTCGATTTCAGAAGCTGATGTTACTTTAGAATGTAACTCCGAGTCAAACAGATACCAGCAACTTGCAATATTATTCTGAATCATCACAAACTAGGCCATTTCGGGACTAACATATGGCTCCAGGTGTCGTTAGCAGTTGGTGGGGGTTGAGGACCCAGAGAAAACCAACACGATTGGAAAGGCAACCATACTCCTTGCCATGCACAATCAGGGAATCAAAACCACACCAGTTGACTCAATGGCAGAACTTAATATACAGTTCGTACGTGCTAACGATTCTGCCATCCAACCTCCTATCTCTGAATGGAATATCAGTCCAAAATGGTTCAATTCCATTTAGTACATGTATCCTGAATTTAAAATGCGCCCCAATTCGACATCACATCCTGTACATCCTGTACATCCTGGTCAAAAGCAGGCCCGTAGTCAGGGGGTGGCACGGGGGGGGGGGGACAACTGCCCTCCCAATACTGAGTCTCCCCCGCCCCCTATATCACAAGAAAATTGGCCTTTACCGCAAAATTCATGCAGATGCCCATGCTAGTTGGCCTTCCCGAAAACATCTTTGCCCCCCAAAAGACAACTTCCTGGCTACGGACCTGGTCAAAAGTACGACAGTACCAACTACAATCCTTGCGAAAATATTTCTTTAATTCGATACCAGCCAAGCTATAAGATTTTCAAGCGATTACATTTTAGCATGGAATTAGTGGTACAGATATAACTTATCTCCGTGAAAATGTAATTGGCTTAAGTTAGTGGATGCTGTTTTACTAACATAACAGGATTTATGGTAGTTTTAGAATCTCCGCATATTTCTTTAATTCGATATAAATCAAGGTAGAGGATTATCAAACGATTACATTTTAGCATGGAATTAGCGGTATAGATATTACCATCGCATTACTCAGTCATTGGCTTAAGTTATGTATCTTCGTAAACATGAGGGGTATTTAAAGAATGTATATTATTTCAACATGTGCCATATATCAGTATATTATGTTAGTAATAAAACCATCTGTCGACCGACCTGTTAAGAGAGGAATTTGGCAGTATTTAGATCATTTCAAAGACATCCATAGAATTACAGGTTTTATGATATGTGGTGATTTTCCACAATATTATCAAGACATAATTTGATTATATTACGGAATCTTTTGATTTTAACAACCAGATATATACGTACTTAAATATTAAGACCAAACATCCAAATAACACATGACCGTCTAGCAAAGAAAGTGGGGCGAGAGAGAGAATTGGGGTTTAACGTCCACACGTTTCAACAGTTGGAATTCAAAGAGGAGTGGGCGTGCATGCTGCTTTCCAGACAAAATGTTCATCATAGCATACGGGACAGCTTATGAAATTTTATTGCCCACATCGGTGAAGAAATGTACGACGTTAAACGGAATTATATTAGATTTCATTTGCTATTACTGTTGAACTTTTCTTTACGAACAATAGAACGGCAAGAAAACTTTCCTTGTACGACCTTCCGTCCTGCACCTCTGACAGAGATCGAACCCGCAACCTATCTTTGATGCAAGATTTTCAGATTCAAAACATTTTTTTATGTATCATTTATCAGATTTCTTGGATTAAAAATTGAATGATGCGTTCATCATAAAGGCGATACCGCTTCTGGTTATTAATAAACCCCCTACATGTTATTCATATTTATTTTCAGATCTGTTTCTCTGGGAATACATCCCAATTGTAGAGCTGAACAGGGGGTTGGGATGGCCTAGTGGTCTAGAGTGCCGCGCTGCGACCTCTAGCTGGCCGGTCACTTCTGACTTGCGACTGTGGTTTCGAGACCTTGTGTGAGCGTATGTGGCATGGAGATAGGGGCGACTTCTCAACCTCGTCGGTGTCCTCTGGGCACCCCGGTTTCCTCCCTCTTCTTAAGACCCCTACGCGCAAGCGAATTATTGAAATAAAAGTAAACCATATGTCTGTCCCGAAATGATCTTGTTGTGTTGAGTTGACGTTAAACCCCATATATCTCTCTCTCTCTTCCTCTCTCTCTCTCTCTCTCTCTCTCTCTCTCTGTAGAGCTGAACAAGTTCAATATCCCAGAGAATAGTATCCACACTATAAACATCATTAGTTAATACAATATTTACAAATACCCACTAAACTTGTATCAATAAGGAGGGCTGAATGGCTGAATGGTTAGTACGTGCGCGCTGTATCATGATGTCTGCCATTGAGTCAACTGGCGTGGTTTCAATTCCCGGATTGTACGTGAGAAGGAGTGAGGTATCCTGTTCAACCTCGTGGGTTTTCTCTGGGTCCTCCGGTTTCCTCCCACTGCGATAAAGACGAGTTGTCGTATGTGTTTATCGCGCATGGGTCTGTCATGTGGGAGGAACTTGGCGTACCCCCAGTAAACCCACGAGGTTCCGATGGTTCCCCTATCTCAAAGCCACATACGCTCACACCAGGAATTGAAACCATAACCGTAAGCCAGGTCACTTGGCCATATCTACCTTACTACCTTTACTATTTAACCACGCTTTACGAATCGCGGTATAAGCTGCCAATCTAATGTTTATTTAAAGAATGCCATTTGGGTTCGTTGATAAATACCTTCATAATACAAAATAAATTCGTGTACATTATGTCGATGAGAAAAACATGAAGACCACAATTACTGTAATAATTTCAAGGAATGCTAAATGTAATAGTAACGAGAAATTGATATACATTTTATCAAGTGATATACCCAAAACTTTAACTAATGTTCGCCAGCTTCTTCCTTCGATTAATACCATGCCGAGAATTGCCCCCTTATATTTTCATCAATTTAAATTGTAGTCACAATACTCCACAAAAATAAAATGTAAAGGAGGTTAGCGTCCTACTTTTCTGTATGAAGACGGACAGTGCGCAACTAGAATAGGGACATTTTGCCGGGGCTGCGGTGTGACGGCCCACTATTATATCGAATTACATTTCTAAGCTAGGGGTTACTTTACGCGTACCACTGACAAGTGGCAACCCTGACGGCAATAACCAAGGTACTTTCTCGGCCAGCACCGGGATAGAACAAGCAGATGATTACAGTAATACACCTAATAAATAAGATGAATTAGACGGAGAGAAATAATAAACTACCGAGAACAAATTGCAAAAGAATTTATTTCACTAGAATCTAGTAAAGGGATGTCTAAAGGACTCACAACTCAAAATTGTCCGCTGAAACCCTGTAGCGTTTTTCATAATTAGCATAAATCCAAGATGGCCGCCAATTTGACCTTTTCGGCCTCCTATCTTGGAAACAGCTCGTTTTAGAGCAAATACATGTATATCATTAGATACAAACAAATCGAAAACAAGGGTTATCACCACGCCAGCAGGTCATGGTGTCACGTCATGACGGCATTGTGACGTAATGACGTCACATTGACGTTATTTTGACGTTAAAACACTTAAAAGTCCGGTAGAACTTTGGCTGAACCTGGAATTGTTTACAATTTTTTTTTATGATTGATTTTAGTAGCCTGTGGTGTCTAGTTTAGGAATCTGCCGGTTGAACCTTGGTCACCCTTGAGGGTTTTGAGAAATTCAAGATGGCGTTCAAGACGGCCGTCAATTCAAATAATCCCCTATACCCCTCATAAAATGTAATAACAATAGGCGCTGGTGAACAGCATGCCTACCCAAAACGGGTCAAAAATGAAAATGATTTTCGAAGTAAAATATCATTATTCAAACACATCAGTTAAAGATCAACGTAAAAACTTCATAATATTTTATTTAAATAATGCAAGTAATTATGTCAACATATCCTTTCCCGAATGTCAATGTCACCTGCCACAGGTAAATTTCAACGTTAGCGGTTTCCGCCGTTCTCCGAGAGTAGTCGTAACATTCCGCCAATACACAAGCCGTGATGTAATTTTAGTACGAAGTATAATTCTAACAAAATTAAATACTACAGTTGCATTTTTGTGACATCCTTAACAGTTCAATAATCATTAATTATCACTTCCATAATTAATTGCGACATTGAATAAAATATTTTTGATTTTTTTTTTAAAAAAGTCGATTAGTTTTCTTGTATTTTAAAATGGGTAAGTCCGTAAGGCACCAATTGGACTTATAGATCACTTTAACTTTTGTCTGTTACAATAACCCACTCTCAAAGTAGTCTCGGTCGCCCAGAACCTCCTAGTCTTCAACATACAGAGGGTCTGGAACCGTTCTCAATATTTGACGTAAAGGCCATTGCTCATGCGTGACAGGGAGTTTGGTTTTTAATGTGGCTTATTATCTAGTCTCTTTAGCTAAGTCATGTCGTAAACATCTTCTTAAGCGGAGATACCTCCCTAAGACGTTGTTTATGATAAGCCATTTTTTGTCAAATGTTGACAACGCATCCAGACTAATATTCGTAAATATTTTTCTGGATGATAGAGACTACTCTCAAAGACAACGATATTTGAAACATAATACTAGCTACTTTTTTACTTACTGTTAACTCATGAGAGATATAATTTACCGTTTAAAATACAACAAGACAGCTAACAGAAACAGGTCATCCGTCCTAGACCAGCGACAAGGGACGAAGACGCTGGAAAATATTGAGAAACTTTCCACGCCAAAGTTTACGGACCCACCTACTTTTCCCTGACCTACGCACTTGGCCACACTACAAGACATATCCACGCTCAAAGTTAGGCGCTGTACGAAACATGATCTTAAATAATTTAAAAATTCATTACGGTCACACCAGGCCCCAAGTTCACAAAGCATTCTCAGACTTAAGTTGAGAATTTACTCAACTTTCAATCACTCTTTATGAGAAATATTTTTTCTCCAGAAACACAAAACTTTGCACATAGCATCCCATTGGTGTATTTAATATATTAAAACAACAAACGATTAATAAAGGGCTATATTTTTGTTAAAAGAAGGGGAACAATTTTGAGTAAATTCTCAACTTAAGTCTGAGAATGTTTTGTGAACTCAGGGCCTGTACCGGAGATGGACGATTTACAAAGAAATCGAGCTATACATAATATTAAAACAAAACACTAGCCGTGGGTCTCAAAAGAACTCGATCGTAAAGATGTATAAAACTTAATTTTAAATAATTAAAAAAGTTCTTACTTTTTAGCAATCACACCAGGAGACGAACGTTTTACGAAAAGCAACAATTCGAGATCTACATCAATTTAACACAGACACAAAACTAGCTGTAGGCTATCAGACAAATTACATCTCAAAGATGACCGCTGTATGAAATACAATTTTAAATAATTAAAAAGTCATTACTTTTTATTAAGTATCGGAGAAGAACGTTTTACGAAAAACCCCAATTCTAGTCCCACATCATTATAATATAATACACCAACAATGCTAGCTCCAGGCTTTAAGACAAACTCCATCTCAAAGATGAGCGCTTTATGAAATATAATTTTAAATAATTAAAAAGTCCTTACTTCCTTTGCCTATCGCACTGGAGACAAATGTGTTATCGAAGACACCAATTCCAGTTGAACATCATTTTTAACAAAAAATTACTGAACATCCCGTGGCCATTTATCAATCAATTTAACACACAATTAGACACCGAGATTTAATAGCTACTTCCTTTCCTACAATTTATACCACTAGGCAATAATTGAGCTAGAGAGAGACAGAGAGTTTCACTTCAGTGTGATATAATATAAAATAACATGGCGACAGGAGATATATCTATTTCACGATCAATATACTAGAACGAAGTTTGGTGTGCAAGCTAAAACTAATTGAAATAGCTGCTGAGGTTTACCATCTTTCCCCCGGTGGTACGTGACAATGAGTGGGATCGCCTGTCCAACCTGAACGGTTTTATCCGGGTCCTCCTGTTTTCCCCCCTGCTAAAGACCCCTACGCGCAAGCGAATTATTGAAATACAATTAAAACCATGTGTTAGTCCCGAAAGGACCTAGTTTACTCTCTCTATCTCTCCCTCTCTCTCTCTCTTACTTTCTTTCACTATATGTTATAGATAAGTAATTCAAGGGAACCATCCAATAGCATCATATTTTTAAAACTAGATTCGACACCTCAAACAGCAAGTACTGAAGTCCAAGCAAACAATTTTTCAAAATATTCCAAAAACCACAATCACAATAATCCGCAAAAACTGATCGTTCACACTATATCCGAAGTATTAATTTTACAAAAGAATATTCTGCAAATTGAAATCACCAAAATCCAAGCAAAATATTTAATATAAACAAAAAACGAAGTAGTATCTAAAACAAAAATCGATTTCATAAATTGTTTTCACTAACATCTGTGCTTTTATAGCCAATCCAAATTGAAATATCTACTAAAATTTGGATTTTATCTTTTGTTGAGATTTCGAGAAGCAGAGACCTGATTTATATTTTGAAATATTATATTTAAGGTAAATTTGAACTCACCTATTGATCAAATATTCCACCCATCGGCCTACTTTCAGTACGATTACCTTACATATTATTGCAATACCAGAAAGTTCACCAAATACAACCACTAAACGCAACACAGTGTTTGAACCGCTGTACCATAAATATAGTTTAATAACGTTACTACTCCATTCATTGTTTTCATTTCAAACGGATCTCAAAACTTTTTTTTAAATCGAATAAAAACAATCAGGGCAAAAAAACAAAAACATAACAAACAACAAAAGTAATGTCTTTGAATTTTGTTAATAGGCGAACCAACTGAACTTTTCCCTACATAAAATTTAAAAACAAATCACAGATCAAAGGTAGTCTAGATTGTTGGAATACGACCGGTGAGTGCACACAGGATGAACATACTTCAATCCGAAATGTCAAATCAAAGTAGAATACAATATAGTATTTACCAAATGATCCCGAAATCACATTGATAGAACTCTGCGGGCGGTTCCTGCAAGTCTTTGATCACATCAGACGAATGGAATCTAATTGATACATCTAATTGTGTGATCTAGTTTGAATCCGATGACAGTAGTTCATCAGCAACATCCTCGTCTTGTGGTATTGAAATCTCTGAATGCTCGTAACAACACATGAACGGTAAGATAGCAGGAATTAACATATGGAAATTTCGAGATCTGTCACTCATGATATATACATATACCACGAGTTGAGAGATATCAGCCTATTGAAAATCGTTTATTTCCATATAACAAACCAGCCCCCACACGCGCATCGTTGTAGATTGTGTATATGTTTTCTATTAGTAATGACACTGTTCTGTGACACCAGCTACACACCATCGAATATCTATATAAATCAGAGTTTTACTGTTTGCTTTGTGAAATGCGGTTTCTAGCTAGAACATCATTAGTGAGCTGTGTGTCTTAATTATAGGAGGAAAAGTTGGATCAGGTGTTTAACAAACCTCGGCCGTTTCCGCTGTATGTAATTCTCAGATTTATATTAATTACATATATGCAGATAGATAGAGATAGAGATGGGGTTTAATGTCCACTCGACACAAATTAGGTCATTTCGGGACTAACATATGGTTTAATTTTATTTCAATAATTCGCTTAAGCAATGATGTAGTGATGCGGATACACAAGAGCGAGAGTGAGAGAGAGAGAGAGAGAGAGAGAGAGAGAGAGAGGAAGAGAGAGGGGGCAAGATTATAGGTTAAACACCCACACGAATGGCCAATTAACTCAATGGCAGACCTTACGATACAACGCGCATTCGGTCATCCAGCCCAACCACCTCCTCGTGGATGCGCATGCCAGTCCAAACGATGAACTTGTCCTACCCCTTACCTACAATATCACCAACAATCACAGATGGGTGGGGTGGGGAGTGACTCCAGGTAGAAGCATTCCCTTCCTCATGTACGCGGGGCGTTAGTTGTTCGTCCCATCTGAAAGACTAGACGCTGCCCCTGTCAGATCCTCAGCCCTGTCCCACTGACACTCCCACTGAAAAGGGAAACCTCGCTGTAAAACTCCTGGTAAATTACTCGGCCAACCCCAAACCCAATCGTCGTACCACCTGAGCTATTAAAACAATTAAAACTAAATAGCATCAGATAGATTAGAACGGTTCGGCCATTTAATGATTTAAATTAAAAATGGATATTCCAGTCCTTGTTTATTATCTTAACAACGATATCAACGATAACCGAGGCTACATTCACCGAGTGAAGTGATTGACTGAAATTTTTAGCGTATCCCCCTTTCATTATCTATTTGTTTGTCTATTATAGCGATAACTCATCTTCCATAATGTCCCTGTATATGCATATCGAATATTTCTACAATATTCAATCAAATTACTCATCTATCACGGGTTTGGCGGATGAAGAAACAATGACATAACTCAAAATATTGATCGAAATCCTATTTAAATATCTGTCTGTTATTTAAAACAAAACAAATTTAACAAGTTATTTGTCTGTGTGTTTTTTTGTTTGCTAAACTATTCATTGAACAGCCATTGTATTTGAAGAGCTCTGGGAGCGTAGTAGAGATATTAATCTCAAGAGTTCTATTTTTTATTCGTTGAGTGTTTATTTAATCTGAAGGTCTCTTGGATATTATACTGGTGTTTTTGTTACAGAAGAACATGATTACAGCATATAGAGAATCTCCTACGAGTGTTTTTGGTATCAAAAAACACGAGTCGGAGATTGTATTTATCACCCAATCCTTTCTTACATGCACAAATAAATAAATATAATTCTTTGGTATAGATTTCACTTTTACTGAACCGAATTACATTACCGCGTAGTGATACATCATTTTTTGACAGCAGTTTAGCTATTGTATAGCACTGTATACTGACCCAGTTTTTTCCTTCAAGGTCAATTAAATAAAAAAAAATTTTTTAAAGTCACTCTTTACTTAAACTAAGTGGTTTCTTTAAAATAAAAGAAAGTAGTTCCTTTTTGATTGACCAATCAAATTTATGTAAAGTGATATCACCACACTGTGTATATATCACATTTAACACATAAGCGATATCTACTGTCAAATGTATTATTGGGTGATAAAATATGTTATCACCCACTGCTACTTAAGATGCTACGCTAGTTCCGAATACGGGGCATTCAACCTGTATTTAAATTTATATTGGCTGCTTTAAATAATATTCTATTCAATAAAATTTACAGAATTTATATAAATTGGTTGCTTTAAACAGTACGTTATTCAATAAAATTTACAGAATTTGTTTGATAAATTTACGATCCGATAACAAGTTTTATCACATTATGTACTTTATATAAACCATTGCGAGAGAGAGAGAAAGAGAGAGCGAGGGAGAGAAATGGGGTTTAACGTCCACTCAACACAACTAGGTCATTTCGGGACTAACATATGATTTAACTACATTTCAATAATTCGCTTTCGCGTAGGGGTCTTTAGCAGTGGGAGGAAACCGGAGTGCCCGGAGGAAATCCACGAGGTTGAGAAGGTGCCCCTATAGCCATGCCACATACGTTCACATCAGGGCTCGAAACCACAGCTGGGGGGGGGGGGATGTTGTTAGATGCCCTGTTCTAGCATGTTCCATTTATAAATCTATGTAATGTACAAATAAGATGATAATTCAAGATTTCTTAAAGGGATACTTCCACATTTTCTTCGGTGGAATACCGAAATTTATATATTATTGTACGAATACATCTTTATGTAGTTTGTCAAGTCCAAGTTGCTTTGTTTTGATTTTTTTGTTAGATGCTCTGTTGTAACATGTTCATATATGCATTGTTTGCTGTTACAACGCTGGTTAATAGTACCTAAAACAGGTCAGTGGTACCGACGACCTATTTACAAATGATGCTATTCCATTCTGATTAAAGTACAGATTTATGTATTTCGTTTCGTTTTCGTTTTTTGTACTTCCTATGGCCTTCACTATAAAAATATATATTCTGTTTCACAGAGAAATTGCGAAAGTCTTCTTAAAACTCTGTATGCGATTATTGTCCAATGGCGCGTGCACTGTTTACATAAGACGTTGTGAGCGTGAACTGGTCCACGCACAATGGTGCCTTTTACTTATTTAGTATACATATTTACATTAAATAGTTAATATGATTTATCTAGATATACTTCAAATAAATCCATGTATTTTTCAGATACTTAAAACGAATATGTTCTAAAATATAATTTTCTGATGGAAAAAAGTTAACATCGCGAGTTCATTAAGTCACGTCACACCGATGTCATCCCTATCAGTGATTACAGTGGCCTAGCGAAAATTCACTGCTGATCAGTGTGAGAAACACGCAATAAAAATATATGAAGATAGCGAAGGGAAGTTAACGAAATTTCGAAGCTTAAATAACGAAACTAGTAGGGTTTGTGTTTTAATCTGGTAACAGGCTGTTTGACAGATATACATTCGTGAATAAAATATAATGTGGTATAACATGTCATCCCGTGGGATTTGTTGTTGTAGGTTGATGTTGGACCAAGCCATCCAAAATGTTGGGGCTCAACGAGGACATGGCTATGCCCGGCAAACCTGGTTGAATTCTCATGATCCGAAGTTCATCATGCCGACCCCATCTATGATACGTTTAAAGCGATTGGAAGTAGTTTTTGTTGTCGTCCTGTGGGGAATATCAATTTCCGGTGTCAAACTCGGAATGATTTCAGCCAATAATCTTTGGATTTTTATGACTCGTAGTTCATTCTGTTTTGGGGTTTTTCATCATGTCGGTCCCATCTATGATACACTTAAAGCGAATGGAAGCGAATGGAAATAGTTTTCTTTGACTTCCGGTTGGAAATACCAATTTTGGTTGTCAAACTCGGATTGATTTTAGCCCATAATCTTTGGATGTTCGTGATCTGAAGTTCATTCTGGGGTTTTGTTTGTTCATCAGGGGGAAACCACGTCGGAAAATTCCGATGAACTTTCTCGGCCAATGCAGGGATCGAATCCGCGACCTCCAGTATAGCGCTCCAGCGTCTTACCCACTTAACATGACTATAAAGATATTTTATAACTAAAAATAAAGGTTGGAGATTAAGCACGTCATGATTTCTCATTCCAAGACGAATGTTTATTTATTTATGTCTTAGTGAATGACTTTTCTTATCACACGGGAATATCAGCTTAAGGCAGAATTTATAACCTTTCTCTGTTAAAAATAGTGTAATGTTTACTCAACTAAAAGCAACAAGGACGGTTGTCTGATTAAATCGTGGTAGAACAATCATTTTTAATATAAAAAAATTGTTTATGACAGTACAAAACTGTCGTCAAATAATGCGTTGTTTGGGACTGAAGTCGGGCTACGTATTTCCCATTCTCACAATATTGGCTGCTTAGAATCATGTGTAACATAATATAAACATAGCTCGAACATGCGATTTTCCTAGGCAATCTGTGGGCAATGAGCATCGAATGTTTTCACCAACGACGAGTTTCAAGATTTTAAACAATCGTTAACTGCGCAACAGCAATTTTTGGTGTGGCGAATCAGCGGAAGCTAAAAATCATGTGTCCAGCCTCGCTTGGGTTTCGTCAATGGACGCCGCTATTGTGACTGATAACACGATAAACAGTGGTAATTCCTGAGCAATCGCATACGGAAGTAAGATGTTGGCTCGCTAGCCTGGAAGTCTCGTGTACGATCCCTGCATTCCCCGAAAAATGTAATCGGGATTTTCCGACGTTTTGTTTTCCCCTTATCAGTGGTGCAGGACAGAGGACATGTTAAGGAAAGCTGTCTAGTCTGAGAGTGGGTCATAGTGCCGCTTCCCGGGAACAGTTTCCCTCGTAGCACAGTGTAGCCCAATCGGAGCAGAACAGAAGGACGTTAAACTCCATTGTTCCTTTAACAAACGATGAAAAATATCTCCGCGTGTGCGTGGGGCTTTAGGGTAAGTTTTGTAAGAAAATTACTGTAGTCGGATGCTACTCTCCTATTGAATATATATTTAGACACTTTCAAAACAGCTATTCTGAGCAACAGATTATTCTCATATAAAGAATTGGGCATCCTTATAAAGATCTGTTTACGATCCAAATTTAACATTATTATGAAAACCTGGAATTGGAATTATCGGAGGAAGGATGGCTTGTCATCAATGTCAACAAATAATATATCGGGTCTACTGACGTCATAAGAAGACCGCCAAGAGCCATATGCCAAGAACACAGCTTTTATATTTATGTTTTGCTTATTTCAGAATTCTTGGGGGATGCGCGCCGGGCCGTATCTAGCGGGGTGCAGGGGGTACATTGCGCCCCCAGAAAATCCTACATACGACCCTGGATGCGCGAGGTATATTTCTCCGGATACCACCATGCTCATCAACTCAGTGATGAGCAGATTGAAGCTGTCAAGATACCACCATGAATGTTCCACCACCGTGGCAGGATGCGCTAGGTTTATTTCTCATGATACCACCATGCTCATTTGCTCATTAAATCGGGGGATGCGAAAATACCGTCACGATACCGCCATGTACATTTGGAAGATTATTCCGGAAAATATCGAAATATACATTGGAATATGGATGGTGCATATGAACTAAAACCAACACGTGGCTAACTAAACCTCGGTCAAAAAGATTATTTGTTGTTTTGTTGGTTGAGGACATGCGTACTTTAGCACCTTTTATTATAAAACTTTAAGTAAATCGAGAAAATGTTGGGGTTTTTCTATGTTTTGATGAATACTTTATTCTCTCGAAATGTCAAATAAATTTTCTTTTTAAATGATATTTAAAACATATATCATGAATCATGTCGAAAGTGATACCACAATCGAAGGTCGTTATAGAAATGAAACCAAAAAAAAGCTCTCTGAAAAGATAATTTGTTGTTTTCGTAAATGCATTTTAGAGTTTTGTGCGCTTGTTTTTTGCTGTGTGCTGTTATATTTTTTTTTTTTAAATAAATGTTGAGATTAAAGTATTAAGATGTATTGATCTCTATCATTGTTTGATAATTCTGTGATGGAAAGTCGGTCATTGTCTGGATTACCCAGTCTTTTAAGTTACCACGTACTGAATCTATCAAAACAGCTCGCTTGTCAACAATGACAACCTTTAAAATATTGTTTGTAAAGGTTTTAATTGAAATGATAATTTTCTCTCGTCATGAATCGACGTATGGCTTCTCACAATCTTCTTAAATCTTCATCGCAATTTATGCTTTTCCCAACGTCTCTATTTTGTTTCTAATAATAGATGGGATATATTTCAACCTCGCTTTATAGAATCTAGTAAATTCGGCCCGGCTTCATAAGATCTAGCACTTACCGAGCCATTAGCCAATAGAATCTAGCAAAATCGGTCCGGCTTCATAAGATCTATCACTTACTGAGACTTAAGCCAATAGGTTCCATTGCCCATGCGTAACCGGGAGTTTGGTTTTTTATGGGGTAGATTATCCAGTAAATTTTCGTCAAAAATTGAGAACCGGCCCAGACCCTCCGTACGTTGAAGACTAGGGGGTTCTGGGTGACCGAGACTACGGAGAAAGTAGTCAATATTTGACGTAAAGTCTAGTGCCCATGCGTAACCGGGAGTTTTGCTTTTAATGTGGTTGATTATCCAGTCTCTTTTGTCAAGTCATGAGCGTAAACATCTTATTTTAAGTGGAGCTACCTCCCTTAGACGTCACTGTATCTAATCAATTTTTCTCAAATGTTAACAACGCATCCAGACTTATATTCGAAAAATATTTTTCTGGATACTAGAGAGTATACAAACTGTTCAATAAGAATAGCACATTATATTTTACATATATTGTAGAACAGCCTATAACAGCTTGTAGAGCTTTGTGTAAACTTTACATAAAAATAAGATATTTCATATAATAATATACTAATATAAAATGAATAATTGTTACATTAAATCATTATATTATTATAATAGTCTATTGTGTTTTAAAAAGACGCATGGATCATGTTTTCATTGATGTAAAAGCATCCATGATGATAGAGTGTCATCGATTATCAATGGACAATGGCGACATACACGGTAAACATTGTATCCCGTTTCTTATTTTCGTACTGATGTGCCAAGAACCAAGGAAAGTTGCGCATAACACATGACACAATTATATGGAATACAAGTTACTTATAGAGTTTATTTCGGCGCGACGTTTCGACGAGGGTTCTCCCGTCCTTATCATGCAAAGAATGACAACCATGGTACATTGAAGATACATATACACAATATGGAACAAAGACAAACATCTATAGACAATCAGAGATAATCATACGCATACACTTTAAGAAATTTGGTCCGGCTTGCAAAGTCTTCTTTTTGTTTTTAAGTTTCAACGTTACCACATCCTTTTAAAATAAAAAATCCCCGCATCGTTTTTACACAAAATTAACACATTTGTATCAAACACAATTAACACATCGTTTTTTAATCAAAAATAACAAACGATATATTTAGCAGACGTCTATTTTACGAAAATTATTAGTATATTTATTTTTGTTAAACGAGAAAATTCAACATAAATTTTATTGCGCAATTAAAAGCAGTTGCCATAAAAGAAAAGTACACATCCTAATTTCAAATATCGTTTATCCGTACAAATTGGTTCTTAGATGTTCTTACGGACAAGTATTAAATGAATGCAAAGAAACATACATAATTAGTAAACATAAAGGGCAGAATGCTCTCATTTCAATGGGGGAGGGGGGATAGCCGAATGGTTAGCATGGACGTGCTGTATCATAAAGCCTCCCATTGAGTCGACTGTTGCGGTTTCGAATCCCCGTTGTACGTGACAAGGAGTTTGGTCGTCTGTCTAACCTCGTGGATTTCCTCCCACTGCTTAACGACCCCTACGCGCAAGCGAATTATTGAAATAAAATTAAACCATATGTTAGTCCCAGAATGACCTAGTTTGTGTCGAGTGGACGTTAAACCCCATTGCCCTCCCTCTCCTCTCCCCCGTCTCTCTCTCTCTCTCTCTCTCTCTCTCTCTCTCTCATTTCAATAGATAAAATCCACTCGAAGCCATCAATATCACATAAAAATTAACTTTTAATAGTTTTCGTTCGGTTCTGCGTCAATATGATCAAAGCAATCAGAGTGGTTCTGCAATTTCATTAAAGTCCCGTATTGTTATTTGAAGGATGTGTACCTTGCAAATTGCGACATGGTATTTCCAAATTGATGATCTGAACATGACGTGCTAGCATACAGTATATACACGAGAAATAGCCAAGGTAAGCCAGTATCACCTATACAAACTTCGCGAAAATTTGGGTGAACCAATCCAAGCTACATTTCAGTGTAGATTAAGAACGAATGAAATGGTGGTTAACGCCCTACTGTTCTGCTCCAAGCTGAGCTAATGAAGACGGGAATACGCTACACAGTTTGCAATGGGGGAAATTTTCACCAGACAGCGGTGTAATAGCCTTACTCCTATATCGAATTCCAACAGCCAAGGAAACTTTTACGTGCACACCAATGTGTACACAGGAACTCTATTTTTCGTCCCATCCATGCCACTATACCTTGTTCATTGCCAGGCCCCAAGCCCTGCTAACGTTTATTAAGTCATGAACATTTAAATATTTTCCCGAAAAATCCAAATGAGGATCTATGGCTTTAACTCTGTCTGTGTCACTACAGGCCCAGCACTGTACAGCGCATTGGACACCTAGTCCCCGGATCGATTCACTGTATTTGAATTGTTTTTATTTTTGTGATTTCTGTGTATTGTGTCTTGTTTAAATTATATTATGTGTGGCGCAGTTCCCCTGCACTTATTTTTAGGACCAGAAACTTGTCTTAAGCTAGCATATTTATTACTCCCCGTAGACATCATTTTCTACCTTATCACTTATGTTTTTAACAAAAAATACAACTGCTTATGTTTGGGTAATATAAAATATAAATGTTTTAATCGCATTTGTCAATAACTATGTACATTAATAGCATTGTCCGGAAGATACTGGCAAAATATGTAAATAAGAAGAAAATATATCTTTTATATTATATTTCCTCTTTTCGTATTTTGATTCTTGTTTCGTCCACAAATTCTTGGTTTTATTTATGGTGTCTTATAAATCTGCTAATTATGATGAATTAAACACTCGGAAATAAAATAATATTAAATATATGAAAACAGACACCTCCTTTGTCAGATTTTAAAAAATATCAACAGAGAAATAGTTTGTTGCGATAAGATTCCTGGAGCGGAATAAAACAGTTTCTGTTATTGAATTTCCCTCACTCCAAGTGTCCAACGAATAATGTCATTCGAGTGAAAGGGAATTTTCGGGTTAAAAAAATGTGTCGACGTTACTTAATAATAAAATATAGCTAAAGTGTACTTTAATAGTCGAGTGCGAGATATATTATGCAATGCCTTGTACGATACCATTAAACAATTTAAAATACAGACACTACCCAGCACGTGTATTTCAATTGAATACGTCAAGCGGGTCAAATGTAATGCATTATATTTGAAATAATGGTACGCCAACATCAAAGGATGACGTCACATCTGTATTTTAACCATATATACTGTGCTTAATTTGGGTAGACACGTAACATTCGATTGTAAATCTGCCAATTTGATCATTTAGTATTGCTAATCGAACCCCCATTATTAACTCAAATTTAGAAATGTGACCGAATTGATTTCCGTGTCACTTGATTGCAGTTATGTCAATTTGTCGAACATCTGCAACGCCTCTCTCACAATCTCTTATCCGGTGGTTTTCTATCCTTTTATACTCGGGGACTGGTGAAAATAGGAGACTCATGACCCAATGGTTTTCCACTGTTTTATAACTGTGGAAAGGTAAAAAAATTGGAGACATTTTTCGGGGACCGGTTAGACTGAAAGGTAAAACATTATAAATGTACATGTAATATTATGTGTAGGGAGTCACGGTGGCTAAGTGAGTAAGACGTTGGTTCGCTAACTCGAAGATGTCGTGTTAGATACATGCATTGCCGGCGAAAGTTAAGTGGGATTTTCCGGCGTGGTGTGGGAAGCAGGACTTGTCAAACGTACTACATGGGGCGTGTACACATTGACATGCGCATAAGGGGACCGGGTCGCAACCAACAAAAGGTTGGGAATCACTGTTCCAGACGGAGTGAATCTTGGTACTCCAACTTACGTAATAATTGACTAGAAATCGAGAGCCAATTGCAGCGTATCGTCACGTGGATTGGATGACAATGATATTCATCTTGCGAAGCTCGCTGGAAACCACGGGGTTGTTCTCAACGGAATGGAACTTGTAACTCCAGCTTCGGAAATAATTAGAAAACTCAATTCATGTGTTGTACACCAATTGCCGCATATCTGCGCGTGGGTTGGATGAAATTCCTACGCGTTTTCGGACCCTGTTATTAGATTATGTTCTTCGGTTACTGACGGCAATTATTGTTAACTCCCGTCTGAATTGCGGTGTCGTTCCAGACTATTTCACATAATATGCTGTTATTAAGTCCCTGCATATACGAAATCATCAATATGCTAGAAAGCCTGATTGGGATAGTTTCTAACGGGATTCTTGGTACACCGTGCTCAGTGATCGGGTAAACTAATGTGAATACGCCATTTTGTCTTTTTTTCAGCCATCATGATTAGGAAGTCTGATTATGAAGTGTGGTGTGATAAAGAGAGTAAATTGTGAATGTCAACAACCTGCCTGGGTTCTGGTCACGTTGCGTAATTATCTAATAGTTAAAGGACCAATCCAGCTAATATGTTGGAGAATAAAATGGGGGTTGGGATGGCCTAGTGGTCTAGAGTGCCGCGCTTCGACCTCTGGCTTGCGGCTGTGGTTTCGAGCCCTGGTGTAAGCGTATGTTGCATGGAGATAGGGGCGCCTTCTCAACCTCGTGGGTTTCCTCCGGGCACTCTGGCTTTCTCCTACTGCCAAAGACCCCTACGCGCAAGCGAATTATTGAAATAAAATTAAACATTAATATGTTAGTCCCGAAATAACCTAATTGTGTTGAGTGGACGTTTAACCCCATTTCTCTCTTTCTCTGGAGAATAAAATAGATTAATTTCGTGTTAAAATCCCCTACCAAAGAGCCGAGCAATTCACTCAATATTTGTGATACGTTTTCAAACAAATTAAATCCGTCAGTCTTCATCTGGAAAGTCTTCGTCCGTCTTCACAAGACATTACTTTTATTTAAAAACCTTTGGTTATCAAATACAGCCCATGGGTCATGTACAGTACAAGCCTCTACAGGAACGGGAATCGATTATCAGGTCAACGAACGAAAAACTTGACCCGAAATCTTAAAAGGTTTACGTGTCCGGATAAGCATTTTTGACGTTCACGTCCAAACGATTCAACATTTTGGACTGAAGTTTTGAGGCAAGGCAAATATTCCATTTCATACCTACTCAGACTTTAATTTTTGAGACTAGGGATGGTCCCTTTAAAATCTAGAAGAATAAATAATTCTAAGCACTTCCATTTTTTGCAGTTTGTCACGTGATGTGTTAAAGTTGATTTTAAGGCATGCATTCGGTTATCTGCGGACGTAAAACAATTTTAAAATTGGAAATGGAATGGGGTTTAACGTCTTACTTTTCTGCACTAACCGAGATAATTAAGACAGGTATGTGACGTCGTGACCTAGGGAGACAATTTTTTACTGGCAGGGACTTTATTGCCTTTAAATCTAGAAGAATTGGAAATAGCATGGGGTTTAACGTCTTACTTTTCTGCACTAACCGGGATAATTGAGACGCCATGTCGTTACCTAGGGAGACAATTTTGTACTTGCAGGGACTTTATTGCCTTTTCTTTTTGGGGGATCTTTAACTTACTGCCAGTGGTATTCAAGGGATCTGGGCTTTCTCGCCTCATCCTAACGACTAGACGTTTTTCCTTGCTAGAGTCTACAAAGGAAGTCTTTCTGATCAACACCGTAAACGTTTGGTTTGTAAGGCGTACAGTGATACACTCAATATGACCTCCTTTGAAAAAATTAAGATGCCTCTCTGTAAAGACATCCGATGTCTTTGAATTCGCAAGCTAGCAGTTTACTTAACTTCTAAATGCAGTAATTAACGAAGTCCGCATCAATCAGATTCCGTGTCCGATTGCCTTAGGAAACACACAATGGAAGCAGGAGTTAATTTGTCTCCATTAGCCGCTATGGTAAATAGCAGCATGGATTCAAAGGCCGCTACGGGTCTGAAGACATTAAAGGGACAATAACACTCTTGCTGGCTTGACAGGTCCAGAATTTTTTTTTAGCCTTAGTCTAACTAAAAGATGTTTAAGTGTCCTACCTGTTGTGTAAATTATCCATTACGACCTATCTTACTTGTCCAGGGGGTTCGAAAATATGTTTAAAGCCAAGTTGCATTTGAAAGTGCTTACGTAAGGCTTTTCAAACCATGTTAAGGCATGAAGTTGAATTTTTCCAAATTTTAAAATTAGGTGTGTTAAGATGAAGTTTGTATCATTTTTTAATTGAAATATTGTAAAATAGTACAAATTGTTGACCAGAATAAAGATTGGAACATATTACTCAGTTACAACAAGAGTGGTATGGAGGCTTTAAAAGAACGTTTGTTATACCTCGCTACTCTGGCTTTCAACTTCAAGTACTATAAACACAAATGGGCAAGTGACATAAAAAATTATATTTAAGACCCAGATCAAAGAGTGCACGACCTGACCGAAAGGTCTTTAACTTTATGTTGTAGAAACCCTCCTTTTCTATATCCTTGGCTTGTTTGTTTACTAACATTTTTATTTCCAGCTTAATGTATCGATACAGAAACACACATCCCCATTGGTTTTATCTATGGACATACACTTACCAAATAAGAAAGATCAATACATAAAATCCATTGAAATCGATAATTGTATTTAAGATCCAAGATTAAGAGTGAATGACCTGACCAAAAGGTCTTTCAACTTGATGTAGAAATAACAAGATAATACGTGGTAATTAGAAGGTATTATATACAGCTGTCAGTGTTGAATTAGTTTGTTTTCATGTTTTCTAAATACCGTATTGATTTTAATCTCTAACTTACAACATTCGTTAGTTGGAGCTCATTTCTAAAGATCTCTGATTTCCTTCCAGCGACACTGGCTGAATCATCAGATTGTAAGCCTATCATATTATACGAGTTCGACCATTTCTATAAAGACTGGATTAAGCTACAAGTTACGAAAGGCTAGTTAAAACGAAATTGTTTGGTTGATGACTGGGTCGTGTACACAAGAGGCTCCGCTAAAACACGATGCTAAAGATCATTTTGAATTACAAGAACTACCCGAGGTATTGTAAATACACAAGAACTACCCGGGGTATTGTAAATACACAAGAACTACCCGGGGTATTGTAAATACACAAGAACTACCCAGGGTATTGTAAATACACAAGAACTACCCGGGGTATTGTAAATACACAAGAACTCCCCGGGGTATTGTAAATACACAAGAACTCCCCGGGGTATTGTAAATACACAAGAACTACCCGGGGTATTGTAAATACACAAGAACTACCCGGGGTATTGTAAATACACAAGAACTACCCGGGGTATTGTAAATACACAAGAACTACCCGGGGTATTGTAAATACACAAGAACTACCCGGGGTATTGTAAATACACAAGAACTACCCGGGGTATTGTAAATACACAAGAACTACCCGGGGTATTGTAAAACATCAGCGGATACGTTCGATCGAACTTTCCGTTATTGAATTTCCCTCACTCCCACGAATAACGTCATTCGAGTGAAAAGGGGAAATTCGGGCTAAAACGCATGTGTCGACGCTACTTAATAAAGTGTACTTTAATGGTCGAGTGCGAGATATATTATGCTGTACACGGTGAACAGTCCATATGCTGATTACACTTTTTTGCCAGATTACACTATTTTGTCTATACCGTTTTTGTAGGACTTCGAATTGTGTCTAATGGTCTGGATTGTTCGTACTTGGTTTTATTTCATGCACTGTCTTGCACGATACCATTAAACAATTTAAAATACAGACACTATCCAGCACATGCATTTCAATTAAATGTACTATTCAAAAAAAGTAGGGGATATTTGATTTGGGGGGCATAATACTAAAATATGCAAATGACTACGAACCTAACAGAAGAAACATTTCCAGTTACATGTGACGCCCAAACGCACCAATAGCTACCGCATGGAATGCAGGTGATGCTTGGGATCATCATGGGGGTTTAACTCAAGATTTGCACGACTCTCACTTTGAATGTTACAGTCATTGTGACATTGCATTCCAGGGTGGAAACATCAGTTTAATTGTTTTAGTGACCAGAAAACAAATTTTGATATGCGTCGGTTTACCCAAAATGAAAGGTTACGTGCCCTTGGCATGCTACAGATCGGCACGACACAGGCGGTTGTGGCGCGGACGATGAATGTTTCTCAGTCTGTCATAAGCAGGCTATGGTCCAGATACCGTGATACACAATCTGTACAGGACAGACAACGCTCAGGTCGACCAAGGACGACAACTCAAGCCCAGGATCGATTTATCCGTACCTTGGCCTTGAGAAATCGTGTCATCACAGCAAATTACATCAGCTCTCGTCTTTAAACAGACACTGGTGTGAGAGTGAGTGGCCAGACGATTCGGAATCGACTGCATAGGGGTTACCTTCGCGCCCGACGTCCTCGCGTGATCCCTTGTTTGAGAGATCATCACATTCAGGCAAGACGTCGTTGGTGTAGGGATCGTCAACATTGGGATAATCGACGCTGGAGCAACGTGATGTTTTCAGATGAGTTAAGGTTCACTGTTGATTTTTTGGGCAGACGTAGGAGGGTTCGGCGTCGTCGAAACGAGCGCTTCAAAGACGTTAACGTCATCAGACATGATCGATTTGGGGGTGGTTCTGTTATGGTGTGGGGAGGCATCACTGTTGCTGGAAGAACGGCTTTACATGTTGTTGCAGGGCGTGTTACAGGCCAGTACTACCGGGACAACATCTTTGCAGTCATGGCCGCCGTTTCATGTTCCAGGATGACAACGCAAGATGTCACAGGGCCAGGATCGTTACAGGTTACCTCCAACAACAGAACATCACCACATAACCTTGGCCAGCACTGAGTCCCGACCTCTCCCCCATCAAGCATGTCTGGGGCATGCTTAAACAGAGGTTACGTCAACGTCAACAACGTCCTGCCAATGTCCAAGAACTTGCAGCTGCGTTGCAACAGGAATGGGATAATCTGGACCAAAATGACCTTAGACGTCTCATTAGGAGTATGCCGCGTCGGATCAATTCTTGTTTACCCTTGATCGGGTAAACTAATGTGAATACGCCATTTTGTCCTCGTTTTGCAGCCATCATGATTACGAAGTCTGATTATGAAGTGTAGTGTGATTTAGAGGGTAAATTGTGAATGTCAACAACCTGCCTGGGTTCTGGTCACGTTGCGTAATTATCAAATAGTTAAAGGACCAATCCCGCTAATATCTTGGAGAATAGAATCGGGGTTTAGATGGCCTGGAGTGTAGCTACCTCTGGCTTGTCGCTGTGGTTTCGAGCCCTGGTGTGAGCGTATGTGGCATGGAGATAGGGGCGCCTTCTCAACCTCGTGGGTTTCCTCCGGGCACTCTGACTTTCTCCTACTGCTAAAGACCCCTACGCGCAAGCGAATTATTGAAATAAAATTAAACCATAATATGTTAGTCCCGAAATGACCTAATTGTGTTGAGTGGACGTTTAACCCCATTTCTCTCTATCTCTGGAGAATAAAATCCCCTACCAAAGAGCCGAGCAATTCACTCAATATTTGTGATACGTTTTCAAACAAATTAAATCCGTCAGTCTTCACCAGACATTACTTTTATTTAAAATCCTTTGGTTATCAAATACAGCACATGGGTCATGTACAGTACAAGCCTCTACAGGGACTGGAATCGATTATCAGATCACCGAACGAAAAACCTGACCCGAAATCTTAAAAGGTTTACGTGTCCGGATAAGCATTTTTGACGTTCACGTCCAAACGATTCAACATTTTGGACTGAAGTTTTGAGACAAGGAAAATATTCCATTTCATACGTACTCGGACTTTGATTTTTAAGACTAGGGATAGTCCCTTTAAAATCTAGAAGAATAAATAATTCTAAGCACTTCCATTTTTGCAGTTTGTCACGTGACGTGTTAAAGTAGATTTTAAGGCCTGCATTCGGTTATCCGCTGGTGTAAAACAATTTTAAATAGAATGGGGTTTAACGTCTTACTTTTCTGCACTAACCGAGCTAATTAAGACAGGTATGTGCCACGTCGTGACCTAGGGAGACAATTTTTTACTGACAGAGTCTTTTTGGGGGATCTTTAACTTACTGCCAGTGGTATCAAAGGGATCTGGGCTTTTTCGCCTCATCCTAACGACTAGACGTTTTTCCTTGCTAGAGTCTACAAAGGAAGTCTTTCTGATCAACACCGAAAACGTTTGGTTTGTAAAGCGTACAGTGATACACTCAATATGACCTCCTTTGAAAAAATTAAGATGCCTCTCTGTAAAGACATCCGATGTCTTTGAATTCGCAAGCTAGCAGTTTACTTAACTTCTAAATGCAGTAATTAACGAAGTCCGCATCAATCAGATTCCGTTTCCGATTGCCTTAGGAAACACACAATGGAAGCAGGAGTTAATTTGTCTCCATTAGCCGCTATCGTAAATAGCAGCAAAGACTCAAAGGCCGCTACGGGTCTGAAGACATTCTTCTTCTTCTGAGGGGGTTTAACGTCCACTTCCACCTAGGGTGATATCGTAGACAAACTGAAGACATTAAAATAACGTTTGTTATACCTCGCTACTCTGGCTTTCAACTTCAAGTACTATAAACACAAATGGGCAAGTGACATAAAAAATTATATTTAAGACCCAGATCAAAGAGTGCATGACCTGACGGAAAGGTCTTTAACTTGATGTTGTAGAAACCCTCCTTTTCTATATCCCTGGCTTGTTTGTTTACTAACATTTTCATTTCCGGCTTAATGTGTCGATACAGGAACACACATCCCCGTTGGTTTTATCTATGGACACACACTTACCAAATAAGAAAGATCAATACATAAAATCCATTGAAATCAATAATTGTATTAAAGACCCAGATCAAAGAGTGAATGATCTAACCGAAAGATCTTTTAACTTGATGTAGAAATAACAAGATGATACGTGGTAATTAGAAAGTATTATATACAGCTGTCGGGGTTAAATTAGTTTGTTTTCATGTTTTCTAAATACCGTATTGATTTTAATCTCTTACTTACAACATTCGTTAGTTGGAGCTCATTTCTAAAGATCTCTGAGTTTCTTCCAGCGACACTAGCTGAATCATCAGATTGAAAGCCTGTCATATTATACAAGTTCAGCCATTTCTATAAAGACTGGATTAAGCTACAAGTTACGAAAGGTTAGTTAAAACGAAATTGTTTGGTTTATGACTTGGTTGTGTACACAAGAGGCTCCGCTAAAACACGATGCTAAAGATCATTTTGAACTACATGTACAAGGAATTCAATTACATGAACCAAATTTGCAGGTGCGTCTACTGCATACATTTGCAGCTATTTATGTCTTAGTATTTTGTACACGGTGAACGGTCCATATGCTGATTACACTATTTTGCCTTTACCGTTTTTTCAGGACTTCGAATTTTGTCTAATGGCTTGGATTGTTCGTATTTGGTTTTGGCTTTATTTTTTTAATAGAAATGGCGACCATTAATAAAAAAAAAGTATTGGTCGCCACCCGTTGGTAAAAGTCTAAAGATGCTAATAATTAAGTTCGTGTATAAATCAGATTCGTGTCGCTGACGTTTAAGAAATTGTATTAATGCCCCAAAATGAGCTGGTGGATCTGTATTGAAGAACTGCTATCGTTTTAATAAGGATACCGCGAAAATGGCGGCAATTGATATTACACCATTTTCTTAGGTTACCATGGGTTAATAACGGTCTATCGATATTAACGTTACAAAATGGCTACACCTCTTAGATCGTTGTCAAAACTAAAGTGTCCATTAAATTGAATTTCATGCTTTGATTTCGTTCGTTCAAGCATTAACGTTCATGGATGAAGCAAATGATGAGATATCATTGATTTCGTGTCCTTTTGCCGATGCAGTAACTCAGGAATGAAACTTATAATCAGTGTACAAAGCGACTTACGATTTATTTTTCCAAACGTTGATATTTAATTGGATAAAGCCTGACCCATCCCAAATCGAGATGACCGATCAACCCAACCAATACTCCGGATTTCCCCTTTGCACCGTCACTCATTTTTCAAGGCATAATCCTGAGCCTCTGGGAGTCCTTTAAACATACATTATGCAAGAGCTAAATCTTCCTATTGCAGGTCTTTCTTTGGGTCTGAAATGTTATCTAAATTATTAATTGGACATTATTTACCGTATCTAGAACATAATCAACTCGCGATTAAATCAACAAATGGAGAATCGAGACAATGCTTTTTATCTTTCTTACTTTAGGAATGACGATTGAGGCTAGGCGAAAATTTCCAAAACTAATATCTCGGTTCATAGCGGATCAATGTGACTAAAATTTTCAACAAATTCCCTTTACAGTGTCTAGCTTTTAACTATTGTACTGAGAACTACTAACTAGTTATCTAATCTCCAATAATGTATCTTTAAAGCAGCTAAGTTCGTAACTCAATATCATCCAAAATCTTCGACAATGAAAACACGAATTATTTGTCAATTCAAAATAACATTGATGTTGTTATCTTACCGGGAAAAGATGGGTTTCTGATATCCCATATTTAAGACAAAATAAAAAAAAAATACCATGGGTACACGAATCGTGTACCATAATGCTTTTCATGCCCATTTTCAACGAGGGACTTGATGAACGAGGCTAGACGGTGACGCATATTCTTATCTGGAGACACAGATCACGTAGGCTTGAATAACCAGACGCTTGAGATTTACTTTCGATTGACATATCAGGCGTATTTCGCCGAAAATAACTGGTTTGAACTTACACGTAGATTAAAGACGGATATGATTGAATGTAAATCAGTTTATATACATTTGTAGAACAGTACAATGGTAAACACCATTTCATTTCAATTCATTTTCTGAATAAAAACAGTTGAGTGTCTATTTCTCTCTTCCACACACATACACACCAGCCACATAAAGAGAGAGAGAGAGAAATGAGGTTTAACGTCCACTCAACACAACTAGGTTATTTCGGGACTAAAATTTGGTTTAATTTTTATTTCAATAATTCGCTTGCGCGTAGGGGTCTTTAGCAGTGGGAGGAAACCGGAGTGCCCGGAGGAAACCCACGAGGTTGATAAGGCGCCCCTATATCCATGCCACATACACTCACACCGGGGCTCCAAACCACAGCCGGAAGCCAGAGATGGCCGGCCAGCTAGAGGTCGAAGCGCGGCACTCTAGACCACTAGTCCATCCAAACCGGCCCCCACCCCATATTCTACACACTATTCGAACGTCACAATTTTGACAACTTCTTTCTAAAAGTCTCAAGTTTCCCTTATAAGTAAACCGGTGCCGCATCGCAATGGTATAGGCGTGGGCACATATTATCACTTAATGTCATGCATCCGAGAATAGATGTAGTGTACCGAGGTATGCCGAGTGCGTCCGACTAGGATGTTTCCATTGTCTTGTTAAATTAAGCTGTTCTAATAGCGACAGTGACAAACTAAGTACATTAATTAACCGACCAATACTAGACCAGTAGATCAGCTGACCTATCCGACCGTATTTCATTTGAACATAAACATTTATCAATGGTTAAATCAATTATTCCAGTACAGCAGGCTTCCATGTTACTATAAATAGACTTGATGTAATCGATACCATCTCTTAGTTGAATTAGCCAGTTGATATAAACAAATCAATTGTCGTATGTCTTAATTTGAGCCAATCAATCGTCGTGTTTCATGATTTGATAGATTCCTGATGAAGGAAATTGTCTCATTAACGTGGATCTAATGTAAATGTATGTAAAAAGATGGGATTTCCGTCCAGCATCTCGATCAAAATCCAAGGCAATAAACTTGTTTATTTACACAATATATCTTATAATGTCAGTGAACTCTGATGCTTGCTTGACCGAATGACAACATACATCTGTGAGAACATATTTTATAAGGCAGGAAAAAAAGCAAATCGTGTGTAATCTTTGTTCCAGCTGAAATCGAAGACCCTAAAGTTTTGTCGCCTTCTCTGCACCCTATAACTTAGTTATCTGTACTATAATTGCAACACTGAAATTTTAGCATGGCTTTCACGAACTTTAATCAGTAATCAAGCTAGAACTGGTCGGAGAGAAATAACACGAACCGCACGAAACAAATGATTGAACATAATATGGTTAAAGGACCTAGGTCCGTAACTTAAAATCCTCCAAAATCGTCGACATCGAAAACACACGAATTATTGGTCAATTTAAATCAAAATTGATGATGTAAACTTACCGGGAAAAGATGAGCTTCTGATATCCGATATTTAATTTTTGTTTTTTTTAACATTGGTACACGAATCGTGTACCATAATGCGCTTTAGCTCCAGTTGTATTGCGAGACTCGTGGAACGGGGCTAGACACATTACATCAAGTCAAACGGAGTTATGTAGACTGGAATAACTAGACGCTAGACTGTTGCACATGATTGACCTTGCTGGCTTATTTCGACAAACATAACTGATTTGAAATTGAAGTAAAAACGGAAACAATTGAATGTAAATCAGTTTATATAAATTCATATTACAGTATTATATGGGTTGCGAACCACTTTTGTGAATTTCTAGGTCCCAAATGTTAGCGATTTAACTCTTTTAATAGAACCTCTCGACAAATGATCTCTGGCTGTTTTCAAGGGGAGGTACCCGTTATGCCGCCGACCCGTTATGCCGGCGTTAGGGTAGGGTTAGGGTTAGGGTTCCCTAACCCTATACAATAAGGGAAGGTGGCACGGCGAAACAACGATACGCCCCCGTTTTCAAGCACAAATCATATTAGTATAGCTATATATTCAATAATTCGTATTTGAACACCTCATCGTCCAACAGAGCAGCGTGGTATATCATCATGAAGAGAACTATAAAGATATGTTTTATTTTTTTGAGAAATACACCCATGGCTCTTTATGAGAGAGGGAGATAGAGATGGGGTTTAACATCTACTCGACACAAATTAGGTCATTTTGGTAGTAAAATATGGTTTAATTTTATTTCAATAACTCGCTTGTGCGTAGGGGTCTTTAGCATTGGGAGGAAACTGGAGAAAACCCACGAGGTTGGACAGTCGACCATACTCCTTGTCACGTAAAGCCGAGGATTCGAAACCACGCCAGTTGACTCAATGGCAGGCTTCATGATACAGCGCGCGCACATATAAAAATGGCTGTCTATATTTCTTTGATCAAATAAACTATCTATAATCCGATCAACAGAGCCTGAAAACGTCTTCGCTTCAACTAGAAGAAACATGTCATCTCGCATCTCAATTTCCGTAACATTAGAATCTGTTTTCTTGTTTGTTTTTTTCTTATAATCTGAAGGACAACTACAAGAGGGCGAACGTGACTAAAACCGTAATTTCGTCCTCGACAATCGATTCCCCGGCACATCCACACTTCAAACGCTGTAGGATAAATAAGAGAATTGATAATTGAAATTTAAAACTCGAACGATGTTCGAAGAAGTAGCTCGTTGAAGTCGTTTCACAGAATATGCTTTACGAATCATGATGTCGAATTATAGGGTTCATCAGCAGTAATGCAATTAATTCGTGGAGAGAAAGTTGATCATGATCAGATGCTGCGATGCATTTCTTAATTACATTTAACTCTAGAAGTAATACAAAAAATAAACTTTCTCGCCCGATTCCTGACAGCCACTCTCTGTCTTTCCATTGCCAGATTTACCAATATTTAACACATTTTGTCAATCTGATTATAACACAGATCCAATTTCGTTTCGTTTTTATAGTTCAAAATATCGTTTTTACTTGTCTTAACTACACTTGGACCTGAAAGAGTTGTTATCTTACTCGTGTTCTGCTTGAAATGAGGATCAGCTTCTCAAATGGTCTGTCGATTCGAGTGTTTGACATGTTTTGCGCGGAAGTGGGTAGACATTGACAAATGTAGCATGCTTGGCACTGCCACCATAGAAAGTGAACTCCCACTATAACTTGTTAGATCTACATATAGCGTAGCACATCGAAAGTATAAAATAACGAAACTAAATTTTAATTAGATTGCACGTTTTGTTGTACAGTATTAGCTTTTTCGAAAATATAATAAACAGTTCTATGAACAAAGGAAAAGCGGGGTTAAACGTCCCATCCTTCAGCATGCCGTGTACTAGGCCGAGCAAATTCGGACCAGCTGCAATGGGTTCCAGACGCTCTGTCCTGTATAACTACCAACAGGAAACCAAGCTTGAATATCCCTAGGACCTTAATCAGCCAATAGTAGGGTCGAACCCTGGACGTCTCGCTTATTTATATAAACAGAATAAACGCTTACATTAAAAGAAATACGACCACAGGCCGAATGCCGCGTGTTTAAAGCTACAATTTTATATTTTTAGGCTATATTTTTAAACTTTATTAAAATAAAGCCTTAAAATAGATGGTATCCATAAACAAGTCCTACCTTGTTAAAGAATAATCCTATAATTCACTATTCCCAGCTGAGAAATTGGCAAAAATATCATTTTCAACCTTCAAATTCAAACGTTTGATCATAGCTATTCCATGGAGGGAAATATAAAAACAAGGGAGGTAATTGTGTTATTATTTTCTTTTCCAATGATTTTTAAGGGTGGGGAAAAATACCCATAATAGTGAGTTGATAACCTATTGAGCAAAAGATATAGAAATAATCATGTTCTGACTTTCTTAGAAAATATGAAATTCTCGCTTTAAACCGTCTTAAACATAAAGGGGCCATATGAATATAAACTCGACATCAGGAGACCCGAGCTAGATAATCATGCTCAGCCACTTACCCCAGATAGCATGTTGATAAGCAAACCAATTTCAGATTCAACCAATCGTATACAGGTTTAGAATAACTAACAAGTTTAGACAAACTAACTTTTCCGTTATATTTGCATACGTAAGTGATGTTATTACGAACTGGCCTGTCGAGTGTCCCTTTTAGCTCATTCGGCAAACCTCAGCAGATTCCAGTACCCTATACATCTAGCCTCGGCGGTATGGCGAAGTCGGCTATTGGAACTACTTTCAAGTTCCCGGATTACCAACGGCGTTGTCTGTGACCACGCATTTGAAGAATGTTTTATCATACAAAGATTTCAAAGTATGAAGCTATTTTTCTTTCAAGTTTATCCAATTTTCTTTAGACAAGAAACAAGTTTCCACTGAAAATTCTACACACTCTCAGAATGAATGAAATGAATGAAATGAAATGGGGTTTAACCTGGGCCAATTGAAGACGGGCATACGCCATACAGTGTGCTATGAGGGAAATTTTTGCCCGGACAGCGGCGCTACGGCCTACTCTTATATCGAATTCCAACTGCCAAGGGATCTTTTACGTGCACTCCAATTTGTACACGGGACCTCGGTTTTTCGTCCCATCCGAACGACTAGGCAGCTGTCCTTGTCAGGCCCTCCTTCTGCATCACTGACAAGGGGAAATCACGCCGGAAAATCGAGATGAACTTTCTCGGCCAATGCAGGGATCGAACACTCGACCTCCAGGCTAGCCACCGTGATCCCCCTCTCAGAATGAAGGAAGCAATTGTGAGAACTTCTTTATAAAAGCGGCAAGTTTTCCTACTACGTAAACCGGTGCCTCCATCGCAATTGCATAGGCGTAGGTACATATCACTTACCGTCATACAGCCAAAACCAGATGAAGGGTACCGGAATCTGCCGAGTTTTGCCGAGTGCCTATCAGCCCAGACGATTGACATTAAAAATGCAATAAAATGGGGTATAACATCCTACCTGGGTTTTTCGTCCTTTCCGAACGTCTATTCGTTGTTGCTTACCAGACCTTCAGTCCTACACTACAGACAGACCCAGCACGAACCAAGTATGTGGGAACCTAGCTCAAGAATCACTCGCAAACGTCAACTACAGTTTATCTACGAACCGGAAACAGTTTGGATTCAGGGGCCTGTTTCCCGGAATTTTAACTAAGATAAAATTCAAATTTTAGTAATTTGATTGGATAATATTAGATTGATTTGAGTGCTTAGCCAATCAAAAGGGAAGTATCTACTAAAATTTGTTTTTTTTATCGTTTGCTAAGATTTCGTGAAACAGGCCCGAGGACGGTTTGTAGCATTCGTAGCCCACGTGAAAGCGATGCATTACAGGAGGTCATCCGTCGTGCAGAGTGTATTTATTCTGTTGACTATTGTATTTGCGGTTCGATCGCCGTCTAACAAAACAATCTGTTATTTCGTTTCTTGTTTTCAGATGCGATCAGCAACCACCTGCTAAGCGAAATAGACCAATTAATGAACACGGGTCATCAATACTTCCTTATTATTTCTCTAGTGACAATATTAGTTATTTCGGTCGTAGCTCTACTTATAAAATATTGGGATAATTAGCACCTAAAGCTCTCAATTATCTCGTGTACAGATCATACTCCCGCGCATTTCAACACCTACCAACATGGTATATTTCTGTTTACGGCTAAACGAATCTCATGGTGGTTTATTTATAACCAACTGTTTACGGATGTATACTCAAGTATTTAAGTTAAATCTTAGTTGAACCATTTAAAGCTAAATGCTACGTGGCTGGGGGGATAGAAATCTTGCTATTATCGTCTTGGTTTAAGATTCATACCTAGGCTTGAAATGTTACATAAACTATTATTTCGACATTTACTCACATCACACGCCTACAACCAAATCAATAGATTATCGGATGGCAGAGATTTAAACGGACTGAAACATGATCGCCATTTAATGATTTAGTTTTAAAATGGCGCACCGAGACAAGTAGCGTTGTAACGATAATAAACAATCTATGACACATATTTTCAAAACAAACTTCAAACAGTGATAGCTTGGCTCAGAATAAAGTATATTATTTGAATGTAATTTTTAATATGAATATATTCATTTTGCATTATCCATTTTTGAACTATTATAGCCAGATAGATCAGTTGTTTATCTAAGTTTTACATAATGCATCTTTAACTTTAACCCCCACGCTTATTCCCTCTCGGTGAGATCCCCAAAGCACAGTTAAATCCGTACGTTTGCCATTTCATTCGATATCCATGAAATGTCATAATTGATCAGTCTGTTTAATGTTAGAAAGAGTATTCTAAACAACGGAGGCGGGGGGGGGGCGAATGGTTAACACGTGCGCGCTGTATCATACAACCTGTCATTGAGTCAACTGGCGTGGTTTCGAATCCTTGGTTGTACGTAGGGTCGCCTGTTTCCTCCCGCTGCTAAAGACCCCTACGTGCAAGCGAATTATTGAAATAAATTAAACCATATGTTAGACCCGAAATGACCTAGTATATGTCGAGTGTACGTTAAACCTCACCCCTCTCTCTCTCTCACGCTATCTCTCTCTCTCTCTCTATCTCTCTCTCTCTCTGTGAGATCGTCCAAAGCACCGTTAAATACAAACGTTTGCCATTTTATTCGATATCCATACAAATCTATACTGCACGAAATATCATAATTGTTCAGTCTGTTTAAAATAAGAACGGTTTTCAAAACCACGGTAGGGTTCGGTCATCTAACAATGTTATTACGGGGTAATCTGTATTATTAAACACTGTGGTTACAAATAAAACGATACTTCAAATTAGATTGTGTGATAGAGACATAAACTTAGTCATTTCGGAACTAACACATGGCATAATTTTATTTCAATAATTCGCTTGTGTGTAGGGGTCTTTAGCAATGGGAGGTCCCGTACAAAACCCACGAGGTTGGACGGGCGAACCTACTCCTTGTCACGTACGACTGCAGAATCGAAACCACGCCAGTTGACTCAATGAAGAGACCTTATGATACAGAGTACACTTCAAATTGTGAAAGAATGTATTAAGCAGATGTGCTCGACATATATATCAAAATTGTGATTATTCATTAATCCATTCCGAGTAGACTGGACAACGTTATGGATTCAGGCCACCATTTGGATATAAAACCTAGCATATGACATCGTGGCTTTAACCCAGGGGTTATCGTGGTGACCCTATCAGGTCTGATCAAATTTTTAGATAAGTCGTAGTAATCGTGTCGATTGTTGAGAAGTTTTAAAAAATTGCTTCAATCATTACAATTAATTTTCAATCTTGATCGTAGTGTCAGATCGTTTTGGGTGCTACAAAATGGTGGTGATCGGGATCAGTCTGAGCCAAGACAAACACCACTTTCTGTAAAGATGCAGGAAACAATTGAGTACATGGTCAGAGGGGCTGTATGTCAGGCTCCAGTCGTAGCTATAATCGTAATCTTTCTCGGTTCCGCGCGTGAACGACATCGCAAAGTTCCTGATGATCGTATCGAAGTTTATCCGAACACACAAGTACCAGGTTGTTGACGTAATAAGGATAATCTGATCGGAACGTTTCTGAATGGAAGATCAGATTGAGACAGATATTGCCACCTGAAATTGACAAGTCGTGATCATATCGCATCCAACCGCACAAAATCGTACCATAACGCATCTACTCGTATCAGAGAATTATTGAAGCGTATAGGTTCAATAGCCTGAAACATACCGCGATATTAATATGTCAACGTAATGTGATCTTTGCTATGATTTTACTCCTGAAAAGAGTATTTTAGCCAGAAAGGAAACATTTGCCGAGATAATTGAATCTATTGGCTAATTTGTATGTCCTTATGTCCTTTTAAATGCGAATGTTTGCGTTAAGATATTGTTATTCTGAAGTTTTGTCAACATATTCTACGATAGTGGGAATCTGACATTAACGTAATTTGCATGATACATAGTCTCTATCACCCAGAATGATACCTTGTCTCTATCGTCCATAATGATACATTGCCGCTATCATCCAGAACATCTTTGCGATTGACAAATCATATATTAACTTCCTAGAGTCAACACCCCATATTCTTTATCGATAAGAGGAAACACGCTAGACGTCCAGAGGATCTTCCTTGCGTAGGACCGGTTAGTTTAGCCGGAGAACGCTAGATCGAAAACGGTCCTTACCATTAGGTACTATGGCGGCTGGGATAAGTCATGCTCAAAGGAGCTCCCGATATTGCAGTTAAAACTCTAAATAAGCCATGGGTAAGAACCGATTACAAGACTACATGAATAAGTTAACGGATACTGAGTTCGCAAATCACGATTGATAAGAAATATTAATGAAGACTTGTGTTTTATAAGAACTTTTGTAATTGAAGCAAGTGTTTGACTGTGAAAACAATGAGTTCGAGTTCAACAAGACGAAATGAGTTTGGTAAAAACAACAGATACATTGATTCAAGCTTCTCTAGTATAGTCGACACACCACTGAATTTGTTAAAAATGGATAAAGTAGTAAAAGATACAGAAGATGAAGGTAAGGCAGATGAAACTGTTAGGGATATAAACATTTACAAAGTATGATTCATAACGCAGTTAGGGCGGCAGTGGAGGCTGCAACGACACAAATCGAAAAAGACATGAAACAATATATAGATAGCAAGTTTGCATTGCATGACAACAAAATAGGCCAGTTTGAAATAACACAAACAAGACTAGCTGTGACAATAGAACTACATGAAGATGGCTAACGTAAGTTAGATGGAGCTGTGCCAACGTTAATGAAATAAATTACCGACTTAGAAAGCGCCATGAATGACGCAGCCCAATATTCGCGAAAGTTGCATATTTGCGTTTTTGGAGTGCAAGAGATGGAAAGGGAAAACTGCATCGAAATTGTTAAAGATATTGTTAAAACTAAGTTAAAATAGAAGAAGAAATAATAATAGACGCTGTCCACCGGGTAGGAAAAAAACACCAAGAGGCATCATTGCTCGTTTCCTAAGGCGAGATGACAGATATAAAGTCATATCGACAAGAAAGCTCATGAAGGGGTCGGGGATAGCCATTGCTGAAGATATGACGGCGATAAATGTAAAATTTTTAAAAGACGTTCAAAATCACAGACGAGTTAAATCGCCATGGTTCTCCAACGGAAATATATTTTTTCACAAGACTACTATAATAATGTTGTTCAAAAAAAAATGAACAAGATAACTAGTCATCAACATCCCGCGCCCTTGCACATGTTTGAAAAAAAATGAGGAAAAATAACTTGTTTGTCCTATTGGTAATCAATGTAAAAATTTATCAGATTTCACAGTGTCACTGGTCCTAAAATTGTGGATCTGTTTAGCAGAGCATGTCGGGATCGCGCCATCAGTTGTGCCCAGAGTATAAATGGGTGGATGTCTCAACAAAGTTTCAAAAAGATATCTTGAACGGGTTATGAGATATGCTCCGGAAACAAAATTGTACACCAATAAAAAAAATCAAATTTGTTTCCATGGAAAGACAAAAAATATAAATGCCAGAAATTCCTAAAAATCAAAAGGCACAACTAATGTAATGGGTAGATGTCTGTACAAAGTGAGATATGCTCCGGAAACAAAAATTGTACACCATAAACTAAGTCAAATTTGTTTCGCAAACACAAAAAAAATAAATCCCAGAAATTCCTCAATAGCAAAAGGCACGAACTAAATAGGTTGATGTGTGTGCAAAGTTTCAGAAAGATATCTCGAACTGTTTATGAGATATATGCTCCGGAAACGAAAATCAGACGGACGGACGGACGGATGGACGGACCCCGTTTCAATATCCCCCCCCCCCCTGACTTCGTTCGGCGCGGGATAATTACGAGCTAAACAGTAGTTTTGGCATCTGGCACGTTGAGTATGTTGTTATGATTCCGAAACAATTTATAGGGAGGATGGTCTCTTACACGTCACGTTTTATTGTTACTGACAATATCTGTTTTCCCCATGGTTTAATTTCTAGAAGTACTTCTAAAGATAGAAGACACATTGATCCTGACATGATTAAATTCACCAGACAATAATATTATTATGACGTCAGTAACAACTTGATGAATCAGAACTTGTAAACACCGTACACAAAAAATAATGAACCGCGGAGGAATCGTGGACTATTTTAACACCGGTGTTCTGTCTGTTGTTTGTAAAGGCCAAATTAAAGAACTGCAAGGAGCTTTTCGTTGATTTTCTCAACACGAAAGAATTTAAAAGTCTTCGATTCTTGCAAACGACCAACACATTCTTTATTTAAAAAATGTAATAATTTAAAAAATTATCAATGTTAATTTTGCGAACATCGTATGAAAAAAAACACAATTTATGTGGAAAGAAATCAATGATTTGTACACATATAGCACAACGTTTCGACAAGTATTCTCTTAATGGTTTAAATACAATCGTCGAAACGTCGTGCTATCTGTGTATAAACCAGTGATTGTTTTCCATATTATGAAAAAAACAGCACAATCATTGATTATAGCACAACGTTTCGGCAAGTATTCTCTTATCATTTTAAAAAATTGTCGAAGTGTTACTGTCTGGGGTTGTAGCTCATTCCAACACTTACGACGAAAACTCAGACAAATAGTTAAAATTGTCCTAAACTGGTTAACGGTGAAAAAACGAGATAGGTATCGCTAGGGCGAGCCGGTCACCAGGCTAAAGTTACAGTAGAATATAGAAAATATATACAAGCTCAGGATAAAAATAATTATATAATGAAATTTGATCAGAAATGGTAAAATGTACATAGGCAACATATGTTTAAATACAGAAGAAGATGTGGGTATAGCAAGAACGCGTGTTAACTATAATTACGTAATATTTATCTTTACATTAATTATAAACCAAAACTTTTAAACGGCTTAAAAGATTAGTGAAATATCAACTCGGACATTGGTCAATTGCTATTTTGACTAAAATTAAATAGTAATAAAATATATAGAAAGATACACTATAACCCAACGTATTAATGAATGAATGAATGGGGTTTAACGTCCTACTATTATGCACCTAACATGGGCTAATGGAAGACGGGCATACGCCATACAGTCTGCTATGAGGGAAATTTTACCCGGGCAGCGGCGCTACGGCCTACTCTTATATCGAATTCCAACTGCCAAGGGATCTTTTACGTGCACTCAAATGTGTACACGGGACCTCGGTTTCCTGTCCCATCCGAACGACTAGGCAGCTGTCCTTGTCAGGCCCTCCTTCTGCACCACTGACAAGGGGAAATCACGCGTATGAAGTTTTGTTATTGTTGATATAGTTTGTAAATACATAATGTTAAATTTCCATTATACGAGAGCTAAATCTGCCTATTGCAGGTCTTTCTTTAGGACTGAAATGTTATCGAAATTATTATTTAGACATTAATTATCCCGACCATAATCAACTCTCGATAATGTCAACGCTAGTCTGCGATATCTCCGAGATTAGGATCCGATTTCTTAATAAAATCTCGGTTCAGCAAATTGCCTTTACATTATCTTGTTTTTAACTATTATAATGATAACTGCTAGCTCTTTCTCTAATCTCCCATTAAAGTATGTGTCGTATCCAGTGTATATATATATAAAGAAACCACCGGCTTGGCTTTTAATGCTGATACTTTTAAAATATTACTTATGTCATAATTCTGATCACTCCACTCGGTCATTTAACTAAACGCGTGTGGATTAAACTCAGGAGAATTCTGACAATCATTTCAATCCTTTCGCGAACGAAGTCTAAGAGAGTAATGTCTCCCAGCTCCTTCACATTTCTGGATGGGCATTGTCAATTTCAAAGTACAAGTAACATTAATCTTATATACAGACTTAGCCTACATTTAAACATGACATGATAAAAGTACAGAATGACATTGAAGTGTCCTCTGAAAACTAATCATTCATTTTACTTTCCGAACATACAAAAAGTGCAAACACCGCGTTTAAGAAGAATCAAATTCAAATTGAAAAAAGAAGTTCTTTACTCAACAATGGTGGAAAATATGTACGCAAAGTTTTAAACGAAGAAAGGCAAAGAAAAAGACACATGAGTTCACAATGCAAATGTTTCGATGTGGAAAGACATTTATCTCTATAAAGATCAGAGTCGTATGTAGGATTTTAAAAGTGGGGGTGCAGCGGAGTGGTGAGGGCGCCAATATTATACCCAAGTTACTAAGCCATCGCCGAAGCCGGGGCCCGCGAGCGTCTGCGGTACAGAGGTTGGAAGATTTTGAAAAAAGACTGCCACAAACGCGTTTTCTATGCACTTAGAGCCGCAATCGAAGTCGTTTGCAAGTGATCCCGTGTGTCAATTGTGGCGGCGCTATTTCTCATTTTGATATTAAACACACCAAAATGAGAATTTTCTAGTCCGAAACACCAATAAGGTCATGTGGATAGGGCGACCACAACGGGAATCTCTAATAATGTCATTGGGTGGCGGGCCAGCAAGGGGTGATATAGGACGGGCACTTCGCCTATGGGGGCGGCAGATTGCTTAGGAGGTGAAGCACCCCTAGAATCCCTGCCTGTGATGGCGCCCCACAGTCTCCACGTAAGTGATTTAAGAATATTTGTATAAGACCAAACGAAACAGATACCCATTGGCGTGTGGGCGCCCTTAAAACCGACCGACTGATCAGTGCCTTAAGAGCATCACTTTGTGATTATAATCAAGTGTATTATTTTATAATTGAAAGGTTGTAAAAAATTTTGAGGGGCACCTTAGTTTTCTGGGGCTGCCATGTACCCCCTGAACCCCCGCTAGATACGGCCCAGATGCAGACGATTCCAAACATCAGGGAGCAGACCACTAAGAAAAACAATAGTCACAGAGCGCGTCAAGATCGCCATAAGCGCGGTAGGCGTGGTTGCAACGCCAGACATCGTGCTGTTGTCTTCATGGTCGCAAATGATCACCGCGTCACGGCGTGTGTTTTATAATGTTTAAAACAAACGCAAAGGTTTTGCGATCTGATCTGAAAAGCAGTGAGAACGCGGCTGCTTATAAGTTTGTAATTGTTTTGGACATTTTCTCGCGTTGTGTTCACCGTACGGAATCGACAGCGCAGTAAGGACATCACGCCGGTCTGACGCGGGCATTAGGGTCTGCTCCAATCTGATCAAAACGAATTCTCTTCAATCGTCTAAGACAGTTTATGTTAATAATTTGACAAAATCGTGTGAACATTGATATCTTCGTTCAGAATTAGTAATTTGGCTGACATTTTCAACACATTCATTTTCTTTTTTTAAACTTTAACAACAGGAATAATGTATCTTTAAACACATAATCTTAGTCACAAAAGCGTGTATTTGGAGAGAGGCAGTGAAATGGGGTTTAACGTCCACTCGACACAAACTAGGTCATTTCGGGACTAACAAATGTTTTTAATTTTATTTCAATAATTCGCTTGTGCGTAGGGGGCTTTGGCAGTAGGAGGAAACCGGAGGACACAGAGAAGACCCACGAAGTTGGACAAGTGACCCTATTCCGTGTCACGTACAAGCGGAGATGCGTGTATTTGGGCACAGATGTGTAAACCCTAATGGCTTGTAGGTGACGGATGGTCTGTCGTCAGCACAGATACAATTGTATAATCCACCGCAGATAAAAGATTATTCGTTGGTTAAGGAAACAATACTTAGTGTGTGTTGCCAATGGAACCCTTGTTTCAGGACAGACAATAGAACATGTGTCATGTTTGTAGTACATGTAGAGTAAAAACGTGAGATGAGAATTGGGTCGGATGACTAGAAGATTATATAGAAATAAACTAAACGAACTATCAGGACAAACTGTCATTGGCCTAACTAAAAACATTCAATTCCCATCGGGAATCAAAAACTTCTACATCTTAAATGAAATGACGGCCTATTCTGGAAGGTTATGATGAACATGTGTATTTAAATTTTCTATATGTTACCACGCGACAAATTGGGTCTTACTAACTTTTCTATGAAGTTTATATGTACCTGTCACCACAAAGCGTGCGTGTTATCATCTGTTTTTTGTGGGATTCACAAAGTAGTGCCCATGTTCTAGCAACCTCTGCAATCGGTGACCATTATTGTACACCCATTCTACTTGGAGCTATGGTCATTTTAATTTCCCCTACCCAAATTTTGGTGACTTGGTAAATAAGCCCTTTTTCTCTTTGTCTCAAATGATTTTGTACTTAAATAATTAGGATGGGTGATTGTAATTGTCAAATACTATCTATAATAAAGAATTTCAAGTATTATAATGAGAAAATTGCATGTTATCATTTGTTTTAGTTGGATTCACAAAGTAGTGCCCAATATCAAGCAACCTCCTAAATTGGTGACTTTTTGACCTCTAATGACCTACTGAGTAATTTCACTTGCATAAAACCAACTGCAAAGTGTAGCGGGAACCAAACGACATATTTTGAGGGGTCAACCATTATTATACACCTATTTTACTTGGAGCTATGGCGATTTTAATTTCCCCTACCCCAATTTTTGTGTCGCACGCTTTGTGGTGACAGGCACATATAGACTACCTAGAAAAGTTAGTGAGACCCAATTTTTCGCGTGGTAACATATAGAATATTTAAATATACATAATAACCTTCCAGAAAAACATCACTTTGTAGATTCTAGGGGGAGGGGTTCAAGGTGAGCCCCTCCAGCCCACGGACTATATAGAGCTTGTAAATCTGTGTTTTATATATATATCTTATCAGAGAAACGTCCTTAAAATACTTGGCGACAAACGGGTATATGCAACTATAGATTCAAACCATGATAAAAGAACAATGGGATTAATAAACGGCTTAATCCAAGATCATAAAAACGAACTGATGGACAATGAACAGGACTATCTCCGGAAATTCGAATATAAAACAAGTCAGTTTTACGGTCTTCCAAAGGTACACAAATCCAAGATGATCAAGGAATCCATTCAACACCAAAACGTCGAAATTATCAGTATTTGGCAGCCAGACGATCTCCCTTTCAGACCAATAATTGCCGGTCCATGCTGTCCTACTAACAAGCTATCAAATCTCATTGATATCTTACTCAAGTCGTACGTGCCAAATGTGAAATCTGTTATTCGGGATGACATAGATTTTGTTAATACCTTACCCCATAATCTAAATGATGGCGACTTTTTCGTAACCATGGATGTTTGTTACATGTATGGCAATATTTCCCATGACCTATGCACTCAGGCCGTAGAATATTGGCTGGATAAACATCCTGAATGCAGTCATGAGCGAATTTCAAAAAACTTTATCCTCAAGGCCATACGTATCATTCTGACTAACAACACTTTCACATTTGGCGAAACAAATTACAAACAAATTCTTGGTATAGCGATGGGTACCAAGGCGGCACCACAATTAAGTAATTTAACAATGGGATTTCTTGAGGAGAAATTATACTCAATTGTAGAAATTAACCATGGCGTGGAATACCGATTATATTTAGAAAATCAGTTGAACGATTCCTAGACGATGTATTCTGTATTTGGAATGAACGAATTGGCAACATTGCAGATTTGCAACATATAATGAATGATTTAGACCTAAATATCAAATTCACAATTGAAACGAACGATCTGCAAATCGCATTCTTGGACGTTCTAGTGAAACGAAGGGGAAGGCTCCTCATAACGGATATGTATTCTAAAGAAACAGATACCAAAAATTATCTCTCTTATAAATCATGTCATCCACGCCATACAAAAAATAATATACCCTTCTCCTTAGCTAGAAAAATATGCACAATTGTGATAGATGAAGACCTGCGAATTATCAGATTAGGTGAGCTAAAAAGAAATTTATTGAAGCAACATTACCCCCTTGAGGTAATAGAAGTTGGGATAAATAAGGCGTTGGCAATTGATATCCAAATGTTGAGGACTACTAAAGTGAAAGACAGTTCGGATAACATCATTACTTTTGTCTCTACTCACAACCCTCAACATCCCAACTTCTTTAAAAGAATGTACGAGAGCAGGACAATCCTGGCATCAAACGACAACCTCAGAATGAAGTTTAACAATGTACAATTCATTAAATCACAAAGACAGCCATCTAATCTGAAACGTCTTTTAACTAAAGCCAACATCAATTCATCTATCACAAGGACCGGCTTTTATGTATCGAAATGCGAGGATCTTCGATGCAAATGTTGCGACCATATAACACCAAATAACAAAGATAATTTTCATAACTCTACCTTTAGCGTCAATGACAATATGAATTGTGACACAAAAAATCTCATATATGTCTTGACTTGCAAGGGTTGTGATTTTTTTATATTGGGGAAACATCCAATCATCTACGGGATAGAGTTCGCAACCATCGGCGGGATTGTAATATTGAATATGGGCCCTTATTTGTAAATCGACACATCTTTAAATGTGCGAAACACTTACAAGTTAAATTTCAAGTTTTTCCTTTTTATAAAATGAAAGTCGATGACACCACGAAAAGGAAATCAATGGAGAACCATTTTATTAGAAAATACGCTCCTCGACTTAATAGTCATTAAGTAACAATTGACCATTAATTTCATTTATTAATAGTCTTAATCCATCCCGTTATTATCTATCATTCATTGTTTCTAAATTGTATTGTACCCAATAAGCAACCGATTAACACACGTGTATACATGTTTTCTGCTTGTTACCTATATACTATGTAACCATAGACAATGGTAACTATAGCCACTTAAAACCACAGTGTTACTATGTAAATATAAATATGTATAAATACACTATATTGTCCATCTATATGTTATGGATATAATTTTGGATATATATTATATATAAAGTGAAAAACTTAAATATATTATGAACAAAACAAATGTGATCAACAGTCTAAAACAACCCCCGAACTTGAGACGAATGCTCACTTCCTCACAATTTGATTCGGAAATTAAAAAAACCTATAGTTTCTAAATGTGGGGATGAAAGATGTTTAACTTGTAAAGTGATAGTCGAAGGGAGCTCCATTAAAATGAATGAATCACATGATTTTCATGTAAAACAAAGCATGACATGCAAATCAAAAAATGTAATCTATCTCATTGTATGCTGTGGTTGTGAAGGGAAATACATTGGGAAAACAGAAGGTCAACTAAACCTTCGAATGAACCTTCATAGATCGCAAATTAAGATTCCAAGTAATCGAACAATACCTTTAAGTGCACACATCGACACGTGTGGAGGTGGAAAGTTCAACGTATTTCCCTTGTACAAATTGAACTTTTTAAACAATGATTTACTTGAATGTAAAGAAAATTATTTCATCAAAAAGTACAAACCAGTATTAAATAAACGTATATTATAGTAAGAGATGAAATAATTATCTTTTTATTGTTAAATTACTAAATGTAGATATATGTAAATATTATTATGTTGTATTTGATATATTTAAAGTAACGTTATGACGTTGCGTCTATTGTTCTACGTAATTCTTCGTGAATAAAATCGGTCTGATGATGTTCAGTACGAACAGAAAGCGCTAGCCGTTAAATTAATATTTTGGTGTCTTTCTTTAATTTAGTTTATATATATATATATATATATATATATATATATATATATATATATATATATATATATATATATATATATATATCAAAAATTATTAGCACAACCGCAAAGTTGTACTACTTTGTTTCACGGTAAATGATGAATAGATAAAAAGGTATGCCGACACAAACTGATTTCAACACTGGTTTAATAACATTTTAACATTTTAAAGTACTTTTCGTCCGTCTTGGGACTATTCATAAAATAATGTCATAACATATAGATGGACAATATAGTGTATTTATACATATTTATATTTACATAGTAACACTGTGGTTTTTATATATATATATATATATATATATATATATATATAAACTAAATTAAAGAAAGACACCAAAATATTAATTTAACGGCTAGCGCTTTCTGTTCGTACTGAACATCATCAGACCGATTTTATTCACGAAGAATTACGTAGAACAATAGACGCAACGTCATGACGTTACTTTAAATATATCAAATACAACATAATAATATTTACATATATCTACATTTAGTAATTTAACAATAAAAAGATAATTATTTCATCTCTTACTATAATATACGTTTATTTAATACTGGTTTGTATATATATATATATATCCAAAATTATTAGCACAACCGCAAAGTCGTACTACTTTGTTTCACGGTAAATAGTGAATAGATAAAAAGGTATGCCGACACAAACTGATTTCAACACTGGTTTAATAACATTTTAACATTTTAAAGTACTTTTCGTACGTCTTGGGACTATTCATAAATAATGTCATGTATATATATATATATATATAATCCTACATAAGCTTGCGAAATAGCTGAAATGTTTGGATATTTTCCGCATAGGAATAGATAAAAGAAATTCCGACATTTATTGGATTGTCACCTTTTAAACCAGATTACTGTGCCCTACATCTAACCTCGGCTGTATGACAGTAAGTGACATATACCTATGCCCATACATTTGCGATGCTTCTACCGGTTTACTTCAAACAGGGAAACGTGTAGCCTTTACAAAAAAGTCCCAAAATGGCGTCTTTTGTAGAGTGTACATACCCAAATGAGCAGAGATATTGTCTCAGGGCTGCTGGTTTGATCAAATTCCCTGGTAATTCCTTAAAACAAATGTCAAACTTGACGTTTGTTTATATATTACACTCTCCACAGAAATCTCCATTGACGCATCTATTATTCATTAGGGACCTTTTAAATATTTCCAATATGGTGGAATTCGTCATTGAGCCGAGATTAGATGCTTAGAATCTGTCGAGGTTTGCCGAATGTGATTACATGTGTGTAGGTTGGCGTCAAATCTCAGCTGAATTGTGATAAATGAGGAATTGTCTGGTTTTGAAAATGTGTTAATTTACGTGTTTGCAAATTGTGACCTGACATGTTTGCAAATTTGTGGACTAACGTACGCCACTGTGTACATGAGACGGAACGAACAATACGCCAGGCTGTATTATTTAAGATATATTTAATTTATTCACTAAAGAAGAAAAGAGAAAGATTTTATCAGCTTTATGCAAGGCTCTACATATGGGAAGGTCGTTATTTTTTAGACTACTTTGGGTTTCATTTTTACACAGCAGGCTGCGAAACAAAATTAAATGGCACCGACAATAACCACAGATTGGTCAATTAGTTCACATCTTATGAACACCGACATCAAAGGAAAGAAAGCAGACGTCAATAAGATTAGAAATAAAATGAAACGAAATGCAATCAGAGAATCAAGAACGATGTTGGTGTATACCATATTAGAAAGAACAGAGAGAGAGAACAAGAAATAGGGTTTTGCGCGTAGGGGTCTTTAGCAGTGGGAGGAAACCGGGGGACCCGAAAAAAAAAAACACGAGGCTGGATAGGCCACCCCCACCAATCTAGAAAAAACAAGTTAAACGCATTTCAAATGTAATTTTTACACAGAGATATTTGTTGCGGTTGATCCGTAACACAGATCTGAAGAATCGAGAGTGGGGCAAAATATAAACCGGTTCTTTAACAATTTGATTAAATACAAAAATCGATATTTTGTTTCGTTTTGACCTTATGACGTCGGCTATTGGATTAACCAATCAGCGTTGATATTTCTAGTGGGATACCCATAGTTCTGTGCACCAAGACCTCCCCGCTGGTTAGTCTCTCACAGCGGGTTCTATAAGAACTCTTCCAGATTCAACTATTTCAATAATTTACTTACGCGTAGGGGTCTTTAGAAGGCAGTGGGAACCCTTATCGTTGTCACGTACAAATGGGAAATCGAAACCACGCCAGTCGACTCAATGACAGACCTTATGCTACAGTGCGCACGTGCTAGCGATTCGCCCATCCAAACATCCAAATTAAGTAGAACAGCCTGCATTACAACAGAGGGTAAATGGATTCCACGTTACGTAGACCCCTACCCCTACTTCGCGGCGCGCCACTGACAGCAAGCTACGAAACTCAATACTAATTAAACACTTTGGTATCGCTGGGATAAACATATCCATAAAGCGCAGATGTTGTAAATTTGAATAATTTAGTGAAAACTTCGGATTGTATATCAATATTCTCTCATCTGAAATTAAATATGCGTTCTTTTATTTACAAACTGTTTAATATTATTCTAAATTTTATTGCTCCCAATATTTTTTTTTCATTTCCCGATATACATTTATGTTCAGTTATTAATCACGAATAATAAACATGTGGTGTTATTGCACTTGAATTGTAAATTTTTAGTACAGGAGGTCCACTCCACACACAAACAGAATCCCATAAACCAAACCTATGTATAAGGCAAACAATACATGGATGTTGTCAGCAACAAGAGCATTAACAAAACAGATGACTGGATCCGGGGTCCTGTGATGATGTCTCGGAAGCAACGACTGTGAGTTCTAGAACATCTGGACGTTGCTAGATTACTTTAACATTCTCGAACTTGTAGCTACGTTATCTGCAGGCACGGGAACAGAAGCGTCCAATTAGAGGTTGTGACACAACGACCGCCAAGGAAACCTTGACATTGAACGAACCTTGGCCGTTGCAACTCGATTATCACAGGTAGACAATATAGCTTGAAAACGCGAGACTTGGTTTTCTCGATGATCAAGAAATCTAATAGGCTCCCAAGCTGTGTGAATTCTCAATCGAAACTAGTGCCGAGGTATGCAGGGGAAGATGTACCTAGTTAAAGCGAGATCAAGCCTTCTACTGACACTGGGGTTATGTAATGTGGTGATACAGGCTTCAATCAAAATGTCAAAAATGGAAACAAACTTTTGTCATTATTATTGCTTTTAATTCTATACATAGGGAAGACCCTAAATTTGATTCCGCCACATAGTTATTTTAAGATGTTCACTGTGTGGAATCATTGTGTATTTGGGTTGAAGTACATGTTGTCTGTGAAGATTACTTCTTAACCTAAGCATCATTTGTGTTTTCCCTGTCGTTCGTTCGTTTCTGGAGTTTAACGTCCACTTCCATCTAGGGTGATATCGTAGCCAAGAGTTTTCCCTTCTTCTTCTTCTTTTTCTCTTGGAGTTTAACGACCACTTGCACCTTGGGTGATATCGTAGACAAATGTTTCTATATGACACTAGCCAGTACTAGCCGCAGAAAGAGGGCTGACTTGGCTTTTAGGGTAAGACATAGTGTCCTTGCAGGGAATCGTCCAAGGTTAGTTTCATCCAAAGGAGATACTCCAGGTTCAGAGTTTTTCCTATAATATACGCTCCCTCCGTATATGAGTTCCTCTAGACCTGAACGCTGTATTAATAATTTACGTCAAGTTGACATCGTTGGTTAGCTTGTATGACATATAACAACAATGACTGACAATTAGATTCATAGATCCGTTATATTAGATTGTTCTGGTCCATGACGCGTGTCTCTTGTAACAGCTTATCCGTGTCATCAAATAAAGATAATACAATAATATTGACTCTCTATGATCAATAACGGTGAATGGCATTATCAATTGTTCTGAAGCAAAGCTGTATATTTGAATAGTTTTTAAAAAAATATTCTGTTCATGGCTGTTACTGTTGTTCCATTGTTAAATGTATCACTCAATCATGGTCTATTTTGTTATTATCATTTGGTAAACCAGTCAGCTGTTACTTTTATTTAACCTATATACTCGATTCAAAATGTTGACAGAATACTCTTCGAAATGACGTATAAATAAACCAGTAATTCTTTTTCCATAAGTATGTGTTATGGTTTATTGTTAAATTTCCCAGAACTTACATTGGAAGCCATTTTGGCTCGAAAAATAGGGCGCTACACTGAAGGGTCCGGTGTCGGTCCCGGCGTTTTCCACGAAAATTCCGATAGATGTTCTCGTCTGGATTACCCTTTCATTGTTGCATGACATATGTCATCCTTTATTAGCCTGATTTGCGCAGAAAAGTAGGACGTTAAACCCCATTTCGTTTACATCACATATCTTTTGAACCACCAGAGAGAGAGAGAGAGAAAGAGAGAGAAAGAATGGGATTTAATTCCACTCGACAAAAACCAGGTCATTTCGGGACTAACACGGTTCCATTTTTTTTTCAATAATTCGCTTGCGCGTAGGGGGTTTTAGCTGTGGGAGGAAACTGGAGGACCCTACACCTAGTCACGTTCGACACAACCGGGGATTTGAAACCACGCCAGTTGACCCAATGACAGGCTTTATGATACAGCACGCACGTTCTAACCATTCGGCCACCCAACCTCACCCCCTACATCTTGGCTATCACGAACTGAAAATCGTGCAACCGACCTACACTTGTTTAATAAATAAATGAAATTCGGTTACTGTCAAACTGTTATTAACCCATCAAACTGAACGATTCATCCCCGAAAATTGAACATTGACGTTTCGTTTTATACTCGAATTACTATCATTGTTAGATATTATTTACCATCCAGTTTCACGACTCGATACCGGAAATAGCAGCATAAATATATTTTGTTAAAATGGTTGCATGTTGGCACGAAACGTGTCAGTGCAATAATAAACCAATATTGTGTCCGGAAATACCGCAATTTCATTCCGTGGTCTTATAAAGGGGTCCTAATCGAGTAAACGGAACTCTCGTGCGATAGTGAATGCATCAGACACGATATTAGTTGTATTAGGAATGTGCAATCGTCTGCTTGGCATGATTACTGTAATTATTTCGGTCTGTCTATCATAACAAGATGTATGTCAGTATTCGACTGAAGAGACCCCACCGGAAGTCGAACCTTGTCAAGTCCTGTCACGCGAGAGAGTGTGACGAATCCTACCGATTGTCATGTTTTAGTATTTTCTGAGCCATAATTATTGGTAATCACAATTCTGTCAGTACTTTTATAATACTGATAATCTTAATATGTCAAACAAACTGTTCTGTCTTGATATCTTGGGGGATGGGGGAGTGGTCTGTCAATGAGTCAAGTACTGAGTAGACGTTCCATTTAAATTCAATAATTCGATTACGGGGAAAGCGGAGGACAGGCGACCCTACTCACGTACAACCGGGAAATCCAAAACATCGCCACCACGAAACCACACCAGTTAAATCACTGACAGACCTAATGGCACGACGCGTACGCGCCAACTATTCGTTCTTCTCGGGCCCTCCAGTTTAGCGGGCCAGTGCCTTACTCATTGAGGGACCATGTTTGTCCCCCCAAACATCAAAGATACACATTAGCCGAACGTCTTCAGGGCATTCCTGTTTCTGCCCTTTAACATTAATTCGTCGGTAGGCAGACGAAGTGCCTTATTGTCAATTGGTTACGGTTTGAAGATAATCAGTTCGTCTGCCTACCGACGAATTGGGCCCGTACGCCTATGGAGAGCACCCTCGACCCTTATCCGAAGGGAGGCGTATCCACGGTACCGGTCGCAGTTGACTGTCTCGAGTGTAGGTACATCGGCTCCCCCAGAAACCTTTGCCACCCTAATACTTTGGGGCTAGCTACGGGCCTGTTAGCCAAATCGGGGAGGAACAGTTGGACGTTTAACTTCATTTCATTTCCTTTGTAACACCCAACCCCTCTACCTAACCTGTCAATTTAAACTACGCAATCTTTATGGATAACATCATGAAGCACACAGAGAACTACCCGCTTTGATGTCTGCCCTGAATCGCCATTAGTTTTTTTATCTGGCTCTAATCTGTCTACATCTTTCACCCACACAAAGATTAAATAAACACTATTTTTTTTTTCATCAAATCTGAAAAGGGAAGCCGAATAAATACTACATGTATATTTACTGTCTATATTTAAACTATATTTACTGTCTGTTTTCAAACAGAACTAACTATTGACGAAAAGCGCAAGTTTCATACGGGGCCGAATGTTGTCAATCCGCCTTGGGCTTAATCTATTTGTTAAGGCCAGCTCAATTTTCGTCAAGGTCGCGGAGATGTAAATAAGACACGTGATTGTTGGCGATATTGAAGGTTAGGTTTGAGATTTTGGGGTAAACATTAGGGCCAGGTTCAGGGTTAAAGATCCTGAAGTCGGCCTTATCAATTAGATCTTACCATCCCCTTCACCTTCTGCTATTCATGTACATGTTCTAAATTTTCGCCGGCGATGTTTAGACCACAGAGGCTTTTAACCCATTTAACCATCGATTAAATTAACATACTTTGCCAATGACAGTAAATGGCGAGAAACGTACATGACCTACTAACATAAAACTATAAGCGATAATTAGTAGTCTGACCCGTGATGGTAGTGAACTTAGAATACTTCGTGTATAAGTATAGACCAATATATGCAGTGACAAGTTCCGGTACTCAATTCGGATAATGAAGACGACCATATGTCAGTCTGCGTTCTATGAGGAATATTTTGCCCGGCAGCACTATGGCCTAATCGAATTCCAACTGCCAACTGACGAAAAGCGTTTTAAGTGCATGCCAATGTGTACACGGGGCCTCCATTTTTCGTTGCCCTTGCATCGATCCTGCACCATTAAAGCCAGGCTGACACTTGCACGATTCCGTGGCACGCATTGGCACGACTCCGTCCGAACTGCGCAAACTCGTCGTGCCAATGCGGGAAGTGCGTAAACAATGCGCAAACTATGCGTAAACTCGTCGTGCCAGTTCGTGTCAATGTGGACACTGATGGGCATGACAAATTCGTGGCCAAAAGTCGTGCAAGTGTCAGCCTGGCTTAACTAGGAGGAATGGTAAGCACAGATCCCGTTTGCTTGGACAACTAGACCATTCGTTCCGCATCACTGACAAGGAAAATGAAATGGGGCTAATGAAGACGAACAAAGGCCATACAGTGTGTTATGGGGGGACACATAGGTCTGGACAGCAATTGCATTTCAAATTGCACGGGTTCTTGTACAAGTATATACTAATGAATGGAATGAATTAACATGGACTTTATCCTTCTACTTCTTTGTAGTGATCAGGATAATGAATTGTTTAAATGGCGTTTAGTAATTGAAATGGCCATAGAATTGCCACCTGTATACTGGATAATGAAGACGGGTAGACCGATTCAATGAGAAGACATAAACATGAATATGTAGGCATAGATCACGTGTTATATAAGAAGTCATTACAGTTCCCATGGTACCTTGTTAAAGTAGATACGTTTTATGGGTCATTTTGGTACTAACATATGGTTTTAATTTTATTTCAATAATTCGCTTGGGCGTAGTGGTCTTTTGCAGTGGGAGGAAACCGGAAATCCAATGAGACGAGATAAACATAAACACGAATATGTTAGCCTAGATCAGACCCGTGTTGTATCAGAAGTCTGTAAACCCATTACAGTTCCCATGATACCATGTAATAGAAGACGGGTTTTATGGGAAACAGCCATTAATTAATGACACTTATAGTAGCATTATGGGAGATTATATAAAGAGTGGGCAGCTCTCGCTATAATAGTTAAAAAGACATAAACGAGATATTTAACGTAAATAGAATATGCTGAACATTTCACTCAAATTGCTTCACACTGAACCGAGGTATTAACTTTTGAAATTTAGGCTAGCCTTGATCATCATAACTAAAGTCGGTACGATAAAAACAAAGTCTCGATTGTCCATTTTTACGTTTAATTATCCTTCACAAAATGTATTCCAATCCGCTTAATATCGTAGGCTAGCGATGGCTTCAATAGTTGAGTATGGTCCGGATACATTAATTAATGTCACATTACTAATTTAGATAGCATTTCAGACCAAAAGAAAATGCATGTTTAAATATGATATTATGTTGACTAAAGCCCAGTACAATATTACAATACAAGACAAGCTTTACAGGGAGTAGTCATTAATAAATGCCACTAGCTTTACAAGGAGTAATCATTAATAAATGCCACTTACTTATTATATTATGTTGTCTTTTATTGACAATCAGCATCCCGCAAGGTTGAATCTCTTAAAGGGATAATATATGACACTATTGCTGGCTTGACAGCCCCAGAAAATAAATAATAGCCTTATTTTAAGTACTAGATGTTTAAGTTTCCTACATGTTGTGTAAATTATCCATTACACCCTACTTCACTTGTCCAGGCCAGAGGGTACGAAAATATTTTTGAAAAGGTTTACATTAGGCTTTTCAAATTATTTAGTTGAATTTTTCCAATTTTTTAAATTAGTTGTGTTAAGATGAAATTTGTATCATGGCCTTGTTATATACGTTTGAGTTGATTTGTCGGGGAAAATGGCGTATAACATATTTCAAATAGGCAGCAGATGGAATCGCACTGGAGATCAGCAGTATCAAATGTACAGAGGAAAGTACTATTCAAAATTGTCCCTCGTGTTATTTTGTAAGCCTACATGAAGGTGAAAGGTTGAAATAAGGATGTACCATGCCTATTTGTGTGGGCGTAAAGCAATTGAAATGAAATGAGGTTTTACGTCCTACTGCTCTGCTCCTAAACTGGGCTAATGAAGACGGGCATACGCCATACAGTGTGCTATGAGGGAGATTTTACCTAGGCAGTGGCGCTACTGCCTACTCTTATATCGAATTTCAACTGTCAAGGGATCTTTGACGAATACGTCAATGTTTTCCACGGACCTCGGGTTTCCGACACCTCCGAACGACTAGACAGCTGTATTTGTCAGGCCCTACATCACTGACAAGGGGAAACCACGCCGGAAAACCTGGATGAACTTTCTCGGCCAAGGATTATTAATCTTGTTGAGTTTAACCAATCTGATCAAATATAGATCTATATTTCGTTTCGTTTTTTATACTTTCGATGACCTACACTGAACTGGTGTAGTAAAGAAAAGTAAAACGAAATATTGGCCTATAAAAAACGAAACGAAATGAGATCTATGTTTTATCAGATTGGACAGTGTTTCTTTGAAGATATTACACTCCATGTTGATTGCTTGTCCCTAAACAACAACACTTGTTTCTAAGGTAGGCCCTACAAGCACGAAGATCTGGCCAATTGTACTGAAAGGTCCCGCCAGGGGTCGTAGGATCGGCTTTTGACCCTATGACGGCAGACATTGAATAATTAATCAGCGTTGGCGTTTCTAGTGGTTTATCTACAGTTCTGTTCATCACAGTTCACACGCCAGGAAGATGCCGCAACAGATGGTCCCTTTGGCTAATTAATTACGTTATCCAGAATTCATGTTGTATAACAACTCCTGCTGAAACAAGAGTATATAGTAATGACAAATAACACGAAATTCTGAACTAAAAAAAGCGAAATTGGATCTTTGGAAATTTAATCATACTATACAATACGTTTAATTTCATATTTTACCTAGAGCGCGCGCAACGTAGATTGAAACCCCGTAAAATAGATTAAAACATTTTTTTATGCCCGAAGGGGCATATTGATTAACTTCATATTTCACCCTTGAACCCGCGTAAAGGCGATTGAAATTTCATTAAAACCTATAAGATGACTAGAAAATTCCCCCCAAGAAAATCATAAGCTAGATAAAAAACCTTTCAATTGCAACGACTCTTCCAGTACCAGCTGATATATTAGAATAGACACCTTCCAGGCTTTACTTTTACACTTTAATTGGCGACCCACAAATAGATTAGGATCGTTATGTTTCTTTAGAAGGATTTGAAGCAAAATTATGACAAATTAATTAGTTTGAGTATGTTTACAGTCCATATATACTTTGAAATCACCCAGTTTGTACGCGAGATTATGATCGTTATGTTTTTTTTAGAAGGATTTGAAGCAAAATTATGACAAATTAATTAGTTTGAGTATGTTTATAGTCCATATATACCATTAAATCTCCCAGTTTGTACGCGGGGATGTATCTTTAAAAAGCCGGCCAGTCGTGCTAATATCAATTTTATATACAACAGGAGCAAAGGGCTAGACCAGGTGGTACACTCCCCAAGCACACATCTCTCTGTAACCATATTTGTTCAATTTGGATCTTTATTTAAAGCGTAATGACATTGTAACGCAGTTAGTTATTGATTATTAATCGTACTATTGACCAGTCATAATTTGGAACATATATTTTCTTCCTTTAAAGCAGTGGGATTAGCTTTATTCAAACGAAACACTGCGGATGCTACGCAGCGGGAAAGGGCAAGAAAGACATTGAGCTGTAAAGAAAAGAATAGTTCGAGGTCCGCCCGTGCACACATTGGCGTGCATGTTAAGGAACCCTGGTAATAAGAATTAGAAAGGGAAGGTGGAGGCTCTGCTACTCAGGCACGTGTATTTGTAGAAATAAAAATTGCCATTCCTCGAAATAAAAAAGGGTTTAATTAAGACGGACATACGCCATACTGTGTGCTATGAGGGACATGTTGAGCGGCTGCTCTACGGTCTACTGTTATATCAAATTCCAGCTGCCAAGGGATCTTTAACGTGAACGCAAATATGTACATAGGACCTCGGTTTTTTATTATCATCCGAACGAACATACAGATGTCCTTGTTTCACACCGGAAAATCCCGATGAACCTTACCCACTTAGTCTCCGTGGCTCCCCAATTTGTCTCAAAATAGCCCAAGTATTACATTAAACTTAGATTATTAGCATCGAATCCCACACTGCAATATGTCTCAATATAGCCCGAGCATTACATTAAACTTAGATTATCAGCATCAATTCCCAATGCTGGGTTAAGGGTTTATTACCTCTCAGAATCAACAATAATTTCAATGTTTCCTATTGTCATCTCCGCCCACTATAACACAATACAATGCCGAATGTTTCACCAGGATGTCCCTTTCATTTCATCAACACATGTAGTTTTCAGATCTGTAATTCGAGATATAAATAATGAAACATTTCTTGTTCAGAAAGACCCCAACTGTCTGTTACCTTTCAGTAAGGTCAGACAGTTTCGTCAGATTCATTCTGGAGGTTGTCACGTAAATCACCGACGAACTGACACACTCCAGGTCGGCTTAATTACTTCAATAAGACTGGATACCGCAACGGGTTGGAAACTTTCGCCCACTTAGGTGTCAGGGTTGTGTTCTTAAAGTGGCAGCTCCAGAACTCACGGAAGGGATGGTCGAATGGTTAAATCACAACGTCTGTCACTGAGTCGTCAATCAAGTGATGTGGTGTTGATTCAACGCTAATATGTAGGGTAGCTTGCCCATCTAACAATTGGCAACGGTCGCCCACTAGATTGTGTTCTTAAAGCGGCAGTTCCAGAACTCGCGGTAGAGATGGGGTGGCCGAATGGGTAGATCACAAAGTCTGTTATTGAGTCAAGTGGTGTGGTGTTGTTTCAACACTTATACTTAGGGTAGGTTGCCCATCTAACAATCTTAGCTCCGGAATGACATGGTTTCTGTTGAGTGGACTTTAAATTATATACGAGTTCCCCGTCTCTTTGATTTTCTCTAATAGCAACTGTAAAGTCTATAACCCTGTGAGATTAGCAAATATTTGCTATCAGTATGGCGATATATAACGACTTCCTAGCTACCCCTCCACATTCTGCAAGATAAGCAACTTTATTGCTTCCAGTATGGCGAAATCTAACGGCTGACTACCTACCCTACACATTCTGCAAGATTAGCAACTATTGCTTCCAGTATGGCGAAATCTAACGACTGACTAGCTACCACTCCTCGTTTATCGAAGGATATGACTAGCGATGATTCAATGATCTGCTAAAATGTCAATTTAATTGATTAACGATAAAAATGAATGTTCCAAGTTCCCTTAATACCTCTAATGACAAAGTCAACATACCCCTAAAGACAGTCAACATACCTCTAACGAGAAAGTCATATATGTTGGTAATCGCATGTTTCATTACCTAATGCTTATTTATTATCTCGCGGGTGTCTGCATATACAAATCGTGAATGATTTATATAGATGTATTTACAACGGTAACAAGGCAACTCATAAAATATAACAGCATGAATAGTAATTATTAATGGATTCCACTACAATTTACTAAGTAGAAAGATGTTTAAACTATGTTTAGTTTTTAAATTTGGACATAAATGTCATTAACAAATACATTTTATAATCTGGGTTTTTTTTTTCAAACTGCTATGTAGTGTATGTGTTTTTGTTAAATAAATAGTTTCTAATCACCAGTTGTCTGCCGGCTGGATACGGCCTTTACAGGCTTTTGCACTACTAATGTCTGGTAGCTTGAGTAGGTCATTAATTTTGTGATCTGCAATTTTGTGTTCCGTCACTAGTTTGCTGGCCACGGAACATATATATAAATATGTTTAACAATAATTTCACTTTTTTGTTAATAACTTTGTAAATTTTTCATTTTTTATACATATAAAATGTAATTGTCAGCGATGGGGCTCTTTAACAGTCGGAGGAAACCGGAGTGCCCGGAGAAAACACGCGAGGTTGGACAGGCGACCCTACTCTTTGTCACGTACAACTGTGGATTCGAAACCACGCCAGTTGACCAAATGATGGTCCTTTTAATGCAGCACGCAATTGCTAACCATTCAGCCATGCAACCCACAGTGCACGACAGCGTGCTTGTAAACGAATCCTAGACAACTGGAATTGGAAATGATCTTAGAGCCGCTGTCCGATCTTAATTTTCTATATTACACACTGCATGGCGTATGCCCTTCGGCATTAGCCTAGTTGATGCATATAAAAGAAGGACTTTAAACATGCTTTGTTTCAATAAATGTGGGAATTTCAAAGGCTTCCATTTAAAATACCTTAAACGTCTCAAAGGGCATGAACCCAGCCAATCTATTTATACAACACCATGTTATACAGCTCATGTCAATTAAATCTGACATTTTGTATTTTATCAAACTTTTGGGGTTATAAAAAAAACACGTCACAAGCTACCCCTCCACGTTTATCGAAGGATATGATTTGCAATATTAAATGCTCTGCTAAACTGTCAAATTAATTGATTATCGATAATTATCGATAAAAAAAATATTCCAAGTCCCCTATACCTCTAAAGGACAAGTCAACATGCCACTAATGAGAAAGTCATATGTTGGTAATCACATGTTTCATTACCTAATGCTAATTTATTATCTCGTGAGTGTCTGCATTTACAAATCGTGAATGATTTATATAGATGTATTTACAACGGTAACAAGGCAAATCATAAAATATAACAGCATGAATAGTAATTATTAATGGATTCCACTACAATTTACTAAGTAGAAAGATGTTTAAACTATGTTTAGTTTTTAAATTTGGACATAAATGTCATTAACAAATACATTTTATAATCTGGGTTTTTTTTTCAAACTGCTATGTAGTGTATGTGTTTTTGTTAAATAAATAGTTTCTAATCACCAGTTGTCTGCCGGCTGGATACGGCCTTTACAGGCTTTTGCACTACTAATGTCTGGTAGCTTGAGTAGGTCATTAATTTTGTGATCTGCAATTGTGTGTTCCGTCACTAGTTTGCTGGCCAAGGAACATAATAAATATGTTTAACAATCCTTTCATTTTTTTGTTAAAAGCTTTGTAAATTTGTCATCTTTTATACATATAACATGTAATTGTCCGCGATGGGGCTCTTTAACAGTCGGATGAAACCGGAGTACCCGGAGAAAACACGCGAGGCTGGAGGGGCGACCCTACTCCTTGTCACGTACAACTGGGGATTCGAAACCAAGCCAGTTGACTCAATGACAGTCGTTATAATGCAGCACACAATTGCTAACCATTCAGCCACCCAACCCACTGTGCACGATAGCCGGCTTGTAAACAAATCCTTGACAACTTGAAATGATCTTAGAGCCGCTGTCCGATCTTAATTTCCTATATTGCACACTGCATGGCGTATGCCCTTTGGCATTAGCCTAGTTGATACATATAAAAGTAGGGCTTTAAACATACTTTGTTTCAATAAATGTGGGAGTTTCAAAGGCTTCCATTTAAAATACCTTAAGCGTCTCAACGGGCATGAACCCAGCCAATCTATTTATACAACACCATGTTATACAGCGCATGTCAATTAAATCTGACATTTTGTTTTTTATCAAACTTTTGGGGTTATAAAAAAAACACGTCACGCAAAGGCTTTGGTTTGGCTTCCACAACATCTGAGAGCTTTTAAAGAAAGTGAGCCTGGATCATAAAACAATAACGTGCTCTGCTTGAAGCTCTTCTTCGTCCTTAAAGCTCGTTTTAGCATGTTTCCTGATCGCCCACACTCCAAAAAGGTTGAATTCATCTAATAGCTTTAAATCTGGGCTAATTGTTTTGTTTGTTCTAAACTATTTGTATAATATCCACTGTAATGTGATAGTGTGGTGTTTTTGTAACCATTAAACAAAAATACAAAAAAAGGACTTCCTATTTTATTATAGCGTTCTGTGTTTCTAAGTATTCAATTATAAACGGAGCCTTAGGCGGCCGAATGGTTACCGCGTGCGCGTTGGGTCAGAGGGTATGTCGCTGAGTCAAGCGGCGTGGTTTCCATTTCTGCGCCTGTCCAACCGTGTGAGTGGGTTTTAGCCGGGTCCTCCGGTTTCATCCCACTGCTAAAAGACCACTACCATCAAGCTAATTATTGAATAAAATTGAACCATATTTGTCCCGGAATGATCTAGTTTGTGTCGAATGGACGTTAAACCCCATTTCCCACTCACCTTTTGCAGTGACTCAACTTGACCCCGGTCCATGTATCAAATATAATATGTTACCATTTGCTTTCGTATTTTTTAAGTAATAGAGGAATCGACACAGAGTCTTCCGGCGGTTGGCTCTTTTGTTTGTCCGAGCTTATCTTTCACAAATATCGCTGTGTTTAGCTGGCAGCACTCTGTTAACTGACTGCTGTCGTGCGTTTGTATAACATGTAACGACAGGCGAGGATTTTAATGCTTTGTAGACATTTTGTGGAGTTTGATCAAGTGAAATAAATGTATAAAATTCTCTCTTTGTGATATTTTTTTTTAATATTTACTTTGACTAATTACTGGCCTTCACATCTTCCGATTTCTGGATTGATTTTTATATATAAATTAATCAATCAATTTGAAAAAAGTAATATTGACATTTTTCTTGTTAAAAATAAGAAATATAAATTGCTTTCATATCGATTTGAATATTCCCCATTAATATATATAATCAGGCTATAGAAAATCGGCAATGGGTACCTGGCATAAAAACATTGTACGACGTCAACATGAGCAACATTAACTTCCAGATTGACATATACGGATTGCATCGCTTGTAAAACTGTTAAAATCGTAATACATATGTGTGCTGTTTTGGCAGGTATAGTGTACTATGCAATTTAATTTCAATCAATTGGGGGGAACCGCCAAAGTACCCCCCGATTTCTATACCCAAGAGGGAAATTATTTTCTGCAATGCTACATATTTGTAAAACATCAGTGGAACTTTGTTTCGTTTCCACCTGTCAGGGCATGGTTTTACTCATTCGAAGAACTAGGCACTTTTTCTTGTCAGTCCTTCGTCCTGCAGCACAGATAATGGAAATGAAATGTTTAACGTCCCATTGTTCTCTACCAAACGGGCTAATGAAAGCGGGCATACACCATGCAGTGTGCTATGACAGGCTATATTTTCCCCGGACATTGGTGCTGGGTCCTACTGTTATTTAAAAGTCGGTGCACCCTAACGTGTATACGGGGCCTCGCTGTCTCGCTTTTTGAAGACTTTGAATATCGAGTTATTTCATTTGCTGTTTCTTCAGGGTCGAGGGTATACAATATGCAGTCTTCGGTGGAAGCCGAGATTATATAAATATATTTCACAAATAATGTCCTGGGGCCGGTTGCTCAAAGCTCCGTTATTTTTTAACGATCCATTAACTTTAACGGAGAGAAAGTTTGTTGCTGGAAATAAAGTCACCAGACATTCTGCGGTGCAAATTTTTCCTACAGAATTATATAGTGTTTTCTGTAGTAAATATAACACAAACAATATGTTACCAAGATATGTCCGTTAGAGTTTAACGGATCGTTAAAATAACTTAGTTTTGAGCAACCGACCCCAGGACGCGCATCTTTTAAACATGTCTTCGGATAACAACAAAACACATGCTTATGGAAAACAGCTACTAGTGTATTTTAAGGCGACGTTTCGTAGAGTATTCTCTCTGCGTTATCAAGCTAATACAGTAAAACAGGTATGAGGCAAATATATATAGACAAAATACAACAACAAAACCTGTTTTACTGTATTAGCTTGATAACGCAGAGAGAATACTCTACGAAACGTCGCCTTAAAATACACTAGTAGCTGTTTTCCATAAGCATGTGTTTTGTTGTTATTCTATCCAGTTACTAAATGCCATTCAAAGAACATGTCTTCGGATGTTTCATTAATTGATCGGGTTCTTTACAGAAACAGAGAGAGAACTACGTCGTTCGGGACAAACATATGGTTCAAATTTATCTCGTCACGCACAAACGGGGAATCAAAACCACACCAGTTGACACGATGACAGACCTTACGATACAACGCACACGCGCTAACCATTCAGCCAACCCCACCCTTTCTTTAACGGACCTATGTCTCCAACTCATTTTTTTCCATAATATTCGAAATTTAAAAAAAACACAATTAGCATTCCATATTGATCACAGATCAATTTCAAACAACATTGATCTTGATATCTTGCCACGGAGCTAAAGGATCGTAATATCCAATATTTAAGACCCCAGGTTCGGGTTCCATTTTGTAATGAACAAATAAAAACATATCCTACAACACAACGTGGAAGTAATCAGTAAAGGTTCATTAACAAACTACAAAATATTAATTCACAAAACGTGCAAAATACACTAAGAAGGCGTAAACAATTATAGAATATGTTTCAAAACTTGAATATAAATCTCTTTACATTCATACTACATTAATATCTGCTTTTAGAACCATTGCTGTATCATACAATCTGTCATTGAGTCAACTGGCGTGGTTTCGAATCACCGGTTGTACGTGGCAAGGAGTAAGGTCGCCTGTACAAACCTCGTTGGTTTTCTCGGGGTCCTCCGGTTTCCTCCCACGGCTAAAGACCCTACGCGCAAGCGTACTATTGAAATAAAATTAACCATATTTTAGTCCCGAAATGACCTAGTTTGTGCCGAGTGGACGTTAAACCCCATCTCTCTCTCTCTCTCTCTATCTCTCTCTCTCTCTCTGTCCCAAACATAAAGCGCAATATGCCATTCAACGTTTGTATTCCACCTGTTGTATCAATATGGGAGATCACGGTGGCTAAGTGGATAAGGCGCTGGTTCGCTAGCCTGGAGGTCGGATGTTCGATCCCTGCATTGGCCGAGAGAGTTAATCTCGATTTTCCGGCGTGATTTCCCTTTGTCAGTGATACAGAAGGAGGGTCTGACAAGGACAGCTGCCTAGTAGTTCGGATGGGACGAAAAACCCAGGTCCCGTGTACACTTTGGAGTGCACGTAAAAGATCCCTTGGCTCCCGGGCAAAATTTCCCTCATAGCACACTGTATGGCGTATGCCCGTCTACAATAAGCTCAGGTTAACTTCATAACAGTAGGACGTTAAACCCCATTTCATTCTCTCTTCCCCCTCCTCCCTCACTCCCTCTCTCTCTCTCTGCCACTCTCTCTATCATTAAAAAATAGCGCAATGTGCCCTTTAACGATTATATTCCCCTCTTTGTATCAAGATGTCGAACACATTTCGTAAGACCCGGGCACTCTAATTATGTCATTATTGATAACATATGTTTCTATAGAGCGCTTTAATTAACCGAGAAAGAACGTGTATGGGAAATTACAAAAAGATTATCCTCCCACTGTGAGCTGCGCGGAAATAAAAACTAAGATAATGGTCATACCCTACACAAGTTCGAGAATGTATGTCAACCAATAATTCTCAGGACAATGACTCCCTAACACGCTATCTAGTCTCTTTATGTTATAAAATTTACACAATGGAAGAAAATAAAACAATTTGCGGTGATTATCTCGAGATGAGATTTCACAAATCAATTTACACATGCTAATTATTTCCCGGATTTAGAAAGAGAGAGAGGGGGGAGAGAGGGGAGGAATGGGAGTTTGAACGTCATCTCGATACAAACTATAGGTCCTTTCGGTACTATAGGTCCTTGCGCGTAGGTTTTTTTAGCAGTGGATGGAAACATGATGACCCGGAGAGAACCCACGAGGTTTGACACGTGACCTTACTCCTTGTCATGTACAACCAGGGATTCGAAACCATGCCAGTTGACTCAATGACGGGCTTTATGATACAGCGCCAGGCCATCCAAACCTCCATTAGCAGGATCAAGCCTAGCGAATTTAAATTGAATTTCGTCGAGGAATCTGTCTTTGTTCTTTGACAACTCCATTATTCATCGAGATTTTTTTTGTATCTCTTAAGATTCATAAGATTCTGTTTTAAAGGATTGTAATCAAATCTGAAATGGCGTAACATATATTAAAGTCTTCCGTGTGGGTTGTTAAAAGAGTCTTGGGAATTTAGACAATTTGATTTATGTGGCTTCGGTATTAAAGATTATTATGTAAAACTCTTGCATCTTGTAAAGTTGTTTGGATGTCAAGTGGTATTTGGTAAACTCGGATAATAAAAAAAAACATCTCAGAAAGTATGGAGAATAAAGGTATAATGAAGAAGCGATAGTAGAAGAATATGGCTGTTGTTCGAGATAATGGCTACACATTTTCAGAGAAACCACAGTAATTGAAACAGTAAGACGTTACCCACCCAACGTTAAGTAATGCATCCAGTGTGGTCCAGGCGCGTATTGAGTATGTGTAATGTATGGGTTTACATACATCCGTTCTGGTCGTAGTATTGTTCCTGCTTGTCTGGGGGTTTATCTGCAATGTTATCCTTCTCAGGTTTTTTTCGGGGCTTGGGTGTGACGGTGTGTCCACCTGTCGTTACTAGTATTTGAATGACCGTTTCTTTGAAGGAGCTGGTGCCCAAACTCTTCTCATCTTGTTCTTGTTGTTCTTCTACTATTTGTTCTGGGGGTTGGGATGGCCTAGTGGTCTAGAGTGCCGCGCTTCGACCTCTAGCTGGCCGGCCACCTCTGGCTTGCTGCTGTGGTTTCGTTAGAGCGTATGTGGCATGGAGATAGGGGAGCCTTCTCAACCTCTGGGTTTCCTCCGTACACTCCGGTTTCCTCCCAAGGCTAAAGACCCCTACGCGCAAGCGAATTATTGAAATAAAATTAAACCATATGTTAGTCCCGAAACAACATAGTTGTGTTGAGTGGACGTTAAACCCCATTTCTCCCTCTCTCTCTTTCTCTCTATTTGTTCTTCCTTTGCTTGGAGCAACGCTTTTTGAAAAATCCTAAGACTACGTTATTTACAGTCCGATCAAAATGAAACTAGGCATACTCATTCCTTGCACAATTGCACATGGATTGACGGACTTCGATTTTGATATGACGTCAAATTTCCAGATGACGTGATTTGGTCTCATATTTTTCTACAGTGTGTATTTACTAATGTCCTTGCCGTTGTCATTATCCCGGTTGGCGGAGAGAAGTTAAGACGTTAAAAGCTATTTTATTTTATTGTTCCTGCGTTTGACTTGTAATGTTTCTATTATTCGTAGAATGTAGCGCGACCCTCCTGCTCTTCGGATATAAAATATAGCTTCATCTAGCTGGACGTAATAAACCCAAGAATATGCCACGAATAGTACGAATAATTCACCTGGTGAGAGCTGCTTCAAACAGAAAACAATTTAACGTTTGACTAAGACCAGTTAACGCCATTTCATTCCGGTTGTAATCTATTTTATTTCTAATTGAATGTATGTCAGGGGTCAATATGCTACGTAATGGCGGCTTGGCACGCTATCTTCCTCTGAGATTACATATTCACATACCTTCAGAACAAAAAAACCTATATTATGTTCTACCATTAAATGGAATTGGCTTTTCTGATATCGATTCATCTTAGATAAAAGTTCATCCGATTCTGCGTTTTTGGGTTAGTTTTTTGTTTTTGTAGTTTTTTCTTTGCCTATCCTGCAGCTAGATTAACGGTAGAATCATATTGTACTAAGACTAAATTCAATGAAGAGTGAAAAGATCTCGCTGTTATTCCTCGTACCGGCGCTTTCGGTGGGTTATTTGTTCTCTCGGTTTAAGATAAACACGGGATCCAGCCATTATCTGGCGTAAATCGGATCGAAAATAATAGGGAATTGATTCATGATTCCCGTAGGAGATATTTGCTACGTCTTCAATTTGAATTACTGGTAAAAACTACATAAAACCTGTCTGCAAATTACAGTCGAATACAAAAAAATCCGTTGAAACAGGAATTATTATAAGATACTTGAACTTCACACAATAATACAATTAAATGGAATTGGTTTCAACTTCCAGCCTTTCTGCACCAACCTTACTTAGGAAAAACGATTTACACCATGTTGGAAGGGAATTGTCGGATGAACAATGGACGAATGGTGTATCCGCCTTCTCTCTCAAGATATGTTTTTCTTGCACGTAAACGTATAAAAGGGTCCTCGGTTTCTCGCTTTATCATATTGGACAATTGCCGTGTTAGGCCCTTCATACGGCACCATTGACACGGGTGAGCCACGCTTAAACATCTCCTGTTCCGAGGGACATTCTCGATCAATACGTGGATCGAGTCGGACGGATCGTCCACGGGCTCGATCGGTTATTAAGCTACCACCCTACTTGCTGAACCATAGTGGCTTCCGCATAAACAAAAAAAATTTTGGTTAGAAATGTGACACCCTCAAATTATAAGCGTTATCATGTATTATCGAGATTGTCGTTCCCAGTGTTGGCCGAAAAAAATGCTCGGGATTTTCCGGAATGGTTTCCCCTCGCCAGAGGCGCGGGAAGGAGGGTGTGGACGTGAAAACAAGCTTTGACACATAGAGAATCTCCTACCAGTCTTTTTTTGATATCAAAAAATATCAACGAGTATTTTTTTCTTTTTTCATGTAAAAAATAACAAGTAAGAGGTTTTATTTATCACCCAATGCCTTCTTAAATGCAGAAATAAAAAAATATAATTATTTGCTATAGATTTCACTTTTACTGCACCTGAATACATTGCAAAGTCTTATATATTGACCCAGTAGTTTCCATCAAGGTCAATTAAATAAACAGTTGTTTTAATAAAAAAAAATAACTGTTCTTTGAAAATAAAAAAAGGAGTTCCTTTTTAATTGACCTATCAAATTTAATGTAAAGCGATATCTTCTAAGGAGATATCGCAGAATATTATGACATTTATCACACAAGCGATATCTACTGTAGAATGTATTATTTGGTGATAAGGGTACGTAACTAGTCACGAGCGGGGCGAGAAGTGTTCTCAGTGGTGCTGTAAAATTGACGGAAAATTTATATCTATTGAATGTGTGGTCGACAATTTTTTCCCGGGGGGGGGGGGGATTTTTGCAGCCCCCCCCCCTTTAGTTGCGACCTGCCTTGGTTAGGTGCCTGCCTTGACAGTTGGAATGCTGTATAAGAGTATGCCGTAGCGCCGTTGCCGGGCAATTTTTCCCCTCATAGCACATGCACAGCGTATAACCTTCCAGTCGGTGCAAAAATGTAGGACGTTAAAGTCAATCTTATATCTATTTCAGAGATTGTAGAATCATAGGACATTCCCTTCACCATGGTCGATAATTACAGAATTTGTGACAAGCAAATTGTGCCTTGTTGAATGAATAGGAAATGCAGTCAATACGATGACATATGCAGGTAAAAAAACACTATCGCAATGGGAACCGGAAACGTGTAGGCTGTAACGTATGTTGCATAATGACATGTTCTGGAAGCTTCCTGTCATTTTTACACGTGAAAGTGAATTTAATATCAATCTGTCGCTATCGACATCCGGCTGGGGGTACTGGTAGCATTCCTTGTGTCATTATGTAATCTTAACTTGTTAAAATGTTTTATTTAACTTTCTCTGTCTGATAAGCATGTATTGAATATTAAACCTGGTATGATACATTAGCCAGATGTCTGATAAGATTCCTTTGTCTGAAAGGGTTTATAAACCCAAATCCCTAATGAATCGTCGGTGATGTCCGGGAAGGACACAAGAGTGGGGGCATGGGTGCCTTGGCACGAGACGCGACGGAACAAGAGAGAGCGTCTGGGACATGACTCCATCAACACAAGCTAATTACAGAGTCTTAAACGGACAATAACACTCTTGCTGGCTTGGTAGGTCCAGAAAAAAAATAAGCCTTATTCTAACTACGAGATGTTTAAGTGTCCTACCTGTTGTGTAAATTATCCATTACATCCTATTTTACTTGTCCAGAGGGTTTGAAAATATGTTTAAATCCAACTTACATTTGAAAGTGTTTACGTAAGGCCTTTCAAAGCATACAGTTGAACGTTTCCAATTTTTTAAATTCGGTGTGTTAAGATGAAATTTGTATCATTTATTATTTGGAATATTGTAAAATAGTACAATTTGTTGATCAGAATAAAGTTTAGGACATATTATTCAGTTACAACAAGAGTGGTATTGGGGTTTTTAGTTTTGTTCATAATATGTTAGAAGAAGAACAAAATTATTATAACTTGATTTAAAGACACAATAGTTTAACACGTCGCTATTCGGGTAGGTGCAAAGTACTTACGTCACTATTGGTCGACACTCTTACGCAACCAATGCACAAATTGCAAAAGAATTAGAAATCGAAGATTACCTTTGTCTCAAATGACAGAAGTATTTTGATGACGAGACTTTAAACCCTCTTCCATTTCAATCGTAAAGCCGTTGGTTAATCTGTTCAAGACACTGCCAAAATTCACTTCGGGCTCTAGTGTTTTAGTGACGAAAGTTTCTGTAATTTCGTGCCGAATTCAGGACTTGCTGGTTTAGTAATTCAATAAGCAATGGAGTATGTGGAAGATGGTCATTTTATTACGCACAATTTAGTTACTAAACTGTCAATTGTTGAAAGGCAAATCTTTTATTTTTCAAATTTGGCAATGGCTCAGAAATACAAACCTTGCCTTAGAGTAAAGGTTTGTTATTATCATTCACATCTTACTCCATTCTGGAAACTTCTAAACTTATACAAAAAATAAAGTGCTCGATATATCAATTTTTTACAGTAGTTGGAAACTAAAATAGCGATTGGTTTTAGTTAGTGACGTTCTTGAGAGATAAACAACTCATATTATTTGATTCTGATACATGGCAAGACATAGAACATGCCCGTTCGGATGGGATGTGCATGTAAACGAGCCCTTGGCAGTTGAAATTGAAAATAAGAAAAAAAAGTAGGCCGTAGTGTATGGTGTATGCCCGTCTCCACAATCCCACTCTGAGCAGAACAGTGGGTCGCTATAACAATTTACAGTTAATCGGAATTTAAATTATATAAACTATTGTGTACATTAAAGGTACATTATGATGAGAGATTAGATAAAAAGCTGGCAGTTCTCACTATAATAGTTAAAAACTAGATAATGTAAAGGGAATTTGCTGAAAATGTCGTGAAATTAATCCACTCTGAACTGAGATTTTAGCGATTGAATTTTCGGCCTTGCCTCGATCATCATTACTAAAGTCAGTACGTTAAAAAAAACGCATAGTCTCGATTGATCCATTTCATGATTAAATCATGAATGAAAGTCGAGCAGAAATATGATTAATATCTAACTAATAATTAAGATAACATTTTTGGCTTAAAGAAAGAAAGAAAGACCTGCACTAGGCAGATTTAGCTTTTGCATCATGTATGCTTAACAGACGGAAACAAATAAAATTTAGACAAATGTCTACTCAACACGGGAAAATTTCATTAGCTGTCTAGACATATGTTAATTCACTCTCATTTACACCATACGGACAATTTATATAAGGGGGGGGGCTATCAGTTTAACACTTGCGCGTGAAATCATAATTAAAGGTATGCCATTGAGTCAAGTGGCATGGTTTTGATTTCCCGCTTCTTCGTACAAAACCGTAGGATCGCCTATCCAACCACAGGTGATGAGGGTTTCCCCAACTGCTAAAGACCCCTACGGGACTGGTATACTTTCATTTTAGACGGAGGGCCTGAAAAGGACAGCTGTCTAGTCGTTCGGATGGTACGAAAAATCGAGCTCCCGTGAACATATTGACGTGCACGTAAAAGAACCGGTGACAGTTGGAATTCGATATAAGATTAGACCATAGCGCCGCTGTCCGGGCAAAATGTCTCTCATAGCACAATGTATGGTGTATGCCCGTCTTTATTAGCCCAGCTTGGAGCCCAACAGTAGGACGTTAAACGCTGTTTCATTTCATTTCTTTAAATTACGAGCAATTTCTGTTTACACGCGATTGATTGTTAATCCTCTCTACACAAAAATAAAAGACGCCTTTGAGACAAAATTAGCATTTAATTAGCATTTCATTAGCATTTCATTTCCATATTAAAGTGACGAGTCATGACTTAAAGGGACAATAACACTCTTGCTGCCTTGACAGGTCCAGAAAAAAATTTAGCTTTATTCTAACTACAAGATGTTTGTGTAAATTACCTGTTGTGTAAATTATCCATTACATCCTATTCTACTTGTCCAGAGGGCTCGAAAATATGTTTAAATCCAAGTTGCATTTGAAAGTGCTTACGTAAGGCTTTACAACCCAGGTTATAGCATGTAGTTGAATTTTTCCAATTTTCAAAATTAGGTGTGTTAAGATGAAATTTGTATCATTTTTTAATTGAAATATTGTAAAATAGTACAAATTGTTGACCAGAATAAAGACTGGAACATATTATTCAGTTACAGCAAGAGTGGTATTGGGGCTTTAAACTAGCCTGTTTTCCCAAACACATTAACACTGTCTGCTTCATAACAATATCAAAATATATTTTTAAAGATAAAATCAACTAACAAAATTTAATTATGAAGAAAAAGCAAATATTTCCTTACCTTGTTTTTCTTCTAGCCAATTGGTAGCAAAATGAACAACTTAAACCTGATTCCGTCTGAGCTCAGAAAATTAATAAAGTCATAAAAAGTATATTACGGCGTCGTGTTCGCACATCTATGTGCAATCTAACGTTTTTACCAGGAGCGTTTAGGAAGGACTTATAAGATAATAATACAGAAAAATTCAATTAAGTCAGATCCAATAATAACAATAAACCCAGTGGGCAATGATATCAGCAATAATATGCTCAACGATGTTATGAAGATGATATAGACAAACCGTCTTAATAGAGATGCTTTTATCAGCAAGATGTCCAACTGCTGGATGCAGACCACTATAACAGTTTAAATTGAGTAGTTAGATGGCTTTTTGTCTTAGATCTGGAATGGTAAAAGTTACTAGTTCTGTAAACACATGTTATATAGATAGATGCCTGTATGATATAAACCTATATCTATGGTCCCAATAGAGTTTTTGTCTGCGATATCACTTCAGTGGAAGCGGACGTTAAATAAAGCTATTCACACACACCAATAGAGGTTTATCTGTGGTTACAATAGAAGCGAAGAGTTTTATCTACCAGCTTCCAAGACACGGGTGCATATGTACGATTCCTTGACGCTATACACGAGGCTTGTACTTCTGTGTGCCTCTGTGTCGATCTCTGTGTGTTTCACTCCCGTATTATTGATCCTTCTATCCTCTCTATCTTTACTACCAGATGTAACCTTGTCTAACCTGTAACACATGTTACAAACTTTATAATCAATATGTTACAATAAACTTTTAAAAGTTGGAAAGTCATGTAAAGTCTCGTCACTGATTAAATATACATTATGGGAGATTAGGTGACAGTTCGCACTATAATTATTTTTAAAAACTAGATAATGTGAAGGGAATTTGCGGAAAATCAATATGTTACAGTACACTTTTAAAAGTTTGAAAGGCATGTACAACTTGTTTAAAGTCTCGTAACTAATTAAAGATACACTATTGTAGATTAGATAAAGAGATGACAGTTTGCATTATAATAGTTTTATAAAACTAGATAATGTAAAGGGAATTTGCTGAAAAGTTGATCCACTCTGAACTGAGAATTTTGCAATTGAATTTAGGCCTAGCCTCGATAATTATAACTAAAGTCTGTACGATAAAAAAAAACATAGTCTAGATTTATGATTAAATCATGAATAAAGTTGAGCAGCAAATCGGATCCTAATCCAGTAAATATCGCAGGCTAGGTGTGGCATCGAGAATTATAGTGAGGATAAGTTAATCAATTCAAATTAGTAATTTAGATAACATTTCAGGCCTAAAGAAAGACCTGCAATAGGCATATTTACTTCTTGCATGGGAACTGCACCACACACAAACCTCTCAACCATTGCAAGAAATAAACAACAAATGAAAAACAAAACCAGGAACGGAAGAGAGACGAATGCACACAGGTTGGATCTTTACTCAATATTCTCGGATCAACAAAACTGAATAAAACAAAGCTGAATAACAATTTGATTAAAATACAGACCTATATTTCGTTTCGTTTTTTTATACTTTTGATGGCCTACACTACATGAAGATCTGACAAGTTATATTGGGAGTTCGCGGCAGGGGTCAAACCAGTGGCTTTTGACCCTATGACGTCAGTCATTGATTAATCAATTAGAGTTGACGTTTTCAGGGGTTTACCCACAGTTTCGCGCAGGTCTAGAGAACGCGAAGAAGTCGTCGTAGCAGAGCGTTTTATACGCCTATTATGTAACAACTATTCCAGATCCTAGTGTAGAAAAACAAGTTAAACTAAATTTTGAACTATAAAACACGAAACGAAACAAGATCTGTATTTTAATCAAATTGTTATTCAACTTTGTTTCATTCTGTTTTGTATATCTGCGAATTTTGATTATAGACCCCTGTCTTTGTGCATTCGTCTCTAGAGAACGCAAAGAAGTCGCCGTGCCCGTAACAGACCGTTTCATTAGCTAATTCCTCACATCAACAAGGACGCCTATTATATAACAACTCTTCCAGATCCTAGTGTAGTAAAAACAAGTCTTTGAACTATAATGAATGAATGAAATGGGGTTTAACGTCCTAATGTTATGTACTTAACCTGAGCTTTTGAACTATAAAACACGAAACGAAATAAGATCTACGTTTTAATCAGATTGCGATTGTAACGTCTCGTCAATGTTTAAAATGGACATTTTAGGGGCAACTGGGTTTTCCCTCTCATCTGTTTACGTGATCAATGTAATACAGACGAATACACACGGGGATCTTTACCAGTTCTCACCTCTACAAAAATAGAACAAAAACCCAGCTAAATGATTTCTCAATAAATAAGAATTTATTCCCTCGAGCCTAATTTGGTTCTGTCCGCTAATTTCTATTATAAGTCTTTTATGTGAAAGTATATTTCTAAAGCACTCTAGACCACTAGGACATCCCAACCCCCGAATTTATTACCAGAAATAATGAACAACTATCCGATGGAGTTTAAATTCTTGCCAAGTGATAAATATGTGATACTGGAAGAATTTTGTCTATCTTTCACTCTCTTTGGGGGGGGGGGGATTCCCAGTGCTATCTTTAAAGTCCAAGTTCACACCGTTCCCGAGTCTATTCAAACATGGAATACAAAGCTCCAAGGTAGCGGATGTAACGTGCACAGCTATTATCAAACCTTAATATATCGGTAATCTGCAGTATGAACAAGATACAATACCACTAATAATAAAATAATAAAGACAAAATTTATTTGCTAATTTAACAACCTTTTTAAATTAAGGATTGCTTTGTTGTCGTTCAGATGACGAGTGTCCTGGCATCTAAACCACATCACTTGATTCAATGACCGACCTAATTATATATAGCCTACGATAGACTACCCAGCCACATATTTGTTGTTGTTCATTTTTCTGAAGGGAACAAGGTCACTGAGTTAGTTGCGCACAACGGATGGGACATAAAAGAGAACCCTTGGAATTGTGTGGGGGTGATGGATGGCCAAATGGTTAGCACGTGCGCGCTGTATCCTAGGGTCTGCCATTAATTCACTACTGGCGTGATTTGATTGCCAGGTTGTACGTGACAAGGAGTAGGGTGATCTGTCCAATTACGTGGATTTTCTCCGGGTCTTCCAGTTTCCTTCCACTGCGCTTTCTCAACCCCGTGGGTTTTCTCCAGGCACTACGGTTTCCTCCCACTGCTAAAGACCCATACACACTAGCGAATTATTGAAATAAAATTGAACAATATTACTACCGAAATGACCTAGTTTGTGTCAAGTGTACATTATACCCATCTCTCTCTCTCTCTCTCTCTCTCTCTCTAACGATATGAAACAGCTTGAACAGGTTACTAATATGTATTCGTATTTACCTCAACACTTAGATCACTAAAACTTGAGAAGTTCGTGTTTATTTATTCTTATTTTATTTCTAGGAAACTGAAGTTTACTTCGATTTTTTCTTTATTACTCGGCTAGACTGAGCCATGCTCTGATTGTTCTCATAAAATTGGTTATAAAATGTCCACAAACGCACCTACGATTCCCAACGATTAACCAAAAATATAAGGAACCCTCTAAGAAACTGATAAGACACTTTCGATGCTCTTAATTGGATAGGATAACTTAACTAAACTTTCAGTTCTTAGCCAATTTCTTATTTCTTATAAATAAATACGTGTTAACAGGCATCAATGGCGGCTTTTTAGTAGAACCTTTAAGAACAGATAAAAATGCTTCACAAATATAACAGATCTACCTTTTTTTGTCACGTGCAATGTGGTGGCAAGATAGAAAGTAAAACCTGCGTTCGGGTAAATACAATTCTTGAATAAAAAGAAATAAAATGAATTTGGGTTTATTGTCCTACTGTTCTGGTCCGAATTTGGCAAATGAAGTCGGGCATACGCCATTCTGTGTGCTATGAGAGAAATTTTGTCCGGACAGCGGCACTACGGCTTACGCGTTTTTCAAATTCAAACTGTCAAGGCATCTTTTACGTGCTAACCTATGTGTACACGGGACCTCGATTATTCGTACCACCCGAACGACTAGACAGTTGTTCTTGTCATGCCCGACCTGCATCACTGACAAAGTGGAACAACGCCGGAAAATCTGGATGATAGGAGAGGAGTGGTCTATAAAATTTAACATACATTATGCAGGCGCCAAATCTGCCTATTGCAGGTCTTTCTTTACGCCAAAAATGTTATATAAATTAATTATTATACATTAATTAACTTATCCGGACCATAATCAACTCTCGATGTCAACGCTAGCCTGCGATATTTGTTGAATCAAGTCTGATTTGCTGCACAACTTTCCTTCACGATTTAACGATTAAATCGATAACCAAGACTATGATTTTTGTCGTACCGACAATAATGATCGAGGCAAATTCGGAACTTTCGATCGCATATTTCTCTGTTCATAGCGCATTAATTTTAGTGAAATTTTCAGCAAATTGCCTTTACATTATCTAGTTGTGAACTATTATAGTGAGAACGTTATCTATTCTCCCATAATATATCTTTTTAAAAATATAATCCACAAACTACACCTGTATACAGTCTGTTATAATATTAGAAACGATTCGCTAAGACGCGTAATCAGCTAATCTGCTATTTTATATAAATACATAGATTCCATTAAATACAAATATGATAACATTACCAATTATCATCAAGGGTTTCAAACACACAAACATATTTTGTAGTGTAAATACATAGAACAGTTGTCATTTTTTATATGAACATCACCAATATTAGGCGGAGGGCTGTATCGTAAAGTATGTGAGTCAACTGGCGTGGTTTCGATTCCCCGTTTCTATATGACAAAGAGTAGGGTCGCTTGTATATCCTCGCGAGTTTTCTCCAGTTTCATTCCACTGCTAAAGACTCATACGGGCAAGCGGATTATTGAAATAAAATTGAACCCTATTTTAGTTTCGAAATGACCTAGTTTGTTCAAATACGCTCTGTTCACCTTTAGATTTACACGTTTTGCTATGTTTTGTGGGGTAAAATTTCCCCTGTGTTCAAATACCCACTGTTCACCTTTAACTATACAGGTTTGTTAAGATATACAAAGATGAAACCAGCATCGTGTTGGTAACTTAAAACATAACAAGGTTAATACCAGGAAAATCAATAAGTCGTGTTTATTTACGAGGTCAGTTTAGAGGTCAGTGATGCTGACAGTAATCTGTCTGTAATGAGGGTAAAAATCTTCACTGTTTTCAACATAATGATCTGTACAGATGCTAGAGAGGCGGATCTACTCGTGTATTCACCTCTATTGATGGTGTCTATTTGTATGCAGCTTGGGGAGGAAGTCGGGTATATATATAGGTTGGGAGGTGGTGGATGGGGATGAGATCAATGGGACAAGGTCAGACTAGATTGTTACAAGATCCGACTGGATTGGAACAAGATCCGACTGAATTGGGACAGGATCCGACTGGATTGGTACAAAGTCCGACTTGATTGTGACATGATCTGACTGGATAGGGACAGGATCCGATTGGAATTGGACAGGATGCGACTGCATTGGGACAGGGTCCGACTGGATTGGGACAGGATCCGACTGGATTGGGAGGTAATGTTTCAGCATGTCTGTCGCCTAGGTTAGGCATACCATTGTGTCTGTAACTAAATGTGCGGGAATTTCCGATATACCCCCTTACCCACTCAACGCCCCCCAAACTAAAAACAACACAGTTCTCACAAATATCATATTGTTTTAATTGCTGGTTATTAGTGTGATGTATGAACTACTAAACAATTATTGTGGGGTGGGTAGAGTCACTTACCATATGTTCTCTCTCTCTCTCTCTCTCTCTCTCTCTCCCTCGTCATCCATTTAGCTGTCTGTTATTATATATCACCTTCACTAAATGCCCTTTAAAGATGCTAAACATGCGCTGAATGAAATCCAAAATACCTGCTTAGTTATTGTATTAAATTGTTAAACAATTTGCTAAAAAGACATGAGAGTTATCATATAAGCAAGTCTAAGACTAGATGGCAATGTTACTCCCATGTTGTGACTATATGTTACCTTACGTGTGTTCGTCTTGACTTAAATCCCCGTTGTACGTGACACAGAGTAGGGTCGTCTGTCCAGCCTCGTGTGTTTTTTTCCGTTCCCTCCGATTTACTCTGCTACTGCTAAAGACGCCTATGTGCAAGTCTATTATTGAAATAAAATTGAACTATTTGTTAGTCCCGAAATCATCTACTTTGTGTCGAGTGGACGTCCAACCCCCTCTCTCTCTCTCTCTCTCTCTCTCTCTCTCTCTCTCTCTCTCTCTCTCTCTCTCTCTCTCTCTCTCTCTGTGTGTGGTTGGAGGATGTTTATAATAATAATAATAATAATAATAGTGTATATTTATAATGCGCAAATTTCCGTACAGGTATGCATGCTCAAAGCGCCAAACACTATGTACACTGTGTATCATTCACTATTTACACAACAGTATATTCGGTCAAATACAACTGTATTCACAGGTGAGTCTTTAATCTGGATTTGAATGATTCCAATAAAGTGGCACATTTTACACTTAATGGTAATGAATTCCATAAATTTGGAGCTGTTAACCGGAAAGATTTGTATCCGAAAGTTTGAAGGTTAAATTTGGGAACCTCAAGCAAATGTTGGTCTTGGGATCGTAAATTACGTTGAGGAGTATACACACAAATTAGATCAGACAGATATGTTGGGCTAGTTCCATTCAGACATCTATACACATGGCAGAGGATTTTGTAATGTATTCTTGAATGGACAGGCAGCCAGTGAAGATCTTTTAATAGCGGTTTGGTGTGAACGTGTTTCGAAGTGCGACTGACTATCCTTGCAGCTGTATTTTGGATAGTTTGTAGTTTTCAATTAGGTTGCGATTTAGACCAGTGAGAATGCTGTTACAGTAATCCAGTCTAGAAAAGACTAATGATCTAATGAGTGAGTGTGCCGAGTCTTTTGTTAGGAGATGTCGGGTATTGCCAATAGCTCTCAAATGAAAGTAACATATCTTGCACAGATGATTAACGTGTTTTTCCATTGTAAGATGGGAGTCGAGGAATACACCAAGATTTTTTACACTATCTTGTGTTTGAATATCGGCGTCTGCAATGGTCACTGTAGGCGTATCAATTTTCTTAAGGTTGTTCTGCGTTCCGACAAGCATGATTTCAGTCTTGTCGTCATTTAATTTTAACATGCTTGACGTCATCCAAGACTTAATTTCCTGTGTACATGATGATGTCACCTTGAATGCGTTAGTGTGTTGATTTGGCATGAAGGCATCGACAATCTGGGTATCATCGGCATATGAGTGGTGAGAGAGTCGGTGATGTGCTATAATGGATGCAACTTGACTGGTGTACAAGACAAATAGCACGGGACCCAACACAGAGCCTTGAGGTACACCACAGGCTAATGGGGTTGGTACTGATAACTCATTACCAATAAGTACAGACTGTCTGTGACCATGTAGATATGATTTGAACCACTCTAAGGGCGCTCCTCCGATGCCACACCTTGCAGACAGGTTATCAAAGAGTATGTGGTGGTCAATGGTATCAAAGGCTGCCGAGAGATCGAGCATCACAACTGAGGCAACATTACCGCTGTCGACGGCACATCGCAAATCATTAACAACTCGCAGTAAAACAGTTTCCGTGCTGTGATTGTGACGATATGCTGACTGGTAAGTGTCCAGCAAGGAATTTACAGAAAGGTGTTCTTTCAGTCTTGTATTAACTGCCTTTTCTAGCACCTTTGATAAGAAGGGGAGGTTAGAGACTGGGCGATAATTTTTCAGATGATTTTGGTCCAGGTTGTCTTTCTTGAGAAGTGGAAGAACCACAGCTGATTTGAATTGGTTCGGAAAAACACCACTAGCTAAACTGTTATTAATCAAATGAGTGAAAAACGGGGTGAGTCGGTCCAGAAGTTTGAAAATCAGGGAAGTTGGGATTGGATCTGACAAGCATGTTGTGGGTTTTGATGTTTTGATTAAATTCTGTACTTCCTTCTCACTGAAAGGTGTGAAGTTTGTTAATTGCTGACCATGGAATGTGTTAATTGGCACGCTATAACTTACAGGGTTGTTTGAGATTAGCCAATTTCGAATCGTCTCGATCTTCTCAACGAAAAAATTATTGAATTCATTGGCGAGTGTGGATTGGCTGTCAGTGTTCGGCAGCTTAGGTTCAGATTTCGAGCCAAGAAGGGCTTTCAAAAATCTATGAGTTTTTCGTTGATCATTAGTGCAGTCCTGTATATATATATATATACATAAATAAATAAAATATACGTCCAGGTAAGAAAATCTTCCACTTTACTTCATAATGACATACATTAAATTATAAGCTAGCTATCTGCCTTCTAAGGGCGTCTTCAGATATTAATAATGTATACAAAATATTACAACTACGATACATATATATATATACATTTTTAGAATAATAGGTATCCATGACAATGGATTATAAATAATATTAAGTAATGTACAACAAAAGGTTAAAAGTATATAATACAAGACTTGACATAAATCTACATAGTACATGTAGTTTGACAATGGTCAATATATTAGATCAATTAAAGTTCATAGACTAATTATGTAATCTGGCTATAATAAAACTTAACCTTTCATTAATTTACATGTCTTCTTGGTATAATTTGACAATAGAACCATACAGAAGTTAGAAGGTTAATTAAATGTCAATAGAAGAATTATGTAATTTAGCTGTAAACTTATTTATATCCACCTTCTTCTCTAATAAACCGATTATAGAGAAATAAAGAATTACAGGGTTTAAAATCCCATTGTTGAAGTAAAAAGTGTCAATATATATATATTAAGATTGTTTAAAATTAAATATTAAATACGGTGGGGAGGGGACAAACTAAGCATTTAAATCTGGTTTGAACCGGTCAATAAAGTGTGCTTCCATATTTCGTCTCTTGATTGTATTGTCAATGTTGACTTTGTAAAAAGGAAAAATACTAAATTTAATGTTTAATTTCTTAGCACAAGTATTTAAATGTTTAGAGACTTTTAAAACAGGATTAGTTTGTAAACTCTGCTGCCTATGAACTCGGACACGTGCACGTAATTCAGTGCCACATTCTCCCAAATAGAAATTCTGACAATTATTGCAGATAAGAACATAAATTAAATTTTTTGTACTACAATTCATATTATTATTAATTCTAAACGTATAATTAGTATTAGAAAAAGTGAATTTAGTATCAAGAATCATATGTTGGCAACATTTACAAAGTAAGCTATGACATTTAGAAGTAGTAAACGTTGCATTACTAGGAGCTTGAAATTTTGCTCTAGTATCACAGTGTAATCGTTTAGCATCCTCAATCTCAATTATCATTCTCAATCCCTCTCTCTCCCTCCCTCTATCCCCCCTCCCTCACTCTCTCTCTCCCCTCTCTCTCTCTCTCTCTCTCTGGTTTATGTATGTTTATAACACACGTCCACCTTCTTGTACTAGCATCCTCAATCTCATTTATCAATCAGATTGATGTTCAGCTGGCTTCTCTAAACTTATAATATTAGTTAATTATAACAAATTACCCTACATTGCGAGCTATGATCTCTTTAACCTTTATGATCCGCCTCTGGTGAAGAAAGTAATTAAGATCATTTATATATCAACACATGGACATGATAATTATAGTAATATCAACAAATACAGATGGATACAAAAACTAATCATATCACGGATTAACACCGAGAATTCTATCAATAACAGACCAGTTAAAGCTTAACACTAGTAGCAAAACAAACCTATTATCTACATTCATAGAGAGAGAGGAGAGAGAGAGATGGGGAGATGGGGAGGGAGAGAGGGGAGAAAGAGACAGGGACAGGGACAATGACAGAGAGGGGGGAAGGGCGTTGTTAAGTCCACTCAACACGAACTGGGTAATTTTGAGTCTAACATATGGTTATAGAGAGAGATCTATACAGCACTAAAATGTGTTTTCTTTATTATGTTATGTTGTATGTGTATTTATTTTAATCGTTCGCCTAAGTGGGGGAGGAGAAATAGTTTCGATCCCAAGCAGTAGGCTCACTCTATACTCACGAACCTGTCGCCTTATCTTGTTTCCGAGTTATAAGACATTTATTTTTCGATCCACGCGATGGCCGCGATAGTTCATCGGGATTTTGCGGCGTGGTTCCCCCTTTTCAGTGGTATATTAAGGTGGAACTGACAAGGGACAACATATAGTCGTTCGGATGGGACGAAAACCGAACTGCTGTGTACACAGTTGGATTTCGAATACGAGTAGGCCATAGTGCCGCTGTCCCGGAAAAATTCCCTCTTCGCATAGTGCATGGCATATACAGTAGGACGTTAAACCCCATTAAATTCCATTGACCACACGAAATAACGAGGGCAAGCATATGCCAGACAGTCTGCTTTCAGGGCAGGGAAACGTGTTTCCGTTACAGAAATGATTTTGCGCTCACGCCCACGTCCCATTTCAACGACTAAAGGCTATTCCTTGACACGCCCAGCACCACTAGAATAACGGAATCACATGAGGGTTCAACGGGTCTGAGCGCTAGCGCCATACTCAATAGGCCACGTTAGGTGATTTAATTAAAGGAAATGACGCCTCAGACAAAATGGGGGAAACACATCCGGGAAAAGTTTTATTTGAGCTTCAGTCGGTCGCAATCATGTATCCTCCATCGCCATATTACCACAGCCAGTTGTGATAAAAAGAACAATAATTATACAGTATAATGGCCGTCACGTACAGATTCATCGACAGATTAACTCATACGTATGGTTTAATAAACTCCTGGGATATACCGACAATATGGCGTCAGTTAGAGTGTGGGAGTCAGACAAGGTCACGGCCAAACAAATATTAGATTAACTTGATATTGAGCCAATCAAGGGGTTATAAATTAATTCCCGCGACAATTAGTTATAAATGACTAGCTAACACGAAATTCTTATAGATTTCAAAATAAAATGGAGTACTTCGAGAGACAATACGTATATACAAGCCAGACACATTTGTCGCCATTAATTTGCTTTTAATCAGACTTAATGTTGCACATTCACACTAATCTAGTAATTCTAACACTTTAACTACGGTACATTCAATATTATTAATAATGCCCATTGTGTATCTGAGTGTGTGTTGCATCATAAGGTCTGTCGTTGATTTAAGTGGACTGATTTCGATTCCCCGGTTGTGTGTAACAATGAGTATGGTGGCCTGTCCAACCTCGTGGGGTTTCTCCGGATCCTTCGGTTCCCTTCAACTGCTAAAGACTCGACAAGAATGTCCCTTGACCAGGTTTCACAAAGCCATATCAGACCCATCAGGGTTTGCCTTGTGGGTCGGATGGGACGATAAATATAGAAGAGGAGGCAGAAACGGTTTTCAAATGTTTTAAATGGTAGCATCGGGTTTTCGAATGTTTCAGAGGGTAGCAACAGTTTTTACAATGTTAACCGATGGGTTTAAATTGTCATATAGTAGGAGAGTAATATATGCACCACAAGGATCCGACATCGATGCACAATTGTCAAATGAGCAAGCATGAAAAGTTGTATGTCGATCATAGCTAAATCGGCGGGGCCTTGGGTTCTTTTCGAAGAGCATCGGCCACAAAAAGATGAACTGAAAAAACACAATATCTCACTGTTTCCTAAGAACTCGCGCTTTTGGGAATGAAAACTTAGAACAGATATATGCCCCACGCCTTTTCCTTCCTGAAACTAGAGATTGGGGCATCGGGCACATCTTTTTTTAGGTTTTCACAATCACACAAATGTAAAATGATATGACCATTTTAAAAATCGATGGATCTTTTAGTTGCGTGTTATTCAGCGTGAAAATCTCACAACGAAATTTTCTGTAATGGAAAATTCTTATTTTCATTACAACCAAACCGCGCCATTTTTTGTTATTAAAAGAAACGATATTTTGTTTATTGAGCACGTTACTTCTCCATGAAGGATATTTTATCGCCTGTAGTATCAATGGACAATGGATGGAATCTTTGATTATTCTCAAGATCTTTTACATCACAGACTAATCTGATTCCAGAAGTAAAAAATCTCACAAAATTGGCAATCAGTTTGTGTCCTGACAGGGGGTGGGGGGGTGGCCAAATGATTAGCACGAGCGTGCTGTGTCATAAAGGCTGTCATTGAGTCAACTGGCGTGGTTTCGAATCCCGGTTGAGCGTGATAAGGAATAGTGTCACCTGTCGTTAAACCCAATCTCTCTCTCTCCCTCTCTCTCTCTCTCTCTCTCTGTCCCGACATTCACCCTGATGAAAAGCCGATATTTGTCTTGACAATACACCTATACTAACAACAGCAGTTGCAGAGTTCATATTTCACAAAGAGAAAAAAGGATGACATCGATGCGTTCTATGATCCGAAGTTTCCTATAACTCAAAGGAAAACATGTAATTTATTTTTACTTTCATTATATTGATTTTGTTTCTGTACAGTTTAGCTGTTTTCAACGATCACAATATCCATTTTCCAATCTGGCTGTTCCTTGTTAATGCGGTTTCTCGTTGTCAGTGGTGCATGGCAGGGGACGAGACAAAAAAAAACGAGGTCGAGTGTACACATTGACGTTAACGTTAAAGAACCCTCGAAAGTTGCCTTTGGCATTCGACAGTTGGCCCAATTGTCCATCATAGCCCATTGTATGGTTATGCCGGTCTTCATTAGCCCAGTCAGTGCAGAACAGAGGGAAATGTGGGATTTAACGTTATTTCGGCACAAACGTATGGTTTAATTATATTTCAATAATTCGCTTGTGCGTAGGGGTTTTTAGCAGTGGGGGTAAACCGAAGTACCGGGAGAAACCCCACGAGACTGGCATTATCATAGAATGGTGACAACAGTCATAGAGTTTCACTGCCCTCTCCCGGTCTATACTGTTAAATAGGGAGTAGGGTCGGACGGCCAGCCTCATGGGTTTTCTCCGGGTCCTCCGGTTCCCCCTCCCACTTCTAAAGACCCCTACGCACAAGCAAATTTTTGAAATACAGCTGAACCATAATGGACGTTTAACGCCAATTCTCTATAAATATATATCTATTGTATAGCAGCGACTACTGGGCTTGACCCTTGAAAAGTTATAAAAAACGATAGCACACGTGTAATCACCAGGGAGCCCCACCCCCACTACCCTCTATAGAGTTTCACTATCATAGAATGGCGACTACAAGGCTATAACAGTAATCTAGACATTTTATAATGTTCGTCTATATTTCAGACTTTTGTTCAAATATGTCAACCAACAAAATATGCAGAACTTGGGGTTTCTTTAGTCTACACTTAAAACTGAGTCGGATGTTTAGACATTTATTCTCAATCCTATATTAAACTATCTAGGTCGTCGAATGCCTTAGAAATTGAATGGATTAGACATTGCCCGCCATATAGGCGTTAAACGCTAAAATACACGACGCCATTCACAGAGTTACAGAATTATACACACCTTTTTATTCTTGTAATTGTATATTAAATTAAAAAGTGTTATGTCGAATAAAAGTTATACAATTTCCAAACAAATGTGATTGTATCCAATGTCTGAAACTCTAAAATATTCGCCGTTCATAACCAGGACCTAATGGCAAAATAATATGGTCATCATCAGTTGCAAAAGGTTTGACCCACCCCACCCCCACCATAAAACAAACAAAACAAAAACACATTTTAGCTGGTGTCCATATAAGGATAAATCAATTGGACCAGGTACTACTGATGCATATAGCCACAGCAGCACCTTTGGGCTAAAAATAGGTCATAAGTTGCATTGCTGAAACTTTCTAGGAGCAAACTTATCCATAACTGATGAAAGCCTGACATCTCCTTAAGGGGCTGATAATATGCATATCAGGCAAATGGCTGGAACCCAACAGAGACAAGTTGAGTGCACACATGACCGATAAAGTCTCTGATATACAAAAAATACTTCTCTCGCCAAAACATCCACCGAATTTCATTTGTCTTATGCTGCAGGATTAACACCGCTACACTTCAAACCTAAATATAGGCTGTTCAATTTATTGACATCGCGAAAAGGGTCTCTTAGCAGAAGTAGGTCGCCTCTCAGAATTTCATTTTAGTACTACTTAATTATAGAAATGTTTTGAGGGGTTATTTGTAAGCCCATAAAGATTGTATTTAACGATTTTTCAATAAATAAACAAAGAAAGTGTGGGATAAAATCAATTGTCCCCCTGTCGATTGAAGCGTGCGCTGGACAAAGCTTGATTCATGAGGCGACGTTCAATAAACCAATATAGTTCGTTCAGGTCCATGCGGTTCTGACAGAGAACAACGCTTTCTTTTGGGTAACGATGGGTGGCTAGGTTGGGCCAGATCTATTTGTCATGGCCAACTCAATTATCGTCAAGGTCGCTGAGATGTAAATACGGTTAGGTCACGTGGTTTTTGGCTAGATCGTAGGTTGGGGTTAGGGTAAGCGTTTGCGGTAAGTACAGGGTTAGGGTCAGGGTCAGGGTGACTGTTTACATCTCCTGACATTTGTCCAAGCTTGATTTGTCCTTGCCCGTGGTGCAAGGGCCGGGTTGACCTGGCCTAGCATCCGGGTGTTCGTCGTTAGGCCCTGTATCCATACATAGGCGTACGGGACCGAACTTGTTTGGGGGGGAGGGGCCAGCATATTTTCCCGACAAATATATTTCTTTAGAGTCCGCGGAGCCGTGGGCGGCCAAGCCATCCACCTGCAAGCACCGCATGCGCGAAGCGGCCGACGGGGGGTTTGGGGGCCTCCCCCAGAAAATTTCGAAAACAGACGGCCATAGACGCGATTTCCAAGCATTTCGAATACTTTCTAGTAATTTGCAGTGGGTAGTAAATTATGTCAGTAGCAGCATAAAAACTAGTAGAAAGTCATCTTTAAAATACAAGTTCTATTACTACGAAAACAAGAACAAGTCGAACGATTTACTTTTACCACATTTTTTTTCATTTTATGAGATTTCACATTTTTTATCCAGATATCAGATGTATAGAAGACTATATGAAAGACCATTTTAAAAGAGTTCAAATTTACAATCTATATATTCCGTATTATGATTAACTTTTGCCACGTTTTTCATTATATGACAGTTCACATTTTTTATCCATATCTAAGATAGATAGATCTAGAATGAAGATAGAAGACTTTTTGAACTTGTAAAATTTATATACCTTTAATATATGAATTACCATTTTAAGTCAAAGTTTATTTACTTATTTCACTTGATAAACGATGACGAAGCATCAGTAGAATCGTTATCCGGATTTTGCTGTTTCGTGGCAGAAAATAATGATGATAACGTTTTCTGATTACTCTCTGATATCCTAGTGAATTTAATGTCAGAGGTGCTGTGATCATGCTTTCTCTTGCAATGCAATTTAAAGTATTCTTTGTCCATTATATGTTGGCAGGACGCACATTGTATTTTGCCGACGTGATCTTTCTTTCGGTTATTTGACTGTGACTCCATAGGCCTAGTAGATACGTTTCCTTCAATTTTAATGGAAGTACTGCAGAAAATTTTCAAATCTTCAATACTGATTTCAGTACTGCTAAAGCATTAGAAATCTTCTATGCTAGCAGTAATTAAATCAGTACTAAAAATATGTTTGATTTTTTTTATCGAATTGATATTAAATATCAGCAATAGAAAGTGTACACTCATATCATTCGAGTTATATTAAATATAAGCGGTGCATCCGCCCTGACAGCAAATTACGTGTGGATTTTAATTCAATCCCTACCGTTTTGACAACTAACAATTTTTACAAAATTTGACAGTTTTCTCACCAAGTGTCCCTTAATTGTATAAATATGGTACCGCTCACAACTAACTTGTCGATAAGCGCGTGAGAACTTAATTCATATAAATTGATTCGTTTAACAAAGTCATATAAAATTGAAAATGAGATTAATTTACAGTTATCTTGTACTGTAACCGAATCCATTAATCAATCGACGACACTTTTTAAGTTCGTCATCTAATATACAGGAACACGGTACTCAAGAACTGAGAAAGGTCATGTGTACGTGCTAGTTTTATTCAGAAGGCGTACGTGTTCATCATTGACTGGGCTACTTTCTTTCCGCTTCGATATTATTAAAAATATTCAAAACCCGACGGACGGCGCGATGATTCCCGACAAACTGAGCATTCATTCCCGACAAGACCATGTTTGGGGGGCCAGGGCCCCCCGCCTCGTACGCCTATGTATCCATAAGCTGTTCCCTTGTGGCGGTGTGACCTTTTTTTACTGATAGCTCGACGATGAACTCAACTACTGAAAATTGGAAGGATGAGGAGGATGCCGCTATTGCATTCAGTGTAAGTGTATGCAATAACCTTGTGGGGGGGGGGGGGGGTCATACCAACTGTGCGGGGGCTCCATTGTCGTTTGTTCAAACTATTTGTACTGACCGCGGATTGTACACGTATGTACTCCGCCCCCTTGAGTGTCTGGGGTGTTTTCCTTAGGGATTTCTTTTTTTTCTCAAATTTGTATTAATTTCAGTGTATCTGTGACAAGTTCGGCAGAGATTTCATTGACGTTTTGAATTCGTTGACAAATTGAGTATTTTAAACAGGCTCTTCCTCTTATGATGTTTTCATTTACTTTATGTTAGTGAAATCCGGGATATGATCTAGTGTGTGTCGAGTGGACGTTAAACCCCACCCCTCTCTCTCTCTCTCTCTCTCTCTCTCTCTCTCTCCTTCTCTCTTAAATTGTCGCCAATATTGCACCAAGAAACTGAACTTGTATCGATTTTGTTAACCCAATTAGTTTAAGAGTATAAAAATATCAGAAATAACAATTGAAAAAAACAAAAACTACATAATTTACATCGATCTTTGGTAATTTTATTATCCAAACATTACCAACTTAAAATCCGATTACTCGTAATTCAAGCCCATAGCTTAATGAAACAATGTATCGAGTTTCCGTACAAACACACAGAAAAAAAGGATTTGAACATTAAACAAATTCAAAAATAGCTGAATAACGATCAAAGTGCCAATTGTTTCATAATAGGTTGGTATTTAATTAATTTGAGGAGCAAAGTTTTAATCAGAAAGTAAAATTAATCCAAATTGCTTGTTGGTTTTTACGTAATAAAGACTAAAGATGGGGTTATTTTTAATTCGCCTACTTCCTCGTAAACTCTGGAGGAGTTTTTATCATGACGTAAATCTCCAGAAACTCGTTTTGATATTTTGTTTTTGTTTTTGTAGAGAAGTAAAATGAGAGAACTAGAAGACATATAACTAATGCTGGTTTTTAATTGTTTGTTTTTTTTTGTTGTTGCTATTGTAGATTATTTTTATTTTTGCTGTTGTTTTATTAAAGATTTTGTCTGTTTTGTCGTTGCTATTGTAGTTTTTTTTTTAGTTTATTTATTTTTGCTGTTTTTTTATTATTTCTTGTTTGTTTTGTTGTTGCTGTTGTGTTTTTTTTGTATTTTTGCATTGTTTGTTTGTTTTTGTTACTCCCATTTCCTCCCACTGATAAAGACCCCTAACATTTAAAGCGAATTTTTGAAATACAGTTGACCTAGTTTGGTCCAGTGGACGTTAACACCCCCCTATCTCTCTCTCTCTCTCTCTCTCTCTCTCTCTCACTGTTCCATTTGAATTAATTTTATCGCGGCAGAAACCACAAAAAAAACAATAATAGAAATAGTGTCAATACAGTTTTCTATTAACACCCACGCCATACAATAATTAAAGGGAAACAACAGATTTTAAAAATAAATTGCATGTCACCTTGAGTTTAAAATAAATGGGTAAGTGCCATGTCAATGACATTCAAAGGTTAAAAATAAATTTTAAAAATCTTACATGTCACCGTTTAAAAAAAAAATGGGTTATTGACGTGTCAATGATATTCCCAGGTTATACAAGTAGTGTACAATTTAAGGCTACAATTTCATATTTTTTAAGTTAGATTTTTAATTTTTTTTTAAATAAAGCCTTAATATAGATGGTATCCATAAACAGTCCTGCCTTTTTAAAGAATAATCCTATTAATCCTATAAATCACCATTGACAGCTGAGAAACTGTCAAAAATATCATTTTCAACTTCAAATTCCAACGTTTGAATATAGGATTTGTGTTACTTGTGTTATTAATCCCTGTGTCAAATATTTTTAAGGGTGGGAAATAATTCCCATGGTCGTATATAGTGAGTTGATGACCTATTGAGCAAAAGACATAGAAATAATTTTGTTTTGACTTTCTTAGAAAATATGAAATTATCGCTTTAATGGAATTAAGGATACGGAAACAAGTCAAAGAGGCTTATATTCATTTTCTTCTTAACGTGTGCTATGTATAATATACGAACGATATAGAACACCTTTATTTTAAATTTAAAAAAGGAGAAAAAATGAGATAATAGAATTGAATTGAATGGAATTATTAAAAATAAACAAATGAATTAATAAATATGGAATTTATCGAGTAAAATTCCTTACTGGTTAGATAATGTTGGTAAATAACTTGGCATTACCTAAAAACCGACAAAAATTATTTCTTGAATAACCCGCGCCTGCCAGGCAGGATACGCCCACATTTTGCAAGCAATGGATAGATATCAAGCTAAACAAAAAGGGAGATAATTCAGGAAGAGATTAACCGATATGCTCGAATATTGACAGAATCCAAGATCGTTGGGTAATAAAAATTTACTTCAAGTTTCATCAAAATCGAATCAAATTTATAGCCTGTAGAGGGCCCACGACCTTGATATATCATATATTTACACTATATGAGGGGCGGACATTTTGTCTGGCGGTTTATTCAAACGGTTTTTTAAATCGGATAACAATTGTGACCTCTAGAGGAACCACAAGCTAAAGGCGCGACTGTTCGTAAAATCAGGGGCCATAATTCAGGAAGTTACAATCCAATATGCGTAAATATCGACAGGAACCAATAATTTTGGGTTATAAACATTCATGTTTAGTTTTATCAAAAATATGATTATTCGTACAATCAAGGGCTATAATCCATAAGATAAGACCTATATTTTAAGTTTTGTCAAAATCGAATAACAATTGCGAACTGTAGACTGTCCACAAACTAATTGTGGACAGACGGACCACGGTCGGACAGGGGCGACGACAATACGTCCACATGAAACTGTGAGCGTATAAAGGCAATCAATGAATGGTTTTAGTTGGATAGAGTGTGTAATTTTGGCGGTAGAGAAGGACATGTTCAGTGGCGATGAAGGGAGAATGGGAAATGGGGGTAAGGCTTTTACTACCGTCCTCTTAAACATTTAGTTATTGGAACCCGTTAGTTGGTGCAGTAATTGTTATCGGATGTTCCAGAAGATTTTATTTCAAAACGAGGGCCATAGATAAAATAAGATAAGATTTATTGTATCATAACACCCATTTCAGACCGCATACAATTCATATACATACATGACATAAGGAACATAAAATAAATAGCAATATACATGTACATATGTATTTGTAAGTATACATGAAATACAGGTATGTATTAAAAGTGAAATACGGATCCTATTTCGTTTCGTGTTTATAATTCAAAATTTCCTTTTCCTTGTCTTCACAACACTAGGACCTGGAAGAATTGTTTTTTAACTCGTGTTCTACATGTTATGATGGGTCAGCCAATCAAATGGTCTGTCGAATCAAGTGCTTGACCTTTTTCGGCACGGAACTGTCGGTACATTTTAGCAGCGATAGAAATCAAAACAAAGCAAAGCATAGCCACTTGCAACATATATGTTTTATATATATAATGACATACACTTTCATAAACTGAAGGCGAGGGGGTGGGGGGCAAATATGAGAATCAGCATCACAGTCAATGGGAAAATATATGGTTATCTTCTGACAGGTCAGACATGCCAGAACTGACCGTACAATCATAATCCATTAAGATATACCTTTCATGTCAGATGCTGCCATAACACCTTGACATGTTTATTCTCTTTTAAAATGGAATCCTTTTCACCTTGACCTTGACCGGCTTGTTATGGTGGCGAATCTATTCAAGGCCTTGATGCGTTTATTATATTAAGTGGTTAAATCTTTCTGGTAATAAAATATATCATGATGTTTACACATGCCGAGCTGTTTATTTAATTATACACGGCTCGTCAATAACAGACAGATCTAATTAATACAACACACTTGACGATAAGTGTATTGGATGTTGATCGAGGCTACAGATAAGACTAGAACATCAAGTATATTGTTCAAATGATTAGCCTAATAGTGTTGTACCTATCAACTATAACACATATTTATGGAAGAACAATTACTAGTTTATTTAGGCGACGTTCCGAAGAGTATCTTTTTTTAAAAAAATTATTCCCTCAATGTTTTAAAGCAAGTACAGTAATAAATGTGTAGGGCAAATATATATTGACAAGCAATAACAACAAATCAGAAACCATGCATGACAACAACAAGATCAAAGGCATAGTTCAAAATTCTCGTTTTATTTTCTAGTTGAAGTGTGGGGTTAGCCAATGAAACGGTCTGTTTCGGTGAGTTCTTGGCATGCGATACGCGGAACTGTGGGTAACCCACTAACAACGTCAACGCTGATTGAATAATTAATGTCTGACGTCAAAGGGGTAAAAGTCACTCCTAAGATCCCTGACGCGACCTTCCATTACAACTGGTCAGATCTTTATGTAGTGTAGGCCATCGAAAGTATAAAAAATGAAACGAAATATAGATCTGTATTTTAATCAGAAGCAATAAATCTATGTAAGCATGAAAAATTTATCGTCATTAATCAGATTTAAATCATCCTCTTTAAATATTAATACATTTTATAATTTGCTATGTTTGTATTGTGGGGTGAAATTTCCCCTGTGTTCAAATCCACACTATTCACCTTTTAGATTTACAGGTTTTGCTATGTTCTGTGGGGTGAAATTTCCCATGTGTTTAAATCAACTACTCATCTTTAAATATACAGGTTTGTTAAGATATACAGAGATAAAACCAGCATCATGTTGGTAACTTAAAACATAACAAGGTTAATACCAGGAAAATCAATAAGCTGTGTTTATTCACGAGGTCAGTTTAGAGGTCAGTGATGCTGACAGTAATCTGTCTGTAATGAGGGTAAAAATCTTCACTGTTTTCAACATAATGATCTGCACAGATGCTAGAGAGGCGGATCTATCTAGTTTATTCACCTCTATTGATGGTGTACATCTGTATACAGGTTAGGAGGTTGGGTGGGGATGGGATCAAGCTCTGGACGGGGGCGAGATCAGACTGAATGGTGACGATATCGGGCTGGATGGGGACGAGGTCTGGATGGGGATGAGATCTAACTTGATGGGGACGTGATGAGATTGGATGTGGACGATATAGGACGAGATAGGGCTAGATGAGGACGAGATCAGACTGGATGGGGAGGAAGTCAGGCTGGGTGGGGATGAGATCAGACTGAATGGGGATGAGATCAGGCTGGATGGGGACGAGATCAGACTTGATGGGTGGTGAGATCAGACTGGATGAGGACGAGATCGGGCTGGACGGGGTCGAGATCAGGCTAGATTGGGACCAGACTAGGCTGGATCAGGACGAAATAAAGCTGGTTGGGGACGAGATCAGGCTGGATGGGGACCAGATCGGGCTGGACGGGGTCGAGATCAGGTTGGATGAGGTCGAGATCGGGCTGGGTGGGGACAACATCAGACTGGATGAGGACGAGATCAGGCTGAATGGGGACGAAATCAGGTTGGGTGGGAACGAGATCAGGTTCGATGGGGACGCGATCAAGCTGGATGGGGACGATATCAGTTTGGTTGGGGACGAGATTTTCTAGATTGTGATGAGATAGTTCTAGATTGTGACAGGGTCAGACTGGATTGGGAGGTAATGTTTCAGCATGTCTGTTGCCTGGTTTAGGCATACAATTGTGTCTCTAACTCGATGTGTGGAAATTTCCGATATACCCCCTTACCCACCCCACGCCCCCAAAAACTAAAAACAACACAGTTCTCACAAATATCATATTGTTTTAATTGCTGGTTATTAGTGTGATGTATGTACTACTAAACAATTGTTGTGGGGTGGGTAGAGTCACTTACCATATGTTCTCTCTCTCTCTCTCTCTCTCTCTCTATCTCTCTATCTCTCTCTCGCCATCCATAAAGCTGTCTGTTATTATATATCACCTTCACTAAATGCCCTTAAAGATGCTAGACATGCGCCGAATGAATTCCAAAACCCTGCTTAGTTATTGTATTAAAACAAATCTTAGACTGGCCATGTTACTCCCATGCTGCGTCTGTATGTTAGTCCCACAATTACCCAGTTCGTGTTGACTGGACTTAAACCCTTGTACGTGACAAGGAGTGGGGTTGCCTGTCCAGCCTCGTGTGTTTTTTTCAGTTTCCTCCAGTTTACTCCCACTGCTAAAGACCCCTACGCGCAAGCCTATTATTGAAAAAATATTGCACCATATGTTAGTCTCGAAATCACACGATGGTGACGAGATCAGACTGGATGAGGACGAGATCGGGCTGGACGGGGTCGAGATCAAGCTGGATGGGGACGAGATCAGGCTGGATGGGGACGAGATCAGGCTGAATGGGGACGGAATCAGGTTGGGTTGAAACGAGATCAGGTTAGATGGGGACGCGATCAAGCTGGATGGGGACGAGATCGGGCTGGGGACGAGATGAGGACGAGATCGGGCTGGACGGGGTCGAGATCAAGCTGGATGGGGACGAGATCAGGCTGGATGGGGACGAGATCAGGCTGAATGGGGACGGAATCAGGTTGGGTTGAAACGAGATCAGGTTAGATGGGGACGCGATCAAGCTGGATGGGGATGAGATCAAGCTGGATGAGGACGAGACCAGGCTGGATGGGGACGAGATCAAGCTGGATGGGGACGAGATCAGGGTGAATGGGGACGAAATCAGGTTGGGTGGGGACGATATCAGTTTGGTTGGGGACGAGATTTTCTAGATTGTTTTGAGATAGTTCTAGATTGTGACAGGATCAGACTGGACTGGGAGGTAATGTTTCAGCATGTCTGTTGCCTGGTTTAGGCATACAATTGTGTCTCTAACTCGATGTGTGGAAATTTCCGATATACCCCCTTACCAACCCCACCTCCCTTAACTAGAAACAACACAGTTCTCACAAATATTATATTGTTTTAATTGCTGGTTATTAGTGTGATGTATGTTCTACTAAACAATTGTTGTGGGGTGGGTAGAGTCACTTACCATATGTTCTCTCTCTCTCTCTCTCTCTCTCTATCTCTCTATCTCTCTCTCGCCATCCATAAAGCTGTCTGTTATTATATATCACCTTCACTAAATGCCCTTAAAGATGCTAGACATGCGCCGAATGAATTCCAAAACCCTGCTTAGTTATTGTATTAAAACAAATCTTAGACTGGCCATGTTACTCCCATGCTGCGTCTGTATGTTAGTCCCACAATTACCCAGTTCGTGTTGACTGGACTTAAACCCTTGTACGTGACAAGGAGTGGGGTTGCCTGTCCAGCCTCGTGTGTTTTTTTCAGTTTCCTCCAGTTTACTCCCACTGCTAAAGACCCCTACGCGCAAGCCTATTATTGAAAAAATATTGCACCATATGTTAGTCTCGAAATCACCTACTTTGTGTCGAGTGGACGTTAAACCTCACGCTCTCTCTTATGGATTATAGATGTTTATAACACACGTCCAACTCCTTCTACTGGCATCCCCTCTCGCTATCTCTCTCTCTCTCTCTCTCTCTGTAGTTTAAGGATGTTTATAACACGCGTCCACCTTCTTGTACTAGTATCCTCTCTCTCTCTCTCTCTCTCTCTCTTTCTCTCTCTCTCTCTCTCTCTCTGGATTATGTATGTTTATAACACACGTCCACCTTCTTGTACTAGCATCCCCAATCTCAATTATCAATTAGATTGATGTTCAGCTCGCTACTCTAAACTTACAATATTAGTTAATTATAGCCAATTATCCTACATTGCGAGCTATGTTCTCTTTAACCTTTTAGATCCGCCTCTTGTAAAGAAAGTAATTATGATCATTTATATATCAACACATGGACATGATAATTATAGTAATATCAACAAATACAGATGGATACAAAAACTAATCATATCACGGATTAACACCGAGAATTATATCAATAACAGACCAGTTAAAGCTTAACATCAGTAGCAAAACAAACCTATTATCTACATTCATAGAGAGAGAGAGAGAGACAGAGAGAGAGAGAGAGAGGGCAGAGACAGACAGACAGAGACAGGGACAAGACTAAGAACATCAAGTATATTGTTCAAATGATTAGCCTAATAGTGTGGTACCTATAAACTATAACACATACTTATGGAAGAACAATTACTGCTTTATTTAGGCGACGTTTAATAAAAAACAATTATCTCCTCAATGTTTTAAAGCAAGTACAGTAATAAATGTGTAGGGCAAATCAGAAACCATGCATGACAACAACAAGATCAAAGGCATAGTTCAAAATTCTCGTTTTATTTTCTAGTTGAAGTGTGGGATTAGCCAACGAAACGGTCTGTTTCGGTGAGTTCTTGGCATACAATTGGCGGAACTGTGGGTAAACCACGAGAAACGTCAACGCTGAATATTTAATGTCTGACGTCATATGGTTAAAAGTCGCTCGTAAGATCCCTGACGCGACCTTTTATATTACAACTGATCAGATCTTCGAGTATAAAATTTGAAACGAAGTATAGATCTGTATTTTTATCAGAAGAAATACATTTATGTAAGCATGAAAAATTTATCGTCATTAATCAGAAGGAGAGAGAGAATGGGGTTTAACGTCCACTCAACGTATGGACTAACATATGGTTTTTAGAATTTTATTTCAATATTCAATAATTCGCTTGCGCGCATGGGTCTTTAGCAGTGGGAGGAAACCGGAGTGCCCGGAGGAAACCCACGAGGTTGAGAAGGCGACCCTATCTCCATGTCACATATGCTCGAAACAACAGCCGCAAGCTAGAGGTGACCGGCCAGCTAGAGGTCGAAGCGCTGCACTCTAGACCACTAGGTCATCCCAACCCCCCGTCATTAATCAGATTTTAATCCTCCTCTTTGATGAATATATCTTTAAATATTAATACATTTTATAAGTTGCTATGTTTGCATTGTGGGGGAAAATTTTCCCTGTGTTCAAATCCACACTATTCACCTTTAGATGTACAGGTTTTGTTGGGTGAAATTCCCCCCTGTGTTTAAATACCTACTGTTCACCTTAACTATACAGGTTTGTTGAGATATACAAAGATGAAACCAGCATCATGTAGATAACTTAAAACATAACAAGGTTAATACCAGGAAAATCAATAAGCTGTGTTTATTTACGAGGTCAGTTTAGAGGTCAGTGATGCTGACAGTAATCTGTCTGTAATGAGGGTAAAAATCTTCACTGTTTTCAACATAATGATCTGTACAGATGCTAGAGAGGCGGATCCATCTCGTGTATTCACCTGTATTGAAAGTGTCCATCTGTCTACAGGTATAAGGAGGCTGGGTGGGGACGAGATCAGACTGAATGGTGACGATAACGGGCTGGATGGGGACGATATCTGGATGGGGATGAGATCTAACTTGATGGGGACGTGATGAGATTGGATGTGGACGATATAGGGCTAGATGAGGACGAGATCAGACTGGATGGGGAGGAAGTCAGGCTGGGTGGGGATGAGATCAGTCTGGATGGGGACGAGATCGGGCTGGATGAGATCGAGATCGGGCTGGGTGGGGACAACATCAGGTTGGGTAGGGATGAGATCAGGCTGGATGACATACGCCTGGTACGTTCGTGCATTTTTTATGCGCGAACTCTTAGTTTTTCTATTACTGGCACGCGCACGGGCACTATTTTCTTTGTTATACATGTACCAAAATCTGGGATTTCGCGTGTAGGTACTTTTGAGGTATTAGGTCTGTTAAGCATAACACTTGCCACTGTACCTGTGTATCGCTAATTATAAACTGAATGTTTGAAGACCGTTCATATTTATTACGCACAGAATTTTCAGTACAGTGTTGATTCATGCTCAAATTGTTGCTAAGCAAACCAACGGGATTATTTTCTCAACAGTGTATGAACTTATTCATAGCAATAATATCCTTACACCGGGAGAAAGTATCTAGTCTCGGTGAATAGAACCATGGTTGTCTGGTAGAAAATTACTTTTGTATTTTTTGGAACGGTAAACAGTGTTTTAAGAAGCAAACTAACCTGCCGCACATGACGAAGTCATACTACTAATAATAAAAAGGCGAGGACTCTTTTTGCAGCGGAGGCTTATCACTGAGTAATAGGTCAAGGTTAAAACATACAGTACGCGCATCGCGGAGGTTTGATGAAACACGATATTACCGTGTTTTTTATCGTGGAATTCCGTGAATTACCGAGTGAATATCGAGTGACATGATACGACTGACAGAGCAGCCCGGAGTCGAACAATCGCCGCCCAAGCTGTCTTCTTCAGCTAGTTTCAAAATGGCGTACAACCAGTGCAAGTGGGAAAAGACGACAATAAAATCAGAAATATGTTATTTATTATTGTCGCACTTATTACATCACTCCTGTCTAACAAATCATAAAGCTGTGGTGTTACGGTGGCGGCATAGTATTTCACCGTTACACCACAGCCACTCTAGCCATTCATAATACATCTAACTATCACTCCCTACACATCTCATACATCCATTTCGCTGATTAACCCTTGTACCATGTCTACTGGATTGGGAGGTAATGTTGCAGCATGTCTGTCGCATACGTTAGGCATATAATTGTGTCTCTAACTAGATGTGCGGGAATTTCCGATATACTCCCTTACCGACTCCCCGCCCCTAAACTAGAAACAACACAGTTCTCACAAATATTATATTGTTGTAATTGCTGGTTATTAGTGTGATGTATGTTCTACTGGGGTGGGTAGATTCAATTACCATATGTTCTCTCTCTCTCTCTCTCTCTCTCTCTCTCGCCATCGATAAAGCTGTCTGTTATTATACATCACATTCCAATGGCATTTAAAGATGCTATACACGCTCTGAATGGATTCCAAGATACCTGTTCAGTTATTGTATTAAATTGTTAAACAATTTGCTGAAAAGACATGAGAGTTTTCATTTAGGCAAGTCTGTATGTTAGCTTATGTTTGTTCGTGTTGGGTGGACTTAAACACCTTGTACGTGAAAAAGAGAAGGGTCGCCTGTTGAACCTCGTGTGTTTTTTTCCCGTTTCCTCCGGTTTACTCCCACTGCTAAAGACCCCTACGCGCAAGCCTAATATTGAAATAAAATTGCACCATATGTTATTCCCGAAATCACCTACTTTGTGTCGAGTGGACGTTAAACCTCATTCTCTCTCTCTCTCTTTATCTCTCTCTCTCGCTCTCTCTCTCTCTCGCATTCTCAATCTCAATTATCAATTAGATTGATGTTCAGCTCGCTACTCTAAATTTACAATATTAGTTAATGATAACCAATTACCCTAAAGTGCGAGCAATGTTCTCTTTAATATGAACCGCCTCTGGTAAAGAAAGTAATTATGATCATTTATATATCAACACATGGACACGATAATTATAGTAATATCAACAAATACAGATGGATACAAAAACTAATCATATCACGGATTAACACCGAGAATTCTATCAATAACAGACCAGTTAAAGCTTAACATCAGCAGCAAAACAAACCTATTATCTACATTCATAGAGAGAGAGGAGAGAGAGAGATGGGGAGATGGGGAGGGAGAGAGGGGAGAAAGAGACAGGGACAGGGACAATGACAGGGAGGGGGGAAGGGCGTTGTTAAGTCCACTCAACACGAACTGGGTAATTTTGAGTCTAACATATGGTTATAGAGAGAGATATATACAGCACTAAAATGTGTTTTCTTTATTATGTTATGTTGTATGTGTATTTATTTTAATCGTTCGCCTAAGTGGGGGAGGAGAAATAGTTTCGATCCCAAGCAGTAGGCTCACTCTATACTCACGAACCTGTCGCCTTATCTTGTTTCTGAGTTATAAGACATTTATTTTTCGATCCACGCGATGGCCGCGATAGTTCATCGGGATTTTGCGGCGTGGTTCCCCCTTTTCAGTGGTATATTAAGGTGGAACTGACAAGGGACAACATATAGTCGTTCGGATGGGACGAAAACCGAACTGCTGTGTACACAGTTGGATTTCGAATACGAGTAGGCCATAGTGCCGCTGTCCCGGAAAAATTCCCTCTTCGCATAGTGCATGGCATATACAGTAGGACGTTAAACCCCATTAAATTCCATTGACCACACGAAATAACGAGGGCAAGCATATGCCAGACAGTCTGCTTTCAGGGCAGGGAAACGTGTTTCCGTTCCAGAAATGATTTTGCGCTCACGCCCACGTCCCATTTCAACGACTAAAGGCTATTCCTTGACACGCCCAGCACCACTAGAATAACGGAATCACATGAGGGTTCAACGGGTCTGAGCGCTAGCGCCATACTCAATTGGCCACGTTAGGTGATTTAATTAAAGGAAATGACGCCTCAGAAAAAATGGGGGAAACACATCCGGGAAAAGTTTTATTTGAGCTTCAGTCGGTCGCAATCATGGCTTCCCAAACTAATTACACACATCAACATTTATTGTCTGTATCCTCCATCGCCATATTACCACAGCCAGTTGTGATAAAAAGAACAATAATTCTACAGTATAATGGCCGTCACGTACAGATTCATCGACAGATTAACTCATACGTATAGTTTAATAAACTCCTGGGACATACCGACAATATGGCGTGAGTTAGAGTGTGGGAGTCAGACAAGGTCACGGCCAAACAAATATTAGATTAACTTGATATTGAGCCAGTCAAGGGGTTATAAATTAATTCCCGCGACAATTAGTTATAAATGACTAGCTAACACGAAAATTCTTATAGATATCAAAATAAAATGGAGTACTTCGAGAGACAATACGTCTATACAAGCCAGACACATTTGTCGCCATTAATTTGCTTTTAATCAGACTTAATGTTGCACATTCACACTAATCTAGTAATTCTAACACTTTAACTACGGTACATGCAATATCATTAATAATGTCCATTGTGTATCTAAGTGTACGTTGCATCATAAGGTCTGTCGTTGAGTTAAGTGGCGTGATTTCGATTCCCCGGTTGGGCGTATCAATGAGTCGGGTGGCCTGTCCAACCTCGTGGGGTTTCTCCGGATCCTCTGGTTATCACCCACTGCTAAAGACTCGACAAGAATGTCCCTTGACCAGGTTTTACAACGCCATCGCAGACCCACCAAAGCTTGCCTGGGACGATAAATAAAGAAGAGGAGGAACGGGTTTTAAAATGTATCAGGTGGTAGCAACGGGTTTTAAAGTTTTAACCGATGGGTTGAAATTGTCATAAAGTATGAGAGTAATATATGCACCAGAATCCCACTATGGCCACATCGATGCACAATTGTCAAAGGAGCAAGCATTAAAAAGTTGTATGTCGATCATAGCTGAATTGGCGGAGCCTTGGGTTCTTTTCGAGGAGCATCGGCCACAAAAAGATGAACAGAAAAAACACAATATTTCACGGTTTCCTAAGAACTCGCGCTTGTGGGAATGAAAACTTAGAACAGATATATGCCCCACGTCCTTTCCTTCCTGAAACTAGAGATTGGGGCTTCTGGCACATCTTTTTTAGGTTTTGACAATCACACAAATGTAAAATAATATGACCATTTTAAAAATCGATGGATCTCTTAGTTGCGTGTTATTCAGCGTCAAAATCTCACAACGAAATTTTCTGTAATGGAAAATTCTTATTTTCATTTCAACCAAACCGCGCCATTTTTTGTTATTAAAAGAAACGATATTTTGTTTATTGAGCACGTTACTTCTCCATGAATGATATTTTATCGCCTGTTGTATCAATGGACAATGGATGAAATCTTTGATTATTCTCAAGATCTGTCACATCACAGACTAATCTGATTCTAGAAGTAAGAAAATCTCACAAAAAGTTGGCAATCAGTTTGTGTCCAGACAAGGGGGGTTGGGTGGCCGAATGGCTAACACGTGCGTGCTGTGTCATAAAGCCTGTCATTGAGTCAACTGGCGTGGTTTTGAATCCCCAGTTGTACGTGACAAGGAGAAGGGTCGCCTATGACGTTAAACCCCATCCGTCTCCCCTCCCTCTCTCCCTCTCTCTCTCCTCTCTCTCTCTATCCTGATAATACTGAAACATCCATCCTGATGAATAGCCGAGATCTGTATTGACAGTACAGCTATACTAACAACAGTTCATATTTCACAAAGAGAAAAAAGGATGACATCGATGCGTTCTATGAGCCGTGGGTCATGAAACTATTTTTTCTCAAATTTCAATCTCGAAGTTTCCTATAACTCACAGGAAAACATGTAATTTATTTTTTACTTTTATCATATTAATTTTGTTTCTGTACAATTGAGTGGGATAGGCATTGCTCGTCATAGGCGTTAAACGCCAAAATACACGACGCCATTCACAGAGTTACAGAATTATACACAGCTTTTTATTCTTATTATACCTGTATATTAAAATCAAAAAGTTTTATGTGGAATAAAAGTTATACAATTTCCAAACAAATGTGATTGTATCTAATGTCTGAAACTCTAAAATATTCGCCGTTCATAACCAGGACCTAATGGCAAAATAATATGGTCGTCATCAGTTACAAAAGGTTTGACCTACCCCACCCCCACCATAAAACAAACACACATTTTAGCTGGTGTCCACACAAGGATAAATCGATTGAACCAGGTACTACAAGAACATATAGCCACAGCAGCACCTTGGGGCTAAAAAATAGGTCATAAGTTGCATCGCTGAAACTTTCTAAGAGCAAACTTATTCATAACTGATGTACGCCTGAAATGTCCTCATGGGGTGGAAAATATGAATATCCGGCAAATGGCTGGAACCTAACAGAAACAAGTTAAGTGCACATATGACCGTTAAAGTCTCTGATGTACAAAAATAACTTCTCTCGCCAAAACATCCACCGAATTTCATTTGTCTTATGCTGCAGGGTTACAACCGCTACACTTCAAACCTAAATATAGGCTGTCCAATTTATTGACATTGCGAAAAGGGTCTCTTAGGGAAAGTAGGCCGCCCCTCAGAATTTTATTTTAGTACTACTTAATTATAGAAATGTTTTGAGGGGTTATTTGTAAGCCAATAAAGATTGTATGTAACGATTTTTCAATAAATAAACAAAGAAACTGTGGGATAAAATCAATTGTCCCCCTGTCGATTGAAGCGTGCGCTGGACAAAGCTTGATTCATGAGGCGACGTTCAATAAACCAATATAGTTCGTTCAGGTCGATGCGGTTCTGACAGAGAACAACGCCTTCTTTCGGGTAACGATGGGTGGCTAGGTTGGGCCAGATCTATTTGTCATGGCCAACTCAAATATCGTCAAGGTCGCTGAGATGTAAATACGGTTAGGTCACGTGGTTTTTGGCTAGATCGTAGGTTGGGGTTAAGGTAAGCGTTAGGGGTAAGTACAGGGTTGGCCTGGCCTAGCATCCGGGCGTTCGGCATTAGGCCCTGTATCCATACATAGGCGTACGGGACCGAACTTGTTTGGGGAGGGGGGCGAATATTTTCCCGACAAATATATTTTTTAGAGTCCGCGGAGCCGTGAGCGGCGAAGCCGTCCACCTGCAAGCACCGGAGGCGCGAAGCGGCCGACGGGGCTCCACCAGAAAAGTTCGAGAAACAGACGGCCATAGACGCGATTTCCAAGCATTTCGAATACTTTCTAGTAATTTGCAGTGGGTAGTAAATTATGTCAGTAGCAGCATAAAACTAGTAGAAAGTCATCTTTAGAATACAAGTTCTAATACTACGAAAACAAGAACAAGTCGAACGATTTACTTTTACCACATTTTTTTTTTCATTTTATGAGATTTCACATTTTTTATCCAGATATCAGATGTATAGAAGACTATATGAAAGACCATTTTAAAAGAGTTCAAATTTACAATCTATATATTCCGTATTATGATTAACCTTTGCCACGTTTTTCATTATATGACAGTTCACATTTTTTATCCATATCTAAGAAAGATAGATCTAGAATGAAGATAGAAGACTTTTTGAACTTGTAAAATTTATATACCTTTAATATATGAATTACAATTTTTAGTCAAAGTTTATTTACTTATTTCACTTGATACACGATGACGCAGCATCAGTAGAATCGTTATCCGGATTTTGCTGTTTCGTGGCAGAAAATAATGATAATAACGTTTTCTGATTACTCTCTGATATCCTAGTGAATTTAATGTCAGAGGTGCTGTGACCATGCTTTCTCTTTCAATGCAATTTAAAGTATTCTTTGTCCATTATATGTTGGCAGGACGCACATTGTATTTTGCCGACGTGATCTTTCTTTCGGTTTTTTGACTGTGACTCCATAGGCCTAGTAGATACGTTTCTTTCAATTTTCAAATCTTCAATACTGATTTCAGTACTGCTAAAGCATTAGAAATCTTCTATGCTAGCAGTATTTAAATCAGTACTGAAAATATTTTTGATTTTTTTTTTATCGAATTGATATTAATTATCAGCAATAGAAAGTGTACACTCATATCATTCGAGTTATATTAAATATAAGCGGTGCATCCGCCCTGACAGCAAATTAAGTGTGGACTTCAATTCAATCCCTACCGTTTTGACAACAAACAATTTTTACAAAATTTGACAGTTTTCTCACCAAGTGTCCCTTAATTGTATAAATATGGTATCGCTCACAACTAACTTGTCGATAAGCGCGTGAGAACTTAATTCATATAAATTGATTCGTTTAACAAAGTCATATAAAATTGAAAATGAGATTAATTTACAGTTATCTTGTACTGTAACCGAATCCATTAATCAATCGATGACACTTTTTAAGTTCGACATCTAATATACAGGAACACAGTACTCAAGAACTGAGAAGGGTCATGTGTACGTGCTAGTTTTATTCAGAAGGCGTACGTGTTCATCATTGACTGGGCTATTAACAATAGTCAAAACCCGACGGACGGCGCGACGCTTCCCGACAAACTGAGCATTCATCCCCGACAAGACCATGTTTGGGGGGGGCGCCCCGTACGCCTATGTATCCATCTGCTGTTCCCTTGTGGCGGTGTGACCTTGTGACCCGACCCTGTATCCGCCCGTATCCATAGGTTGTTCCCCTGTGACGTGTGCAATGTACGATGGAAAGATAAGTAAAAGAGAAGACTACATACGAACGTTGATGAGAAAGCAAATTAACACAAGACACAACTATCATTATGCGAACCGGTTTTTTTACTGATAGCTAGACGATGAACTCAACCACTGAAAATCGGAAGGAGGAGGGGGATGCCGCTATTGCATTCAGTGTCGGATTAACCTGGTGGGGGCTAATGCCAACTGTGCGGGGGCTCCAATGTCGTTTGTTCACTTTATTCGTACTGACCGCGGACCGTACTAGTATGTACTCCACCCCTTTAAGTGTCTGAGGTGTTTTCCTTCAGGATGTCAGTGTATCTGAGATAATTTGGGCAGCGATTTCATTAAAGGTTTAGAATTTGTTGACAAATTGAGTATTTTTAACAGACTCTTCCTCTTATGATGTTTTCATTTACTCTATGTTAGTGAAATCCGAAATAAAATATTAGTATGACCCAGAACCATGGGGGCCCTTATATGTGGGTAGCCCGGGGCCTTTTTCCCACTATGCCCCCTCGACTCCATGATCAGGTACCGATTGCATTCATTTTCCTCGCTAGTGCTCATCTCAAAAGATAAAATGACAACGCCCACGGTGCTGGTCCGGACATTTTTTGGGACTCGCGATGAAATGGTTTCCTCCCACTGCTAAAGACCCCTACGCGCAAGCGAATTATTGAAATAAAATTAAACCATATGTTAGTCCCGAAATGATTTAGTGTCTCTCTCTCTTTCTCTTTATTGGTCGCCAATATTGCACCCAGAAACTGAACTTGTATCGATTTTGTTAACCCAATTAGTTTAAGAGTATAAAAATATCAGAAATAACAATTGAAAAAAACAAAAACTACATAATTTACATCGATCTTTGGTAATTTTATTATCCAAACATTACCAATTTAAAATACGATTACTCGTAATTCGAGCCTAAAGCTTAATGAAACAATGTATCGAGTTTCCGTTCAAACACACAGAAAAAGGAGATTTGAACATTAAACAAATTCGAAAATAGCTGAATAACGATCAAAGTGCCAATTGTTTCATTATAGGTTTGGATTTAATTAAATTGAGGAGAAAAGTTTTAATCAGAAAGTAAAATTAATCCTAATTGCTTGTTGGTTTTTACGTAATAAAGACTAAAGATGAGATTATTTTTAATTCGCCTACTTCCTTGTAAACTCTGGAGGAGTTTTTATCATGACGTAAAACTCCAGAAATTCGTTTTGATATTTTGATTTGGTTTTTATAGGAAAGTAAAATGAGAGAACTAGAAGACATATAACTAATGCTGGTTTTTAATTGTTTGTTTTGTTTTGGTGTTGCTATTGTAGTTTTTTTGTAATTATGCTGTTGTTTTATTTTTTTTGTTTTGTTGTTGCTTTTGTATTTTGTCATAGTTTGTTTGTTTTTGTTACTCCCATTTCCTCCCACTGATAAAGACCCCTACCATATAAAGCGAATTTTTGAAATACAGTTGACCTAGTTTGTGTCCAGTGGACGTTAACCTCCCCACCCCTCTCGCTCTCTCTCTCTCGCTCTCTCACGCTCTCTCTTGCTCTCTCACGCTCTCTCTGTTCCGTCTGAATTAATTTTATCGCGGCAAACAACCGAAACCGCAAAACAACAAAAATAGAAATAAATGTGAAACGCGATACAATAATTTTAATAATAAAGGGAAACAACAGATTTTAAAAATAAGTTTTTAAAAATATTACATGTCACCATTTGTTTGAAATAAATGGGTTAGTGTCGTGTCAATGACATTCAAAGGTTAAAAATAAATTTTTAAAAATATTACATGTCACCGTTTTAAAAAAAAAAAAAATGGGTTTTTGACGTGTTAATGATATTCCCAGGTTATACAAGTAGTGTACAATTTAAAGCTACAATTTCATATTTTTTAAGTTATATTTTTTAATTTTTTTTAAAAAAGGCCTTAAAATAGATGGTATCCTTAAAAATCAACGACACAGGGAATAATAACACAGCCCTACCTTGTTAAAGAATAATCCTATTAATCTTATAAATCACTATTGACAACTGGGAAACTGGCAAAAATATCATTTTCAAATTCCAACGTTTGAATATAGCTTATGCATGGAGTGAGTGGCAAAACAAGGGAGGTACTTATTACCTGTGTCAATGAGTTTTAAGGGTGGGAAAAAATTCCCATGGTCGTATATAGTGAGTTGATGACCTATTGAGCAAAAGACATAGAAATAATTTTGTTTTGACTTTCTTAGAAAATATGAAATTATCGCTTTAATGGAATTAAGGATACGGAAACAAGTCAAAGAGGCTTATATTCATTTTCTTCTTAACGTGTGCTATGTATAATATACGAACGATATAGAACACCTTTATTTTAAATTTAAAAAAGGAGAAAGAATGAGAATAAAGAATTGAATGGAATGGAATTATTAAAAATAAATAAATGAATTAATAAATATGGAATTTATAGAGTAAAATTCCTTACCGGTTAGATAATGTTGGTAAATAACTTGGCATTACCTAAAAACCGACAAAAAAAATTTCTAGACTAACCAGCACCTGCCAGACAGGATACGCCCACATTTTGCAAAAAATGGATAGAGATCAAGCTAAACAAAAAGGGAGATAATTCGGGAAGTGATTATTCGATATGCTCAAATATTGACAGAAACCAAGATCGTTGGGTAATAAAAATGTATTTCAAGTTTCATCTAAATCGAATCAAATTTATGGCTTGTAGAGGGTCCACGACCTTGATATACCATATATTTACACTATATGAGGGGCGGACATTTTGTCCGGCAGTTTATTCAAACGATTTTTTAAATCGGATAACAATTGTGACCTCTAGACGAACCATAAGCTAAAAAAACGACTTTTCGTAAAATCAGGGGCCATAATTCAGGAAGTTACAATCCAATATACGTAAATATCGACAGGAACCAATATTTTTGGGTTATAAACATACATGTTTAGTTTTATCAAAAATATGATTATTCGTACAATCAAGGGCTATAATCCATAAGATAAGACCTATATTTTAAGTTTTGTCAAAATCGAATAACAATTGCGAACTGTAGACTGTCCACAAACAAATTGTGGACAGACGGACCACGGTCGGACAGGGGCGACGACAATACGTCCACATGAAACTGTGAGCGTATAAAGGCAATCAATGAATGGTTTTAGTTGGATAGAGTGTGTAATTTTGGCGGTAGAGAAGGACATGTTCAGTGGCGATGAAGGGAGAATGGGAAATGGGGGTAAGGCTTTTACTACCGTCCTCTTAAACATTTAGTTATTGGAACCCGTTAGTTGGTGCAGTAATTGTTATCGGATGTTCCAGAAGATTTTATTTCAAAACGAGGGCCATAGATAAAATAAGATAAGATTTTATTGTATCATAACACCCATTTCAGACCGCATACAATTCATATACATACATGACATAAGGAACATAAAATAAATAGCAATATACATGTACATATGTATTTGTAAGTATACATGAAATACAGGTATGTATTAAAAGTGAAATACGGATCCTATTTCGTTTCGTGTTTATAATTCAAAATTTCCTTTTCCTTGTCTTCACAACACTAGGACCTGGAAGAATTGTTTTTTAACTCGTGTTCTACATGTTATGATGGGTCAGCCAATCAAATGGTCTGTCGAATCAAGTGCTTGACCTTTTTCGGCACGGAACTGTCGGTACATTTTAGCAGCGATAGAAATCAAAACAAAGCAAAGCATAGCCACTTGCAACATATATGTTTTATATATATAATGACATACACTTTCATAAACTGAAGGCGAGGGGGTGGGGGGCAAATATGAGAATCAGCATCACAGTCAATGGGAAAATATATGGTTATCTTCTGACAGGTCAGACATGCCAGAACTGACCGTACAATCATAATCCATTAAGATATACCTTTCATGTCAGATGCTGCCATAACACCTTGACATGTTTATTCTCTTTTAAAATGGAATCCTTTTCACCTTGACCTTGGCCTGCTTGTTATGGTGGCGAATCTATTCAAGGCCTTGGCACGTTTATTATGTTAAGTGGTTAAATCATTCTAGTAATAAAATATACGATGATGTTTACATATGTCGAGCTGTTTATTCAATTATACACGGCTCGTCAATAACATACAGATCTAATTAATACAACATACTTGACGGTAAGTGTATTGGATGTTGATCGAGGCTAGAGATAAGAGTAGAACATCAAGTATATTGTTCAAATGATTAGCCTAATAGTGTGGTACCTACCAACTATAACATATTACAAAAGTCTCTATCAAGCATATATAAATGATAATAATAATAATAATAAATTCTTTGAGTCACTGAAAGGCATTATGGTACACGATTCGTGTTCCAATGGTAAAATGTGTATTTTGTCTTAAATATTGGATATCAGGAGCTCGCCTTTTCCCGGTAAGATCACAACATCATTGGTTGGTGCTTGTAGTATCGACGCGACGACTTTGGATGACATTGAGTAAAAGACTTAACCCCTTAATACTAAGCGAGGTTTCGTTGAGGATACTCTCGTCTTTATCAAGAAAATGATACAGTATCAAACTCATCAAATGTGTATCCAGGAGGGCGGGGCACAATGGTTAGCGCGTGTGCGCTGTATCATAAAGCATGTCATTGAGTCAACTGGCCTGGTAAGAAGTAAGATCACCTGTCCAACCCCGTGGATTTTCTTCGGGGCCTCGGGTTTCCTTCCACTGTTCAAGTCATCTACCCACAAGCGAATTACTGAAATAAAATTGAATCATATGTTACTCTCGAAATGACCTAGTTTGTGTCGAGTGGACATTAAACCCCATCTCTCTCGCTCTCTCTCTATCTCTCTCTCTCTCTCTCTCTCTCTCTCTCTCTACTGTTTGTCATTTGTTATTATGGGGTTCCCCTTTCTCACAAAACAACGACAACAACACCTACAATATATCATAAACCATTATCTTTATTTTCGGTTCCAGAAGCCAAATGGTGCTTATAATAATTATTCTTCTGTTATTACGAAGACGAAAACATTTCATTCGGTTCAATTGAGTTTATTATCCATATACCATATTCTATCGGGGGGGGGGGGGTACAATCAAAAGGAATAGGGTCGCATTTTTACCGGTTCTTCTTTTTTATTCTACCTCTAATAATTTCTGCAAGCGAGTCGTCGAATTTACCATATATTTTAACCGCAATGACGATCTATATACCACACCTCCCACTACGTTAAATAGGTCACTGTTCACAAACAGATCTTCCGGTCTAAAGCAATTGAAATGTTCAGTTAGGCAACTATTCCAATGCGATCAAATATAGCCATTCGGCAAACCTCAGCTGATTCCAGTGTCCTACATCTAGACTCGGCTGTGTGGCGAAGTCCGCCATTGGAACTACTTTCAAGTTCCCGGATTACCAACGGCGTTGCCCGTGACGACGCATTTGAAGAATGTTTCATCTTTACAACATTTCAAAATCTTTTTTTTTTAGACAAGGACAAGTTTGCACTTAGAATTCGACACACTCTTCGAAGAAAGCAATTGTTGGAACTTCTTTGTAAAAGCGACATGTTTCTTTTAAATAAGTAAACCAGTGCCTCGTCGCAATTGTATATGCGTAGGTACATATCACTTGCCGTCATACAGCCGAGGCTAGATGTAGGGTACCGGAATCTGCCGAGTGAAAATAAAGCCTGACTATAACCAGGGGTAGTTAACGGGTATTGCGAGTAGGCCACAGATCACGTAACAGGAACTATCAATAATTTGGCTCACTAAGTATGGCGCTTCGATGAGAAGGAAAATCAATGTCCCAGTAGAACGTTAAACCCCCATTTCCTTTCATTTACACCAATAACTTAAACTAGATCTGAAGTTTAACTAACCTACTCCTGTAATTTCGAGATCAATCCAAGAATCACGAAACACCGAGTGTTATTGATGTAGACTTTTAATATGTCAGTGACTGGAGTTTATTTACCCAGTAGAAACCTTATTGGGTGATACTGTAGCGTCGAGTACTTTTATAATTTGTTAAACCGTGAGTCGGTAAATATCAGAGAAGCCAGATGATGGCGTCTGTGATTACATGCAGCAAACAGAAATGTTATAACATGGATCGTGTTAGACGGTATAATTTAGTTTGAGTCATGTGTCTACCGATCGTCATTTGTTGGGGTGTTGGGATGGCCTAGTGGTCTAGAGTGCCGCGCTTCGACCTCTAGCTGACCGGCCACCTCTGGCTTGCGGCTGTGGTTTCGAGCCCTAGTGTGATTACATGCAGCAAACAAATGTTATAACATGGATCGTGTTAGATGGTGTAACATAGTTTGAGTTATGTGTCTACTGTTCGTCATTTGTTGGGTTGTGGAATGGCCTAGTGGTCTAAAGTGCCGCGCTTATCTAACATGTCCATTATACATATAGCAGCATCTGGTTCATGAAACAATGTGGTAAATTAGAGAACAGTAAAAGAGTTTATTACACATGCTGTCATGGGATAATTATAATCATTTTCCTATCACTGTCTCTCACACTATGTAATAATGGACAGGCAACGAGTCCCGCTGGTTAGATTTTTTTCAGTATTTTCAATATTGGCAGGGCAAAAACATAATTTCTATTTATTTTTTAAAAGTTCATACAACTAGTGTTTTAAATGTAATATTCTACGCTCCAATTGGCCTTTACCGCAAATACCAGTAGCTGCGAAAATTCATGCAGATGCCCATGCTAGTTTGCCCTTCCGAAAAAAAACTTCCTGGCTACGGGCCTGCTGCCATGGTTATAATAATGTCAGAGACTGCGCAACAGCCACCCAGGCTGACCTGTGACGATTCACCGAGTATAAGGAAAAGATAAACAACCGAGGTTCCCACGTACGTGCTATATGCACATGTGGAAGTTAAAACTCTATTAAAGCTAAACTCCCGATTACAAAAATACTTAATTCGTCTAATTTGTAAAATAATATGTACCTGATCAGACATAATAATTGTTTAGCAATAATATTTTCCATAAGTTAAAAAAAACTTTAATCAGTCAGGAGGTAATTGGTAGTTGACTAGCTAACCGGATGTGGGCACTTTGATCGACACGGTATATGCTGGATGTGGGCGTGGCCTGACTGTTTTTTTGTTACCCATAAGCGATTTAATTATTTCTGTATTTCTGTAATCGGGGGTTCAGCTTTAAGATACATGTGAAATATCGCTTTCTATGTGAAATCCCCACACCCCATTTTTTCCGGTTGTTTAACAAAAGTAACAAACGTAGCACGTGCTACGAGACTCGCATCAAACATAATTGACCTTGGGGTCAAGGAACGCTGAATATCGATAGGGTTTGTCCTCTCATGATCCCAATGTCTCCAGACGAAAATCCGATATTTAGAAATGAGCTCCAACTAACGAATGGTGTAAGTTAGAGATTAATCAATACGGTATTTAGAAAACATGAAAACAAACTGATTCAACCCCGACAGCTGTATATAATACTTTCTAATTACCATGTATCATTTTGTTATTCCTACATCAAGTTAAAAGACCTTTCGGTCTTTGATCTGGGTCTTAAATACAATTATCGATTTCAATGGATTTTATGTATTGATTTTTCTTATTTGGTAAGTGTATGTCCATAGATAAAACCACTGGGGATGTGTGTTCTTGTATCGACACATTAAGCCGGATATTAAAATGTTAGTAAACAAGCCGGCCGAGGATATATGAAAACGAGGTTTCTACAACAAGATGTGGTCGATTAGACGACAAGCCTTTAAGGCCAGGAGCTAGAAACTCAAGGACCCAAGGGATCTATGAATCCAAATATGTATACGCTTCTTTAAAATTAAAATTTAATCGTATAAAAATGTTACATTAAGACAGTAGTTGTTATTGATAGTAACGGTGCCATCTTGACACATGAAAGCTGAATTGATTAAAATATCTTTATGTCGGCTATTGACCTCGATGGTTGTCCAGATTTCACTCATAAGTCTGTATAAACTTATAGCTGGTCCGATTATGTAATGTCTTGTAATGCAATCTGTAGGCCGACAGAAGAGCGTATGTCTAATCTTGTGGGGTCCTTTAATTAGACCTTGCGTGTAATCTTGTGAGGTCCTTTATCTAGAAGGAGAATATAACCACGAATGAAAAGGGGATAGTGTAGGGAGGAAGCCATGGGCAAAGGCTAGAATAAGGGCGATGTAAATTTGTTGGAATGGGTACTGCACCGGTCTTGAATCTCGGCCAGGGAGCCGTGTTGGAAACAAAGCTGTTACAATACAAGGAACCTGGTGAACAACGTGTTATTTAAGTCTTGTAATGAAATGTTTAAAGAAAAATAAAAGTATTATATGCAGTTTAAACCAGTGTCGTCATCAAGAACCGATTAAAAGAATATCCGAAAGTCTAACAGAAATAGTGTGTCGGATCAACCTAATTTCACACTTTATTTGAACCCAATTAGCTTCTTTAAATAACCGAAAAGGAATAGGAAGAGTTGGTACGGTTATGGGAGATGGGTGATTTCAGAGTCTTCTGAATACTCTTGACCCCAACCTACTTCAGCGCTGGTCCTACACCTTGCCCATCCATAACTAACCCAATGAAGTGTTCACGTCCTATAAAGTTCTTAGACCCGAAATGACGTAGTTTGTGTCGAGTGGACGTTAAACCCCATTTCCCCCCCCCCCCCCCTATGAAGTTCACTTTTGACCTTACTCTACTTCACCGCTTGCCCAACCATAACTAACCCGGTTCAAAAGCTCATTCTTGATCAAACGATATGGCCTATCTGGTTTGGTATCGTAGACGTTATGTCTGTAACGAATAATGGTATCTTTTGGGCATGGTGTAGACGTTATCAGTATGCTGAAGTAGTATATTTTTTAAATGTTATCTTAGATTGTAGCACTAAATTAAGGAACAGTTTAACCAGAATACTTTCTAAATAATTACTGAATGTTAAATAGTGTAAAATATTGATATTAAATGACTTTAATAAAATCTCGGTGAGAACGGGCTATAACCCACTTTTAATAACTTCAGATGTTTGGTGGCAATTTAATTGATATTTGCAAAGAGAGTTAAGGGTGTCAATTAATTTCCGCTGAAGTTCACCTTTATTTCACAGTGCTGGTGGCTGTGACTGATGCCTGCTTCATTAACGCTTGGTTCTTACCATCAGGATTCGCGCTACGACTGAAACCGTGGTTTAAATAAGTAGTCGTGGTGACCCTGCACACAGGTGTGTCGCTAAATTTTGAACGGAACACTTAGCAAATTTCCACAAAAGAAGCCAGCTATTTGACTGTCGAAATTCGAAACACTGCAATAAAGTAAGTTCATAGCTATGCTTTTTATGTTTAGTTTGAGTTATTGTATGTGTCCATGACTAGTCTGTGTCTACGGCTGTATGCCGTTTATGACTCGTTATGTATTTATTGCAAAATTCAAATATTTTTCCTATATTTTTACCCAGGTGTGCCGCTATTTTTTAATGTGATCGACGGTGTGCCGTTGGCAAAAAAGGTTAAGAACCACCGTCATATTTTGAGGTCGGTCATAGCAATCGTGTTGATCGCATCGAAACGTATCCGAACGTATCTGCAGGTACCAGATCGTAGACAATCCCATCGTAACGCATAGCATCGAACAATAGTAGAAAACCTAGCATAATTACAAACTGTGACCAAGGATCGAGGTTAAGATAAATCAATAGTTTGAGAATTGACGGATAGCTGGTAGCTCTTTAAAAGCTGAATATGGTCTTCCATTAGTCAAGGTTCGGTGCATAACAGTAGGACGTTAAATTCCATTTCATTTCACATTCTGGATATACTGTAGTGAATTATTTTAATTTTACGCAAGAAGATAACTGTTTTTCTGGTGTATTGGCATCTATTTTTACACCTTAAGAGACAAACGCTGCGAATATGATCAATAAGCATGATTTGGTCATCAAAGAGACAAAAGCTGAGAATGTGATTATTTGGTCATCAAGAGATTTTGGCTGCCATTATGATATTTTATCAGACTGCTTGGCACTCGAACCAAAATTGTTCCATAGACCCTTACTTTCAAATTAGTACTCCAATCGAAACGTTTGCATCAATTTGAAATGACTGAGTGCCTTGGCACCCCACTGTAACGCGACATTTTAAGACTCCAGGCTTATTGACATTCAGGATTGAGTGACTACTTATATCCCCTGTATAAAATTACATTTTCCCTCAAATCTACTTGCATTGATTTTGTTAAAAAGAAAATTTGAATTAAGACGGTCATTTGATTTTTATAAACGAGATGATACATAATATAAATAAATGAAATGAAATGGGGTTTAACGTCCTACTGTTCTACTCAGAATTGGGCTAATGAAGACGGGCATACGCCATACCTTGTACTATGAGGGACATTGTGTCCGTGCATCGGCGCTACGGCCTACTCTTTTATCGAATTCCAACTACCAAGAAGTCTTTTACGTGCACGCTGATGTATACACGGGACCTCGAATTTTCGTCCTATCCGAACGACTAGACATCTGTCCTTGTTATATAAAAAAACCAGTTTGATATTAGGTGACCGTGACCATTGGAAGTGGCATGTTACAATATCCTCCATATATTTCGCAATGCTGGTAATCGATTGCTCATCTACGATTACTTTGATCTGTCTGAACTCTGAGGACTGGGAACCAGGTGTCGGTTTCAACAGCGGAAAACTTGTGACATTCTGGGGTGTGTCGCGGCAACCAAATAGACAATGTGACAATATGGGTGTGACATTATCGTCTAGGACTTCACGTTGCTGGAACAATTACTTCAATATTCCAGTAACTAACTCTGGGATGAATGAAACTGGGTTTAACGTCCTACTATTATGCACCTAACCTTGGCTAATGGAAGACGGGCATACGCCATACGGTGTGCTATGAGGGATATTTTTGCCCGGACAGTGGCGCTACGGCCTACTCTTATGTCGAATTCCAAATGCCTGGGGATCATTTACGTGCACTCCAATGTGTACGCGGGACCTCGGTTTTTCGTCTCATCCAAACGACTCGGCAGCTGTTCTTGTCAGACCCTCCTTCTGCATCACTGACAAAGGGAAATCACGCCAGAAATTCGAGATGAACTTTTTCGGCCAATGCAGGGATCGAACACCCGACCTCCAGGCTAGCGAACCAGCACCTTATCCACTTAGCCACCGTACTCTGGAACACTGGTTATATTGTTACTATGTTTATTTAACGATTGCAGCCAACTACACAGGTTACATATAGCAAACTACATTATCTTGATAGTTCTACCTAACGTTCGCGCTAGGATGAGGTGTTCAACCTAGCCTCTAAGCCTAGGAGGCTATTGGTATGGTGATCCCCTGGGCTCCGAATAATTGTCTACCTCCCAGTGTATCAATGATATCTATAGAATATTCAACCGCGCACGTTTTTATAAAGAGATTACGTGCATGGGTCACTATCGAGTCCCCGGAAATTGACAAGGTGCTTCCTTTACCAGATTGGTCAGCTTCGCAGATTATCCCCCAGATTTCAACAGCACGGTGTACTTATGGGCATCTAAGAAGATGTCTAAACACGTTTCTAAAGCATTGGATTATCAGACTTTGATGTCACTGCCCGACTTTAAACTTCCAGACACATTCTTGCTAGCCTAGATCTTGTTGTTACATGTACTAGCTAACAATTTCAATATATTAAACAGAGCACCCTACAGAACTGATAACTTATTATAGGACCTATAGTGTTATACACTCAATCTGTCAAATATCGGGGGGGTTGGGATGGCCTAGTGGTCTAGAGTGCCGCGCTTCAACCTCTAGCTGACCGGCCACCTCTGGCTTGCGGCTGTGGTTTTGAGCCCCGGTGTGAGCGTATGGGCACTACGGTTTCCTCCCACTACTACTAAAGACCCCTACACGCAAGCGAATTATTGAAATAAAGTTAAACCATATGTTGGTGCCGAAATGACCTAGTTGTGTTGATGGGGCGTTAAACCCCATCTCTCTCTCTCTCTCTCTCTCTCTCTCTCTCTCTCATATATCAATATATTAACACTGATTATGTCTACAATTATAGAAACAGCAATTGACGTTCACTGCACACTAATCATGTTCGGACTAACATATGGTATTTGTTGGGATATTTTCTTTTCAAAAATTCTTTTTAAAGTATGTTGTGAGAAAATTGTAGTACCTAGTAGAAATCTATATGGTAAACAGATGTCCATGCATTGTCCATGGCTTGAATAGATAACATGCCATGCCATCTAAAAGCGCTGGTAAGGCCATTCGGACAGCCGACCCACTTTATCTAAGCTATTGGAATATGAATAAATACCACTTAAACATGCATTATTCAAGAGCTAAATCTGCCTAGTGCAGGTCTTTATTTGGGCATGAAATGTTTTCTAAAGTATTAATTAGACATTAATTAACTGATCCAGGCCTTAATCAACTTTGGATGGCATCACATTGCTCCGATATTAAACAGATTAAAACGTTTAAGTGATAAATCAAATATGGCGGTCCAAGACGCTTCGAGTCTTAGCTCTGATCAACCAGGTACGTGGTTGAGATTATTGCACACGTCGGCCAAATCTTTAAATGCCAATATCTTCGCTTACAATAGAGTAATTTGAATGAAATTTTCAAATTGTTCATTTTACATCACCCACTTTCGAACTATTATAGCAAGAATGGCTAGTTCTTATCTATATCTTGAATAATGTAACTTTAAATAACATATCTACTAGAATTGTTTTGAGGTTTCGGAGCAGAAGTCGTAAAACTACCGACAGGCGAAGGTGGCTACTCTACACAGCTCCTGTTTTCTGAAACAATTTTATATGATCTAGCAGACGGTGATACTTTTAATAGAACACCTGATACCACCTTTATTGGATGGGAAAGGGAGCCACGATGGCTAAGCGGGTAAGACGCTGGCTCGCTAACCGGTCAGTGGTGTAGGACAAAGGGCCTAACATTGGCAACTGCCTAGTTGTTCGGATGGAACCTAAACCTGCGGTCCTGTGTATACATTGGCGTGCACGTAAAATATACGTTGACAGATGGAATTCGACATAGGAGTAGGCCATAGTTCCGCTGCCCGGGCACAGTTTCCCTCATAGCACACCGTATGGAGTATGCTCGTCTATATAAGCCCAGTCGGAGTAGAACAGTAGGACGTTAAACCCCATTTTATTTTATTTCGTTTGTTGAGAGAATGTATCTAGACCAGTATTCAAAGTATCTCTATGATTTGTATACCAATGATAACGTGTTCTATTACCGAGGGTGTTACAAGACAGTTGACAAATGACTTTCACGAAGATGAATACGGAACTTGATGATAAATCGGCGTCTACAAGTAAAACATGATGAGATAAAGACAATTCTCTTTATTCCCTTTATTAAATCTTATGTCTTACACGCTATAAACTCATTCAATATTTAGATACAAAAAGTGTCTGTCGAGCATTCTGCGATATTATATATCTTAATAATAACAATAATCGATAAACTGTAATATTCATGATTCTAAATCTACTTGGCAAGCTGCAGATTTAATTTGGCTCCATCCCCGCTGAGATCACAACTTATAGGTCACATCAGTTAATACTGTAATCACAACTTGAATGTCACAGCAGTTATGGCTGTGATTACAGCTTGAATGTCACATCAGTCACTGCTGTAATCACAACTTGAATGTCACATCAGTATAGCTGTAATCACATCTTGAATGTCACAGCAGTAACCACTGTAATCACTACTTGAATGTCACATCAGTTACCGCTGTAATCACAACTTGAATGTCATATCAGTTATGGTTGTGATTACAGCTTGAATGTCACATCAGTATCGCTGTAATCACTACTTGAATGTCACATTAGTTACCACTGTAATCACTACTTGAATGTCACATTAGTTACCGCTGTAATCACTACTTGAAGGTCACATTAGTAACCGCTGTATTGATCCCCACTGAAACCACTACTAGAATGTGTTGGCCATGTCGTAGTTACAATCGTGAGCACAACTAGAATGTGGCTCTTGACAACACTGAGATCATTACTAGAATATCTCCATTGAGATCTTCTTAATACATTTACCCATTGTTCTAGACAAACCTCAATACAGCCTATATTCCAAAACAAAACATAGAACCTAAACAATAACTGAATAAATAACTCACAAAGTGGAAGAGTGTGGTCCGAGAAGTACCTTTGGGTATTTTTAGTCAGGTTTTTACACATTTACGAGCAGCGTCTGGCAACGGAACTGTGTTTAGTTGTACGAATGGTTCGAGAAAAGACCTGTACAAATTGGTATTAAGCGTAAAACATAGTAATGATAACGTCGTGTCAGCTGTGAACGACTTGAAGTGGTTGAAGAAAATTTCTTCCTGACCGACAGCCAGACCTTCCAACATCGTTGGCCGAAGTGTGTACACCTCGCAGGCGACAATGTAGAAAACCAAATGGAAACACTCGACTATTTACAGGTTTTTCATAGATAGGTTTTAAACTTTTCAGCCAGTCTTTGTATGCCCCTTTAAAGGTCCAATACCACTCTTGTTGTAACTGAATAATACGTCCCAATCTTTATTCTGCACAACAAATTGTTCTATTTTACAATATTCCAATTAATGTGGTGATACAAATTTAATCTTAACATATCTAATTTAAAAAATTAGAAAACATCAACTGTATGATTTTAAAAACCATACGTAAACCTTTTCAAGTGTGACTTGGATTAAAACATATTTTCGAACCCTCTGTACAAGTAAAATAGGATGTAAGTAGTAGTTATTAGCACCCTTTCCGAGGTGTATCGGTGAATATCAGGACAGTTTTGGTCGGGGGTTCAGCCGAGGCGAAGCCGAGGCGGTCCCCGACCAAAACTGTCCTGATATTCACCGATACACCGAGGAAAGGTGCTAATAACTGACTTACATCACATTTCTATCGAGTATTGTGAAGGAAAATGTGAAAATAGTATTTATTATCGAGTCGTTTCAACCGAAACGTGTCAAATGCTCTTTCATTTATCCCTTTTTGAGCCTCACGTTACATTTCATGGTAGAATGATTGCGCAGTGGAGAGGTGACCTGAATAGTATTTACGCGTGCGTATTGGTATACCGCTGGGAGTAAAACTATCACGTGTTTGTTTAGACCACTCGTCAAAACAACTTGTCTATGGCGAAGAGGACTGCGATATTAATAATATTATTATTAAATGTAGTGTAAAGGAAATGCGAAACGTGGGTCATTCCTGGTGAAAGTATGCATCAGCGAATTATTTGTAATAAAGTGTATGTCTTTCTAGGCGTTTCTTTTTCATCCTGCTTATTTTGAATGCCTGTGAAGGGTCCAGCAAGAGAACTGCGCCTTCTATCCTCACAATTGATATAATTATTTAGTATTCTAATTTATATGTTTTGCATATTAATATAAATCAAACCAAATTGTGGAATAGATGCCAATTGATATGTATAATAATTGATTTTTGTAATATGTTTTTATTTTAATTTAATAATATTGTATATATTTTTGAACTGCCAGTTTGTTCCACCCGGTTTGTGTTGTTACAGTGATTTTGACTACTTGTTTGGTGTGATTCTCAGGCTGCTTTGAATAGAGCTATCGTTATCATTGCGATCTGGGCCGGACTAAACGTCCGTTACTTATTGCTTGAATGGTATCTTAAACGGTGTAGAAGTGTTCGTTAGTCGGGAATGAACAGTACTCTTTTTAAAAAGTGTACTGTTCATTTCTGATACACGGATACTTTTAAGCCTGTATTGGAAATAAACAGGCCACTTTTATCAAAGGTTGCCACTGGCAACGAGGTATAAGTGGGATGTAAGTAGTAGTTATTAGCACCCTTTCCGAGGTGTATCGGTGAATATCAGGACAGTTTTGGTCGGGGGATCAGCCGAGGCGAAGCCGAGGCGGTCACCGGCCAAAAGTGTCCTGATATTCACTGATACACCGAGGAAAGGTGCTAATAAGTCACTTACATCACATTTCTATCGAGTATTTTGAAGCGATATGTAAAAAATAGTATTTATTATCGAGTCGTTTCAACCGAAAAGTGACAAATGTTATTTCATTTATCCCTTTCTGAGCCCCACGTTACATTTCATGGTAGAATGATTTCGAAGTCGAGAGACGAGCTGAGTAGTATTTACACGTGCGTCTAGCTATACCCTGGGCGTAAAACAATCACGTGTTTGTTTAGACCACATCGTAGAAGACCGCAATATTAATAATATTATTATTAAATGTAGTGTGAAGGAAATGCGAAACGTGGGTCATTCCTGGTGAAAGTATGCATCAACGGATTATTTGTAATAAAATAGATGTCTTTCTAGGCGTTTTTGTTTTTATCCTGCTTATTTTAAATGTCTGTGAAGTGTCCAGCAAGAGAACTGCGCCTTTTATCATCACAATTACAATAATTATTCAGTGTTCTTATTTATATGTTTTGCATATTAATATAAATCAAACCAAATTATGGAATACGTGCCAATTGACATGTATAATAATTGATTTGTGTAATATGATGTTTAGTTAATTTAATGTCATTGTATATATTTTTGAACTGCCAGTTTGTTCCACCCGGTTTGTTTTGATACTGTGATTTTGACTACTTGTTTCATGTAATTTGTCCGGCTGCATTGTATAGAGCCATAGCTATCATTGCGATCTGGGCCGGACTAAACGTCCGCTACTTATTGCTTGAATGGTATCTTAAACAGTGTAGAAGTGTTCGTTTGTCGGGAATGAACAGTACTTTTTTTTAAAAAGTGTCCTGTTCATTTCTGATACACGGATACTTTTACGCCTGTATTGGAAATAAACAGGCCAGTTTTATCAAAGGTTGCCAATGGCAACGAGATAGAAGTGGGATGTAAAATATGTGTGTGTGGGGTATGTTTGTATGCCTGTGCGTCGCCTACAGACCGAAATTCCCAATGGATTGTCTTGATGCTCTGCATGCATATTCCTTATATATGGATGATCCATATTGTTTTTGATACATGCCTGATCCCCAGGAGCAGAGCCATGCCCATTTGATTTGTATTTGTTTGTTTTTCGTCTTACAGACCGCATTTCTTAACGGATCATCTGGTACCTGGGCATACTTAATCCTTATACCCCCCACACCCACACACAAACCCACTCACACACACACATATTGTTTTAGAAAAGTACGTGACAAGGAGTAGTAGGGCTGCCTGCCCAGTCTCGTGGGTTTTCTCCGGGTCCTCTGATTTTCTCCCACTGCTAAAGACCCCTACGCGAATTATTAAAATAAAATTTAACCATATTATGTTAGTCCTTAAATGACCTAGTTTGTAGCGAGTAGACGTTAAACCCCATCTCTCTCTCCCTCTCTCTCCCTCTCTCTCTCCCTCTCTCCTTCACACGTCTTTAGATAAAATATTGTATCGGCCCCTGCTGTTAGCCAGGTTGGTTCTGATTAATGCAAGGTGAAGAAATGTGTGTCATCCCATTAGCCCATAAAAGATGGAAGTCCCACAAGTTGGATTCAGCTGGTCTGGATTTCTATAACATGAAATTAATAAATCTTTCTCGAACTCTTTGTCGCATTGATATATAGGAGTTAAATTAAACCTCGCACGACGTGAAGAATAATAACAACCCTGATGTACGAGTCTATACTTTTTAATCTAGACTTGTAATGTCTTTCTCTGAACAACCAAGTTTGACGTGAGTGACAGAATAAGACTGTGCAGACCTCTCCTGTGGTGATTGAAAATAAAACAAATCTGAAAAGAACTAGATTTCTATTTTCCTTTTCTTTTTTAAATTGTTATGCTAAATTACAAATGTCATTCATTTTTTTTCTGGCCAACCTTTTAATGAATATATTTATTTCCAGCGAGTCAGAGGAAACACAATCACGGTACAAAATACAAAGTCTGGTTTACATGAAGAGAGATCCTAGTACAAAAAGTATGACAAATATAGAACAAAATGACATCTTGCTGAAAGGGGTCATGGTGGCTAAGTGGGTAAGACGCTCGCTCGTTCGCCTGGAGGTCGTTGTTCGATCCCTGCATTGGCCGAGAATGTTCATCCAGATTTTCCGACATGGTTTCCCCTTGGTAGTGATGCAGAACGGGAGGGCCTGACGAGGGCAGCTGTCTAGTCGTTAGGATGGTATGAAACACCGAGGTCCCGTTTACATACTGGCGCGCAAGTGAAGGTCCCTTGGCAGTTGGAATTCGATAGGACGTAGCGCGCTGCTACTTTAAGACGTACGCCAGTCTTCATTAGCCAAGTTTAGGAGGAACACAGTATGGCGTTAAACACAATTCCATTTTATTAAATACGGCTACAGGTAACTAATTTTTTCCCCATTAACTTTATTCTCTTCTCTTAGACCAGCTCTAACTTTTCCCCAAATTTTAGTTGAGTTGAAAGCTTTCTTCCACAGATGGAGCAACATCATGCAATTTCCTGCCCTACATTTCAACGTAACCAACCTCACAACTCTCGCCTCAGAATCATGAATAATCACCAAAACCTGACAGGAAATGTATTTTCAAACCCTTTTTTCGATTATACACCAAAAAGTGAACAAAAATCGCCATATAGAGGGGGGGGGGGGAGAAAGTCTAAATAACTCTCGCCCTACATTCGACGGCCCAAGAATATTTAAATTGTCTGCTTTGTAACACAGAAGTGGGTGGCTGTCAAATTAATATGAATGACATTATTAAAAGTAGTTATTTATAACAATGGTATGACGCGGAGGAGTTTGACAGAATATTAATTACCACAAAATAGTAGAACTAAAACATCATTATACTAACACTGAAAATAGAAAGTTTGTCACTGGATGATCGACAATCAGATCATACCAGACACAAATCTCTTTAATCACGAGACGAGTTGTGAATTTACATCATCAAGGGAGAGGGAGAGAGATAAATGGGGTTTAACGTCCACTCTACACAAACTAGGTCATTTTGGGACTAACATATGGTTTACAATTTTTATTTCACTAATTCTCTTGTGTGTAGGGTTCTTTAGCAGTGTGAGGTAATCGGAGTGCCCGGAGGAAACCCACGAGGTTGAGAAGGTGCCCCTATCTCTATGTCACATATGCTCACACTAGGGCTCGAAACCACAGCCGCAAGCCAGAGGTGACCGGCCAGCTAGAGGGCGTAGCGCGGCACTCTAGACTACTAGGACATCCCGATCCCCCACATCAACTGGGGAATAATGACCTGTGTATTATCTTCAATCAGTATTTATTCCAATAATAATGGCGGACGGTTGGATGTTGACCCAAGCTACGAGAAATATTTACAGAAGCCAGGGCCGGATAAGGGATAGGATTTAGGGGTTGAAGAACAAGGCCCGGTTTCTTGAAATCTTAGGTAAAGATGGAAATCCAAATTTTAGTAGATACACCAATTTTCATTGGCTAAGCACTAAAATCAATCTAATAGAGAGAGAGAGAGAGAGAGAGAGAGAGAGAGAGAGAAGAGAGAGAGAGAGAGAGAGAGAGAGAGAGAGAGAGAGAAACGGGGTTAAACGTCCACTCAACACAACTAGGTCATTTCGGGACCAACATATGGTTTTTAATTTTATTTCAATAATTTGCTTGCGCGTAGGGGTCTTTAGCAGTGGGAGGAAACCGGAGTGCCCGGTGGAAACCCCCGAGGTTATCAATCTAATAGTATCCGATCAAATAACTAAAGTTTGGATTTTATCTTAGTTTAAATGTCGTGAGACAGGCCAAAGTTGCAACTTGATGCTTTGTAAGATTCAATAGGATTGCACATGGCCATTATGAAGTATGCTGGAGAGAGAGAAAAGAGGGAGAGACAAAGAGGGAAAGAGAAATGGGGTTTAACGTCAAACTAGGTAATTTCGGGACAAACATATGGTTCAATTTTTATTTATTTAATTAGGAGAAAACCCACGAGGTTGGAAGCTTAACCTTCTCCTACAACGGGGGAATCTAAACCACGCCAGTAGACTCAATGACAGACCTTGTGATACAACGCGCACGCGTTAACCATTTGACCATCCAACTCAATACAAGCCTTGATGTTGGTTGTATATAAAAGGGGCATTATGGACGATTAGATAAAGAGCTGACAGTTCTCGCTATAATAATTGAAAATAGATAATGCTTCACTCATACAATTAGCAGCCAAGGTATAGAGAGAGGGGGGAATGGGGTTTAACGCCCACTCGACACAAACTAGGTCATTTCGGGACTAACATATGGTGTAATTTTTATATCAATAATTCGCTTGTGCGTAGGGGTCTTTAGCAGGAAACCGGGGGACCCAGAAAAACCCACAATGTTAGACATGGGCAAGCGGGAATCGAAACCAGTCAAGATATAACATTGACACAGTTAAGAGGGAATAAAAAACTACATTTACTGTAAAATTTATGACAGAAAGAATATAAATGACATTGCATGCAATGCAACAGAATGGTTAATAGCTCTTCTAATATCAATCTCGGCTACATAATGATATATCAACTCAAATATCAACGACAGAGACATCTAGCGGACAGAATGATAAATACGGCGGGGACACAATAAAGTGGGCAAAAGTTGCTTGCTACTATATCATCATAAATCACGAAATTTTAGGTCTGGATGTAATAATTATTAGAATTGAAACCTTCTTCTTCTTTTGGTGTTTAACGTCTGCTTCCACTTAAGTGATATCACAGACAAAATTGAAACCTCATCGTGTGATAGGAAATTTATATTTCATGTATCGGGTCCGGTTTCATGAACATGCCGGGTAGTCAAGCAATGCGTGTCGCGTGTCAACCATGGAAGTTTTGGACGTTAGGCCCGGTTAGGCCCAGCCTCATACCCCTCGCGGTGTTACATTTGATAAGAGATAAACCTACTTAACACTGATTTACGTCCACTGTTTTAGGAAAGGCCCCAAATTAAACGATGGACTGTCATGGTGCTGTACTTGGGACAGAATTGATTGAACGTGAAGAATATACACTCACCCCAAAAAGCTCAATGTATTAGAACCTAATCCAGCAATGGCCAGCGAGGGAATTCCCGGGCCATCGCTTCAGGGATATATACCAGCCTATATAGCTATTTGTTTCCACAATAGGGTAACCCCGGGTAGGCTCGATATGTTCATATCAAGTCATTTATAATTTGTAATAGTGTATCAATCTGGTTAAAACACAGATCCTATTTCGTTTCGTTTTATAGTTCAAAATTTTGTTTTACTTGTATTCGATCTGGATGAGTTGTTATTATTGCTGTAAGGGATTAGCCGATGAAACGGTCTGTTAAGGCGAGTTGTTAATCCCAAAATGACCTAGTTTGTGTCGAGTGAACGTTACCCCTCCCCTCTCTCTCTCTCTCACACACTCTCTCTCTCTCGTAATGTGAATAAGTACCAAAATATTTGAATTACAAATTGACGAGACGTGCAGAAACTGCTCGCGGAGATTTGTACATATAATGTAGTTTTTATATATGTCCTGAAGTCACGTGATAATAATTACTGCGTCATATAAACAACTTTAGCTTCCGGGTCGCCGTCATCTTGTGACAATATTACATTCTGTTGCTTCTTATTACAATTGTATAGTGTATTCTTACCGTAGATATTAAATATGAACCTCGTTGGTGAACAGTCCTGGGGGATTTCTCTCGACAAGGCCAGTAATTACATTTCTTAACAAGTTCCTCGACAATAATAATTGGTTTTAAATTTTGAAAAGGGGGGTTATTCTTTAAAATGTCAAATGGCATTTCAGCATTTTATCTTCATTTGTCAATCAGTCAATTCCGGCAGGGTTTTTGAGATTAAAATTGAATTTCGTAGGTTTACTGGGGTTAGTAGCATGTGAGGTTTCTAGCATACTGGGGCTAATTTCATGACGTGTGTTAGGAGCGTGTAATAATGTGTCTATTCTACTGCGGTTAAATGCATGACGGGGTTACTAACATCTAGTCTACTGGGGTTAATTGCACGACGGGGTTACTAACATCTAGTCTACTGGGGTAAATTACATGGCGGCGTTACCAACCTCTAGTCTACTGGGGTAAATTACATGGCGGGGTTACCAACCTCTAGTCTACTGGGGTTAATTACATGACGGAGTTACTACCATCTAGTCTACTGGGGTTAATTACACGACGGGGTTACTAACATCTAGTCTACTGGGGTAAATTACATGGCGGGGTTACCAACCTCTAGTCTACTGGGGTAAATTACATGGCGGGGTTACCAACCTCTAGTCTACTGGGGTTAATTACATGACGGAGTTACTACCATCTAGTCTACTGAGGTTAATTGCCCGACGGGGTTACTGGCACCTAGTCTACTGGGGTTAATTACATGACGGGGCTACTAGCATCTAGTCTACTGGGGTTAATTACATGACGGGGTTACCAAAGCCTAGTCTACTGGGGTTTATTACATGACGGGGTTACCAATATCTAGTCTACTGGGGTTATTTACATGACGGAGTTACTACCATCTAGTCTACTGGGGTTAATTACATGACGGAGTTAAACTACCATCTAGTCTACTGGAGTTAATTACACGACGGGGTTACTAACATCTAGTCTACTGGGGTAAATTACATGGCGGGGTTACCAACCTCTAGTCTACTGGGGTAAATTACATGGCGGGGTTACCAACCTCTAGTCTACTGGGGTTAATTACATGACGGGGTTACTAACATCTAGTCTACTGGGGTTAATTACATGACGGGGCTTACTACCATCTAGTCTACTGAGGTTAATTACATGACGGGGCTACTAACATCTAGTCTACTGGGGTTAATTGCATGATGGGGTTACTAACATCAAGTCTACTGAGGTTAATTACTGAGGTTAATTACATGCCGGGGTTACTACTAGGGTTAATTGCATGACGGGGTTGCTAACACCAAGTCTACTGGGGTTAATAACATGACGGGGTTGCTAACACCAAGTCTACTGGGGTTAATTACATGACGGGGTTACTAACATCTAGTCTACTGGGGTAAATTGCATGGTGGGGTTACTAACATCAAGTCTACTGGGGTTAATTACATGACGGGGTAACTAACATCTAGTCTACTGGGGTTAATTACATGACGGGGTTACTAACCTCTAAACTAGTGGGGTTAATTACATGACGGGGTTACTAACATCTAGTCTACTGGGGTTAATTGCATGATGGGGTTACTAACATCAAGTCTACTGGGGTAAATTACATGACGGGGTAACTAACATCTAGTCTACTGGGGTAAATTGCATGACGGGGTTACTAGCATCTAGTGTACTGGGGTTAATTACATGACGGGGTTACTAACATCTAGTCTACTGGGGTTAAATACATGACGGGGTAACTAACATCTAGTCTACTGAGGTTAATTTACATGACCGGGTTACTAACATCTAGTCTACTGGGGTTAATTACATGACGGGGTTACTGACATCTAGTCTACTGGGGTTAATTACATGACGGGGTTACTAACATCTAGTCTACTGGGGTTAATTGCATGATGGGGTTACTAACATCAAGTCTACTGAGGTTAATTACTGAGGTTAATTACATGACGGGGTTACTACTAGGGTTAATTGCATGACGGGGTTGCTAACACCAAGTCTACTGGGGTTAATTACATGACGGGGTTACCAATATCTAGTCTACTGGGGTTAATTACATGACGGGGTTACTAACATCTAGGGTACTGAGGTTAATTACATGACGGGGTTACTACCATCTAGCCTACTGGGGTTAATTACATGACGGGGTTACCAATATCTAGTCTACTGGGGTTAATTACATGACGGGGTTACTAACATCTAGTCTACAGGGATTAATTACATGACGGGGTTACTAACATCTAGTCTACTGGGGTTAATTACATGACGTGTATATTATCACTGACGTTAGTGTCACGTGGTGTATCTAGTCCACTGACGTTAGTTAACTAGTCTACCAGGGTCAGTATCATGTAATGTATCTTGTCTACTGAGGTTAGTGTCGTGTAGTGGCGCCTGTTAGGATAAGCTTACTCTTCCGGAGACCTGTTACCACTGTTTGTCGTGTATTTTGTACACGGTTCTGGTGTCATGTAGTGTATATAGTTTACTGAGACCAGTGATATTTAGTGTATATAATTTACTGTCACTGGTGCCGTGTAGGATCTGGAGACTTTGCAGCTAGGTGGACCCCCTGGGCTCCCGGACGCCAACGGTGCAATTAGAACAAATTCTATTATGTTGTTGCAATGATAAAATTTAAAAACGGAAGCGTTTATTCTGTAACATATTAAAACAAATATGTCAGACGAAATTTGATCAGAGATTTGTAGTTATGTAAATTAATTATTCATCACTGCTGAAAGCGACATTAGCTGAAATAATAAAATTGCACGTCAACATTCAATAATTGGGATTTATACAGTATCAATATTAATAATTTGGAATGTGGAGGGGGTAATTATAATGATGTAAACCAAATTCTAACAATCTCCTCTCTGCTGGTAAATCCCCATGGTCAACAAAATTCTTTCTTTACAAATAATACAACTGTAAACCATGCACGTTATGTCTACAAATTTTTTTATGTCATGCAAATACATATTAATAGTGAAAAACTCGATGATACACGACAACGCGATAAATCCCCAATATCATTTTTTCTGCATTAACGTTAAACGTTATTTCCCACAGAGCCGGCCGACGTTTAAATTATTATAGATTATATTTGTACATGATTTTTTTTTTTTTTTTTTTTTTGCATTGTTTTAATGCAATACCATGATTATTAATGAGCACAAAATAAAAACAAACTTTCCTCCCACTGCTAAAGACCCCTACGCGCAAGCAAATTATTAAATTAAAATGAAACCATATGTAAGTCCTGAAATTAGCTGGTTTGTGTAGAGTGGAAGCTAAACTCTCTCTCTCTCTCTCTCTCTCTCTCTCTCTCTCTCTCCCTCTCTTTTATTCTAAAGTATTACAATACTAGAGCTACCCATTTCACCCTTGAAGACATACGCCAATACATGTATGTACGATCCATATTTTTCCGTTCTCCCGTTTTGCTGCAACAACCTCTAACTGCCTCAAACGATGCTACCACCAGCTTTAAACCTTCTATTATTTCTTTTCGTAAATTTAATTACATTCTTTTATGACTTATCTCTCTATATTGACCGTTTGAAAACCATGCATTAAATATCTAAAATACAAAACTAAATTACTATCTGAATTTATCACTAGCCCTTTAATTTCAAATTTTACAAATGTTGTTGGGAGCAGAAAGTTTCTTTACATGCTCTCTTTAAATGTTCATGAGGGGTTGGATGGTCGAATGGTTAGCACGTGTGTGCTGTATCATAAAGCCTGTCATTGAGTCAACTGGCGTGGTTTCGAACTCACGGTTGTACGTGACAAGGAGTGGGGTCGCCTGTCCAACCTCGTGGGTTTTCTCTGGTTCCCTCCCACTGCTTAAGACCCCTACGCGCAAGCGAATTATTGAAATAAAATTAAACCATATGTTAGTCCCGAAATGACCTAGTTTGTGTCGAGTAGACTTTAAACCCCATTTCTCGCTCTCTCTCTCTTTAAAGGGACAATACCACTCTTGCTGGCTTGACAGGTCCCGAAAAAAAATTGGATTTATTCTAACAACTAGATGTTTAAGTGTCCTACCTGTTGTGTTATTTTATCCATTACATTCTATTTTACTTTTTGTAAATATTGTAAAGTAGTACAATTTGTTGACCAGAATAATGATTGGGGCATATTATTCAGTTACAACAAGAGTGGTATTGGGACATTAAATGTTCAAGCTTTGTCTCGACGGGCGATAAATCAGCGACGAGGAGATTTACTCTTTCATTCAGGAATACAATCTAGACGATAGTAAGACTACTTTAATTCGCTAACCGTGAATGCTGACATGATTCTCAAGACGTAGACGCCAACTTAAACATTAAACAACTTGTCATCAGTTGTACCAATATTTGAAAACTGATATTAAGCACGTTTTGTTATTCTTGGGAGTTCGACGATCGATATAATTTGTGTGGTTTCATATCTAGAAAGTCTGTTTTATATAACTTATATCGAACATGAACTCCTTGTATATATTCCTCGACACCTGGGTCGAGTTTCAGCAATCAGACGTGGAAAGGGGTATACAGGATCGCATGTTCAACCTCGTGGGTTTTCTCCGGGTCATCCGGTTTCCTCCCACTGCTAAGGACCCAGGGTTACGCGCAAGCGAATGATGGAAATATTATTGAACCGTGTCTTAGTCTCGAAATGACCTAGTTTGTGTCGCATGGACGTGAATCTCTCTCACACACACACTCTATTAGGCGTTCTCTGAATCCGTGCCAAGTATTTTTTATCTGAGATGACTCTAGACCGGTTGACAAGGCTCCATAGGTTTGTCCAGTGACCCCCCGCTAAAAAATTTAGTATTTCTAGTTTTCTATATAGCCCCTCATCAGATGTGGATCCTAATCTAAAAACATCCGGCAAATGAGAGGTAATATCGTGACGTTTGATGGACTTTGAAAGGAACCAACAACTCCTAACCGAGTTGTGATCTGTTCCTTCTTCTGACCACCCCTTTGGACGCCTGACCTTGAGTACTACATGTTTGGGTCATTTGTTGTACAACTGGTTCTAACTCTATAGTATGTTGCACGATAGGGTGAACAATGGGCTGTAAATCCTAACCTAGACCCCTCCCCTCAATCAAAATTTTCAGATAATAAAACATTCGGAGGAATCTGCATCTCCTCCCCTCCCGACTCGAACTCTCAGACTGTCCGACTACTGACTTAGACTCTCCCACTACTGACTAAGACTCTCCAAATACTGACTCCAACTCTCCGACTCTCCGACTACCACGATCGACACCGACTCTTCCACTACCATGACCGACTCAGACTCTCCCATTACTACCTCCTCTACCGGCCTTCCAACTACTGACTTCTCTACTGGCTCTCCCATCGATACAGCCAACAACTTTGTTGTTTGTACCCCCATAACCCTATTCTCCGGGGTTATTTCATTCGCCAAGGTTCCAAAAGTCACCCTCCTACAATTTTTTGACTCTTTTACCAAACAATTTGGTATAATGTCAGCGAGTCACTCACTGTTGGGGGGGAAATAGAGAAATCAGTGAAGCGTGTATGCGAATGAAGCCTGATGTCTACACCTGACTGACTAGAAATGAACTGGAAGTGAGATCAGCTAACCTCTCCAGGTCATAAGCCTCCATATCCACCATCTTTGTTTCAAAGTTTGCAACAAGTATGGCGGCTTGGGGGCGTTAACTTTTTTTTATTCAAATATTTCGATATTTTTGTAACCGGAGTTCAGCTTTAAGGTCTATCACACTTTGGACATTTATAGTTACCAATGCTCTCGGCCTCCTGAGGGTAATATTTACACAATGACCGTGAACCCATTCCAAACAGAAACCACATTGCGAACCGAATGGATTCCCCCCCCCCCCCACGGTTTTCGACAAACACAATAAACTTTTCTACCTTGCGGATCCCCGTCTGTCCTATTATCCCCCTCTCCTTCAATAGCTCTTCTACGTACTTGGATTGTCCAAGGAGGCGCATTGATATCCGAGCATTTCTTGATGCGATAATGATGCATAACCGATACTTCTAGTCTTCACCCTATACAATGAAGCTCCCAATTTTTTAATTACTACCCCTGGACCGCTCCAATATATCATGAATTTCCGAGCTTTTCCTGTGGGAGTAGAAGTGTCCAAGATATAAACAAAAGCTCCCACTTCATAAGCTTGTTCCCTTAATTTTATATCATAATCCCTTTTCATACGCTTCTGGACCATCCCTAAATTTCCTCGACCAAATATTGATTTACCGTTTGTGTAACCTCGTTCTCGGAACATCCAAACATCAGATGTACTGGAATATTTATTTCCCTGCCTAACATTAACAAGTTTCTGGTAAATCCGGTCTGACTATTCACTGACGACCTTAACGCGCCAGCTAATTGAGCTAAATGTTGATCCCAATTATCTTGTTTCTCATCTACGAAATACCTAACAGCGTCCATTAGTGTTTGGTTATACCTTTCCGCTTGCCCAGTTGACGAAAGACGAAGACTTGAGCCAATGACTGGGCTTGTTCCCCGAGTAACAACTTTTAGACTTTTCGAATAATGCGACCAAATGCTCTGGTATGGCTCCTGTATCCTGTTTTCTATCCATTTACCCCTCCTTACTACTCTCCCCTTGACATATAGAGATATTTTCTACTTCGACTGCTTTACCAATAACTTCCTTATTTTCCAGAACTACTGATTCGTTTGAGCAATAAATCACACATACATTCGGTTGGTTACCTGGAGCATTTAATGTTCTACTTATTAACACATCATTCCGTTCCATTGGCTCCACCATGTATGAACCTACACCCCCTGACTCGACCTGACAACGTAACCTAGGAACTGTTCTAGGTGGAAAAATAGCCCTACTGGGTACTGTCACTCGAGCTACATGAGAGTTGTTACTTTGTAACTGTATAGTTTCCCCCTCAGCAATTAGACAATGATTCCCTAGTTCCAAGATCATATTTTTAGCCATTAAAACATTTAAACCTATCATTACATCATCGGAAATATCCGCTACATAAACAAAATCCTCCAATGTAACCTTTCCAATCCTGATTTGAACAGGGCCTATAACAAAGCCCACTAATTTAGCCTTACCCGCCGTATTTAAACATGCACCCTTAATCTTAAGGGGTTTTCCGGTAACTTATCATAAAATCCCCTTGATAAAATAGTAATCTCAGCCCCTGTATCAATTGTTCCCTTTGTGTTTACTGTTTGAATTTCTACTGATACCCGTAAAGAATAAGGCAAATGACCCGGCAAATTTGGTGTGGATATTTCCAGGTCCTTTTTGACAGTTGAGGGCCAGTTCCGACCCGTAGAGTCGCCCTTTTTTAGTTTAACGCTTGGTTGCCTTCTAAGAATGTAACCTAAGCAGCGGATTTGTTTAACGGACAATCCCTAGTAAAATGCGATGGGGAACTATATTTAAAGGGACAATAACACTCTTGCTGGCTTGACAGGTCAAGAAAAAAAAATAGCCTTATTCTAACTACAAGATGTTTAAGTTTCCTACCTGTTGTGTAAATTATCCATTACAACCTATCTTACTTGTCCAGAGGGTTCGAAAATATGTTTAAATCCAAGTTGCATTTGAAAGTGCTTACGTAAGGCTTCTCAAACCATGTTACGGCATGTAGTTGAATTTTTCCAATTTTTAAAATTAGGTGTGTTAAGAAGAAATTTGTATCATTTTTTAATTGAAATATTGTAAAATAGTACAAATTGTTGACCAGAATAAAGATTGGAACATATTATTCAGTTACAACAAGAGTGGTATTGGGGCTTTAAAGCACTTCCCTGAATTTCTCCTTCTGGGTGAGGGAGATCTACTACGTTGTATTCTACACAACCGTTCTAGTATACAAGTTTAGTTTTTAACATCCTCTTTAATACCATTAATCTCCTTTGCCCAGTCTTTCTCATTAGGGGATTTGGCCTCAGAATTTGCCATTCTACTGTCACCATTTGACGGGATAGAATCAAAACATGTCGGTACCATTTTAACCTATTTACTGTTCCATCAAAATCTATAGTAACCATAGATTAGCTACGTACCTACTTCCTGTTACAATCTATATTCAACGCATAATTTAAAATATCTACTCCTTCGAAATATCATTGCACTAAACTAACAAAGAGAGAGAGGGGTGGGGTAATGCCCCCTCTAGACAAACTAGGTCATTTCGGGACTTAAATATGACTCAATTCGATTGCGCGTGGGGGTCTTTAGCAGTGGGGGAAACCGGAGGACATGGAAAACCCCCCACGAGGCTAGACGGGCAACCCTACTCCTTGTCACGTAGAACCCGGGATTCGAGACCACGCCAGTTGACTCAATGACATGCCTTATGATCCAGCGCGCACGTGCTAACCATTCGCAGTCCCCCCCCCCCCCCCACTGAACTGACAAATGCAACGGTTTTTTTTTTAAAAAACACATATTTTTCTTTTATATCCATTACTCTCCTGTGTCGAGTTGTCAAACTTTATGTTCGTCAGATCCGGCAATTATCCCGCATCGAACGAAGTTAGAGAGATATATTAACATTGGCTCCGTCAAGCTGCCATTCAATGTCAAGTTTTATTTCCGGAACATATCTCATAAACCGTTCGAGACATCTTTATGAAACTGTGTGCACATCTTATAATTAGACGGTTGTACAAAAAAAAAATGTGTTGCCATGGGAACAAGTTTTGTAAGTTAAGTATGTCGCCATCTTTACGCTGACGATACTCAACGTTTGAAATCACCAGAAGGTTGATCACCAGAAGATAATTGATGTAAAACGTCATTAAGTACGGAATAGACCCCAGAGGGAGAAGGTCACCAGCTAAATTCATAAGCTAGCTCATTTAACTTATGGTGTCCTTTTGACCTCTATAACTCCTGAACGCCCCCTCACCTGACTGATCACCCACCATTTTCGGATTCCCGAGGAAAAATGCTTCTAGAAAAGTCAACTCCCGCGTTTTGCCCACCTTGAAAAGAACATTAGTTTTGCCCTCGGATGGGACAGCGGAAACTCGTTCGGATGTTACGAAAAACCAAGGTCATTCAGTCATTAATGGAGAAACCCAATTAGGTTGGACAAGCGACCCTACTTCTTGTCTCGTACAAACCACGAGACTTGACTCAATGACAGACCTCATGATGTAACGCGCCCGTTTTAACCATTCCATCATCCACGATAGGAGACGTCGGCAATGATTCGGAAATTAACCATTGCCATTAAACAACCTTTCGAATTGACGAAAATTGAGTCCTGTTACAGTTTCGTACGTTCCCAAACGATAGTAATAATAATAATAATAATAATCGCGTCATTTTAGACCTAAGGCCTTTTTCCAATTTGGCCCTTGGCATAAAGATCTCGCGAATGATTTCGATCATTACTGCAGGAAGAAACCGAAGAACTCGGGGGGGAAACCTGCCTGATCGGACTATAGTGAGCAGACTCGTGACATTATCAAATGAATGAATGAAATGGGGTTTAACGTCCTACGCTTAAGCACCGTACCTGGGCTAATTGAAGACGGGCATACGCCACAGTGTGCAATGAGGGAAATTTTGCCCGGGCAGTGGCGCTACGGCCTACTCTTATATCGAATTCCAACTGCCAAGGGATCTTTTACGTGCACTCCAATTTGTACACGGGACCTCGGTTTTTCGTCCCATCCGAACGACTAGGCAGCTGTCCTTGTCGGGCCCTCCTTCTGCATCACTGACAAGGGGAAATCACGCCGGAAAATCGAGATGAACTTTCTCGGCCAATGCAGGGATCGAACACTCAACCGTGACATTATCAAACATTTGAGCAATACTGATTGGGCGATGTAGTATCATATTCAGTTAGCACTTGCTTGGATGCCTAAAATTTTTTGTATACCCGATTCATGTCTTTGAGAGAGAATTCAATTTCCGAACATTGGATCGAGGAGAATCTTGTTGAAAACAACACTCTAAGGGAGACAATCGTATTTATTGAAGGCTACACTGTTTTACAAGTCGTATGGAAAGTATGCTTGCAACACATCAGATGAAACTAAACTATTTCAAACGAAACGTCAACAAAAATCAAACCTTTATTAGTGCGGAAATCAACACCACTCTGTATATATCTAGGTCCAAGAGTTTTTAAAAATAAAAAATGAAATAAAATGAAATGGGGTGTAACGTACTACTGTTCTGCTCCTTACTTGGCTAATGAAGACGGGCATATGCCATACAGTCTGCTCTGCTATGAGGGAAATTTTGCATGCCCGTTTGTACATGTACCTCGATCTGGGTTTTTTTTTGTTCCCATCTGAATGACTAAACCGTTGGCCTTGCCAGGCCCTCAGTTTGAAAAAATAAAAACACAACTCATTTTTTTTTTAAAAAAAGAAACATTTTAATTTCTTTCAGTTTTTGCTTTTTTTTTAATTTCATATTTTTTGCTTTTTTTTATAAAAGAAATTAAATTTCTTTCACATTTTTATACATTTTATACTTTTTTTGCCAAGTCTTTTTGTTTGTTTTTTTTTTTATTTTATCAAAAATACATGTTAAAAAAATAGATTTTTAATCCATTTTTGTAATAGATTTTAAATCCATTTTTATAATAGATTTTTAATCCATTTTTATAATATATTTACAACAATTTACATATAAAGCATATTATGGCACAGATAATATTCTTTTAATTTCTGTTTCCAAAAACATTACATCAGAGAGAGTGAGAGAGACAGACAGGGTTTTAGTCCACTTGACACAAACAAGGTCATTTCGGGACTAACATGGTTCAATTTTATTGCAAATAATTTATTTGTGTGTAGGTGTCTTTAGCAGGGGGAGGATACCAGAGGACGTGGAGGAAACCTTAGGACATGGAGATAACTCACTTGGCTCAATGACAGATCTTATGATGTCACCTGCACACAATAAACCACTAGACAACCCCCCCCCCCCTCCTTTCACATCATAGAGGAGCAGAGAGTATATTTTTTTTCAAACCAGGTTGGGGGGGGGGTGAAACGTCAAGGTTTCGGACGGGGGTAGGTAACTGTAACCATTTCGATGGGTAAAACATATTTTTCACAAATCTTGAAATACATTTGAAATATAAGAATAATAACTTTCGTTAATAATAACTTCTTTTGTACATTTTGTTTTTCTTTTGGGTAAAACATATTTTACAAATTTCGAAATACATTTGAAACAAAGAAATAATAACTTTTTTTACATTGTTTTTTGTTAAGACCTAATATTTCAAGAATCTTAGAAAACATTGTTTTGGGTTCGTTTTTTGTATTTGATGTATTCACTTTATCAATATTTTTCAACTTTATCCCAAAATATAAGTAGCCAACTGCTCGGTCAATAAAAGCTATTTGACATACAATAAATACACTACAGGAAATTATTCAATAAATTCATTTAAATATTTAAATTCATTTCATAATAATAACTTCTTTTTTTTAAAATATCCATATTAACGAGACAAACATCATTTGACTAGACTTACAAAATCTAGAATGGAGGCCATAATCATTGATTATTGCTTAATTCATACTTTATAAATAAAAAATGAATAATTCGACTAGATTTTAAATCTACAATGAAGGTCATATAATCATTGATTGATTATTGTTTAGTTCATACCATAAAGATAAACAATAGATAATTCGACTAGATTTTAAAAAGTATCGATAATTGTTTAGTTTGTACTTTGTCAGTTCTCCAGTCCAAATTAAAAACTTGGTTATTTTATTTAGTCACTATTACAATCTGATTAAAACACACATCCTATTTCGTTTTAGTTCCAAATGTCGTTCTACTTGTCCTTACTACACTAGGATCTGGAAGATTTGTTATCATTGACGTGTTCTGAGAATGGTGTGAGGTATGAGCCGATGAAACAGTATGTTACTGCGAGCTTTAGCCATGTTTTGCACAGAACTGTTGGTAATCCACTAGTAACATCAATGCTGATTGGTTAATCAAATTTTTGATGTCATAAAATCAAAAGCCACTGGAATGATCTGGGACTTGACCTATAACAGATCTTCATGTAGTGTAGGCCATCGAAAGTATAAAAAAACGAAACAAAATATAGATCTGTATTTTAATCAGATTGTCACTATCATTAACAATCCAGAGTGAGAACATTTTCTAGCGCATGGAGCATCCCCTAGTGGATTGAATAGTTGCAGGATACAAATATTATTATATATATATATATATATATAGAACATGGCTCCAGAGGGGTTTAATATAGCTAGGTACGAGTTAGTACCAAATTGTTTATTTATTATGAGAGTCACGGTTCGGACTTTGTCTTGTCAATCACCAGTAACGAGCTACTGACCCTGGTAACAAATTCACAAACCCCTGCCAGTTAGTAACCATAGAACCACAATCATGGTTTCGGAATGATATGAAAAAAAAAAGCCGCCATGCGAGTCCAATCAAGTTCAATACGAAAAAAAATAGTATCTTGAAAAACTAAATGTAAGAAATTTGTTTTTTGTATTTGATGTATTCACTTTATCAATATTTTTTTATCTTATATCCCAAGATATTTCGTACTGCTCAATCCATAATAGCTATTGACATTATTATTCAATAAATTCATTTAAATATTTAAATTTATTCAATAATAATAACTTCATTGACACCGGGTATAACCAGATCTTCTTAGCCACTCTTATATTACCCATACAAAAGGTTGAAAAGTGTATCATTGTGTCAGTACTTAATGTTATTTGAGACTACGTTATTTGAGACTAACTGGTTTGTTTTTACAGAAAGGACGAGATGAATCACTGTGTATTATGATGTCTAGATGAAACTGTTTGTCAGACATATTTAACAAGGACTATTTTCTTTTGGTCTCTTGATGTAAGCCTGAAAAACAAACAGAATAAATATACAAAATTACATACCGACACCTAATGACAAATTGGTTCTAGAAGGTCTTATCAAAAAAAGAGAGAGAGTGAAGATGGATTAAATACTCAACACAAACTAGGTCATTTCGGGACTAACACACGGTTAAGATTTTTATTTCAATAATTCGCTTTTGTATAGGGGTCTATAGCAGTGGGAGGAAACTGTAGGAGCTGGAAAAAACACACAAGGTTGGACAGGCGACCCAACTCCTTGTCACATACAACTGGAGAATCAAAATCACACAACTTTTCTGCACTCCACTCACAGATCAGTTTTTCTCCTTGGAATTAAGCCAGTATCTTTTATATCAATGTTTTAATTTTTCAATAGTTCCCTGAAGTTGGGCTTGAACACTCTTGGCATGAGGACCATGCCTAACGGCCAAAGGCCCAGTCCGCCGTTGGATAATAGTTTGTATTAAGATTTAAAGACTGGATTTAAGTTCATTTAATGTAAATGTGGGTGGGGGGTTTCATTTAGTATTCAAATAATTTCTTGAATAAAAATGTTGTTTAATAAGATAAAAATGTTGTTTAATAAGATAAAAATGTTGTTTAATAAGATAAAAATGTTGTTTAATAAGATAACAAATGTTGTTTAATAAGATAACAAATGTTGTTTAATAAGATAACAAATGTTGTTTAATAAGATAACAAATGCTGTTTAATAAGATAACAAATGTTGTTTAATGAGATAAATATGTTGTCAAAAAATTTAAAACTTACCGTCCATTTCAGTGGCTCCATATCAGATTTAAGTAAACAATCAACCAATGAGAAGATAGTTATTTCTTGTCGTGTAACCTGTGGACAATCCTCGGTAACTGGCCATAATAAGGTTAATTTAGGAACTTTGCCTCCTTTATCAAAGATCTTATCCTTAATCTCTAATTTCTAGGGTAAAAATAAAATACTATTAGAGCCTGTTGCAAACTACAATATTGTGAAAGTTGTTTATTATTACCTTAACAAACGACATGGTTGTAAATATTAAAGGCTCCATGTGTTCAAGAGAGAGAGAGAGAGAGGGGGGTTTACCGTCAACTTCGGAACTAACATATGGATCAATTTTATTTCAATAATCTGGATGCGTGTTGGGGTCTTTAGTGATGGGGGGAAACCAGAGGACCCGGAGAAAACCCACAAGGTTGGTATTGACAGGACTAAGCAGACCTTTAAATATTGAATAATCATTTTTGAAATAGTGTGACTGGAATAAAGCCTTGAATAATTTTGTAAATTCATCGATACATTTTACTTTAATCACACTTTACTGAAAATTTAGTCCATTCTGGGATCATACATAGCTAATCAAAACTGGACAGCACTATTCAATTTGCCTGAATTCATCTAATTTAATTAGCAGTTCTGCTATTCTAGTTCCGAAAATTATCTAGACCTCTGGACCATAGGGCTTTGACTATTGTGGACTGATTATCTGGCACGACCTGGTAGATAGGAACAATTCAGGCTTTTACACCTGAGGTTGTTTTACATCCAATTGATATACTGTACATTCCTGGACGTTAAACCCCATTTCATTCATTTGTATACTATGGCATACCAGGGCCATACCTAGTGGGGGTGCAGGGGGGTACATTGCACCCCCAGAAAAAAACTCTTGATTTTGATCACACAGTGATTCTCTTAAGGCACTGATCAGTCAGTTGGTTTTAAGGCACCCACACTCCGATGGGTTCGTTTGCCCTGATCCAAACCTTCTTATATCACTAACGTGGAGGCTATGGCGCCCCAACATTCTGCTGCACCCCCACTTTTAAAATCCTACATACAGCCCTGTGGTATAGTATACTAACATCACAGTAAACTATGGTATATTATACTTACATCACAGTAAACCCGTTTAATGACACCAAGTTTTAAAATATAAACATCAAATGACCGGTCTAACACTGCCATTACCATACCTCTCTCTTCAAATGGTCCAGCTTCCTGAAAGATGAAACAAAATTATAGATTATTTGACTTATTCTGAAGTGTTTGTTTGTACAAAGACAAATAACTTCCAACTTAATCCTTTTAAAGGGTCAATCCCTTAAAATCACCCACCTTAGGGCCTAGCAACTAACACAATATATGTGATACATTTTCAAACATTTTTAACCCGCCAGTCTTTATCTGGAAATAGAGTCCGGTGTCCCAAGCTGTATTATGCGGTGATTGGATAAAACCAGACTTTTTTTTATAAAAATAACGTGCAAGTGAAATTTACTTTTTTCTATCAAGTACGGCACATGGACCATTCACCGTGTAGACCTCGATTATCGGGTCACCCAACGAAAGAATTGACCCTTAATCTTAAAAGGGTTATGTGTCTGGATAAGCTGTTTTAACGCTCACATCCTAACCACTCAATATTATGAGCTAGAATTTTGAGTCAGGGTATATACACCATTCTTCTATATTTTGGCGTTTAAATTTTATTCGTACTCAGACTTTTATTTTTAAGACTCTGTTCAATTCGGGACTGTCCCTTTAATGTGATTTTTGTTTATCTAATTTTTTATCACATTTTTTTAACAATTTCAGCATAATTCCAGAATTCCAAAACAATATTTACGATGAGGACCTGCGTCCACAAAGCTTTCTCAGACTAAAGTTAACCATTTACTCAAAATTGTTCACATAATTTTAAATAAAAAAATAGCGCTTTTTGTGTTTCTGGATCAAAGATATTTCTCATAAACAGTGATTGAAAGTTAAGTAAATTCTTAATTTATGTCTGAGTATGCTTTGTTAACTTAGGACCAGATCGCCGTAACTTGCTACCTCACCGTCACATCCTACTTTTCTGCATCAACTGTGCTAATGATGACACGCAGACAACATGCAATGGTGCTACAGAATACTCTTATATATATTCCAACTGCCAGGGGAGCTTTAACCTGCTGCAAATGATATTTTGTCCCATCTGTATGACTAGACACATACAGGATTAAACCTATGACCACCTGGTAATTATGGAGCAAGCACCATAGCCATCAAGCCATGTGGCTTCTCCCACATATATATAGATTAATCCTAGTAATAAAATAAAGTTACCTTAACAAAAACAGCAAAGAATATGTCGTTACTACTCTCAGAACATCGTTTAGCATTCATTTTCTTATCATTACAATGATTAGCTTCTTTATGGCGATCTTCTTTACTATCTAAAGGCGGCTCACAATAATCTATAAAAAAAAATATACAATACGGTAACCTATAACAACAATACGGTAATCTATAAAAATAATACGGTATCCTATAAAAACAATACGCTATCCTATAAAAACAATACGCTATCCTATAAAAACAATACGGTAACCTATAAAAACAATACGGTAACCTATAAAAACAATACGGTAACCATTAAAAACAATACGCTATCCTATAAAAACAATACGCTATCCTATAAAAACAATACGGTAACCTATAAAAACAATACGCTATCCTATAAAAACAATACGGTAACCTATAAAAAAAAACAACACTGTAACCCAGGTATCATTTAATCTTGTGTATCTAGCACTAATTTCTTTCACATTTGTTTAATATCAAATCTTTGTTTAAGATTTGTAAAAATCATTCGAAATCACCCCAAATCATCTTGTTTGATCTTGAGTCCAGTTTAAGCTGACTGATTAATTTTGATAACGAGTGTCAGGCCGGGATCCAGGATTTTTCTAGGGGGGGGGGGCATACATTGTAATAAATGGTAATCATTAGAGTGCCGCATGCATTAGTGGTTTGGTGTAGTCCCCAGAGCCTTCGTCGCATTGCCAGGGTAGAGACAATGCATAAATCAGTTTATTATATCATCAATTAAAAAGCGGATACACCAGTCTCGCCTGAGTGTCCAGTTTACAAGTATTTAATTTCCTGACCATGGTTCAAAAATGAATCACTATACATCAATCATCAATCGGGTGATCGAGAAATTAAACAAAAAATTTATCAAAACCCTGTAGAGCTGAAAATTAAATAGGTCTGACCTTACATCAGTAATTCATTATACTTAGTTAAATTTTTTTATCATTTTTCAGTTCAGCAACCTATCCACACAACACTTTAAAATGACGAATCTTGTGGACCATGACATTTTGATCTAGAGCTACTGTCAGCAATCGGTGGACCATGACATATGAATATAGTAACCTACCTAGAGCTGCTGCCAGTAATCAGTGGACCATGACACCTAGATATTATAGGAGAAGTGTAATGATAACCTACCTAGAGCTGCTGCGAGTAATCGGTACCTAGAGCAGCTGCCAGTAATCGGCGGACCATGACACCTAGATATTATAGGAGAAGTGTAATGATAACCTACCTAGAGCTGCTGCCAGTAATCGGTGGACCATCACGTCAGGATATCGTCTGATAGGAGAAGTGTAATGATAACCTACCTAGAGCTGCTGCCAGTAATCGGTGGACCATCACGTCAGGATATCGTCTGATAGGAGAAGTGAAATGTGTATATAACGGAACATTTAAGGCGTAATGACGATAATTCTCTTCATCCTCATACATACCAGTACAGAAATACTTCGCATTCTAGAAATAAACATAGAAATGAAATTGAATCAAAACAAATGGAGTTTTAAAACTCTCTTACTCTTGTGCACCCATCAAGATAATGAAGTTTACATTGAGGTCAATTTTGACCAGACAGTAACGGTTCCACCTAATCGTCATTGAATTTCGGGGGTCATGGTGGCTAAGTTGGTAAGACACTGGTTTGAGAAAGTTTATCCAGATTTTCCGGCTTGGTTCCCCTTGTCAGTTGTCTAGTAGTTCAGACGGGACGAAAAATCGAGGTCCTGTGGAATTCGATACAAGAGTAGGCTGTAGTACCGCTGTTCAGACAAAATTTGCCTCATCCAAAACGAAATAAGACGAAAATGTTCTTTCCCGGGGCCATCAGGGCAATAAAATCCTGAGGATGGTTTGTTTCTTAGACATGTACATGCCTAGATCAAAATCATGATAGATCCTACTCTTTGGTGAATTCCTTGTGTGGTGAATAGCTAGTCGTGACTGACACGTGGGATAACTTACTTGTCACTCAATTAACATATAATCAGATATTATAGAGAAAGGGGGGAAAATGGAGGTTAACATCCACTTGACTCAAACGAGGTCATTTAGGGACTAACATATGATTCACTTTTATTTCAATAATTCATTTGCTCATAGGGGTCTTTCAGTGAGAGGAAACCAGAGAACCCATGAGCTTTGACAGGTGAACATTCTCCTTGTCACATACTAGCATGGAATCAAAACCACGCTACTTGACTCAATGACATCCCTAGTGATTTCCTGTTAAACCACTAGACCACCCAACCTCCTTGACCGATTTTGAAGTGAAAGAATAGGTGTAGAGTAGAGTAGTAGATATTTATTCACCTGCATTGGTTTGGAACATAAAGCTACCAGGACCTGTTTTCTGGCCACACTAAATTCATCATTACCAACATATTTCAATATCGACTCCTGAATATACATTTCATTTTAACACATTAAAATAATCATCAATAATAGCATACGTCTTTAAAGTCACTAAACATCATTAAAAAATATTTGGAATCTTTTGGAATCAATGTAAAAACTGCATTTCTAAAAAGAATATCAGTCCAAAATTGGTTAAAATCAGTTGTGAGGAATTTACAGCAGGTCAGTGCCACCTATAGGTGGTAGGTGTTAACAGGCCTCTTTTTAATTCCAAGCCAGGAGATTATTAATTGTTAATGTTTTGGTTTTGTTTTTCTAATTAAATTTTAAAATAATCAGACATTATAGCATGGATTAAAAATTACACCATTGTCCAAGTTGAGCAATACAAAGTAAAACACAAAAATATCCTTCATATCATACACATTAATAGAAATTAATACAAAAAAGAAATTAATGCAAAATTTAAAAGGTGTTCCTGAAGTTCCAATTGTTTGTAGCCTTGATAAATACTGTGTATACGGTATTATAATAAATACTGTGTAAAGGGTATTATATTAAATACTGTGCATAAAGTATTATAATAAATACTGTGTATAAAGTATTATAATAAATACAGTGTATAAAGTATTATAATAAATACTGTGCATAAAGTATTATAATAAATACTGTGCATAACGTATTATAATAAATACTGTGCATAAAGTATTATAATAAATGCTGTGTATAAGGTATTATAATAAATACTGTGCATAAGGTTCAATAAAAAATACTGTGTATGAGGTATTATAATAAATGCTGTGTATAAGGTATTATAATAAATACTGTGTATATAAGGTATTATAATAAATACTGTGTATGAGGTATTAAAATAAATGTTGTGTATAAGGTATTACAATAAATACTGTGTATAAAGTATTATAATAAATACTGTGTATAAAGTATTATAATAAATACTGTGTATAAGGTATAATAAATACTGTGTATAAGGTATTATAATAAATACTGTGCATAAAGTATTACAATCAATACTGTGTATAAGGTATAATAAATACTGTGTATAAGGTTCAATAATAAATACTGTGGATAAGGTTCAATAATAAATACTGTGTATAATGTATTATAATAAATACTGTGTATAAGGTTATATAAAAAATACTGTGTATTAGGTGCAATAATAAAAACTGTGTACTCACATGAATAGCTTGAGATGAAGATACTTTCATATCCATTCCTAGTTCTTCACATGTCTTTTGCTACAGAAAAAAAACCAGGCACCATCAGTAATTCAAAAACAGTTTTAAAAAAATTTATAATGTTTTATCAGAGAGGTTTTTATTTGAGACAATTTTGTAAGTTAGCTCGAACAAAGTGGGTGGCCACAGTGGATCAGTCAGTAAGTTGTTGGCTCCATGTGTTTGATCCATGCATTCTCCGAGAAAGTTAATGAGGATTCTCAAGCATGGGCCCTCCTTGTCAGTGGTACATGACAGGGGGCTTGGCAAGGGACAACTTATAGTCATTCGGATGGGATGGAAAAACAACGTCCCATGTATACAAGGTAATATCGGTAATCACACATGGTTCAATATTGCGCATAACTTTCTGTAGCTGTTGAAGGAAACTCGACGACTCGGAGAGAAAACCCACGAGGCTAGACAGACGTCCCTAATCCTTGTCACGCAAAACCAGGGTATTTACCCCCGCCAGTTGACTCAATGACAGACCTTATGATACAGAGCGCACATGCTAATCATTCGGCCACCCAACCCCCCAACATTTAAACTATATAATTACCAGATCATCAATCATCTTAGACTGAGGTGGAGGATGACAGCGTAAAATGGCTGTATCAGGAAATTCAGAGTTTATCTTGTGAGCTACGGCCATATTGGCTAACAACATGTACTCTTCTATTAACCTATAAAACAAAACATTAAAATGGAACTTTATATAAATAAATAACAACTATAACACCCAATAATGGTTTTTAAAATTCTAACTGTCAAGGGATATTTTATGTGTGTGTCAATGTGTACATGAGACGGCGTTTTTTATCCTATCCGAAGGACAAGATACTAGACAGCTGTCTTTGTTAGGCCCTCCATCCTGGACTATGTTTCAGAACTGTATAAAAGGACACCCATAGAATACAATCACTGTTTATAAATGAGTTATGTTTCAACAAGTATTCTCTTATCTTTATCAATCAATGATATGATATAGGAAGGCATGGGATGAATGAAATATTCCTTCATAATGAATATAGAAAGAGAAATGGACTATATACAATTACTGTTTGATTAGTATTATCTTGTCTCAATCAAGTAAACGTAGCTCAGTAATAGACAGTAATTGTATTCATAGAATTGTGTCCTGTATATAAACTTTTATACATTTAACAAACCATTAAATTATTGATTTATTAACTGACCTGTTACTTTCTCGTTGTTGATAAACAGTATAACCGTTAGGTAAACCTGTATCTTTATCTAATGTAAATTGTAGTTTAACTTGATCTAAACGTAGAGCACCTTTATCAAACCTCGCCTGACGTAATCCACTAGATATCTACAGATAGAAAATATAAATAAAATAAAACCAAGTACGAACAATCCAAACAATTAGACAAAATTCAAAGTCCTACAAAAACGGTATAGACAAAATAGTGTAATGAAATGACATGAAAGTTATCTTGACATCAAGTCTGAACAGAAGGCACCCGGCCGACACAGATATTGTCAGACAGAAATTATAGCACAATATATATTTCATAATATATACATTATATATTTCAACAGCTAAGCGATTAAAGACTTATCTTCTTTGACTGCTTATAGTGCTTATTCATTAGTTGTTAACATTAGCTGTGTTTTTATCTTGTGATAAGCGGAGAGCTAGATGCGCCTAGTGGATAAACTTAAATGGATTTGTGCACAATATAAGAAGTCACTATCATTTTTATTCTTAATAAGTTGAACTAGACAAAGTCTGTGACCGGTGCCTTATTCGAGGCTTGCTTGCCACTCATGGTAACATATGCCCAGCAATGTTTTGTCCTCTATTTATGTATTTTTCCTGCTTTTTTACAGTCTGTATTTACAGACTGGGTTTCCCTTGTCAGGGTTGCAGGACTGAAGACCTGACAAGAAACTATGTATAGTTATTCAGATGGAATGAAAAAACCCAGGTCCCATTCATTTACATGTTGGACAGGATGTTGGACTTTCGACAAAGGCTGTGTTCAAACACAGTTATTCGGATAAATATTCCTATAAGGCACACAACCTTCTTCATTAGCTCAATAATTACAGGAAAGTTTAACATCATTTCATTTCTTACCTTATGTAATAACAATGTTCTAGATTTGATATCTTCTACAGTGAAACCTTCTGATATTGGAGGTAATTCTTCAGCAGTCCAGGCTTTATCTGGACTGTCAATAAATCCCTGAATTATTAAAAAAGAAAAACATGTGACAAATACTAAGCCAGATATATAGCCAGTTATTTGTATTAGATACAGGGATCACGTGGTGAAGTGGGTAAGATGCTGGCTTGCTTGCCTGGAGGTTGGGTGTTCGATCCCTGCATTGGCCGAGAGAGTTCATCCAGATTTTCCCGTGTGGTTTCCCCTCGTCAGTGATGCAGAATAAAGGGCATGACAAGGACAGCTGTCTAGTCGTTCGGATGGGCCAAAAAACCGAGGTCCTGTGTACACACTAGCATGCACGTAAAAGATCCCTTGACAATTGGAATTTAATATAAGAGTAGGCAGTAGCGCCATTGCCTGGGAAAAATTTCCCTCATAGCACACTGTATGGAGTATGCCCATCTTCATTAGCCCAGGTTAGGAGCCGAACAGTAGGACGTAAAACCCCATTTCATTTGATATACATGATGTTAAAGATGCCTTCCCATGTACAACCTGGATGATCTGCTGATTTATTTTGACTTAAAACTTATTCAAACTTAATTGTCTATCAGAAATTTCTCTCAAAACAATCTGATCTCAAGAGAACTACCTGATGCCACAAGACACTATTTCAGGCAACCTTGTTGGTCACGTTACTCAAGTTACTCAAGTTATTTGATCGAGAAAGAATATATTTTCTGGGAATGTATCTTTAACCAGAATCATCTGATAAGGAAATTGTTGGAGGAAAGAAAAAAAAATGCTTGCCACCTGGAACACGTGACATCCCTTTAAATTTTACAGATCTAATTGTTCATTCCTCAGTAAAAGGGTTTCAAACTGATTATAATCTCCTGACTTTCATTGAATTGGATAATGGGGGTCGGATGACCGAATGGTTAATGACACAAGTTTGATCATAAGGTCTGTCATTGAGTCAAGTGGCATGATATCGATTCCCCACTTGTACGTGACAAGGAATAGGGTTGCCTGTCCAACCTTGTGGGGGTTTTTTCTGGGTTTCGAATCAAATGATATATGTTTCCATAAATTTAAAACCAATTTGGGTCTGTTTTTATGGCCATATGGGTTCAGCCCATATGTTGTCAAGTGAGAACAGAACTGGCCTAAATGAGAAATATTGTTATTACCTGAGCGTGATTATAGCTGAGTTTAACACATGATCTAATAACACTTCTACCAAACCATTCTTCAAATATCTGAACAAAAAATAAAACATATAAAATTCATCTACAGAAAAATATTTATATTTTCTAATATTATCACAGAAGAAAGGGGTTCTTCTGTATTGAAAATGTTCTGAATTTTACTCACATCTCTTCTGACACTCGGATTGACAAAAGTGTTACAGACTGGAAATCTCTGGAAGTTTATTTCAATTTCACCAATTCAGAAGTTCCTGGACCCGAGTTCATAAAACATTCTTAGACTAAAGTTGAGAATTTACTCAAATTGTTTACCTTATTCTAACTAAAATATAGCCCTTTATAAAAATAATATTTGTTTTAATGTATCAAATACATCAACAAGAAACTATGTGCAAAGTTTTGTGTGTCTGTATGATAGATATTTCTCATAAACAGTGATTGAAAGTTGAGCAAATTCTTAACTTAAGTCTGAGAATGCTTTATGAACTCAGGGCCAGGTCCACAACTTTCAGTTCAAAATGATACAACATTGAAAAATATGATGTAAAATTGTTAAGAAAAGTTTTTATTGTAGTTACCTCCCCTTTATCATTCATCTTCCAGCAGACTGAAAAGGCCAGACGGTCTTCATCAGGATTTAAACTACACAACTGTTCACATAGTAACCGTGGTAACATAGGTATAACCTGGTGACAAAATAATCATTAAGGTAAATGACAGACGTCCCTTTGTCATTTAACACCTTTAAACCATTTGAAAAATGTGTAAATAGATCAAGGAGGTCTCTCAAATAATGACCAGCCCCCATCCCAGGACCAGCCCCCTTCCACTCCAAAAACCCATAATATAAATAAACAGTTAACAAGAAATGACAATAACCAGGCTACGAAATAATGACAGGTGCCTTATTTCCGGACCGGACAAAATTATTTTTTTCATGATTCTCCAAGCACCATTAACTTTTCAATGCTTCTGACCTCTATTAATCTTAATACAGCCTTGTCTACAACACAATTTGTATTTTAACATTTCTAAAACCATCAATTCCTAACATTTCAGATTGTTGTAATCCACTGAATTAGATACACAGATAGTTATGACGTGCACCACATTATTGTACCGTAGGGAGGTAAACAGATAATAGTGACACGTACACACGATTATTGCACCTACCTTTTGTGTGAGGTACACAGATAATAGTGACACGTACACACGATTATTATACCGTACCTTTCCGTGAGGTACTGGTACAGATAATAGTGACACGTACACAAGTTTATTGTACCGTACCTTTTGTGTAAGATAAACACTTGTAGCTCGTTCAGCAGCAACTTTATCTAACGCTGATCTCGGGTCAATAAAAAAACTCACATCAGCGATATGTACTCCCACTTCATACATACCTAAATAAAATAACAATTACAAAATACTTATTTTTTCGATATACTTCAATCAACTTTAAAATAAAACAGCTAAACCCTTTAGCTCTTTGACGGAACAAATCCACTTCTCTCTCCTGCATCCAAAACTACTGCTGTCTCCAGCATAGGAAACAGCCTGAAATTAATTGTTCTCTCCAGCATCTAAAACTGGCCAAAGTTATGCTCTCTCTAGAGAACTAAACTGCTGAAACTGATGCTCTCTGTAGAGTATTAAACAGCTCAAAACTGATGCTATCTTGAATGCCTCAAACAGCCTGAAATTGTTGCTACCTCCAGCATCTCAAACAGCCAGCCCGAAACTGAAGCTATCTCGAGTGTCTCAAACAGCCTGAAAATGCTGTTCTCTGTTGTCCCAAAGACCCTGGGACCTGTTTCACGAAATTTTAACTAAGATGAAATCCAAAATTTAGTAATTTGATTGGATAATACAAGAATGATTTTAGGCTCAGCCAATCAAAATTGAAGTAACTACTAAAATTTGGATTTTATCTTAAGTTTTGAGAAACAGGGCCCTGGTCACACGAAAATCTCTGAACTATTTAAGGCCTTTATATACTTATTCTGTGATAATTACATGCACCAAGTGCTAATGATCTAAATATAAATATCTTGGGATAGAGATCTGAATGAAATAACAAAGCAGAATGCCAGTCAAAGACCATCCTCGATATCCCCAGTCAAGTAGAACAGAATGGTACCACTGGGGATAGTCAAAGACAATACGCAATCCAAACATTAAAATCAGTTCTCCATTTGGTGTTTACATTTCTTTCCATTAACTTCCAATATCCAAAATTGATGAAATAATTATACTTTGAAACCCTATTTTTTAAAAGTTTTTTGTACTCAGATAATTAGATTTTATCTTCTTGAGCAGTAATTAGATTTTAATTAAGATTTACCATTTCCTAGAGTTTTACACGAAACAGCATCATCGAGATCTCTGGCAGTAGCAGGATCTATGGTAAAGATGCATTCTTTGCGGAAATCACGACGATATTCAAACTCACTAGCAGGTATCTTCCATGGTAGGTTCTGTGGTAGACAGGCCAAAGTCTAAAAAATATAGACATAAATATTTTAACTTGTGTTATATAGAAATGCTGTGTGTTTCGAGTATGATTGAAATTTTGCCCTGAATGCGATGGTAACACCAATAATGCAATTGACTTTTATTCGTGTGCATTATTGCATAGTTACATAGTGGAGGTCGATCATAGCCATGTTTGAAAATTGGGTTTTGGAGGAAAAAAAAGACTCTTTTTCCGGCGTGCAAAATGACCGTTAGGTCAGATCTAGGTATGGTCATTTTCCACAGCCAAAGGTCTTGACCGGCATATACGGCCATTATGAAACCCATGGTACAGCCTTAACTGTCACATGATCTCCACAGATGCCTTCCCACATACAAACGAGGTGATTTGATGATTTATTTGGGCCAAATACATATTCAAACTAATTAATCTATCAAAAATTTGCTTCAAATCCTTCTCAAAACATTGTATTCATGAGGAAATAAACCAAGATTGCAGTGTCTATATTGTATGTTTAAATCATTCCATCAAAAAATAACAAGCACTCCCGAAGTCAAGTGGACAGAGAATAAGCTGTTGGGAGCCAGTTAGTGACACCCTGAAATGTTTTCCCAGTGCTGTGTTTTTCAGGGAATCTGGTATTTTTCTAGTAGGATTGGGCGTCTCTACTTTCAATTGTTATACTTTTATTGGAAACAACCACTCTATAAATACTTTTATGAGAATTTATCTTTAACATGTTTCCAATGTTATCTCAGAATTTTGGTTTTGTTGGTACCATCTGAATGACCTGGAACATTTCCTTGCCAGGTGGATCCGTATCCATTGTGGCTGTCACAATATATAAAGAAGCTGTGGATCGAAAGATTGTTAAGTAGTAGTATTCCACTTACCTCATCTGTAAATTCACTAAAATCTACATCATACTCGACAAGTAGAGCCTCAGTTTCAGGTTCAATCAAACCAGCTTCACCCAAACTTCTTGATAATTGGCTGAAATATATATAACAATAATATTTCCTTTTATTTCTTTAATTTCATTTTTACTGCATGTTAAAAAAGAAAATGTTCCTGTTCTGTAGGAATATGAATGAACTAATGATAGATGGTTTCCTTGTATTTTTTGCAAAGTTCATCGAACTTGCGACCACCAGGCTAGCGAGTGAGCATCATACCCACGGAGCCACTGTGCTTCCTACCATGCAAATAAAATAACACTTGACTGCTGGTATTGCATGAAAAGCACTTTTAATTTCACTAAGTGAGTAGGACATTGGTTCTCTACCCTAGAGGTCCTGTGTCTGATCACTGCATTAGCTGAGAAAGTTCATTGTGATTTTCCGGCATGGTTCCCCCTTGTCAGTGGTGTAGGACAAGGGGCCTGGTCAGGGCCAGGGGCAAGGTATAGTCATTTGGATGGGAGGAAAAACCAAGGATTGGGGTACACATTAGTGTATGTAAATGATCCCTTAGAAGTTGGAAGTCGATATACAAGTAGGCCGTAGCACCCCTGTGATATACCCATCTGAAGCCAAAACATCCATTGGAAGGGAACAGTCTCCCCAACCCCACCCCAAACCAAAAATCTGGATCAGTTTTTACATTTGCTGTAAGGAAGAGGTAAATGATAATTAATGTATCCTGCCTGTTCACCTGGAATTAGCCTTGTTAAAATACAGTACTCATTAATAACAACCCATTATATATTATTGTAAATATAGTTATTTATAGTAACATGCATAACTATATATATATAACACAATATATTTCTAAATTTGACTTCTCAATTCTTTTATCTCCTTTATCGCATAAAAGAGTATGAATAAAAACTAAGCAGATATTCCTTGAAACTTCTTAACTTAAAGTAACGATGCATAATTTGAATTTTGTTGGAAAGAATCTAATTTCTCAGGCTTAAACCATACGAATATGTACACAGATTGATTATTAAAAGGGCGTATGACTATTTTTTTTTACTTTGAAATAGATGAAAATGGTTCTAAAAGCGAGAGAGAGAGAGAGAAATGGGGTTTAATGTCCACTTGACACAAACTAGGTCATCTCGGGACTAACATATGGTTTTAATTTTGTTTCAATAATTTGCTTGCGTGTAGGGGTCTTTAGCCGGAAGAAACCCACGAGGTTGAGAAGGCGCCCCTATCTTCATGCCACATATGCTCACAATAGGGCTCAAAACCACAGCCGCAAGCCAGAGGTGACCGGCCAGCTAGAGGTCAAAGTGCGGCACTTTAGACCACTAGGCCATCCCAACCCCCCAGGTTGAAAAAGCACATATTAATATAACATGTATCGATATAAAGTGATTTACATTCAATTTTAGTCATTTCTTATGAATTATGTTCAGTGAAATATGTGAACAATTCATTACAAAATGGCACTTGAAACAATAGAGTACACGACTCATGACATGTACTGATTATCAAATGTTAATTGTGTCTTAAATATTGGATATTAGAATTCCATAGTTTCATGGCAAAATAACAACAACAATTTTGATTGAAATTGATCAATATTGAATACTAATTTGTGTCTTTTATTTCGAAAATTATCGAAACAATTAAACATGCATTATTCAAGAGCTTAATCTGCCTAGTGCAGCTCTTTCTTTGGGCATGAAATGTTTTCTAAAGTATTAATTAGACATTAATTAACTGATCCAGGCCTTAATCAACATTGGATGGCATCACATTGCTCCGATATTAAACAGATTAAAACGTTTCAGTGATAAATCAAATATGGCGGTTCCAGACGCTTTGAGTCTTAGCTTTGATCAACCAGGACCGTGGTTGAAATTATTGCACACGTCGGCCCAATCTTCAAATGCCAACATCTTCGCTTACAATATAGTAATTTGAATGAAATTTTCAAATTATTCATTTTACATCACCTACTTTCGACCTATTCTAGCAAGAATGGCTAGTTCTTATCTATATATTGAATAATGTAACTTTAAGTAAGAGAATTAGCTTCTTTAACATTTAATCAGGAAAACAAAATATAAATAGATAACCTGCCAGCTTTGATTCAATCAGATTTCTTGAGCTTCAAGATATCCTCCTCATTAGTTTGCACATGTATTTTGTGCAGGGCTGTGACACCTCAAATGAAAGAAGAGTTATGGTGGCTCAGAGAGTAAGACACTGGCTTGCTAGCCTAAAGGTCGCGGGTCGGTTCCCCCTTGTCAGTGTTGCTGGCAAGGGACAAGGTATAGTTGTTCGGATGGGACGAAAAACCAAGGTCCTGTGTACACATTGGCGTGCATGTAAAATATCCATTGGCAGTTAGAATGCAATATATTCGGCCAGTTGGAGCAGAACAGTAAGACGCTAAACCCCATTTCATTTCATTTTCAAATGACGGGAAAGAATATGATTTGATTTTTTATGGCTCTCAGGGAAGTGGACGCAATGATGCCCAATGACAAGTTTTTAAGCCCCATTGAACTTCTCTGGATGTTTTCACATTCAGATTTTAATCTTCATTACTTCCAAATAAAACCACTAACAGATATAAATATTCAAACTGATCAGCAGTGAATATTCCCTAGGCCGCTATAATTAATGATAAGGACTGACACTGATACGACTTAATGAGCTTAAACTTTTTTCCTCCAAACAAACAAATTATAAAAATAAATAACATCTTATGTAAACAGCACACGCACCACTGAGCCAATGATTGACGTCCTGTGATGTGATGTCACATGCTAAAAGCAGTCTTCTTTTACAGACAAATTAGAAGACTTTTTGCAAAACCTCTGAGAAAGAGAATGATAAATACAATGTTTTCCTTTCACACACGATATTGTTCAGCATCTAAAATCAAAAATTAACAGAACAATTGGTGGCTGTAAATACATCAGAAATATTTCTTAACCACCTACGGTACGAGAGTCTTTTCAAGAATTTGAAAGAATAATTTCAATAGGCTTATCATATCGTTTAATAATTCATTAAGCGTTACGAGTCGTTTCTCCCAACTCATAGATAATGTCGTATAAGTCACAATCAATCAATTTTATTGTTCATGGTCCGTTTAAAACCAGACACAAATTAATAAGCAATCGGGAAAATAACGAGTCTTTAATTGCTTTTTAAAATAGTGGAGAGACTGTGAATTCTTTATGTTCAAGACACGGTAGAGTGTGCTAGAGAGAAGCATCTATAATATACTTGCAACTGGAATAATGATCTGATCTGGGATCACGGTTGGTAAGAAGGTAAGACGCTGGCTCGCTAGCCTGGAAGTTGTGTGTGTTCGATCCCTGAATCCAGAGTTTCCAGTGTCCTTTCCCTTCAGTGATGCAGGACTTAGTGCTGTCTAGTCGTTCTAATGGGAAGAAAAAAAACAAGGTCCTGTGTTCACATTGGCATGCACGGAAAAGATACCTTGGCGGTTGGAATTCTATATAAGAGTAGGCCATAGCGCATCTGCCCAGGCAAAATTTCCCTCATAGCACACTGTAAAGTGTATGCCTGTCTTCATTAGCCCAGTTTAGGAGCAGAACAGTAGGATGTTAAACACCATTTTATTTCTAGCATACTGGACCTAGTCTGACGCTAAACACCATTTGATTTCATTTTTTAAATAAAGATCCTTTCGGCATTAACCCAGATAGTGCAGTATAGTATGATGTTACCCCCCCATTTCATCTTCACTGAACAATAATTTCAATTTAAAAAATATATTAATTCAAATAAAAGTATCAATATTTTCTAAGAATGATTATTTTTTTGACATCCAGGAGGTAGAATAAGCATTCATGCTTAACATCAGCAGTATATTGTTTGTATACTATTACTGTTTAGCATTATGAAATCCGATATCATAGACCGCATCAAAGAACATGTACACATCTCTAGGACTCTTAAGAGTTAAAAACACAAAACAAAACATATCAGATACAGGAAAATAATGATCATAATTAATGCAATCTAATGAAGATTAATATATTTTTCTATATTCAACATCATAAATCACATCAGCCGCAGCGGACATGTTTAATTACCTTGGTAACGTAATGGAAACTATCAAAGGATATGTGAGGCACAGATGTATCGTAGATTCGGGTACAGAAGGAGATTTTATTTCTTACAAAATTCTTAAGGATTATAACGAATAGGTAAGTCCCAAAAAGGTTTTTTTTTAAAATCCTATATTTCCTTGTACAAATTGTAATGATATTTTATAACGGCAAAACAAATTCAAACCAGACTTCCCCACAAAAAAATGGGGTGGGTTCAAAAGCTGAGAAAGCCACTCCTTCCTTTTAGTGAAGAAAAAAAAATAAAAAAATAAATTAAGAAAAATACATTAATTTGTTTTAAATAAAACTGTACAAAAACGTATAATTATTGCAAAATGAAATGAATTCTTTTGTTAAAATCCAACAATAATATAGAAATTATTTTCTATTTTAAGGTGAAAATGAAAATCTATGAAATATGTCATAAGGATGGACGGTAAATTATTACATCTTACAGGTAACATTTATCATACATATTAATCAAATTTGTACAATTTAGTTTCGTATTCTTTGGTTCAAGAGACTGATGTAATTTGTGTTTTTAAATCAGCTATTAAATATGGAAGAATAACGTTGCCAATATCATTTCAATGTTCACAGTACAAACTGCAAATGTCAGCAGTTCAAAATACATATTTTAGTTTTACAATTTGCAATTTTCATTGCTCAACAATTCCCATTGTTACAGTGTTAAAATACATTGGTATTGTGGAGCAATGGAAATTGCAAATTGTATAACTAAATATATGTTTTGAACTGCAGACGATGCATTTTACAACGTGAACATTGAAATGATATTGGCAACATTATCCTTCCATAATTAAATGATTGCTGTTAATCACTTGGTAAACTTTATAAATCTTGATTACTACCCTGTTATGTTTGAAAAAATGGGGGAATCGTGGTGCTTTTTCCAGCTCATTTTATTGTTCATGTGACTAAGAAAGTTTCCGACACTGGATGGAGCATTACTTTGTCACACATTATATGGCAGTCCAAGTGATAAAACAGTTAACGATAGGTTTAAGAGACAGCCAAAGCATTTATTCTCTAACCCTTAACCTTATGCACAAATGAACCTACGAAATGTTAAATTTCGATATAATCAAGTAACAACACAGCTATGATAATAATAATACCCCAGAACAAGGTCATTTTTAACTATGGAAATTTCTAATCCATGTTTCCATGAGGGTCTTCAGCTCAATCTCAATGTTGACTAACAAAGTTACTCCGTCTACAAACAAAAAGCACATAGTCATTTAAATGAGTAGAAAAATCATGGGCGTGCACATAGAAGAACCTTGGTAGTTGAAATTAGAAATAAACGGATACTGCCCATACCAATTTGTATGACTTATGCCAGTCTTCATCAGCGCAGTTGGTGTAGCAAAGTAGTTTACTACTGCGTAAACCCAATTGAATTCCCTTTCACTTATTCCCACAATATCATGAGGTCTGGCATTGAGTCAACTGGCGTGGTTTCGATTCCCTGGTTGTATGTGACAAGGAGTTGGGTCGCCTGTCATGATTTTGCCCCGGGTCCTCCGGCTTCCATCCACTGCTAAAGATCCCTACACGCAAGCTGATTATTGAGATAAAATTGAACCATGTGTTAGTCTCAAAATGACCTAATTTGTGTCACATGGATGTTAAACCCCATCTCTCTCTCTCTCTATTCCCTCACCTTGATTGGCACAAAACTACAATATGTGAGCTGTTCCCACAAAACCAAGTTTTTTTTGTTTTTTTTTTATAAACAATATTTATTCAGAAAACTGAGGGGATTGGGGAACAGGCAAAGCCTATATAAACCCCTCTCCCAAGACCAAGTTCTTGGTCATTTTTATATAATTAGAACTGACAGCATTTTTGAATAGTTCACAGTCTGAGCTTTCCAAAGTTAAGTTAGGCTCATTCGCAGCAACAACAAGGCATACAGTTTATGCTTTTGTGCCTGTAGTACATAACGAAGTTGTGCGACAAGTGCCTGGTTTTATTGGAGCAGGTCACATATGTTGGTCTTACTATTTGATTTTACACTATGGCAAGGTGATTTCATAACTCGATTTGTCTTTCCTTCAAACAATATAATTTTCATTTCAGATTTATTTCCTTTACTTTACAAAGACAAAATTAAATCACCATCTAAATATATCAAGGTTGTCTAGCTACTTTTGCTTAGCGTAAATTCTTCTGCAAAGATATATTTTGTGAACAATAAAAGTGTGAAAAAATTGATGGATGCGGTTTTTAAAAGCACGTCAAAGAATTTCCAGTAGCTTGGATTCAAATTGCAAATTTAGGTTGGAAATCGAAAGAATAACAATAACTGTGAGTGACATGTGATTCTCCACCGAAGTCTTAGGAACTTTCTTGACAAATAATAAGTTTTCTGAATAACGGACAAGTCAGGAAATAACTAATCCTCAACTATCAAGACTAACCAGATACCAAAACAGTTTTAATGAGTTAAGAAAATGATGAAAATGAACATTTTGTAATTTTTACTGGAACGTAGCATAAGACACTTTCTGTGGCCATAATATTTTATGTGCCAAAATAACCATTTTCATGTCGATGTACCGTTCAACTAACCCATACAAAATGGTGGCCCCAACATTTAAAACGATTCGTGAAATAAGCATGATGATGCCAGAGTTCTCTGATGTAATGGACAGTCTTTCGAAGGAAAATCTGTCCATAAGTGCCTTTCTAGGCTTAATTTGCACATTGGGTATCCTTGGCAACAGCACAGTTATTATAATTTATGTTAATCTAAAGAAGAAGACGCCATCTATTTATTTTATTCTAAGTTTAGCTGTTTCTGATTTTTTAATTTGTACTTTAGTTCTTCCTACTTGTATCGCATTACGATTTATAGAAATACCTCTAGAATACTCTTATATCTGTAAAATAACTCTTTGGTATTCCTACGCCTTTGTGGGACTATCTTGTTTATTTTTACTGATTATTGCCGTGGATCGTTATCTTGCCGTTTGCAAAACTCATAAATTACGTCTCAATAATCGCTGGGCGTTGATTATGTCGCTTTCAGCCGTAGCAACTGCCTTTACAATAGCGTTATTGCCTGCCCTTCATTCGTCCGTTTTTATCAAGATGAGAATTAATAACCAGACTTACACAATTTATCCAGAGCGCTGTCATATCACGCGACTTGTGTCAAACCCTCTACGAGAATTTGACGACCGTCTGACAACCCATCTTACTTTATTTATTATGTATGTCATTATGATTATCTCCATCAGTGTCTTGTACATTGTCGTCTTCTCAACGTTACGAAAACGGGAGGCGAATTGGAAAATGTGGAATAACGCGATCCATCCTGGAGCAGCGGCCTCAGCGGCCCCAGCAGCAGCAGCAGCAGTAGCAGTAGCAGAAGCCGAAGCCGAACCAATGCCTGTAATAACAATTTCTGGCGGCACTACAGGCCCCTTGACATTACCTCAAGTTGGACCGACGTCTTCGCGGCAAGGAAACACGGCAAGCAATTTTTTTGATTTGTCTTCCTCCAATAAATTATCCACGGTTATCTCACGTCGTTTATTTCTCGTGACCTTGATCTATATCTTAACATGGATGCCGTTTTATTTGATCGAGTTTAACCTTCTCTCCTATCAAGAGATCCTTCATAACATATTTTTTATCAGCAATATGATTAACCCCATCATATACCCAGCAACCAGCAAGGTTTTCAGGTCTCAATTTAAGAAAATATGTTGCGCTCGCTGCATCAAAAAAAAGGGTAGTGGTATGTGACGCTAGATGTGTCCCAACGGCTGAATATATAATACATACTTTTAAAGCGTTTCTGACGCAAGATATGAAGCATGATTCCTCAATTTTGCTGGAAAAAGAAAAACAGGAGTGAAGAAAACCGATGTAAATGAAAGAACAACGTCGAAGGTCGAGTTCTTTGTTTTACGTAGGATTTCATTACGAAGTTTTACCTTTTATCAGCATTAAAAGGACAATCCCGAATTAAACCTAGGTTCAAAAATAAAAGTCTGGGAATGTTTGAAAATAAAACGCCAAAATATAGGGGAATGATGTATTTACCTTGTCTCAAAATTTCAACTTAAAATATTGAGTCGTTTGGACGTGAACGCCAAAACTGCTTATCCGGACACGTAACCCTTTAAGATTTCAGGTCAATTGTTTCGTTGGGTGACCTTATAACCGATTACGGTTACTTGAGATGGTTATGCAGTGAATACCCCATGTGCCTTACTTGATAGAGAAAGGTAAATTTCAACTACACATTATTTTTAAAAAAAAATGCTTGGTTTAATCCAGATACCACAAAATACACTTTGGGGCACTGGTCTGAAATACTAGATGAAGACTGATGGATTTAAGTATCATAAATACTGAAGTAGTTGCTCGGCCCTTGACACGAATATTTTAAGGGATTTTAACACAAAATTATGCAGTTTTATTCCCAAAAGATCCGCAAAAGCTCAAAATTATCAACATTTTATGACTGTAAATTACTCAAGACACAAGACAAAGTAAAAAATTAACTGAATTAATATTCAGAATAATGATATCTTAGCAAATGAATATATCGACACAATAACCACTAAAGAACAAGGAGAATTGAGGTTTATATTGGCTTCGGAATACAGTAAGTCGATGAAAAGATGCATAATAAAATGTGAATTTCATTAAACATGCCAAATGTGACTTTTTGACTCCCTCTTTACAAAATATTTTTAAAACAATAGTTCAGATCAACCTTGTCTCTGATTTTACATGGTTCAATATGCCAAGATTCTTGTTTCAAAGATCATTTACTAAATTTCGTTAAAGTTTTTTGCTTACAATGTTGATGAGGGCATTATCTATAGGCAGATTGTCATCCCTAAAAAAATATCAACATATAAAATGATGAAAACAACCATCTTTTTAGAGAAACTAGAATATAGCCATTTTAAAGGGACAATAACACTCTTGCTGGCTTGACAGGTCCAGAAAACAATATTAGCCTTATTCTAACTACTAAATGTTTAAGTGTCTTACCTGTTGTGTAAATTATCCATTACAACCTATCTTACTTGTCAAGAGGGTTCTAAAATATGTTTAAATCCAAGTTGCATTTGAAAGTGTTTACGTAAAGCTTTTCACACCATGTTACAGCATGTGGTTGAATTTTTCCAATTTTAAAATTAGGTGTGTTAAGATGAAATTTGCATCATTTATTAATTGGAATATTGTAAAATAGCACAATTTGTTGACCAGAATAAAGATTAGGACATATTATTCACTTCGACAAAAATGGTATTGGGGCTTTAAAGAATATGCATACATAAAATGAAATAAAATGTTGTTCAACATCCTACTGTTATGCTTCGACTGGGCTATCTGTATTGAAGTAAATCTAGAAGTTCAAGGAAGACAGAATGTTATTCCATAAATCTAATTAACCCATCTCTTTAGGGGAACCTGAATGATAGAGGTCCAGCCAATTTAAGTATTGGTATATCCTTTATGTATATCTAGCATGTCATAGTTGTTTGTATATAACGGTGTTTGTATTGTTTAGAAATAAATCTAACCATCTAAGTTACTGTGATATGACATTCAAAGATTGTTGTTGAATATGGATATACGAGCAGAAAGTTTTATAAGTTTCTAAATATTACAATCTGTATAATTAAACCATGATGAAAAATGCAATTTGTCTGTACATTTGTATTCATTTCTAAACACAAATGTGATATTCCATTATTGAATGCTTGTTTTCGAGAATTCACAATGAACATTGTTATAAGATCGTATATCAAATAATGCACATTTATATTTGGATTATTATTTTTGTACATTCTTATTAGATCATATATTAAATAATGTACAGTTGTCTTAAATATGAACTGATATTTTCAATAATATACATCTATTTTAGATATAGTGTACATATATATATTAAATAATTTGTGTGTGTTGGACATTAAACAATGTGTAGAATTATGTTAAACAATGTGTACAATTATGTTAAACAGTGTGTACATTTTAATTAACATAGGTGATTTATGTTAAAACAATGTGTACATTTATGTTAGTCAATGTGTACAATTATATTAAACAATGTGTGCATTTTATTTAATTAACATAACTATTAGATCCTTTATGTGAAAGCAATAGTATATTTATATTCTACATTCTTATGAATAACATATGTCTTAGATTGTATAATTACGGTATTACCCCGAAATCATTTTAGATAAACATGTAGTGTACAGTCACATTGCATAACATTTTTTTATTCAATGATGTACATTGACATTTAATAATATACATTTATTATTTAATAATGAAAATTTATTCCATTATTCAATAATGTATATTTATTCAATAATGTACATTTATTCAATGATGTATATTTATTCAATAATGTACATTTATTCAATAATGTACATTTATTCAATAATGAACATTTATATTTAATAATGCCCATTCAATAATGTACATTTATATTTAATAATGCCCATTCAATAATGTACATTTATATATTCAATAATGTACATTTATATAATTAATAATGTACATTTATATTCAATAATGTACATTTATATTTAATAATGTACATTTATTCAATAATGTATATAAATTCAATAATGTATATTTATTCTGTACATTCAATAATGTACATTTATTGAATAATGCACAATTATATTTGTACATTTATATTTACTATTTTTATATATCCCGTTCAGACAACAATATTTAAGGTACTTTAAAATACTGGCAAGTGTAACATTTATAAGCCACAAAGGCGAGTATTAGCTATGCAAGCGCACAATGCACATTCTGTCATTTTGCCAGAAAGATAACTTATTGTGTGTGCTTTGCTAACCAGAGCTGGCTTTATTCAGAAGGCCAAGATAAGCTAACTTTAAAAAGAAAGCTTCTGAAAGACAAGTAGTAAGCTAGGGTATATTACACAGGAGCATAAATGTGTGTACGAGATCGCAAGAAAGTGTAGAAAAGATGTGGAAAAAATATTAGCATTTGTATAATTTGGTGTGTTTAAGTAAACTATAAAGAGATATGTATATTATCATATTTATGTAATGAGTTGAATAAGCAATGATAGAGTAGATTAGATTATATGTTTGTTTGTGGAAGAATATTTTCTTTTTAATTCCTAGCTTTATGCCAAAAATATACTAAAATCACAGAAAAATAAACAGATCTGTGCTCAAAGAAATGATTGGCACCCGAGAGAGAAGAATTTTTCTGACAATATCACATGCTTATCTCTGAGGCTCTTGTTAGAATATCCTCTTTTCAAAGGGTACTGCATTTAAGATTAACCATTTTTAATGAAACAGAAAGAGATGGACCTGCACTAAAATCTGTAGTGTTACAAACTTTTTTTTTAAGAACAACCAAGCATATCTTGTAAATTTAAAAAAAAATACTAGGAAATTAAGAGACAAGCACAGTATACTAAATAGCTTTATTTAACTCCCGCCTCCAGAGAAGTGATATCGCAAACAAACATTATCACTTCGGTGGAAGCGGACGTTAAATAAAGCTATTTCACACAATTTTCGTTGCCTAATAATTCCCTAATACAAGTGATGAACAGATTTTATAATAATTACCAGTATTACTATATTCAGCTGTACTAATTGTTTATATTTGTTTGTTTAAATTTTATAAACTAGGTGGGGAGTTTTTTTTGTATCATTATCTTAATAAAGTTGAACTAGAAATCCCCAAGTTTCTCAATATTATTGCAACTAATAACTGAAACCTTCGACTTTTTGTAATTTGTTATAGAGAGGGGAAGGGACGATTGGTCTAATAAATGCGCTTTGGATTATAAAGTATGTTTTTGAGTCAATTAGTGTTGTTTCAGAGGAAGTTTCTCTGTCAACCCCCGGGGACTGAACCCTGGACCTCTTAGTAACACACAGCAAATCTCGACAGATTCCGGTACCCTACATCTAGACTCGGATGTATGAAGAATTCCTCCATTTTGGAACTATTTTAAAGGACCCGGATAAAAAATGGCTGCCCCCATGAAGATTATATCAACAAACTAAAGAATAGCTGCCATTTTGGGACTTTTTTGTAAAAGCGGCATGTTTTCCTGTTAAAGTAAATCGGTAGTCAACTAGCCGCATCGCAAATGTATGGTCGTAGGTACATATCACTTACTGTCATACATCCGAGTCTAGATGTAGGGTTACGGAGGGTACCGGAATCTGTCAAGGTTTGCCGAATGCTCTTAGTAAGTGAGCCAGCGTCTTACTTCCTCAGCCACTGTGGCTTCCTTGGATTTAACTTACCCCTTTGCATATTGTGAATCTTCTTCCCAGTCTACAATTCTGGCTATAAATAAAGTGGAGGCATGATCCTCAGGTCTTTCATAAAAATCTGAAATTGAATAACAAAGACACTTGAGCAAGCATATAAATTTAGTTTAATTTGAGAATAGCATCGAAAAGCGTTTAATATCACATCAATACTTTATTCAGATTATTTTGGGACTAATGTACTGCTTACTTTTTTAAAACGGTTAACTGTGCAATGCATGTGTGGAAACATTTACTCTTAAATACCAACTGCCAAGGAATCATTAAAGCACAATAAAGGGGTCTTTAGCAGTGGGAGGAAACCCTCAAGGTTGGGCAGGCGACCCTACTCCTTGTCAAGTACAACCGGTAATCAAAACCACACTACTTGAATTAATGTCAGATTAGGATTCAGCATACTAAACACGCTAAACATTCGGCAGTGGGAGAAAACCATTCCACCCTGAGAAAGCCTGTGAGGTTGGACGGGCGACCCTACTTCTTCATACAACCGGAGAATCTAAACCAATTACAGACCTTATGATACAACGCAGACGCAATATTAATGCAGCCATCCAACCCCCTAATAATAAGGGAATAAATGCCTTAGTTTTAAATACAGCCATTTGAAGAAAAAAAAATGAATATTAACTACTAACCTTTTGGGCATTCGTCCATTGGAAGTAGAATTCTGGGAAGTCTGTGATCAAAAGGTGAAAAGAGAGCGAATTCCTTACTTCTATCCTGTAGTAATTTAATATGGCCGCTAGCTGCACGAGAATGTTTCTTCTCCAAAATACCCACAACCTAAAAAAATATATTCTATATACAAAAAACAAAACATAAACCAGGGCTTGCCAGGCCAACTATACAAGCAAAACCGTCCGTTCCATATCTAAAGTCATTGTCGATAAATTGGACAAAGCAAATTGTTAATATCTAATATGTGCTTATACTAAGCTTTAAAGGAATAAATGTGAATGCCAAAAAAAGTTTGCCAAATCATTTAAATTTAAGATTTTTTTGCTGTAATGAAAAATTTCACCAAGTTTAAAATATTCCATTGAGAATATAATCCTTAAGTGGCATTTAGCGATTGAGCACAATAAAACACAACACAATTTTTATGGAAATTACAATCACTGTTTATATACATATAGCACAACGTTTCAACAAGTATCTTCTTGTCGTTATCAAGCACAAAAAAAGTTGTCCTGAATTGGAAGATAGTTATAAAATTTGAACACGAAAAATTTTTAAATTTCAATTCACAATCCCTGTGAATTTGAAGGGAAACAATTTCAAGAGCTCAAAGGGAATTTGAAGGGGAATATCAAGAGCTCAAAAGGAATTTGAGGGGGAAAAATTTCAAGAGCTCAGGGCTGTAACAATAGCAGAATTAGATTACAATGTCTATTACCTTTCCAACTTTCTGTACGAAGGAGCTTGCCTTGGATTGATTAACATCTGTTTTTAGCAGATCTTTGGCTACCGAACTTCCACTGCTCAGCACGTCCTTAATCGATAAATATTTCTTTTTCTGCATCTCATTTTTATTAGTTTTGTCTTTTTTAGAAGACGTAGAATTTAAATTGTCTTTATTTTGTTCACTAGGTGCAGGACTGGATTCTACTTTAACTGTTGTATTTGCTTCTTTATCAACAATTTCCTCACTTTCTAAAACTACATCTGGGCCAGAATTCTCATCATCAGAGTTATCCCCCTTAAGATTATTCTGCTTTTCTGATTTCAGATCTGTTTCATACTTTTCAAGATCATTTTCGTAAACCTATAAGATCCAATCAAGTCTATCAGTTCAATATCAGAAAAATAAATGATACTTCACAACAAAACAAACAAATTTCAAATATAAAAAGATAAGAAATAGAACCAAGGAAGTTTGAGTGCATATGAGGGAGGTTGAATTTTCGATCATCTAATAGTTAAAGAGAGAGAGAGAGAGAGAAATGGGGTTCAACGTCCACTCAACACAAACAAGGTCTTTTCAGGAATAACATATGGTGTAATTTATTTCAATAATTCGCGTAGGGGTCTTTAGTAGTGGGAGGAGAACCGGAGAAAACCAATGAGGCTAGACAGGCGACCCTACTCCTTGCCACGTACAACCTGGGGTAGATAAGTGAATGGGTCTTCTATTTATAAAGGCCTCTCGGAGAAACAAAACCCCTTACCATTAAACTAAGCCATAGTACTAACTTAATCAATTTTGTAAATCTTAAAACGAATTATCGAACAATGTTTTAAAAGTAAGCGCTAACACTCACTGGAATAGATGTAGCAATGATTGTTTATTATTATAGCAACGATGCTGGACAAACAAGACTAAGTCTCACTTATCCATTCTATAGTTAAATTTTAAAATCTTGCATTTAAACCTCAGTCATTTGATAGTTTAGAAAGTTGATTATAGCAGTCCTTCACCCTTTTTTTAAAAATTGTGCGAGAGGCATAAAAAGCTCCTGATATTTAGGAGAGCAATTTAGCTAAATTGCAGGAGTCTTTAATGACTTCTTTGACGGAAAGCTGACATGCGTCAAGAGGAGCAGGAGCAAAGGACTGTTATAGGCTTGTCAAATAACATTTGAAGCCAAAATAAACAATGCCTATTTAATTGAATCTTTTGAAGTTATATGACACTTTTGAAGTCATAATGGCACATGTAATGTAAAAGGCTGGCCATCTATGATCTAGAGTGAAAGACCTACCCTCCAACTATCTCTATCTAAAATCTGCACTGCAACAATATCACCATTTAAAGCACGATTTCTACTCTTCATTCCACAAATATAGATGTCACAGCTACCATCCTGAATATATAATATAACATAATAAATATAGATGTCACAGCTACCATACTGAATAAATAATATAAAAAATATATACAGTGGACTCTGTCACATCCGACATCGTACGGGATTGTTACAATATGTCGGATTGCACATCGTGTCGGAGTGCCGAGTTTTCTCCAAAACGGGAAATACTGTAACTTCGAAAACTGGAAGTATTTTCATATTTCAGCTTCGAATCATAAGAATGCTATCAGTGTTTCCGCTAGCTTCAAAATTTACCGGTACACCGTACGAACCGATAGAGGTTAAAAATACCGGTCCACTCGTAACTTCGAAAACTGGAAGTATTTTCATAGTGTAGCTTCGAATCATAAAAATACTATCAGTGTTTCCACTAGCTTCAAAATTTACCTGTACACCGTACGAACGGATATAGGTTAAAAATACCGGTCCAATCGTTATTTTACTAGTCCAGAATCTCACGTCATTGATGCTCCATATGAACTCCAGGTAGATATTAAAATAATTTGGATCATACATTTGATAGTTTCACAGACCCGTTGTCAGTTAAATTTAAATTTTCATTGAATATAATCCACTGCTATAACACCGAATAAATGTACTCAGAGAAACAGTCATTAATAATATATTTTTCCGAAAGAATCTTCAATACTGAATGTCGATGGCACGTGACATCGGTGGAAAGAGGTCAATGAATCAGCGATGTTAGCTTTAGTTTGTGCCGTCTGTCTATCATTGTTGAATGAATAAAAACTATTGCGCAGCAGAAATAAACCCGTCTTTCCTCTGCTGGTACACTATTCACAGGAACTACGAAAGAGTTAACGACATTTCTTTTGTGTTTGCTGTTAAAAGACGAACGATCGTCTGCCTTTTTTGGAGACATTTTGTGAAGATCATGTAAACATTGAGCAGCGATCTACAATACAAGACGGAAGATATCGTCATACCGAAGTTACTATAAATAGCACCACTTTTCGACACACGTCGTCAGCACGAGAATTCTGACACAAGTTATGAATGGAAAATTCGTGGATATTCTTGAGTATTTGTTACAAGAGATTAAAATTATCAAAGTAATTAACACAGACCGGCGCCGTATGTAGCGAGTTTTAATCTTATAGATAATTGATTGCTGATTGCTTTTTTACTTGTTAATCTTTTGTGGCTTCACACCCATTGAATTTTAATCTCACCGATAATTGGGTGCTTCACACCCACCGTTTGAAGACGGATTATGCGGTGTCGATTCAATGGAAATTATAGTGACGGGACGGCTGATTGTTGTCGAAATCCGGAACTAACAGAATCCGGACATATCAGATTTTGTTTTGGCTGAAGTAATAGGGAAATAAATCTGGACATGAAAATCATGTTGGATGTGACAGAAATCCGGAGTGATCAGACATCGGATGTGACAGAGCCCACTGGAGATGTCACAGCTACCATCCTGAATAAATAATATAAAAAATATAGATGTCACAGCTACCATACTGAATAATATAACATAATAAATAGAGCTGTCACAGTTACCATCCTGAACCTTTATTTAAGTCAAACAATCCAAGCTAGTTAGAATACAAAGGCTATACCTTGTAGAGTTTACTTATCACAGGAGCAATAATTACACCAAAAAATAAATCCAGTTGAGAAATTCAGGATAAAATATATCAAAAACTGTAACAAGCAGAGTGTAGACTGAACGACCAAAAGGATTGCTAACAGTATACTCCCATCTAAAATATCAATCTGATTCAAATACAGATTATATTTCGTTTTGTTTTTTTATACTTTCGATGGCCTCTCCTACATGAAAATCTGACTGGTTGTAGTGGGAAATCCCGTAAGGGATCATACGACCGTCTTTTGATCCTGTGACGTCAGACATTTTGAATAATCAGCGTTGATGTTTTTGTACAGTTCTGACACCGCACACAAAAAATCGCCGTAACAGACCATTTCTTTGGCTAATCCCTCAAATTAACGAAAAAGGCAGGTTATGTAATAACTCTTCCAGATCCTAGTGTAGTAAAGACAAGTAAAACAAAATTTTGAACTATAAAAAAATGAAACGAAATGAGATCTGTGTTTTAATCTGATTGTCTGTAAGTAGAATAAAGATACTTACTGGTAACGGCACATAGGCATCTTCATAATTCTTAGGATTGATTCTTATTGGTCCCTGTAAAATAATCATATAATCATAGTTAGATTGTACACAAGACTTTGAATTACGTTAAAGGTACAAAATAATGATCATGAAGACCATTGAATGTTTGAACTAACGGACTGATTTTAAGAAAATAAAAAATTCTATGACTACAAGAAATAAACTTCTTACTTTAAAGCGAGAATTTCAAATATTCTAATAAGATCAAAACATAAGTATTTCTATGTCTTTTGCTCAATAGGTTATCAACTCACTATTATACAATCATGAGCATTATTTCCCGCTCTTAAAAACCAACGACACAGGAAATAACACAACACAATTAACTCCCCAGTTTTGCTAGTGACAACATGGGGCAGCCATTTTCAAACGTTGGAATTTGAAGTTGAAAATTATATTTTTGCCAATTTCTCAGCTGGCAATAGTGAATTATAGGATTAAGAGGATTAATAAGATTATTCTTTAACAAGGTAGGACTGTTTAGGGTTACCATCTATTTTAAGGCTTTACTTTAATAAATGTTAAAAATATAACTTAAAAATTTGAAAATGTAGCTTTAAGTATGCGAAAATAGGTCTGGTACTGATGGACCAGGAAGGAGAGTGAATGAAATGGTGTTTAAAAGTCCATCGACACAAACGAGGTAATTTTGGGGACAGCATATGGTTTAATTTTCTTTCACTAATTCGCTTGCACATGGAACTTTAGCAGCGGGAGGAAACCGGAAACAAGAAAAAACCAACAAGGTTAGACATGCTACCGTATTCCCTATCACATCCCCCTACTCCTTGTCACACCCCTTTCGGTTAAATGATCTTACATGCACGCATTAATATACACAATCCCCCAGTTCAGGAAGGAAGCACCGCCCTTCCCCCCCCCTGAAAATACCATCTGATACAGGAATACCACCAGAAACGACTCCTGTGTAGCTTGAGGATTATTATACAGTACAGTATTTACCTCAATGAGTTCTCGTCTCTTTAAACCATCAGCTAGATCTTGTTTAGCCCAGTATGGTTCAAACTTTATTGTCTGTAATTACAAATATTATCAAACATACAGTATTTGAAATAGAGACAGACAGAGAGAGAATAAGGTTTAACGACCACTAAAAAACTAGGTCATTTGGTCCAATTTTATTTCAATTATTCACTTGTGCGTAGGGGTCTTTAGCAGTATCAGGAAATCCGAGGACCGGGAGAAAACCCATGAGATTCGACAAATCATACCAGTTGACTCAATGACAGACCTTGTGATACAGCGTGCAGGTGCTAACCATTTGGCCATCCAACACCCCTGTACATGTACAAAGCAAAGGTGGGAACCCTGCCCAAATGGCGATATTTTCTCCAACTCTTAATCAATTATAAACAAACAATAATAAATATCTTATATAAACTAAATAAGAATGAAATGAAATGGGGTTTAACGTCATACGCTTAAGCACCTCACCTGGGCTAATTGAAGACGGGCATACGCCATACAGTGTGCTATGAGGGAAATTTTTTGCCCGGGCAGCGGCGCTACGGCCTACTCTTATATCGAATTCCAACTGCCAAGGTGTCTTTTACGTGCACTCCAATGTGTACACGGGACCTCGGTTTTTCGTCCCATCCGAACGACTAGGCAGCCGTCCTTGTCAGGCCCTCCTTCTGCATCACTGACAAGGGGAAATCACGCCAGAAAATCGAGATGAACTTTCTCGGCCTATGCAGGGATCGAACACTCGACCTCCAGGCTAGGGAACCAGCGGCTTATCCACTTAGCCACCGTGATCCCCCACTAAATAAGAAAACCAACCTTATATTTTTGCTGGAAGTTTTTATTATTTTGTCGACCCTGTCTCTTGTAACCTTGACCTTGACCAGGTTGATGACCTTGGTAATGCTGATAACCTTGGCCTTGACCTGGTGGCTGGTCTTGACACTGATAACCAGGAACTGGTTGCTGATAACCTTGACCTTGAGGATGATGATAACCATGAACTTCAGGATAACCTTGACCTTGAAGATGTTGATAACCATGAACTTGAGGATGGTTACCTTTCACATGGTGACTAGAATTAGGTCTCCTATTTCTGCGATTATTATGCTGCCCATAATTTTGGTACTGCTGATCGTCATATTGAAGTGGACCGTTCTGACCTCCATGTGGGCTATTCCGACCTCCATGTGGGCTATTCTGACCTCCATGTGGGCTATTCCGACCTCCATGTGGGCTATTCCGACCTCTATGTGGACTATACCGATCTCCATGGGGACTATTATGACCTCCATGGGGACTATGACGACCTCCTTGTTGTCTAGCATAACCAGGGTTACCTGTATCGGTCCTACCAGTAATTGGTCGTCCACTCTCTTCATAATAATCCATTCGTTGACTCCAGTGTTGCTGAGAACTTCCTGTAATATTTACGTGGATTAAGCATATATATTTTAATTCAAACATGATCTGTTTAGCTCTCTTGATAAATAATCAAGAAAGCAGTAAATTAGAATTGTGGAAAATGCCCCCAGTGGCCTTTTTATCTTAGGAAGCAGCAACTGTAGTGTTTTAAAGTACACACCAATGTATGCACGAGACCCATCTAAATGACCAGAGGTGGTACCTTGCGAAGCCCTCGGTCCTTGGGGAAATCAGTATAGAAATACCTGAGGAACGTTCCCAGCCATCACTTGGATCGAACCAGAGACCTCCTGTTTAGTGAACAAGCACCTTACTCATTGAGCCACCGTGGATCCCTTGTGCTGTGATATCATTCTTTTCAATTTCAAATAACAATGTAATCTAATTTACCCTTAATTTAATATTACTAAGAGTTATTTCCCTTTTCTAAAAAATTACCATGATAAACAACGCTAGTACCTGAAGAGGGAAGCGGACTGTCACCTTGACCAAAAGATTTTTGCAACCTGGAGTAACTTCCTCTTACATCCTTCCGGTTATCCCCACTACTACCAACTTTCCGGCCATCTCCACTACTGGCATTTTTCCGGCCATCCCCACTACCACCAACTTTCCGGCCATCTCCACTACTGGCATTTTTCCGGCCATCTCCACTACTACCAACTTTCCGGCTATCTCCACTACTACCAATTTTTAAACAATCTGAAAGAAAAAGCAATAATGTTTCATGTAGAAGCTGTGAATGGGAATGGGGCCAAATCTCGGGTGCCGTCAACAATCTCACCACACCCCAACCCTGCCACTTAAATCTGCGCCTGGCAGTATACAACTTAGGGTATGGTAATATCAGACCACATTAAGAAATTAGCGTGTAAAAAGTCATACTGTACTGTGATTGACTACTTGCCCAAAAAGCTGTGATCCTTTCCACCAACCTAACCAATCTAGACATATGAAACTGAAATGTCCTATTTATCTTGCCCAACAGGCATGCAATGCACACTAACATGTACATGGGACCTCAGCATTTTAAACTAGAGAGAGAGAGTGAGAGAGAGAGAGAAAGAGAGTGAAATGGGGTTTAACCTCCACTTGACACAAACTAGGTCATTTTGAGACTAGCATATGGTTCGATTTTACTTCAATAATTCATTTGCGCGTAGGGGTCTTTATATACTTAGATGTGGGAGGAAACCGGAAGTTGGATTGGCGACCCTACTTCTTGTCACGTACAAGCAGAGACTCCTTTTTAACTTATGTGAATGACTAGCCACACCCTTCATCCTGACAAGGAAAAAAACACACTAATGAATCCAGACCAACTTTCTCAGTCATCACTGGGATAAGTGAACTAGTGCCTTTCTCACAGTGAACCTTTTATCAGAATTTAGATGGATTTAGCCTCAAAATATAGCTAAGATAACAATCTTTAACTTAATGTTCACGGACAGAAATTAATCATCAGTATGTAGCATCATTAAGACGGCAAGTAGTGCCAACTTATGTTAGAACTGATTGAGTGCTATTATTTTTGGACAGAAAATGTTTTTTTGGCAAAACTCTTTCTCATTGTAAACAATTTTAGGTGGAGAATTGTTTGTTCTACCTACTAAAAACATATGCATAGATATGTACATACGTCTAGCCCTCAATTTACTAGACATCTTTGATTGGGTAAATAAAAACAAAAGTCAACTCAATTAAAATTGATGTGCTGATGTGTTTTGATAACAGACTGAGCCAAAGTTTAGATATAATGAATTTTGTGTTCAACAGCCAACAGTTGGAGCCTTTACCTAATCTTGCAGTAGCTGAACTGACATCATGTAAATCTGTTCTTTCCATCAGTTGCTCGGCAACAGTCTTCTTCCTTTTCTTCTTAGAATCAGCCAATCCAGAAGTAGGTCTACCTGGCAGTGGCAATGAGCCATCAGCGCCCTTACCTTCTACCTTTGTCTTTGGTAGTGATTTTTCTGTCATCATTGCGTCTATCTCGACGTCTGGAACATTGGCCGATTTTTTCTTTTTTTTATTTCTAATTCTTGGTTTCTTTGTCTTTTCTGCTGCTGTCTGTCCATCTGTCAAACTAGGCACAGAAGGGTTTAAGCAGCTGTCCACTGCCACATTTGACCCTTCAACTTTTGAGCTTTTACCTACTGGACTTTCCATCGTTGCCACAGCAACATCATTCCCTCCTTCCATTTAACAAGTCGTACAACTCTTCAGTTCAAACGATAAAAATCTTTCAAATATCCTGTAAGATACAAAAAAACAGTTAAAATGTTGACAGTCAGCATTGCTTTTCTTCCTTATCATTTTGAGTTAGAAATAGAATTTGCCCGTCATTTTTGCCTTCTCTACTTCAATTTCCAATTGTCCATATCATAATATATGGTTCTTTTTGACACGCACACAATATATTATGTATGCTGGAACTCCATTTCTTGCTACACATGTCTAGTACTACAATAGACAATGGTTTTTGACTATTTGAGGTATCTTATCGCCTATTGGACACTATGATGAGTATGGAATATGATGATTTTTGATACTGAGTGTGTAACTGAGAATGGGAGAGTCAGGTGCCAGAGGTGACTTTTACAAGAATAATTCAGTATTCCCATCGTTGTTCTTATATGTCGCCAAATAACATATTATGTCAAAAGACTCACAACACTTTCAATTTATTATTCCTTCAAAATTAGCCTACATACACTGTCAAACTCAAAATTAGCCTGCATACACTGTCAAACTCAAAATGACAAAATATCTGTGGACAAGAACGTGACGTTGAAGATGAACGTGTGCGCTTTTGGTGACTCTTTGACATTACTTTAAAATTTACAATATGTCAGTCTTTTCGGAAAGACTTTATATAAATTTTATTGCACAACTTCAATGACAATTTCTAAGAAAAGAAATGGCTACCTTTAAATTCTGCGAAACATAAAATCATTCCATCAGTTTCGTTTTGTTATGAAATTAATAACATCGAGGACTCAGCAATACCAAGTAATCCTTCTAGTAAGGAAACACGTGACAAGGGAACTAACTCCATTTTAATCAAGGTCAACATTAAGGGATGCCTCAGCAATTAATTTTGATAAATTATTTATTTGTCCCAACCGAATCACCATAAGATTATGTTTTATAGAATGGGGTAGACTGGCTCATCAACACCTTTAATAATTCAATTATTTTGCCACAACTATATCACTTGTGTTTATTTTCTCTGGTGGTTTGACAGGTCGGGGGAGAATTTTGCCTTTACAACAGCAACAGCAAAGTCATAGATCTTTTAACCTCCAATATGAATCTGTATACAGGTTATACTCTGTGCAACTCTTTAGACCACTTGGGTGCATGCATCCTCCTCGCAGTGTTCCGTTTGATTAGAGCTAATCCTACTACTGGTTAATATAGCATAAAAAAAAACGTGCAGCCATGACGTAACGTTATGTAAACACAGTTGCCCTAATTAAACGTCCTGTTTTAAAGGTAATACCTTTGTAACGAAGTCAGTGATTGGTCAGTAATAGGACCACTGACCAGTCATAATTAGTGACAATAATACCCACTCAGTCCAGCAGGGAGTAGTAGGATTAGCTCTAATCAAACGGAACACTGCCAGAGAGGGATTTCTCGGGCCGTTGCTTCAGGAATATGGGGTGCTTGGGGTGGTAAAAAGATCACAGCCAAATTTGTATGTAATTTATCAGGGGGTTGGTGAGCAGTGAAGGGGGGTTGCCATGCGTGCCTTTTTACACAATCAGATATTGGTTTGTTTTATATTCCGAATTCTGTAAATTATATTTCACTCAAATTTCACTTAACATGTGACATGTTTTATCATTCCGTCGAGTTGTGTACGGTAAACAGCCAATGAAAGCACGGTTGTTGCCATCAATCCAAGACATTGTCAATGTAGAGATAGAGAAATGGGGTTTAACATCTACTCAACTCATAATAGCTCATTTCGGGACTAACATATAGTTAAATTTTATTTCAATATTTCGCTTGCACATCGTATGGGTCTTTAGCAGTTGGAGAAACCCCACGAGGCTGGACAGTCGATGAATCAAACCACGCCAGTTGACTCAACTTGACATTACGACACAACGTGCACATGATAACCAATCGGCCATCCAACCTCCAATTATCAATGGAAACTATAACTAAGGTTACATACATCACGCAACCTAAGTTAGCACACCAAGTAGAAGCCACTCTGAGTATATCATGTTAGATTTTCTGGTGTGTAGAAAATCAGAACCATACAAATATGAAATGAAATGGGGTTTAACGTCCAACTCTTCTTCGCCTACCAAGCTAATAATGACCGGCATATGCCATGGATTGAGCAATGAGAGAAATTTTGCAAAGACGGCAATTGAGTTCAAACTGTCAAGGATTCTTTTACATTCACACAGAGGTGTACACAGAACCTTATTTTTGTTCCGTACCATCCAGACAACTTGACACTAGCTTGCCTGGCCTTCCATCTTCCATCCTTCACCACTGACAACGGGGGACCCATGCCAGAAACTTATAAGATAAAAGAGAAAACAGATTTTTACATCATTTTATGTCAAGATACATTAACTGAACATTAGTCAACAAACAAGATAAACAATTAATCTATTTCATTATTATTATTGCGCTAAATAGGCAATGAAATTTTATTTTATCTATAAAATCATTTTATTATTTCACTTCCAAATTATCACTAATCTTTGAAAAACATAGCGATCTACACAAAAACCCCAATTAAAGCCCAAATACCACTCTTGTTGTAACCGAATAATATGTTCCAATCTTTATTCTCGTCAACAATTTGTACTATTTTACAATATTTCAATTAAAAAATGATACAAATTTCATCTTAACACACCTAATTTTAAAAATTGGAAAAATTCAACTACATGCCGTAACATGGTTTGAAAAGCCTTACGTAAGCACTTTCAAATGCAACTTGGATTTAAACATATTTTCGAACCCTCTGGACAAGTAAGATAGGTTGTAATGGGTAATTTACACAACAGGTAGGACACTTAAACATCTTGTAGTTAGAATACGGCTAATATTTTTTTCTGGACCTGTCAAGCCAGCAAGAGTGTTATTGTCCCTTTAACTTTATAAATGGTCAATTCCTGGCCAAACAGATTTTGTCATTTCAATCCCTACCCCGAGTAGTGGGCTATTCGAAACCCTACCCTGACTAGCGCAGTCAGCCCATACTGTTATTTCGATCCCGACCCTCACTAGTGCAGTTGGCCCAAATCCTACTCCACCTAAAACCGTTTGTTTCCATTGTGAATTAAAAAAAAAACTTTGTAAATTTGTTTAAAAATCTATTCCTATCATATATATTTTCAATCTAATTAAAATACAGATCTATATTTCGTTTCGTTTTTTATACTTTCGATGGCCTACACTACGTGTAGTAAAGACAAGTAAAACGAAATTATGAACTATAAAAAACAAAACGAAATTGGATCTGTGTTTTAATTAGATTGATATATTTTAATATAGCAAAATAAGCATAATGCTCAATAAATTAATTTCCAAAAAATATCAAGTTGAAATAAACTGGGCCTTGATCATTTGCCTGAAATTAATGATGTTTTTAAATTTGGATTAATATTGAAAAAGCTATTTAGAACGTGCTGTAGTTGGCACTGTATAAATAAAATGAAATGGGGGTTCTAACGTACTATTTCTCAGCACCATCCAGGTTAATATGCCATATATACAGTGTGATACGAGTGAAATTTTGCCGAGACAGGGGCACTACGTCCTGCACTTATTATTATGTTCAACACACAGTCACTTGGAAAGGATTAAAATAAAACTTCTTACTACTGCTTATAAAATTTCTCACTACTGCTTGATTTGAACTTTCCGTAAAATGGATTTAGTAATCATTGTCTAGTATCATATGTAATTTAAAAATATTATCTTATGTGCACTTTAAGAAGCAGTAGTAGTAAGAAGTAAGAAGTTTTATTTTAATCTCTTCAAGTGCCTGTGTTCCAACATGCTACTAATTGTAGAGACAAGAACTCAGCTCTTCTATACAAGTGGAAACCCGGCAACAAAATGAAGACAGCATACGCCATGCAGTGTACTATGAGGGAAATTTTTACCTTGGCAAATGTGCTACAACCCACTTTTATATCGAATTCCAATTGCCAAGGGATCTTTTACATGCACACCAATATCTTTATGGGACCTCCATTTTTATGTCCCTTCTGAGTGACTAGATAGCTGTGCTTGACAAGGGGAAACCACGTCGAAAAGCCCCAATGAACTTTCTTAGGCAACACCAAGGGTGAACCTGCAACCTCCAGGTTAGCAAGCCAACATCATACCAACTTAGCCATCTGGATATTAAGCCTGCCCCTACCTCACAGAGCAAAATAATGCTATAGAGATTGAAACTATGACTCTGTGGTGTTACATTTTACTGACATACTATACAATAGGAAAATAATTGGAATGTTATTTGATAAATATCACCTTTTTTAAACATTACCCCATCTTCATAACATTAAGTACAGTAGGTGGTCATACATGTACAGCTAGTAACTAATTTAAGTAAAGCTAGAAGTAAAGCTAGAAGTTATATTTGATCTGTCAATAAAGGTTTATTCACAAAACCATGTTAGAAGTATTATCACAGATTCGCACACTTTTATCAAAATCTAAATAAATCTAATTTGAACATATCTCATTTAACTGTATATATTCAAATCTCAAACAAATCAAAAATCTTTTTTTAACCCATCGTAGAAGACGAAGACCTTTACATTGCTAATGGTCAAAATTCTCTAGCCATACACATGTGACATCTTATCGTTTAGAATAAATTGACAGTACAAATAAATTCAGAAAAAATATTCTGATTATTTAGATAATATTAATAAGCTACCTATAGTTCGAAATAGATAATACAAAACAAATATACTGAAAATTTCATTCAAATTACTCTATTGCGAGCGAAGATATTAGTCCTTGAAGGTTTGACAAGATGTATGCATTGATTTTAACTATTGTACATGTTGCTCAAAGCTAAGCTTCGCTTTTCAGGTTTTAAATTAAAACAAAATATGGATGAACCATTCTAATCAACTTCAAATCAGAGATATATCCAATGGCATCAAGAGTTGATTATGGTCTTGTCAAGTTAAGTAATGTCTAATTAATAGTTCATATAACATTTCAGAAAGATCCGCAATAGCCAAAGAAAGATCTGCAATAGCCAAATTTACCTCTTGCATAATGTATGTTTAATAACTGTACGTACATATTTTATACTAGTTACAGAAAATTTGAATGAATCAATAAGTTCATTAATCAAGTACAATAGGGCACCCTGTTAAATGATAATGACAATCAGAAATAATACTGGATAACAATTTTTCACAACAAAACACAACATAAGGTATATGGATATAACTACTTCTCTATTATTACAAACCGTTGTTATTAAATAATAGAGAAGTAGTTATATCCATTTATACCTGTACCTTGTGTTTTGTTATGAATAGTTTACTGTGCTTCTAGATTTCATTTAAAGAACCAACAATTTAATGATTATAGAAGTCATTTAGCCAAGTAGTGATTCTTTGACAAAATAAAAACACAAATAAAGATATTTGGTAAGGATTGTTCCAGAACAGGAATATTTTTTTTGTATGGTTTAATGAGCTGACTTGTAGATAATACTGGCAGATAATTAAAGATGCATTATGGAAGGTAAGATGAAGAGCTGGCAGTTCTCACTGTAATAGTTAAAAACTAGATAATAGAAAGGAATATGCTGAAAATTTTAGTCAAATTGCTTCAATGTAGCCTCGATTGTCATTGTTACCGCTGCCACAATAATTAACAAAGTCTTGATTATCCATATTTTACGGTTAATCCTCAATGGACACATAAGATGGCATCAATATTAATTGATTATGGTCTTTTAAAGTTAATAAATGTCTAATGAATAGATTATATAATATTCCAGACCTATAGAAAGAGAGAGAGAGAAAGAGAGAAATGGGGTTTAATGTCCACTCAACACAACTAGGTCATTTTGGGACTAACATATGGTTTAATTTTTATTTCAATAATTACGCTTGCGCATAGGGGTCTTTAGCAGTGGGAGGAAACCAGAGTGCCCAGAGGAAACCCACGAGGTTGAGAAGGCGCCCCTATCTCCATGCCACATACGCTCACACCAGGGCAGACCTATAGAAAAACCTGCAATAGGCTGATTTACCTCTTGCATAATGCATCTTTAATAAGCATACTTTATATAACCATTAGTAGTATGCTTTGAGCACAATATAAATAAGACTATTATTAATATTATTATGATTATTATTATCTCTACATCATTTTATACAATAAATTATTGAAAATATAATTAACTGGCATTACAAACAATATATACATTTAAATCATTATTCAGTCAAACTCATAATAAATGTCTTTGGCCTAGTATTCATCTCTAAAGAGAGAGAGAGAAATGGGGTGTAACGTCCACTCGACACAATCTAGGTCATTTCAGGACTAACATATGGTTTAATTTTTATTTCAATAATTTGCTTGTGCTTAGGAGTCTTTAGCAGTGGGAGGAAACCGGAGGACCTCGAATAAACCCATGAGTAAGCCTCAGTTTATTTCAGACTATCAGACTCTTATTATGGTACCTAAGTGCGCACGTGCTACCCATTCGGCATTTAGGTATATTGAACTGACCCAGATTGACTCAGTTTTTCATTTTTATCAATCATTTATTTATAACTACCAATTGAAGAAAATGGACCAGCTGTTTCAATATAATTAATTCACCAGTAGAAAAGAATCAATGGAGTTTTGGTTTCTTTTGTGGCCCTTTGAATGAGTTAATAAAACAAATGTAGTACAAACACACAGTCTTGACCTGATGTCAAATGAATTATTATATTTTTATTAGTCCATATTTAAACTTAAAGCTGAACTCTGATTAGAAAACTTCAGAAATAATTAAATAAAAAAAGTACACAGCGGTTTACTTATTTCGTCTAATTAGTAAAATGATATGTACCCGATCAGAGATAATAATTGTGTAACAATAGTATTTTCAGAAAACCGATAGTGTAAGTGAAAAACTCTCAATCAGTCGGGAAGTTGAAATATTTCTAGCCGGATGTTGATAGTGTGGTTGAAATATTTCTAGCCGGATGTTGATAGTGTGGTTGACAAAGTATACAATGAATGTGGGCGTGGCCTGTCTCTTTTTTCATACGTCGTACAATCGCCATACTTGTTCTATCAAACTAAAACAAGTATGGCGGTTATTTTTTTTTATTTAATTATTTCTGAAGTTTTGTAATCAGAGTTCAGCCTTAGTTTTTGGATCAATTTCTCCTGTACTCTATAGTGGCAGTGGCCTAGTGAAGATTTCATAACATGTAACATACGCCCACATTTTAGAGTATAGTGCATTAGTGAGAGTAGAGTATTCTAGTTAGAGTATGGTGTATTAGGTAGACGTTAGAGTATAGTGTACTAGTATAGTGTATGAGTTAGAGTAGAGTGTTCTAGTGTACTAGTGGTACATCAGAGTAGAGTGTTCTAGTGGTACATCAGAGTAGAGTGTTCTAGTTAAAGTAGAGTGTTCTAGTTAAAGTAGAGTGTTCTAGTGTACTAGTGGTACATCAGAGTAGAGTGTTCTAGTTAGAGTAAAGTGTACTAGTGGTACATCAGAGTAGAGTGTTCTAGTTAGAGTAAAGTGTACTAGTGGTAATCAGAGTATAGTGTTCTATTTAGAGTATAGTGTTCTATTTAGAGTATAGTGTTCTATTTAGAGTATAGTGTTCTATTTAGAGTATAGTGTTCTATTTAGAGTATAGTCAGTGTATTAGTATTAGTTAGAGTATAATGTATAAATTCGAGTATAGTGTATTAGTAGACGTTAGAGTAGATTATGCTAGTGAAAGGCTAATTCATTTGATTCACACCAATGAGAATAGTCTAAGGCCAATAGATTAGTTTAGAGATTCATATTACAAATAAACTCTTCATATGTACAAAACTCTTCATCAGAGCTATTTGATCAAAGAATGGCTGCTTTTTCCAGAGGCTTTTTAGTGAAACTCTTCGGAATGGATTTGTTCTCTTCTTTCATTTTAAAGAATGCGTACGACATTATTCCTAACATACATAACATATTTCCTACCCACCACCAGAAGGACTTGACCTCTCTGTAATACATTATGGCTAAAAGGGTTTGAGCGACGGACTTGGCGTTGATACTGATGTGATGAGTGACAGGAGACGTGTACTGGATCTGTAGAGCACTCGCCCATCCAATCGTTAGACTCATTAATCCAGACAAAAATAGATACAACCAGAAAAAGTAATCGTAAATAATGTCCGAACTAAACACATAAGTCAGTTGATTGGTGCTAATGACTAATGGCAGAAATATAAAGAAGCTGTTGACGTTGTTATAATACGCTACTTTAATCGGACTCCCGTTCATCACTTCATCCACTTTCCTAAAATATATGGCACAGAATGCTGCGGATAAACTGGACAAGATTCCGTAAATAATTCCCCAGATGGATAACGTCCCAGATTGTTCTTCTTCTTCCACGCTCACAAAAAATCCACAAATTACTAGGAAACATGAGAACAAAGTCAGACATTTTATGCCCTTTTTTAACATAAACACAGAAAGTATGATCGTGAATATGAGTGTAAATGAGCGAGCTACTTGATAAAATGCGACGGCAACATGTTTTAACATAAGATTGTTCAACGTCAGTGACGCCACAAAATTTATAGATAATAATAATACGTCACTGTTTAACAAAATACCGAAGTCTATCGATGGAATACTGACGCGACGTGTCACAGATTTAGCTATTAATAACACAACCACCGATACGAGACATTGAAACCAGGCAACAAAGATAGATAAATCATGTTTTCCAAATCGACCACTGAGCAGGTGCTTGTTTAAAAATACGATGGATATGGATGTTATCCAGTAGAGTAGGATAACTCCTATTATTTTCTTCAATCTGACCTCCATCTGAAATACAAAATAATTAATATTAATAATCAATAGAAAGAAATGGGGTTTAACATCAACTCAACACAAAGTAGGGCATTTCGGGACTAACATATGGTTTAATTTTATTTTAATAATTTGCTTGCATGTAGGGGTCTTTAGCAGTTGGAGGAAACCGGAGGACCCAGAGAAAGCCCATGAGATTAGACAGGTGACCACTACTCCTTGTCACGTACAACCGGGGAATCAAAACCATGCAAGTTGACTCAATGACAGACTTTATGATACAGGCCACAAACTAACTGTTTAGCCACCCAGCCACCCCCCCTAATAATTAATAATAATAATTAATTTTTCATATAGCGACTACATTAGAAAATCTCAAACTACTGTAGCTGGTTTGTGTTACACAATGTCGAAATGGCACACAGAAACAGAATTTTATCAGCTAATGCACACAGTAATTTCAGTTCTTTTGATGTCTTTTGTTTGCCTCAAATTAGCATGATAGTTTTTTTTAATTTTTTGCATCATCACAATATATAAATATATTTTTTAGTGATTTTACACAAAAATCTATAAATGTAACAGTATTTATTTGGTTTTAAGGCTAAATTCTTTGGAATTATGAAATTGACTGACAGTCATATTCTCCAGCCAGTCAATTTCAATTCAGGTCAGTCAAGACTGGCTAATATTACTAAAATGAAAGCCCTGTACTAAAAGAAGTTGTAGACGACAATTTCAATAATTTGGGATAATAAAAAAAGCACAAAACTGAGTTGAGGGAAATACCGATAATACCCATACATGTATAGTTTTTGGTCTGGAACAAATTTCTGTTAAAGATCTTGAAACTGTTGGGGAAAATTCTGGTTTTGGACAAACCGATTCCTTGCAAAACTATACTTGGATAATGCTCAAATTTATCACATTCAATAGAAAAATATATCTTGAAAATATGAACCAGTGCAAATACAACGTGAAATCTTTTGTCCTGGATGCATCGACAACCATGATCATTTAAGGTTATGACCAGGTAGGATTTAAGACAGACATTCACCCAATACAGAGATAGACTAATACCCCAAGATGGATTATCTATAAGAAGTTATCAATGGTCCGCTAGGATAAAGATTAGAGACAATAGTAGTAATGAGATAATCCATCTATAAACATTAGTCAACTTAATATATGAATGAATGGATGTCACTTACATGTAAATACTACCCATTTACAACTATAAAATATTATCAAAACCCTGTATGATAATATCCTTGGCTTACCTTTATTGTATGGTAATGATAGACAGTTAAAACAGTTGTGGTTTTTACATGATGACCTGGTTCTTAAACAGTCATGGCAAATTCTTGATTTCTTAAAACTGTCATGGCAGTCTCTTGCGTTAAAAACTACACCTGAAATACATGTTATAATGTAGATAAAATGAAATGGGATTTAAGGTCCTATTTTTCTGCTGCGCCTGGGCTAATGAAGACGGGTATACGACATTCAGTGTGCTTTGAGGGAAATTTTGCCCGTACAGTGGCGCTAAAGCCTACTCTTATTTCGAATTCCAACTGTTTCGATTCTTTTTCTGCTCCATCTTGGCTAATGCAGACGGGCATACGACATTCAGTGTTCTTTGTGGGAAATTTTGCCCGTCCAGTGGCGCTACAGCCTACTCCTATTTTGAATTCCAACTGTTTTGATTCTTTTACATGCACGCTTATGTTTTCACAGAACCTCTGTTTTTTATCCAATTCAAATGACTATGTGTTGTCCCTTGCCAGACCCCTAGTCCAGCACCACTGACAAGGAGAAACCACTCCAGAAAATCATGATGAACTTTCTTGACCAACTTCCCTTGCGTATTCAATGACACAGCCCACAGAACAGATAACATCTGATACAGTAATCACAGTATGGATTCAGGCAGTTATATGACTGGCTTACCGTATACGACAAATATATTTTCTATCAAAAATCATATTCATTGTGTAACATCTGTTCATCAATGTATTAGTACATATCAAAATCAAGGCCATACAAACACTTTGGGTAACTCTACTCTTTCTCAAGTACTACAATCATGGAATCAATATCATGCACTAGATCAATCAACCACCCAACCACCCACATGTACAGGCCCCGAGTTCACAGAGCATTCTGAGACTTAAAACAAAATTATTCGCCTAATTTAACCAAAATATAGCAATTGATAAAATGTTTAATGTTCTAATGTATCAAATGCATCAATAAGAAACAGTGTGCCAAGTTTTGTGTTTCTGGATCAAAGATATTACTCTTAAGCAGTGATTGAAGGTTGAGTAAATTCTTAACTCAAATCTGAATATGCTTTGGGCCTGATAGAAATTAAACATACAATATGAAAGAGGTAAATTTAATTTAAAATGGGAAAGTAAGGCTAAGTCAGTCGTGAATATACCAATGTGCTAGTTACAACTATGCACACATCTTGTCAAAACAATAAACAGTGATAACGTGGCTCAGAATGAAGTAATTTGGCTGATATTTTCAATATTTTTTTTTATCATCAATTTTTGAATTATTATAGCAAGAATGACCAACTCTTTATCAAATCAGATTAACTAATGTATCTTTAATTTTACATTTGGTTATCCTAATATTACATCAAGCAATTAGTGAGAGGGGCTGACTGTTACCATAAAGCCACAGTAAACTTCACATACAAAAAAAAAGATAATACATGTACATGTATCTGCAAGTTAGTCTTAAAGTTGAAAATCACAAAATGACTGATATTGAAAAATCCTGAAATCTAAATCTGTTCAGTGAGCATATACAATAATTGAAAGTGAAAAACCTCCATGAGTTAAAAAAAATCTGTTAACCACGTCTAGAGCTCATTTTCAATTTGCAAACACTTCATATTTAGCTACGGCTACGGTACATACCTGGGTCTTTAGCAGTGGGAGGAAACCGGAGGACCCGCAGAAAACCCGCAAGGTTGGACAGGGGATATGAAACCATGCCAGTTGACTCAATGACAGGCTTTATGGTACAGCGTGCACATCCTAACCATTCAGCCATCCAACACCACCACCAGACAGGCTAGCGATGGCATCGAGAGTTGATTATGGTCTGGTTATGACAAAAAAAATATAATTAATGAACATTTCAGGCCTAAGCTTCAATAGGCAGATTTAGCTCTTGCATAATATATGTTTGATACACAGTCTAGATACAATTAGTAAGTTATAACCATTTTAAGTGAAAAGGTTAGCCTACAGTACCAGTAGTTAGGCCTATGCACCCTTGGTTTGATATTATTACTATTAGTCACGCTAAGCCAGGCTACTGACCTTTCTCCTGTTGATTGACAGGCCAGGATTATCAAGACTATTTTACAAAACATTAGGGCCTACAGAAAGTTAGAACAGAAACTTATTTCAGAAAGTCAACATTCGGACAGTAGGAATTTTAGGAACGGTAATTAATTAGAGTAGGACTTCGTCCATGTAAACCATTACAAAAGAAACTATGCTTACACATTCTACTGTTGATAATGCACATGCACCAGACTAGACCCTTTTTGTAATCATATTTTCAATTCACTTTAGACTTTAGAGGTTGTCATTTGTGCCTGAACATTCTCTGAATTATTAAGTAAGTCAGAAAGAAAGTTCAACTAAAATCATGAGTATGAGAGTTTAATTAATTGAAGGAATGACAAAAAAGTATGTAAGTTTTTGCTCCATTTCCAATAATTTACATCCTCATTTGGGCCTAATATCTACTTTAGTGTAGCCTACACTGATAGCCTACTAGCCCAGTAACTACGGTAAGCCCAATCAATGTCAGGTTGACATGTTTTTTTGATGATGTTCTTCTTTACTTCACTTTGATTTTGATTTTGAACTCTTTGAGTTTGACTTTGATCTGAATGACGAAAATGATTTCCCCCATGGCATTCTAAAATCTTTAGTTATACTCACCTATGAAATTGATTTTGCTTGTCACCTAATTTCACCTCGGTTTTAGAAAGTTTAAACACAGGCGATTTGTTGCCTATAACGAATAAGCAGATCGATTTGGATTAGTTCGCATTTCCAGCCATTTTAATACAAGGGGAGTAACTCTAATAATAACGGATTTGGATGTAGACCACTGTTTTCGCTATTGACGTCAAAGACAATGTTGAAGCACCACATTCATGGTCACACGAGGCCGGGTTGGGGGTTGGGGTTGGGAGATGAACATTGTCCTGCTAAAAACAACCTAAATAGCTTTTCAATCCACCATGCTGATGAGGTTTCGAATTCCCGGTTGTACGTGACATGGAGTAGGGTCACCTGTCCAACCTCGTGGGTTTTCTCCGGGTCCTCCGATTTCAGCCCACTGCTAAAAGAGTAGACCCCTGTGCGCAAGCGAATTGTTGAAAAAAATTAAACCATATGTTAGTCCCGGAATGACCTAGTTTGTGTCGAATTGACGTTAAACCCAATCTCTGCCATTACCCTAGTCCGTTATTAGACGTGGAGAAACAAAAAAATCAAAGATCATACTTAATGTTTTGCAGTGTTTCCCTTCACAAAATTGTTACAATACGATGCGGATGGCGGGTCGCAAACTAAAAGGAGGGATCACTTTACGTGAAGATATGTGTCCATGATCACTATCATTTTTCCGCTTGTGGGAAGTTTGTATACTATGTGCCTGTGGTAATAAAGGCTTTCACATATCAAAAGGATACTCGTATCGAGTCACGGATGACAGCACATCACATAAAACTACATATCTATTGTATTTGGTTTAACCTGTTTTAAAAAAATCGAGAATTTATTGACCTCTTTATGTAGCAATATAGTCGTGGCGAAATTGGTTTTAAATTTATAGGCAAAGGATAGAGAAATAAGACAAGTTTATATTTCAGTAATTAATATATTTGGCAAGTTAGAAGTTACAAACATATTCGCATAATGTAAATTATAATAATAATAGTGTCCTAAAATCTAACCGAAGCTGCTCTTTGGTAACATTATGGTCAATTAAAAGAAAAAAACACTAGTTAAAAGTACACGATCAAAGATGGGTTTTATGATTATGTTTAAAACTGTCAATTGATGTACAGTTCTTGAGTTATATAGGGAAATCATTAGAATTCCACAGTTCTGCTGCCGCAAATGCAAAGGGGCGTCTACCGTAAGAACAGTGACTGATTTAATAAGGTGCTTGATTTTGGAGCGAAGATTTCTGGTAGGGTGGTAGGGTTAAATCAATTCTTTAATATAGAGAGGAGAGTCATCACATGACAAAGCACAAAAGGTCAGCATGAGAATTTTAAAATCGATTCTTGTCTTAATTGGTAGCCAGTGGACTTCTTTCAAAACGGGGGTAATATTGGCGTAATTTAGTTCTTGTAACAATTCTTGCAGCTTTGTTTTGTATCTTCTGTAGTCTATTGACTTGATATGCTGGTAAGTTGTAGAGTAACGAGTTGCAGTATTCGAGGAATGAGGTCACCAAAGAATTATTTAACAGTTTTGTAGAGTCAACGTCGAGGAAATTGCGGATCTGTCCGATTTTGTGAAGTTGGAAGTTAGAACCTTTACAGATGGAAGAGATCTGAGCATTCATGTTCATATTCTATCAAAAATTACACCAAGATTTCGAACACTATTAACCGGGTTAACCACACAACTACTAATTAAGATATTACTACCAGATATTTTGGATAAATGATGATTAGAATCGATTTGCACGAACTGTTTTTTCATCATTTAGCTTTAAGAAGTTCTTTCTCATCCAGCACTTAATAGCATCAATGCACGATTCAAGTTTAGATACTTGAGTAGATTCATTTTCAGGTTTAATTGAAATGTAGAATTGAGTATCCGCATAGATATAATAAATTAGATCGAACGACTTCAAAATACGCCCGAGGGAAGTGGTATAAGCGGTAAAGAGCAATGGTCCGAGTACCGATTCTTGAGGCACGCCGAATTTGAGTTCTCCAGGTGAAGACTGAACATAATTGAGGACAACGGATTGATGACGGGGTGTTAGATATGACCGGAACCAATTCAGCACACTACCCTCAAGTCCGAAAATTTCATGAAGTCTTTTTAATAATAGGGATCGGTCGATTGTGTCGAAGACAGCACTTAACTCAAGAAGAACCAGTAATAACACATTTGTATTGTCAAGACTAGTCAGGATGTCATTACTTACGCGAGTTAAGTCTGTTTCTGTACTATGTTTGCTTTTGTGTGCTGATTAGGGAGGGGCTCGTTAAGATTGTGTAATTTGAGACGCGAGTTAAGTCTGTTTCTGTACTATGTTTGCTTTTGTGTGCTGATTAGGGAGGGGCTCGTTAAGATTGTGTAATTTGAGATGGGCTTTGAAACGTACTGCTACAACCTTTCCAATAAGTTTTGAGATGCAAGACGGGTTTGACACAGGGCTGTAGGATATCAAGACGTTGTAATCTAATGAATTCTTCTTGATAAGTGGAAAGACCCAAGCTTTTTTCAAATGATCAGGAATGTTTCCAGGGGCTAGGGATGTATTCCCAATGCTACAAAGAATAGGACAAATTTCTGTAGAACAACTTTTAACAAAATGGGTTGGGAATACATCTAGCTCACAAGAAGAGGAAGGGGATGTAGAAATAAATGATTTGATTTCATCATCATCAGATACATGTAGTAGGAAAGCGGGCCTCCGTGCAGCGTTTCCGCCCCCACTTTCGTCGGTGAAAACGTCGTTCTGGTGCAAATGTAATGGGACCGTTTCCCTGTAATAACAGCAAAAAGGCGTGCGTGGAAAACGAGCTTAACACCGATACGTATTGTACGTAACTAACGTGACGAAATTTATGGTAGCTGGCTTATTTTTTCGCATGTATCCAGTGAATGGCCATTTTGCTCAGTTATCCCAGCCAAAATTTGGCTATTTCTTAAAATGACGTTAAAGTTTTAAATTTTTGTTTAGAACTGAAGTAAATTCACTAATAGTCAATCCCCACACTAAAAATATTAGCAGAATTCATTGTGTATTTGTGAAATAGACCCGACCGAGGCACAAAATAGTGCCATTAGTGCGGCCCCCGCGTGTGTCAAATGTCCGTTTAAACTTGCTAATTCTGTTAAAATCCCACTTTTTTCCGGGAATTATTATTCAATCTCGAGTTGTGTCCGTGTTATTGCACAGACAACCCTGATACGACGCAGTTTTTCTGTTCGTCAAAGTCATTGTTCTTTCGTTTGTTTGTATACAAACTGACTTCTGTGCGTTAACCACGTGACCTGTGTCGTTTAGATAACGGCATGTGAATATCATGGCTGTTCATTGTGTCAGAGTCATTTCTCTGCAGGTAGGGTGAGTCTGTCGTTCAGATTGTGATACGTATCTATCTGATTGTAAACAGGTTTATACTACATCCATATCCATAAACGTATCCGCGTTTTGCCGTTCAAATAGAAAACGCGAAAATGTCCGGCTTTCAAGGCTGAACTGTTTGTCAGAGATAACATATTGTCATTTTTTGGTTGTGTCTTTGTAATTATTTTCTGTTTTGTCATATAATATGGGATTTCTCTCCACAGGGATGATTATTCCCTGTCTTGTCCATGTTGTGTTCTTCTTCACAAGACTACACTAATCCACAACACACAAGGCCAGGCGTTCCTTGTAATGGAATGAGTTTCTATATGGGGAGATCATGTAATAAGGGGGAAGTATTCGCTGATTGGCTAATAAAGCTCGGCTCACTAGCCAAAATGCCGGACACACTTTACAAAAATACGCTCTGGGAGCAATCAATCCGGCTTAACGGACGCAGTTGTTTTTGTGCGCAATTAGTGCCGGATTCTATTTCAACCCTTTCTCTAAAAATGACTAAAGTAGCCTATACCGTATACCAGTACATATTCACGCACGTATTTACGGATACGAATGTAGTATGAACCGAGCTTTATGTTTAAAGGGACCAAGGAAACCCTTAAATGCCATGGCCTCTGGTACAGATAGGCCTATAACACCTTAAAAATTAAACAAGCATTATGCAAGAGCGAAATTGGCCTATAGCAGGTCTTTCTTTTAGGCCTTAAATGTTACATAAACTATAATTTAGACATTTATTAACATGACAAGGCCATAACTAACTATAAAGGGGTGGCCTAGTGGTCTAGAGTGCCGCGCTTCGACCTCTAGCTGGCCGGTCACCTCTGGCTTGCGGCTGTGGTTTCGAGCCCTAATGAGCGCATGTGACATTGAGATAGGGGCGCCTTCTCAACCTCGCAGGTTTCCTCCGGACACTCCGGTTTCCTACTTTCCTCCCACTGCTAAAGACCCCTACGCGCAAGCAAATTATTGAAATAAAATTTGTAAATCATACGTTAGTCCCAAAATGACCAAGTTTGTGTCGAGTGGACGTTAAACCCCATTTCTCTCTCTCTCTCCATAACCAACTCTCGATTCAATCGGGTATCTCTGATATTACATGTAAGTAGATTGGAGCGGTTCGGCCATATTAGCTTCAAACAATGAATGAGTGAATGAAATGGGGTTCAACGTCCTCGATTCTGCACCTTATCTGTGCCCGGGCAGCAACTGAATTCTAACTGCCAAGGGATATTTACGTGCACGCCAATATGTACACGGAACCTCGGTTTTTCGTCCCATCCGAACGACTAGGCAGCTGTCCTTGTTAGGCCCTCCGTCAGCAATCTGCATCACTGACAAGGAGCTTCAAACAGCCAGTACGTTGGTTACATTCATCTTGTCAAACCTTCAAAGGATAATATCTTCTTTCAGAATATTGTAATTTGAATAGAATGTTCTGATTTTGCATTTTATCTGTTTTTTAACTACTACAGCAGAATGGCTAACTCTTTATCTAGATCTTTCATAATGTATCTTTAAAGTTTAAGCAAAATACGAGACAATCGACCGGAATCAATCCAAAAAATTAGGTAATCATTGACAATTCACTATTTCACTCCAAAAACCTACCGGCCCATCTGTGTAGGATAAAGCACGAGACTGGGGTTATGTTGGGGTAAGAAAGACTGAAGAAAAAGAAATACCGAGGCCGGGAGGCCATGTTTAATCTGTCAAGGTTTTTTTTTCTGAAGTCTTTACATGCATACGCAAAAATGATATTATCCTAGAATTCCCATAAGAAAAATCTGATCATGTTTTCTTATGAAAAAAACCTACCCTGGAAGAATAACTCGTTACAGGTTTCAAGAATTTTTGGGGGGTAAAATAACCCCAAATTTCCCTGTAAATATCCACAGCCATCCCCAACTTTCAGACCTCAAGTCATTCCGGACATACAATATACCCCAAAGATCAAAGAGATTTACCGTTATAGGTTTATAAGATGGCATAAACGACCTAGTTAATAGATAACAATAAAAGACAGTGTAAATGTTTGTTCTGGCTTGTCTTGTGTGTATGTGTGTGAGGGGGGGGGGGTCAGTGCACACCAACTTTATCGCGAAACCTCGGTTTATCGTCTTATCAGAAGAATTAGGCGTTATTCCATCCTACACCAATGACAGGCGTGTTCGCGTTCGCGTTCTATCATAAGGAATAAGGTCTGTCATTGAGTCAACTGGCGTGGTTTCGATTCCCTGGTTGTACGTAACACTAACAAGGAGTGGGGTCGCCTATCCAACCTCGTGGGCCAAAGACCCCTACGCGCAAGCAAATTATTGAAATAAAATTGAATCATATGTTAGTCTTGAAATGACCTTTGTTGTGTCGGGTGAACGTTTAACCCTATTCCCTTCTTACGTTTTTTGTTCAACGTTATTTCGATGAATGACATAAAATAAAATTCTCTTAAAGTCTTCATCCATCGGATATTTTTTCACTGACAAATAATTTTGAGAACAATAGACACGGTGACACAATAGGCATGATGACACTTGATACGCAAAGTGACCACCGCATGATACGCAAAGTGACCACTTATATAGTGACCCCTGATATACGCCAATAGTGACTTTATTATAGACCATGTAACTTTCAACAAAATGTCGACCCCGGGGTCATACATGGTCGGGATGTAAAAAAAAAGAACAGAAGACATATTATTGAGGAGAAAAAGATACATTGTGGAATAATATAAACTCTGGCCGGACCCCACCTCCACCCACCCTCTGTACGTGCACGCGCATGCAGCTTGTACCAGCACTATAGCATAGTCGTTATATACTTTGTATGTGTAAAACACATAAAGATGGCGTTGTATTAACTTTGAATTTAAGGACCATAACTTAAAATTTATGATTTGAATAGTCAAATTTTACTTGGACTTAAGTTGAACTAAAGTAGTAAAATAGTCATTTGGTGAAAGTACTTTTGTAAGCCTTAAGCCTAACCTTTAGTTTTGACATTAGATAGGCTATAGCTTTTATTAATGAAATAATATTGTGAGTCAGAGTGTGCATTATCTTAACCTCTTTATAACCTTTATTGTTGAATGCTGGGACTGAAATATATCAATACAAAATTAACAATTCATTACGCAACATATTGTAATAGATAGATTGTTATGTCATTCGAATTGAACAGATGGAACAATATAATACATTCATTAATAATAATAATAAGCCCAATCAACTTAATAAAATGATAATAAATGTCAGTGTTCTGTATATTATTCATTGATGTAAAAGAGAGGGCCAATCATAATACATCATATATATTTATTCTAGAATTACAACTCGGCGGTAGTTATCGGTGATTCATTCTCCGTTTGAGTAGAAATACTTGTTGAGTGACGATTCGGGCAGGATAAATCAACGTTCTATTTTTAGCTGTCATAACGGTAAACTCAGTGGAAGGGAAGCAACTCCTGGTAGGACGCCGCACTGCGCGTGTCAAGAAATCGGTCGATTTTAATCTCAGTTGTCCAGACAACCAATGCCAATGTCCATTTCAATGTTATTTTTAGCGACTGGGTAATCAAGTAGGAACAAACGAACTATCAAGAAGGCGGCCATCTTCTCTAAATTACCGGGTTTGTACTGAAACTGCAGACTAAAAACTACTTGCTATTTTGCTATTTTTCTCTTATTTTAAAACTTTAATACCAGCCAAGATGCCGGACAAGTGTAAGGAAACCGAAGATAATATTCAGTGGGCTAAATTAGCAGAGCAGGCGGAGCGATATGATGATATGGCAACGGCCATGAAAAAGGTTACGAAAAGCGAAAAAGAACTGTCCTCGGAAAGGAGAAATTTACTTTCAGTAGCTTATAAAAATGTTGTTGGAGCTCGTAGATCGTCTTGGAGAGTGATATGCATGATTGAAAATAAGGCCGAGACGGCGAAAAGGAAGGAAATCGCCAAGAAATTCCGACAGAATGTCGAGGATGAGTTGAATAAAACCTGTGGAGAAGTACTAGAACTGTTAGACCAAGATTTATTGCCCAACGTTGAAGCCGACGATGCTAAAGTTTTTTACTTGAAAATGAAGGGAGATTACTTTAGGTATATTGCTGAATTTGCTGAAGCAGATGCCCGAAAAGCTGCCATAGATAAGGCCCAGTCTGCCTATCTTGAGGCGTATGATCTTGCAAAGGATAAGATGCAACCAACACATCCAAATCGTCTCGGTCTAGCTCTAAATTTCTCTGTATTTTACTACGAAATCCTAAATTCACCAGATAAGGCATGTTGCTTAGCCAAGGAAGCATTTGACGCCGCGATAGCTGAACTCGATGGTCTAAGTAAAGAGGATTATAAGGACAGTACATTAATAATGCAGCTTCTCCGTGATAATCTAACGCTCTGGACCTCAGATGTCTCGGGAGAACAAGAGGAACAAGATTAGATATTCATCATTTAGAACTATTTAATGCTTTTGACCTTATGATTTACCATGCAGAATGTAATATGCCTATACGTCGATCTAACTTGTATGATCTACCTACATGCGGTGCAGACGTAGACTTGGGTCTGGCTTGCCGAGTATCAGTGACGTTAACGATATATTACTATTAATAATCTGAATGGTTACTTTGTGACATTATATGTGTTCCTAGCCAGCAAACTGACATTAATTACTCAACTGCCTAGCCCTTTATTTAAAAGCTATGTATGGTGATTTTATCCTGACACTATTTAGATTGTGACCAAATGTATGGATATTCGATTACCGTAATAATAAATATTCAACTTTGATATTATGTTCATTTAGTCATTTCCTAATCTTGAAATATTATCAATTTATAATCGTGTATTGTCAGTGAAATACATTACAATTGTCTTTCTTTTTATTCAGTTGTTTGTCTCTCTTTGTCTCTGAAGAGTTGAATAAAAACGGACAGGATCTTTTGATGTCTATTATATAACTCCATGAGTTTGCCATTTTTGTTTTGTGATGAATGGCTTTTTAAGTCCACGATTGTTCCAAGATGAACTACTGTCTTTGACACATGCATTATATAGACATAATTTAACGTGCGATCTTCAACAATAAAGCAGATCAGGCAATCTTTTTCTAAGTTTGAAATAAATTAAGATATTTTCTCTCCATTACGCTTAATAAATTAACTGCAATATTTATTATACCAAGTAAAGTACCCTTGTGAAAAATCCTGCTGAAATCGACACTATTAGTCAAAAGATCTAATTCTTTTTCGTTGATATCACTTATATGATGAATATTAAGTGAATATAGTTTCAATTTTTGATACAGATTGTCTGATTTGTAGTTTTGGGAGTGCTAGTAAGTTGTGTTTTGTAATCCATGTGGCCGAGCCAGAAGTGCCGTACATAATTTATGCCCTTGTAAAATGTCCTGTTAATTATTGAATTGTTGGCTTACTGTCATGTTACTTGTTGCTTCAGTAATTGTAGGCCTTTCGCGTTAAAATTGCAAAAACTAAATCTGGAATTCAAATTGTAAATTATCAATTCATGTAATACAGTTTCTTTTTAGAGTATACCGAGTATCATTAAATTAGGAAATGAAAATCCAATTTGTAAAATATCAGGTCACCTTTTTGTACACTTTAGAAGTGAGTTGGATATAATTTAACATTGTAAGTGTAGTTTGTTGTGTTGTTTTTTTTTAGTTGATTTTGATTTCATTTGCCTGAGCCTGTGGGTTAAGATTTTTTCGAAACATTTTAAATTTAAGATCGGGAAAGTGTTAATTTAAAATAAATCATGTATTTTAATGCCAAGCTAGACTGTAGAAATGTTGTTTTAATTTAATGCAATAGAGCTATTGAGTTATTTGTTTGCTGTAACTGCTGATTTTTGTTTTCTTATGCACTTGGTATTTTTGATCTCCATATTTTAGTCATTTCCTACGAATCCATACCATAGTAATAATAATAATAATACTACCATGCTTGGTAATTCAGGGAATTACATACTATTCTACTTCGAACAGGTTAAACAAATATAGAAATTTTTCTACTGTTTGAAACTCGGTTTTATAATATTTTTGAAGGGCAGGCCTGAAAATAACGGTATAAGATGTTCCTTGAAAATATGTCAGACACCAATGAAATAGTAACTGACATTTTCAACTTAGTGCTGGACAAGACCGGCACCAGAGGTTTTGTGCCGGGCATAGCCTGAATCTGTGCCTAACAATGTCTGTGGCAGGTGCCCTATTTCCAGGCTTGTGTTCCAGCACTAGTATGTATTTGTAACTGAATCTCAATTGGAAGACCGTAACTTGTAGATGATTTCATTTTTTCTTTTGATAAACATTTGTACTACTTTAATTATGTGAATTTTTAATATTACTATTATTAATTATAACTGATAATTATTATTGACTTATCATCCCACGCCAAATGAAGTTAAGGAGGGATATTGAAATGGGGTTCGTCCGTCAGTCCGATTTTGTTTCTGGAGCATATCTCATAAACTGTTAAAGATATCTATCTGAAACTTTGCACACACATCAACCTATTACAGTAGTTGTGCCATTTGCTATTTAGGAATTTCTGGGATTTATATTTTCTGTGTTTCCATGGAAACGCATTTGACTGTTCAAGATACCTTTAAAATAATTTTAATTTCATCAACCCATCATTTTATTTCCTGAAATCCAGCCTTCCGTCCTGATTTTGTTTCTTGAGCATATTTTATTATCTGTTCAAGAAATGTTTTTGAAACTTTGTTCAAACATTAACCTATTATATATAGTATTTTATTGTTTAACATACAGCAGCTGATTGAGGTAGGAAAAGGTATTTGTGCAAACCTTACAGGTATTATAGCGACCCTGTCTTGCCGAACTACTATAATCACAGAGTATGAAATTCTGTGAATAATATTCCATGTGTCGGAATATGAGATTTGTCTAAAGATTTAGACTCTGGCCACAACTGATGGTGCAACCTCGACATGCTCTGCTAAACAGGGCAAAACTTTTAGGACCAGTAACACTGATACATTTTTATATTGATTAATGGCATAAACAAGTTATTTTTCCTTTTTTTTTCCCAAACATGTGAAGGGTGCGGGATGTTGATGACTAGTCATCTTGTTTTTAATTGTCCCTTATTACATCACAGACATATTTGTCATTTCTTCCGCCGACCACTGTATTAGTTGTCCTTGGTAAGGATTGTGCTGTAATTGTCGTATTGACAAGCATTTTGTACAGTGATGAGTCTTGTTTAGTCTGTATTCTTTAAGGATGGTTTTATGACAATCATAGCTAAGTCTGTACCAAGGGTTGGTGACTAAACTTATTTGTGGACTGGACCAAGGGGAAAGAAAAATCTAGTCAAATTTATTATTAAATTCACGTTTCATCTGTTGGTTTTTCTTGGAACTCTGTAAGTTCCTCCTACTAAGTCTGCACATTGGTTCTGGTTATTAAGGGCACTGAATTAGAAAACAAAGCACCCTTGTGTTCATTACAATGAATTCAATATGAATTATTGAATATTATTTACTATGTACAAAACAAGTGTACAGCAATAGTTTATGAGTAGGAGTATCACTCTACTTTACAAAGCATATGGTCAGTGACTATGGTTGTTATGACTACAACTGGTAATGGTTTAGGTTTTTTTCCGATTTCCTTACCTGGAATGGCTGTATCTCAAACCCAGGTGACTCATGATAAGTTTGTTTTTCAAAATTAGATTGCCATGCTTATTATATAGATCCCTTGTTGAGGAAAACTGTTAGTAATTTAAAACATACATAAGCTTATAACCCGAAGCCGTATTCAGAAAAATTTAAACTGAAATATTATTTCCTTTTTTGGGAGTATTAGTAGTACAAATTTGAACAAAAGAAAAAAGACAATCTTGAAAATATTTGAGTTTAAATTTTTTTAAATCCAATCAGAAGGTTACACAGCCCCTCATTTTTGTTAAGAAACAACATATGGTTAAAACAAAACCTAATGCCTACTAGAAATAGAATTTCTGTTGATTCAGAAGTTATGATTTTTAACATGTTATTATGTAGACATTTTTAAATAATATTTATATAAATATCTCACTGTACATTCTGTTTTTATTTTGGTCAATTTTAAGGACAATTGTATTTGGACATCGTCACCTTCTTTACTCTGTGATTTTGGGAGATTTTACCAGAAGAAAGCCTCTTAAAGTTGATATCACATTTTTGTCTTGTTCGCGTATCGTCCCTGCGGAGTCCAAATGTCGTATCCTAGTTTTGATCAAATTGTTGAGTGCCAAAACACAAATTGCATTAAGAATCATGATATTGTATAGGAACGTCACATCAAAATGGCGTCAAAAAAATCTTGTGTTTCTAAAAAGACGTGCAAGAAAATTCTGATTCTGAAAAATCAAATGAATTTCGTAGAATATTCTAGATACACAACCTTTTTGACTCCCTAACCGACGCACTAAAACATTAGAAATAAGGAAACTTTGTTTTCCTCTGTGATTTCTTACTAAATTGAAAGATCTGAGACTTGGATCTTTGTGTTTTTCATAATAAAAATAAACAAAAACCAAAGACTTGGTTTTGAAAAATTGTTTTAACAAATTTTTTTCTCTAGATTTGCAATCTTTTCTCATATTTAAACAATTTTTAGTGAGAAATTCACAACAATGAGAGATCTCTCATTCTTTCTTTTTTGCTACTTTTTACATAATAATTATTCTGTTTAAATTTATTATTACAGTTTTATAAATTTTAGTAATGTTTTACACTTATTCACTCAGCCATTTAAAGGAACTCCATTTTCAAATTGGCGAACTCCGACTAATTTTCGTTACAATGTATCTTAAGAAGCACATGCATGATATTTATAAGGATCTGTAATGATTTGACATTATTGACCTTTTTGAAATCCCCTAGTGATTGATTATTAATGAATTATAGGATAGTTAATATTAGGTAAATGCTTGTGATGACCGGTATAATTATCTCCCTTTGGCTAGTAGTAACTAGATTTACATGTATGACTCTCTCTATATGCTTTATTGTTACTTGGCTAAATTAGTTCAAATGCAAGAGTGTCCATTAACTGTCTTATGATAATAAAATATTAAATTAAATATAGGTACCTTAAACGCCTTTTGTTTATTTGTTATGGGTGTTGGGGGGGGGGGAATCATGTGACTAAGTGGGTGAGGTCAGGTGTTCAATTCCTGCATTGGCTGAGAAAGTTTATCTCGATTTTCTGGCGTGGTTTCCCTCTTGTCAGTGATGCAAGAGAGAGGATCCGACCAGGACAGCTGCCTAGTTGTTTGGAGGGTATGACAAACAGGTCCCATCTACACATTGATGTGCACGTAAAAGATCCCTTGACAGAATTGGATATAAGAGAAGGCTGTAGTGCCAATGTCCGGGCAAAATTTACCTCATAGCACACTGTATAATGGGTTATACCTGTCTTCATTAGCCCAGTCGAAACAGAAGAGTGGAATATTAAACCCCATTTTATTTGGAGATTTGGGGAGGGAGGTTGAATGATCGAATGTTTAGTATGTGCGCGCTGTATCATAAAGCCTGTCATTGAGTCAGCTTGCATGGTTCGAATCCCCGGTTTTACACGACAAGGAGTAGGATTGCCTGTCTGTGGGTTTTCTCCGGTCTCCTCCCACTGCTAAAGACCCCTTTGTGCAAGCGAATTATTGAAATAAAATTAAATCATATGTTAGTCCCGAAATGACCTAGTTTGTGTCTGAGTGGATGTCAAACCACATTTTTCTCTCTCTCTTTTGTTCAAACAAGAAAATCATGTATTTCTTCATTCCAATCAGTAACAGATTTTGATTGATTGTAGAACAATAGCTATAATGAACGAATCAATACAAATTAAATGTACCATAAGTGACTGAAACCTACAATCAGCTGCTAATGAGAGACATGTCATGTGTCAATTACATTTGATACAAGACAAGCCATTGGTCAATGGCAATTATCTCAGACAATGGTGTGTCCTGTTTCTCTGTCTGATTAGTTACTTGTTAAACTGTCTGATGGTTATAGGTAGGTAAATATAGAATAATAACTTATACCATATGATTTAACAATATGTCATATACAGTGGCGGATTAAGCTCCATGAAGATCTGAGGTGGCAGTTGCTAGAGGGCCCATTTAAAATGACGTGGGCCTAATTAATTTCGGGTCAATGCCTATGTTGATTCCCGTTGGGCCTAAACCTGTCTATGCGTTTTAAAACAAATTTCTCTTTACAAAATCTTTGGGCCTCATCAGCCTCAATGATAATTCGCTACTGGTCATATAGTGCTATATACATGTATAATTTGGTCATTAAATAAAGAATATGTTAATAGAAACATCGTTATTAAATAATAGAGAAGTAGTTATATCCATATATACCTTGTGTTGTGTTTTGTTATGAAGAAATTTGTATCATTTATTAATTGGAATATTGTAAAATAATGGGAGATATTTTTCAGTAACAACAAGAGTGGTATAGGGCCTTTAAAAATAAATTTTCCACAATCTATGTATTTTTCTAGTTGTATGTTGTTAATACAAGTCTGTTTTCCAGGTTCGATTGAAAATACTTATTACTGCTATCAGTTGCAGGTTGAGCAATTCCAATGCTACATTGGCTAGGCTAATGTTGTGATGGTTACAGGGTAGGCCTACATGTTAATCATAATATTGAATAATACAGATGGTGAATTTAATATTGTATAATATAGATCTTTAGATCAATATACAATAAATATATTATAGTTTACTCTTGCCTTATATATAATTTATAATCCCTTACATAATATTATGGAACCAGGGCCCTCACATACAGAGAGGCTTAAGGGGACAAGCTAGTTGTCACAACCAGTCCCGTAGTCAAGGGGGGCCCCCCCTGGAAAAAATCTTCCCCCCCCCCCCCTGACAATAAGGTGTCAACCATATAAAAAAATGTTGATCTATAAAAAATGACAATTTCTTTACTGACTTTATTTGTGAAATCCCCGTCTTAAGTCTAGCAAATCTCAATATCTTTCAATATTCAAAATTTTCCGGGGGAGACCCACATACCCCCCCCCCTCCTTATCAGCCGGGCTGCCCCCCTCCGGCATCAAGCTGGCTACTGGTCTGGTCACAACACATATTTGTTTCTTATAGATTCCCAGTAATGTTCAAATAGAAATGAAATATAAACAGTGGTCTGATTCCAGTTCCCGTTTCCAGATTATCTCCCTTCGGGCACCCGTTCATGACGTCATCTAGGTAACGGTACTTTGTCCTGTTTGTCCAGCATCTCTAGATCTGTTTTAAACTGTATGTGAAAAGGGTCTGGTAAAACTGGACATCATTACACGCTTAATTGGCGCCAAATGATATACCACGATTATTGCGTATGGTGCTATGTACCGTTAAATTGGAAAGGAGCAAATGGTATGCAGCATTTGTTTGGTTAAACTTATTTAGTTATAGAGCGAGAATTGGTTAATAACTGATTCAGCTCAATACTTGGACGGTCCTTTTAAAAATGGCGGATAATTGAAGTGATCAAGTCGGTTAAACCGAATTTAAGTCAACTGTCAAATATTGAATCATAATCCCCCGTGATACTGATGATACTGATAGTCCCCCCCCCATCCATCACCCCTCCAATTATATTTCATGCTTATGCAAGGGATGTTAAAAACTTCTCAATTTTCACTCGTATTTCAATAGTTGTTCAAGTCAAAAGACAAATGACTTGAGTTTGATCTTCTCGAAAAACGTTCACTCGTGCAGAGGGGGAAGTGACAGTTTCTTTCTCATCTAGGTTTCGGTTGCCATGGAAACAAATCAATAACGGTACCAATTTTATGGGCAGCTGTTACATCATAACTTGCCTGAACATGTTGAAAATTTAAAGTTTTGGAAACAAAGAAATTTCAAATGCTGATGTCACTTTCTCATACTGGCTACCGGGTATATAATATTTAATAAATACATTAACTTATAAGTATTAAGTTATCTCAGAAATGCATGGGGAAATTATTTAGTTGCCAGTAAGTAGGCCTAATGGTAATGCGCGACTAATGGATTGTAAAGCATATTCATCCAATTAAGTCGTTTTTAATTATTAAACCGATACTAAATTAATTCTGTTTTTGCCATGTTATAAAGTTTTTGCTGTATGCTCATAATATTAGCCTAATTTCATTGCTTGTAGCCCTGATGGTCTAGCCGAGTCAGCCGTAAAACTTCGTCGAAGATGGATCCCAAACATCGAGATATTTTAATACGGAACCGTTCAGAATTGGTGGAGAATTTAAACACAAGAGATGGTCTATTTACTCAGCTTATAGCCCGTAAACTTTTAAATCAACGAATGGTCAGAACTATCAGGGTAGGTTGAATAGAATAGCAATTTGTATGAAAAAGTGGACCCAGAACAAAAAATATATGCCTCGTCGTATTGAAATTATATTTACAAAAATCATAGAATTTTTTGATAATCACAGATGCATGTCCAGAGGGTGTCCAGACCTCTCCCCCTCCACTCTGTTGACCCAAAGAATATTTGTTGACCCAAAGAATATTTTTTCTCTCCTTCATGCATGGAAATAACCGTGAATTTTACCTCTTCTCTTTAACTCAGAAGCCCCCCCCCCCAAATTTGGCGGCATGTACTCTTTTCTTCAGGTTATTGCGGCCCCTGGACCCTCGCCTATAGGGACTTAGTATGGAAGCCCTCCCAATGAAAATTGCTTTCGCGGGCCCTGCAATCTCTTCAAAAATGATATTTTAATATAATCATAGAATTTGACTAATGATAACATGTATGTGCTGCTTATCATAAGACACCTGTAAGTGGCGAATTCAAACTTGACCAGACATACATCCTATATTGCCTCTTTAGTCCGACATAAATAGGCCTATGTGGTTTATTTTTGCAGTGATTTTATTGAATTTATTAATCTGGCACAATGGCAGTTACCAGTTCGATAGTGCCTGTCAATAAGTCCAGGCCTGCTGATCATGTTTTGTTTTCTTGTAGAATGGCCGAAGTCCAGATGAACAATCAGAAGAATTATTGGATATTTTACCAAAACGTGGTCCCGAGTGTTTCGACAAATTTTGTGAAGCTCTGATAGCCGACGACCAAGAAAATATAGTGACTGAGTTTTTAAAACCTGAACCCAGTGAACAAGTGTCTAACCAGGAACACAGAGGAGTCAAGAGAACACGTTCCCCGTCGCCGACAGAACTTTGTATCAAAAATACCAAAGAAGGAGATATATCCATTAAATATGTTTCACAGTACGGAAATCAGGAAAAATTGCTACTTGCCTCCAAGAGACCTTATATTGAGAATGAGCAAATATTTTTATCCAAACATTATATATTAGATCCACTAGCTTCCATGAGTCAAACTCCTCAATTTATTCCCGTTCCAACACAGAATCATCAACAGTGTACGGACACAGGTTCTCCTTCCATGGAGAAACTCGCACGATGTGATAGTATAGGTGAAGTATTTATTTTTAAATTCTATATGTAATTTTATAAATGTTATTAATTGACGTCCACCAGTATTTTAAAATCTTATAAAAATAACAATTTTTAAAGGCACACTTAAAAAATTTCAAAACCAAGTATTTTTAAATCTATTTAAATTTATGTTCATTTATTAATTGACATCCTCCAGTATTTGAAAATTTTATAAAAATAACAATTTTTAAAGGCACACTTAAGAAAATTCAAAACCAAGTAATGTTTTCCCTTGTGGCAGCCAATGTATGAGCATTGATCATCAGAAAAATAAAATAGTTTACAATGTAACTCCCTGGTACTAGTAGCCGAGTAGGGAATGACTGTTTTGTAATTTTGTTGTATAAACAAATCTTGTTTATTAAGGCTATCTGACTAAGATACAGAAATGAAATGAAATGTGATTTAATGTCCTACTCTTCTGCACCTAACCTTAGCTAATGGAAGACGGGCATACCCCATGCAGTGTGTTATGAGGGAAATTTTTGCCGGGGCAGCGGTGCTACAGCTTCTCTGATATCGAATTCTAACTGCCAAGGGATCTTTTACGTGCACGCCAATGTGTACACAGGACCTCAGTTTTCCGTCCCATCCGAATGACTAGACAGCTGCCCTTCCTTGTCAGGCACTCTGTTCTGCACCACTGACAAGGGGAAATCACACTGGAAAATCAAGATGAACTTTCTCGGCCAATGTAGGAATCAAACACCCGACCTCCAGGCTAGCGAGCCAGCGCATTACCCACTTAGCCACAGACTTGAGAGGAATTGCTATGGCACTGGTCTAGTGACTGGAACTGATGTCAACATTATAATGGATTCCAAATGGGTTTTTTTCAAAAAAATTTTTGTGATAAGTAATTTTTTTTTATTTGATTTATGTTAGATACAATGAGGAATTTGATGCCTAGAAGAGATTCACAGTCAACAGTAAGTGAAATCAAGAGAGATAACTCTAGAGTAGAAAGTGATTCATATTTTTCAGGTGAGTAGTTGTAGAATCAAGGAAATTAAACTCGCCATAATTTGTTCTACACAGGGACATGTTTCACAAAAAACATGCAAGTCTTATGTACACTGGAATCAAAATGAAAAAAAATTGGGTTTAATGTCCTACTGTTGTTCTTCACCAGTCAGAGCTTGGCAAAAGCGACTAGTTAACAACAAGTCTCAGGATACTACTGCGAAATGGAAGCTACGCTGTGATGAGTTAAGGAAATGAAATACCATGTAGTCCACATGCATTCCAATCAAAATGTGTGTACACAGGACCTCAGTTTTCCGTGCCATCCGTTGTGAAGATTTCAAAACAGGAATTGACAAATGCAAAAGGAAAGCACAAGTTATCCTTCTGTATAACTGACTTAAGTTACGAGTGATAACAGATACACTTGGCAATTTCTGCTCACTAATAATTCCTTCTAAGACCAAAAGTCTGTTATATAGAAGGATAACTCATGTTTTCTTTCTGCGTTCTTTGCTTCCACTTTTAAAACCTTCATAACGCATCTATCGTACTAATGATCTCTGTTCAGATTATATTTGGATCGTGTTTAACCAGTTCTATCACATAATGTGATAATGACTGACACCAATATTGTCCAATAATGGAAAAAGGGAAAGCCCAATAATAAAATCATGAAATATTTAATTGTAAAGTAATCCTAATATCAGTATTTTATATTTTAAAGCCCAATACTAAAATCATAAAAAATGTAATTGTAAAGTAAGCCTTTTAACAGTATGGGCATAATAAAATCGTGAGTCAAAGGAAACACCACGAGGAGTAAGCCTAATCTCAGTATTTTCTATTTGATATTTTAACCAGTGATACGAAGAGAGGTCGTATCTAGTGAACAGCGTGTAATATGTGATAATATGGTGGATAATGATATAGATCTAACGGATGGACCTGTTAATGTATGTGTAGAAAGATCAACCAGACAGTTCTTTATAGAGAATCATAGACAGGTAATTAATTTTCTAGTCACGACTGTCAGGACTTCTTCTACTGTGGCACATTATTCTAAAGACAAGTGTAGTGTGGCCTGTCCAACCTTGTGGGTTTTCTCCAGATCCTCCGGTTTCCTCCCACAGCTAAAGACCCCTACACGTAAGCAAATTATTAAAATAAAATTAAACCATATGTTAGTCCTGAAATGACCAACATTTTGTTGATCGGGATGAATACCACTGAATACCAAGAGGACATGGAGAATGTTTTAATAGAGTTAATAAATTGAAAACTCAACATTTATTATCCCATCTTGGGTTCATAGAAAATTAAAACAGATAAAATGATCAAATTTTGTTGGTTTTTATTTCAGTCATATCCTATGAACAAAATACCACGAGGTGAAGCGTTAGTAATTAATGTTAACGAGGTGACAGGTAAACCCCCGAGACGGGGAACCGATATCGACAGAGACAATATCCATTTCCTTCTCCTTCAACTTCATTTCAATGTGACGGTATATAATGATATTGATGGTCTTACTGCAAGGGTAGGTTTATTTAAGAATAACAATAAAATCAATTTTAAATATTATGCAATTAAATTAGATTTACATTTTGATCAGACTTGGACATTTTAATAGTCTAGTCTGCATCATGTTCCTGGAGCAACGCCTGCTAGTTTTACAACATCTGGATGTTGCTAGATTACTTCACAATTTCCCAACTTGAAAGTGTGACACTTGGTATTCACGATGATTGAGGAATATGATAGGCTCACAAGCTGGGTGAATACCCAATTGAAATTAGTGCCGAAATATGTAGGGTATTACGCGAAGGCCTTAATAAGATGTACGTAGTTAATGCAAGATCAAGCCTTCTATTGAAGATGACTCTACATCAGATCTAACTAATTCTAGCATTACCACATCCACTGTCAGCACTGTGCGACACTTTGGCAGTGTATTGACTCGTAATAGTCGTATCCTACACTCCTCACGAACAGAGAGCCAAGAAAAAATAACCGTTATGAAACTCATAATTTGAGTAAAGCAATTTTAACCTATATGACTAAAAAGCCCATTAAATTACCTTTTTAATGATATAGGTTTCGATTTTGTTCTTTATTGATAATGTGCTCAAAACACAAGTTGAAAAGTACCGACGTCAATTTTTCGTCACTGACGTGCGCCATTGTTTTACTATTAGAAAACTAATTTGGGCTCAACGCACGCCTGGATTTTTGAGGGGTACATAGCTTAGGATTCCCATTGCTAGGGGAACCTCTTCTCCTACGACATTGAAACTTTCAACCAATCATGTGGAGATACCCCGCAAGCTTCCGCGGCAAATTTCATCAAAATCGCGTGTTTACTTTTTGAGAGGTGATCGTTTTAAAAGATTGATGCCATTTTTTTCCGAGATCCTATGCTGCGGCTTGAATTTTTAAATAGTGAGTACGTTAATGAAATATCGTAGATTATAATGATGCTAGTCTCGACAGTAATAAAAAATATTTTCCTAGAATAATAAGCCGCAGAAGTTCATTGTCGATCGGATTTCTCGACCCGTGAAAAAATCTGTGGGCGATTCCATTCGTACTAAAATGGCGGCCCCTGATGACGCATTGTATTTACATCACGTGATTGGATTAGTTCCGTCTGATTGGACAAGTTCGCGTGACATTTCAGTTCTAGGGGTGGAAGGTGGAAATAACGGTTGTTTGACTGAACGTGGTCTTCAAACCGAAGACAAACTCGTATGTCTGACAAAATATAGATATTAATAAAATTATTTAAGACTATAATTAAGCTTATTTACAAAATATTTTCTCAACAATCAGGTAGACTTCACATGTATCTATTCTCAAATAATCATTTTGATTAAAAATAAAAATGTAGGCATAACTCATTTTTAAAATATGAATATGATCTCTTTGTTTGACTCTTTCAGTCTTTGAATGATCTTGACAAAAAATAAAATTTATAATATAATTGAATATTGTATATACCATGTGGGTAGGCTTTATCTGTTTATAGTTATGTCTTTATGAACAACAGTTGATAGTTTGTTTTTTAAGTAATAAAGTTATTAAAATAAAATAAAAAACACAACCCAGTTTACATGTAGTTAGGGCAGTTAGGCTATATAAATATGATGGGAAACAATCATTAATTTTTACATAGTACTAGTAGTACAGATTTTTGACAATTATTCTGTTATTGTTTTTAAACACAAATAATATAATTAAAGGATCACTCGCAGGCAAGTCGCAGCTATAGGCAGAACTTTCAGAAGCTAATAGGGGTCTCATTATCAATATTTATTGCTACAAATAGCTTTTAATTTTGAACAAAATGAACAGAATTTTAAAAACCAATTTCCTTATTTAAAATGTTATATTTTCTCAGGTGGTGATTTAGCATTTTGAAACTGTCATGTACTCTTCAATACCTTTAGTTTGATATATTACAACCCATTACTGGTATGTTGAGCACCAAATAAATGACAACAGACGGTGACGGAATCTGGCAAGTCGGCCATCTTGGATTCCAAACTGGACGCCATTTTTCTTTGGAGTCACGAACAAGATCAAACTAACTTTATTGAGTGCAAAAGTTAGTAATTTGAATAACAGTGCAGTGTCATTTGATGCTGACTTAATGATTACAGTACAATTTAATGACCGTTTTAAAAGGAAATCCAAGATGGCCACCATTCCACGGAAGGCATATGTTGTAGCGGCAATTTGACAACATAACTAAACTCGCCATCCATTTTCCATCGTGACTGCAAAATTTCAACTCGTTGCTCTTGATATTGCCAGAATTATTGTAGGATCTTTAAAAGACATGCTTTAGCTTCAAAATGCCTTATTTCGAGGGCGTGTTTTGCCTACAGATAAGTCAGTCACTTTTTATCTCAAAAATACCACCATCTACGCTGAGGAAAACATTCATAGAAAACTTATTAATGGACCGATTTTGAAAATTTAAAAAGTTTTTTAACCCTTAAAGCAGCCTGCATGCATTAAAAAGAAGAAAAACACATTATCTGTTAAATGAAATTTTGATGTGGTAATGCTACTAATTCTTTACATTATCTGTTAAATCATATGGCCTGCCATTGAGTCAAGTGGCATGGTTTTGACTCCCTGCTTGCACATGACAAGGAGTAGGGTTGCCTGTCCAACTTTGTTCTTTAGTTTCCTCGAACTGCTAAAGACCCCGACACTAAGGGGAATCATTGCAAAAAAATTGAATGAGGGTTTTTTTTGTCCTCTAGTTTCCTCCAACTGCTAAAGACCCTACACTAAGTTGAATCATTGAAATAAAATTGAACCATATATTAATACTAGATTCATAAATAGAAATAGTCTGGCCAACTGCGGCCATGATCAACACTTTGTTGCCATTTTTATAAAATATCTTTTCAATCATATCATTTTACCCGTTTCAGGAAATCCTGGAAAAAGTCACAAACTTTTCAAAATCGGAGAAACACGAAGAAAGTAACGCATCTTTTATTTGTTTGTTGAGTCATGGTGAAGAAGGGTATATTTACGGAACAGACGGAGAGAAGATTGCGTTGGACTATGTTTTCTCGTTGTTTGATAACAACAGATGTAGCGGATTACGTGGAAAGCCGAAGATATTTATAGTACAGGCTTGTCGAGGAGGTAGGAATACTTGTCTGATAAAAATAGGGGGGTGGATGGTCGAATGGTTAGCACGTGTGCGCTTTATCATAAAGCCTGTCATTGAGTCAACTGGTGTGGTTTTGAATCTCCGGTTGTATGTGACAAGGAATAGGGTCGTCTGTCCATCTTCATTGGTTTTCTCCAGGTCCATTGGTTTCCTATCACTACTAAAGACCCCTAAGCGAATTATTGAAATAAAATTAAGCCATATGTTGGAACTAGTTTGTGTCGAGTGGACATTACACCCCATTTCTCTCTCTCTCTTATTAAAATAAGGCCAAGGTGTGGCCTTTTGTTTGAAGAGGCATTATTGGTCCTCTTATCAGACAGTAGAAGGATTTACGACGCCTGACACTATTTTATTTTTCCCACGAAAACAGTGACTTTTACTTAACATTTTTATGTTTGATCTATTTGGGTTGGGTTTTTATTCGAGATAGGAATTTCCAGCGAACTCTAAAGCAGTAACTATTTCACTCTTGTAGAGCGTTAACTCGTTTGATATTGAGCAGGCATCATTACTATTGTGACTTCAAACATTATCAGAATTTATAGAGCAAACGATAACATTTTTATGGAAACACATTTGAAAGAATTTGTATTGTATGATTGGTGATGTAGATATTTTCTCTGAGTAAGATTAGAATGTTTTGTTTTTCTAGAAACGTTTGATCGTGGTGTTAGTTTAGATGAAACAGACGGTAATCCAGTCGTGAAACAAGTTCCCACTTTATCTGACATGATTATCGGCTATCCTACACAAGCTGGTGAGTTTACGTAATCATTTCGCATGGTCCCAGGTTCGATCCTGGTGTTTACTGGGAAAGATTCAGACTAGTTTTCCTTTGTCATTGCTGTAAGACAAGGGACTGGCAAGAAACTATGTCTAGTCATTCTGTCTGATTCACCAACAGTATTCACATTGGCGTGCAGGGGGGGGCGGGGTCTAGAAGTTTAATGTTGCGCATGAAATCACAAGGTCTGTCATTGAGTCAAGTAGCATAGTCTCAATTCTCCACTTGCATTTGACAAGGAGTAGGGTCACTCTCCAACCTTGTGGGTTTTCTCTGGGTCCTCTGATTTCCCCCAACTGTAAAAAACCTTGTGCAAGCGAATTATTTAAATACTATTGAACCATATGTTCGTCCAGAAATGACCTAGTTCGTGTTGTGGGGATGTTAAAACATATTTCATACTCCTTCTTTTGCGACATGAAATTATTGCGAGTTGGGGTGGTGAAACATAATTGCGAAATGTAATTATTGCGAATTTCTATAGTGGGGAAAAAATTATTGCGAATCAACATCGGTTGATTGGTGATCATTAGTAACAGTAAATAAACAACTATTGAGGATTATGGCTTCGAGTCTGTATTCAACAGATCAAAGAAAATGAAATACCTGTTATCAAACTTCATTTTTAAATAATTATTGTTAAATTTAATCCCTTGATTATTAACTCCAAGCTGACGAACGACTATAAAACACAGATTTTTAAATAATTATCGTTAAATTTGATCAGTTGATTATTAACTCCAAGCTGACGAACGACTATAAAACACATGGCACGCGACATTTTCTTTTACGACGCAGGACATTGGTACTTATTGGGACTCTTTCTTGTGAAGAGTTATGAAAGGGGGATGATTCAATATGGCCGACATTTTAACAAATTTTAACTTATTGGGACTCTTTCTTGTGAAGAGTAATGAAGGGGGGATAATTCAATATGGCCGACATTTTAACAAATTTTCACAAAAATATTGCGAACATGAAATTATTACGAGAGGGCCTCGCTCGCAATTGTCGCAATAATTTCATGCTCGCAATAATTTCATGTTTTACAGTATTTAATTTCAGGTTATTATGCATGGAGAAATCGTGAACGAGGTAGTTGGTATATTGAAGCCATTGTTAAAGTTTTTATGAAGCACGCTAAACAAGACGATATCTGTACTTTATTCAATAGAGTGAGTAGCTTGTAGAAAAATATCTGTGTAATTTTGTATAATGATCTGTACAACTGGGGGGTTGGGATGGCCTAGTGGTCTAGAGTGCCGTGCTTCAACCTCTAGCTAGACAGCCATCTCTGGCTCGCAACTGTGGTTTCGAGCATATGTGGCATGGAGAAAGGGGCACCTTCACAACCTCGTGGGTTTCCCCCCACTGCTAGAGACCCCTACGCGCAAGCGAATTATTAAAATAAAAAAATTTAAACCATATGTTAGTCCCGAAATGACCTAGTTGTGTTGAGTGGACGTTAAACCCCCATTTTTCTCTCAATGTCATTAAAGATGCATTATGTCAATCTGATTAAAATAAAGATGGTTCTAGTTCAATACCCACAGCTCCGTGCATCAAACAGACCGTTTCATTGGCTAATCCCTCACATCACCCATGAGATCCTAATAATAATAATCATAATAATAATGTGTTTTTGTATAGCGCAGCTTATCCATAAAAAATGCTCAAGGCACATGTAGTAAAATGTAATTTTGAACTATAAAAAGCGAAATGAAATAGGAATTGTGTTTTAATTCAATATAAGAGTAGGCCATAGTGCCGCTGTCCGGGCCAAATTTTCCTAATAGCCCACTGTATTGCATATGCCAATCTTCATTAGCCCAGTTCAAAGTATGACGTTAAACCCCATTTTATTTCATTTCATGTTTTCTGATATTTCTGTGTTTCAGGTAAATGCTGTTGTATCGAAGAAAATTTCCCGAACACCAACCATACATATGGATCAGATGTCCCAGATGTCCGAATACAAAAGCTCACTACGAATGCCACATGTTTATCTTTTTCCTGGAATAGGATCTGGTTGAAAGATATGGATCATACATCAGAATATAACAGAAGTTTCCATCCATCCTGAGATGACCTATTTTGTGTCGAGTGGACGTTAAACCCCATTTCTCTCTCTTTCTCCATCCTTCAATCTTCAGCTATCAACCATTTTTGCTTCTAAACATTTTTCCATTCCCCTATTTCATTGTTGGGTCCCGTCTTCAATAAGCCCAGGTTAGGTGCAGAAGCGTAGGATGTTAAACCCCATTTCATTCATTCATTATTGTTGGGAAGTCATTTTCAAAATCCTTTGCTCGTTTCATTTTAATTGCTACTTTTCTTATATATGATTAAATCAGGTTCAGGGTTGACTTCAAGGGGAAAAAAGGCTTCAATTTCCTGTATTATTTAGATAGGATACTGTTGCTTTCTACGGAAATCTAAAATTTATTTTAACAGAATTAGTACAGTTTTTACTGTGAAAAATTCATTTTTAGAAAGGGATACCCCGTAACAATGACAATAAAGGCTACAGTGTTTTTTAAATTAGTATTTCTCGGCTCAGAGTTGAGTAATTTGACTGAAATTTTCAGCATATTCCTTTTACATTATATATCTTTTAACTATTATAGCAAGAACTTATCTAATCTTACATAACGCTGCTTTAACTAATCTTAGTGTTGATTAAGGTGTGAAACTTAATGATCAGCAACTTTAACTTCTGATGATCCAAATCATGCTATATAATTATCACAAAAACTCATTATTGTTCCTAAAATGTTGCTCAAAGTTAATAGTGACTAAACTATGCATTTAATATTTTATATTTTTATACATTTATCAAATTAACATTGCCTGGAGAATTATTGTTTTATTTTTTTTGTATGTCTTTTTTTCTGTCGAACAAAGGTCTTTAACCTGAATTGTTAGTACCAGTTAACATCTATTGAAGCTATGTGACCATACCCTATGTGACAGAAACATGGTATATGTGACAGATTACTAGTGTATGTGAGCAGTGTTGTATGTGACACGACACCAGTGGTGTATGTTACATGAGACCACTGATGTATGTGACAAGAGACAACTGGTGTATGTGACAGGAAAAGTTTATGTATCAGGGACCTGTGGTGTATGTGACTAGGTCCAGTGAGATGTGTGTGACAGGGACCTGTCGTGAATGTGACAGAGACCAGTGGTGTAAGTGAACAGGGACCAGTGAGATGTGTGTGACAGGGACCAGTGAGATGTGTGTGACAGGGACCAGTGGTGTATGCGACAAGAGGCAACTGGTGTATGTGACAAGAGACAACTGGTGTATGTGACGGGTGGAGTGTATGTGACAGGGTGTATGTGACAAGAACAAATGGTTTATGTCAGGAACCACTGGTTTATGGTGACAATGAACACTGGTGTATGTTTCATAAACGGGTTGGGTTTGAGGGGTCACATTGTCTACGATATCACCCTAGGTGGGAGTGGACGTTAAACTCTAGAAACGAACGAACAAATTGTGCGTATTATTCTTATTAATTAAATTAGTTCATGGGCAGGTCTTATTTCCCACGCCATTTGTCTGCTTATTTTTGTTGATGTAAATATGATGAATTTGTTTTGTTATTATTCTCACTGCCACCTGTGTTTTGTTTTTGTACATTTTTTTAATTTTTATTTTTTGTTGATTTTTCTTGTTTAAAAATGTGTTTCCTAATTAATAGTATTAGATCTGTATGTATATGATGTTTTGTTAAAACTCTATAACAGTAATCTCCTGCCAAAAGGCATAACCTAGTAACTCACTTTTTTCTTATTTTGAGAAAACAAAGAAAAATGTAATGAATGAATATTGAACCCCAGCTCATCCATTGATTTGACTATTGAGTTGCAAGGTTTTGCTGTGGTATACTAGGCAAATCAAGGTAGTTGCCACTTGTTAGGTTGTGTCATGGGTGTAACTGCTTACAAAATCAAAAGATTGGAATATTTAGTACAACAACAAGAAACAAATACCCTAGTAACTACAAATTTGGTCCTAACTCAATTTTAATATAAAAAAAATAAGTGAGTTACTAGGTTTTGCCTTTTGACGGAAGTAATAGTCTCAGTGTGTACTTTGGTTTAATAGGGAACTAAGGAATTGGTATACATGTACAAGTAGTATAATATTTGTAGTTTATTTAAACCTGTTAACCGTGACGTTTTTAAAATGTTAACTACCGCCTATTGTGTAATTAATTTGACGAATTGACGAAGAACTATGTACTATGCTCTAAGAATAGGTTATGAAAAATACCTACAAGGCGTTATATTATGCCCTGCACATAGTGAGTGGCAATTGATTGGGCATTTTTTTCCAGCGATTTTAAAAATACGCTCTTTGTTTCTTCGCAGACTTGCAGGGAAATCCCTATATGTTCCTTTAACTATTTACTGTTATTAATCACTGCCAATGTTTTATATTTTTTTATGAAAAGAGAATATTTTATAATATAATTTACATCTTGCTATATATAAAATATATATATAAAATATATTAACATGTATATATTGTTTGTTTTCCATTCGGGGGGGGGGGGGATGTCCTAGTGGTCTAGAGTGATGCGCTTCTACCTCTAGCTGGCCAGCCACCTCTGGCTTGCGGCTGTGGTTTCGAACCCTAGTGTGAGCGTATGTGACATGGAGATAGAAGTGCCTTCTCAACCTCGTGGGTTTCCTCTGGGCACTCTAGTTTCCTCCCACTGCTAAAATCCCCTACGCGCAAGCAAATTATTGAAATAAAAATTGAAAACCATACGTTACCAATGACCTAGTTTGTGGACGTTAAACACCATTTCTCTATCTCCCGATTCATTAAACAGAAGAGAATGAATGAATTAATGAAATGGGGTTTAATGTCCTACTGTCATGCACACGTTAATTGAAGACGGGCATACGCCAAACAGTGTGCTATGAGGGAAATTTTGCCCGGGCAGCTGCGCTACGGCCTACTCTTATATCGAATTCCAACTGCCAAGGGATCTTTTACGTGCACTCCAATGTGTACACGGGACCTCGGTTTTTCGTCACATCCGAACGACTAGGCAGCTGTCCTTGTCAGGCCCTCCTTCTGCATCACTGATAAGGGGAAATCACGTCGGAAAATCGAGATGAACTTACTTGGCCAATGCAGGGATCGAACATCGACCTCCAGGCTAGCGAACCAGCGCCTTATCCACTTAGTCACCATGATCCCAAACCCGAAGAGAGACATGGTTGATTTTAAATTGTTTTCTAGACAAATTTTAAAAATTGAGTGATTGAAGAATTTCTAGGAAGAAAACGATTTACGAGAAAATATTTTATTTACCGGTATATAAAATACCTGGGTTGTGCGTTTCTATTTTGGTGTGAATCCTAAATTCACGTGTTTTGATTGTCGAAATTGGGGTTGTTAACTGGAGTTATTTCCCTTGATATTCCACGGTGAATCATTCTTTGACACAATACTTGATCTTTGGGTATTCAATGGGGATTGGGTACCCGACTGGTCTGCGCGTGCGTGTTGGGTCAGAAGGTCCGTCATTGAGTCAACTGGCGTGGTTTCGATTCCCCACTTGCAGGTGGCAAGGAGTAAGGTCGCCTGTCCAACCTCGTAGATTTTCCCCGGGTCTTCCGGTTTCCGCCCACTGCTAGAGAATAGTTTGGTTGTCAGGGATACATTCCTTGCGGGGTCAATCAATTTAAATTGCACATGACGTTAGAATTTTTGTGAACAAACCAAACCCCATATTCCTGAAGCAACGGCCCGAGAAATCCCTCAAACGGATCACTGCGAGGAGGATGACCAAACCCTAGCACGCGGTGCCTGTCACTGTCGCTTAGAAATAAACCATCATCAAGTTTATGAAAGCGAGATTTCGTCAATTTACAATCATATAGCCTTGTGCAAAATTAAAAAAACAAACCTGCGCACTAGCGAACTATTGAAATAAAATTGAACCATGTTACCCCCAACACATACACACACATCCACTTTCTCCCTCTCTTTTTCTATAGACAGCTCTATCTCGAAATCATTTTGCAAGCACAATAGGCTACATATATTATTTCACAAACAATAATGATTTCTTACGAGCGTTCTTAGCCGGCCAGGTCTGTAGCCGACCACATCCTCGGCCCCTCACAAAAATTCCGAACCCCCATCAATTTTTATGAGCTGGCTATTATATACGGACCCGGTTCTACTGCGTTTAACATCTGTCATACAAAGACTAAATAAACGTTTTCAATTTTTTAAACGGAAACAGAATAACTAAGTATCCTAAATACTTAGTATTTTCGACTAAAATCGTCGATTTAGTACTTAAAATGTCGGTCAGCTATAGCTTCGTGTCTGTTCTCAAGCGGGGCTAATTGTTGACAGACAGCCTAAGTTTAGTATGTTAAAAGTCGTTTTAATTAGCAGGTGCGGATCTGGATGTGGGGGAGGGGCAAACCCTACCCTGCTCAGCTACATAAAAAAGATGAATGGCTTGCATCGATGAAATTGAATCACAATGTGATCCTATATCAATTTATATGCTGGATTTTTCTCTTTAAAAAGCTCAATGTGTTTGTATGCCTATGTAATTTAGAGACGATGATGGCATCATGCATTGCCAACTGTCACAGTTTCTTAACGGGAGCCTGGGAAACCCCCGCCTGAAAAAATTCATGGATCCGCCCCTGATTAGATATCAGAGAAATGGGAGAGAGACAAATAGGGTTTAACATCCACTAGACACAAACCAGGTCATTTTTGGACTAACGTATGGTTTTCAATTTTTATTTCAATAATTCGCTTACTCGTAGGGGTCTTTAGCAGTGGGAGGAAACCCACGAGGTTGAGAAGGCGCCCCCTATCTCCATGTCACATACACTCACACTAGGGCTCGAAACCACAGCCGCAAGCCAGAGGTGACCGGCCAGCTAGAGGTCGAAGTGCGGCCACAGGCCATCCCAACCCCCCTGAAATGGGTGATCAGGAACTCTAAGTGTGACGCATATACTGGGCGTTGACTCATGTGACATTTGATATATCATAGTAATAAATGTGATCTATCAAGAAATGTATTTCCGTACTGGTCAAGTTATTTATAGTTGTATTTATAATCCCCTCTGTCCGTTCTATTAATTAATATATTCTATAATATCTGACGGTCGTTTATTAACCATATCTTCACGAATACATACATTATATACCATGTCTATATGCTACACGTATGAACATGAACAAATATGAAAATGAGATAAAATGGGGTTCAGCGTCCTACTTTTTAGCTCGTAAACTGGGCTAATGAAGACGAGCATTCGCCATACAGTGTGCTATGAGGAAAATTTTGCCCGGGCAGCGGCGCTACGCCTAGTCTTATATATCGAATTCCAACTGCCAAGGGAGTTTTTACGTGCACGCGAATGTTTACACGGGACCTCGGTTTTCCGTCCCATCCGAACGACTAGAAAGCTGTCCTGCATTACTGACAGGGGGAAAGCACGCCGGAAAATCTGAAGGAACAAATACAATATAATACAATATGTGGACCTCCTATATATGAAATAATACACGAACTTCCTATATAAAGGAGAAATGGTATCGGATGTTCTATATTATTGGTTAAAATATACACACTCTTAGATTGTCAAATATACCATTTAAAAACCGAAATTAGTTGACAACCCAAGTAGTTCGAATAATTGACGTTATAGAGAGAGATTACAAAAATGTGATGGGCGTTATCATAGAGGGGGGATGGATGGTTAGCACGTGTGCGCTGTATCATAAAGGCTTGTCATTGAGTCAACTGGCGTAGTTTCGAATCCACGATTGTACGTGACAAGGAATGTGGTCGCCTGTCCTTCTGTTACACCCCCCACTGCTAAAGACTCCTAGGCGCTAGCAAAAAAAAGTGCACTGAATTTATTTTTTTTAAAGTTTTTTTTGGAGGGGAGAAGGGAGAAGAAATAATGAATACAACAGGCGGCATAGATGACACACTGAATAAACCAAGTGGCATAGATGACATACTGAATAGATCGTGGAATAGATGAAACACAGAATACAACAGGCTTTGAGCAACCGGCCCCAGGTCGGTAGAAATGTGGGGGGCAACGTCCACTCGACACAAACTAGGTCATTTCGGGAATAACATATGGTTCATTATCATTTATAAATTCGTTTGCGCATAGGGTTCTTTAGCAGTTGAAGGAAACTGCGGAGGTCCTGGAGAGAAGCCACGCTATTGGACTGCAGGCGAAGTGGGAATCGAATCCGCGCCACTTGACTCAATGACAGAACATTCGGCCATCCAACCCCCTTGGGTAGGCAGAACACTCAGGCTTAATTCGCTACCCTTGTAAAATGACGAGATTATTATTATATTATTATTATTATAACAAACGAGACTCTAAATACAGCAAATCGGGGGGGGGGGGGTAGAATCGACACTATATATATTCATTTACATACTGAATTCTGACTAAAACAAAGGCTACACAAATAAACGTGTGGGAGCTTTGTACGTACGCTACTTGCTAGAACGTTACATCGATACGAAGACCATTAACAGTCAGGGGGGGAGAGAGAGAGAGAGAGAGAGAGAGAGAGAGAGAGAGAAGAAGAGATAAGGGGAGAGGAGGGGTAACGTGGAACATATTTTTTTCTCCTGCATTGATCGAGGAAATTTTGTCTCGAGAACTTCTGATTTTATCAAATTTTCGGGTCATCATCCAGACCTCAAGACAAACTTGACGTTGTCTTGACCCCTACCCCCCGTCCAAATTCCCGAACACACCCCCTGTACTCACAAGCCTTATCCTTATTTTTCTATTCATCCCTACTCTACCCTAAGCCGGTAATTTTATTTTTAGTGCATCACCGGAATATTACAACAAAACAACTAGCGAATATAGAATAGTCCAATATTTTCGAAACATGAGTGGTTTATTTGGTTTAGCTTTTATTTCTGGATGTTGTGACTATATTTTTAGAATGTGTTTAAATTTGTTCTATGGTGTACGGTTAATAAGAATCTATCGACCACGTGCCCATAGTACTATTCAAATAAAACCCTACACGCTATTTAAAGCTGAATTTTGTCTAGACGATAAACCGTTCTATAATGACGTCATAGAATATATAATATAGATTTCCACTTATAACGCGTGTATTTTATAAATAAATTCGCTGTATTTTTTTTTCTCGGTGTTAGCCTATGTAAATAAAAACATCAATCACTTTAAAATGCACTTGGAAATTGTGCGATAATGATAGTAAAAATGTTTCAAAATCTGATAATTATTTTTATAATTCCAACAGCTTACATTGTCAGCTCGTGTTCTTCAAACCCGAACGCAAAGAAATACGCCGCATTGATTTCTACTCGTTGACGTCATTGGGACCATGGTAACGGTGAAATCCTGTTCAGGCTATTCCAGGTTGCGGAGTACTTTTATAGATCGGCGAACGGCACTATAGAGTAATAATTCTTACAACTTTAGTACCGGTTAAAATTCATTCCTGAAACTTAGCCTTGGAAATCAATTGATAGTGGAAGAGAAGGCTATTATTCCCCAATAGAGCTCTGTTATACGACGACCTAACACCGGCACTTAATGGTGTGCATTTCTTCTTGAATAATGGAAAAACATGGCGTGTTGGCTAGTTATCACATGCTCCAACGTAATTTATGTGAAAAGAGTATAATAGAATTTACAGACATGCTTTTTTACACGTACCTCCGTCTTGTGGATAGGTCATGTCATGGAAGTTGCAACCCCTTCAGTTGTAATAGGCCAGGCTCTGTAATAGGCCTACTAGCTATACACTATACGAGGGGCTGAGACTTCTAAAGTTTCGTCGACAGTGTTGTCTACGTAGGTCCTTTTGAGGCTAACACACGGTATTGTGTATTTATTTCTATCCTAACCATCGGAAAAGACATAAATATTACATTTTTAATGGGGTAAATTGGGATGGGGCCGGGGTTCTCTGGTTAATATCAACAAATGCGCAAATACTTCGAATAATTTCCTGGGGGGGGGGGGACAAATCTGACAACGTAGCCTCCCCCCCCCCCCCAAGGGCCTTTCATTGGTCTACCTTTCGGCACTCTAATATAAGCTATTAACGGGGGGGGGGGGGGTATTGAAGTTTTAGTCAAAACACGCCAATCAATAAAAGCACGATATCCGCCTAAAGCTAAATGAAAGGATTTGCAGTATGAAACCATGCGAGAAAACGTCCGCAAATTATCTGTAAAAAAAATGGAATGGAATTTATGCGAGACAGGCCGGTTTCTAAATAAAACTAACTGCACATGTCATACATCATGGTGGTGGGGGTTAACGACCGCTTACACTTAAGGTGATATCGCACAAAACAAATGTTTCTATGGGTAGACTAATTCTGCCAGACAAGTCCTGTGGCCTGTAAAGTTTGAAGTCAGGAAAGGGAGCACATCTGCCCTTTAGGTTTTTGCGCCCCTCCCAATGATCTTGTTCCACGAACAAAACAAAAGGTCACCACGCCCTGAAATCCACTTCCCCTCAAATGCTAACAACATGTCACATTTATTGGTTTCTGGCTTTATTTTTTTAATTATTTTATCGACGTTTGTTCAGGAAACTCGATGAATCGATTCGTGGATAAATTTAATCTTGGGAAGACATTTCTGAGTTATATTAATTATTGTCTACTAGCATGTATTCAATTGATTATAATACTGGACAAACTGTTATCTTTCCCCCAACACTCACAACTGATTAAAGTCGGAAATCAAGTAATTATTTATTTTTTTTGAAAAAAATGCGTGGATAAAGATGATATAGTGAATATTAACCTCTGTGATTTAAACAGGTATGTAGGCCCTATGCCGTGTTGGGAGTGGTTTAACAGTACAGACCAAGAGTTCCCAATCTTTTTACACCTCGGTCCACGTCTACCATAGTAAAGCCAGAGGCGTGGTGACCAATGATCAATATGTATGTAAATGTGTGCTCGGAAAGGGGTGGGGTTCCGTTTGACGTCGAGTAATATTGGACTGTGTGGGTATAGAGTCGATTTGTAGCATATCTGACCCACTCAAGGGGGCTCAAAAACTGAAACCATGACGAAAAGCTCGTCACTGCGCCCCTCACACCTAGCCCACGATTGAAGCGACCTATTCGCCTATATCCGTGTGCCATGCATATGCCACTACGCTCGCCCCAATCCCCTCCCCCCAACACCATACTGAATATGTCTCAAAAAGCAAGACGAATCAGTCATACTAAACTTGGGCTGCCTGTCTACAGTTCGCTCCGCAGAGAACAGACACTAAGCTAGTTGGTCGACATTTTAAGCCGTAAATCGACGATTTTAGTCGAAAACACTAATAAGTATATACTTCGAGAATTTTGTTGAGTATTTAGCTTTTGTGTGTATGTCAGATATGAAACGCAGTGGTACCGCATTACAAAACAAAATAGTATTTTTTAATATGGCGGTTGAAATGAATGAATGGGCTAATGAAGACGGGCATACGCCATACAGTGTGCTATGAGGGAAATTTTGCCCGGGCAGCGGCGTTACGACCTACTCTTATATCGAATTCCAACTGTCAAGGGATCTATCTTTTACGTAAACGCCAATGTGTACACGGGACCTCGGTGTTTTCGTTCAATCGGAACGACTAGACAGTTGCCATTCTCATGCCCTCCATCCTGCATCACAGACAAGGTTAATAACCACGCCGGAAAATCTGGATGAACGTTCTCGGCCAATGCAGGGGTCGAACACCCGACCTCCAGGCTAGCGAGCCAGCGTCTTATCCACTTTATAGCTACGTGATACCCCTAACATGGCGGTTATTCAGGAGAGAGATTTATTTTTGAAGTATGGAGTAGATTGATCTTTGTGTGCAGAATGATAGGCTACATGTATTGTATCTTTAATCTCCATTAATGATGGGGTTATAATACGAGAGAGATAATGAATCACGGAAGGGCAAAGTTTCGCAATAAAGGCCGACACGTCACATCATATTTATTATAGCTTGACTTTCAATTATCATCCATTTTATATATTACACGCGCTAACAGGTTTAATTTGGGCGTGGTGCATTTGTTTCTCTTGTATCATCAGAACATATTACGCTATTGGGACCACCATTGATATGCACACCCACATTTTTTAAATAGAAACATTTATAGATTTTCTGTCCGTTAAGCAGGAATTATGCGAGAGTTAAACTTGGCTATAGTCGGGCGTGTTTCTGGCTTCAAATGTTATATAAATTATATATTCATTTTGGACACGTATTCATACAAGCCCATAATCAACTCTCTCTCTATATATATATAGGCGATCGGGTGGCTTAGATATTGAGTGGCTTAGACTATGTCCAAGACTATGTCCGCCATATCTACGTTAAACGTTAATACGGCGAGAGGCTGTTGATGGACTGACAAGGACTGACAAGCACCAAGCTCGTGACTATGTGGTTAATCCAGAGCTGTGCCGATAGAGAGAGAGAGGGGGGGGGGGGAGACAGAGAGAAAATGAGAAAAGGTTTAACATCCACTCGACACAAACTAGGTAATTTCAGGACTAACATACGGTTTAATTTTATTTCAATAATTCGCTTTCGCGTGGGAGGACCCGGGGAAAACCCACGAGGATGTACAGGCGATCCTACTCCTTGTCACGTACAACCGAGGGTTCGAAACCACGCTAGGCTGTGTCGAGAAGATGAAATATTTAATTTAAGTATAAAGGCATTCAACTGTTAACTCTAATATACATTATACTCGATTGAATGACATACTAACGACGGAGAATAGCTGTCGCTGCAGGGGATACAGGGGGGGGGGGGGGTAGAGGAAGCGCCCCTCCCCCTTTTCGGCTCCACAAAAAAAACCAACAACACTTTTATGAGGAAAGTGTCGCGACCGCGTGCTTTATCCAGTAGCGCCCCACCCCTCGCATTTGAGTACAGGGCTTGATATATGACAACTCTTTCGTGGGGGCGGCGCGGCCCACGCCGAATTCGACATTCAAGAGGCCACATAATATATTTTCCCGACCCTTCGAACTACACTACCGACAGGGGTAAATTACTATGAAAAATCCCGTGGAACTTTCTTGACCCAACACCAGGATCAGTGTTTATAACCAATACATGTCATCAGAAGGTGGAGAGAAACATATGCCGTTAACCCGACATTACTTTTTCAATCGCTTATGAAGAGCGACATCGACTCATAATACCAATCAGCCACCATAATGATAGTATGTTGATGTAGGTTTTATAATTAGATCCTCACTGGTGCAAAGGTTAACTATAGAATTAATATGATATTTTATATACCGGGTTTTGTTTGTCTATTGTGACCGAGGCGAGCCGACTTTGTCAGATCAGATGCAATGTCAAGCTAAATCAAGTATTTGTAAAATAGTTAGAATGAGCAGTCTCAATTTTCTGAATTAGTTATAATTTTAGCCCCTTTGGGGGAGGGAGGGAGAGAAATAAGGATTAACGCCCACTGCGCTAAGGGGTTTTTAGCTGTAGGGGAAAAACGAGAGGACACGTGGAGATAACAGACGATGCTAGACAGGCGACCCTACTCCTTGTCACGTACACTCGGGAATGAAGCCCCAGTGAAGGTCTGATGATAAGATATTACAGGAGGGGTTCTTAATTATCATAATGCAACTGGCAGTATTTAACCCGATTAAAACACAGATCAATATTCGATAGCCTACATTACACTGGTGTAGTAAAGACAAGTAAAACGAAAAATTTTGACCTAAAAAAACACGAAACGATATGGAATCTGTGTTTTTATCAGATTGGGCAGTATTTGCTTTGAAGATTTTACACTCCATGTTTATGGCAGGTCCCTAAACCACAACAATTGTTTCTACTGCACAATCTGGACAAATGAAACCGCGGACTAATGAGCATTCCCCGCTTCAGTTCTCTTTCTATAATTACTGTCAAGGGTTCATTTTACGTGCAGTGCACTTTGTACACCGATTTGAACCCATGACATGACTAGAGCGACCAGGTCTGATGTAATACCCTTTTCAGGATTATGACTATACAGTATACACATTTATAAAATCGTACTGTTTATTAAAGTAGCCTGTACAGGACCTAAAGAATCCTGGTTGAAATGTGACTCAGCAAAAAACAGCAATGATACATAAGACTGAAAAGAAATGGGGTTTAACATTGCCCGAACACAAACTAGGTCATTGAATGACATTTTGGGACTAACATATGGTTCAATTTAATTCCAACAATCCCCTTTTGCGTTCAGTCTTGAGCAGCAGAAGAAAACCGGAGGACCGGGAGAAAACCCACAAGGTTGGAATCAGAATAAGATATGATACATAAGAATGAAAGAAATGGGGTTTAACATTCCCTTGACAAAAACTAGGTTATTTCATGATTAACATATGGTTCAATAATTCCCTTGCACCTAAAGGGTCTTTGGCAGTGGGCAGAAGGAAACCGGAGGACCTGGAGAAAACCCACGAGGTTGGAATCAGAATAGGATATGATACATACAAATGAAAGAAATGGGGTGTAACATTCCCTTGACAAAAACTAGGTCATATCAGGACTAACATGGTTCCATCCTATTTTAATAATTCGCTTGCACGTAATGGTCTTTAAAAGTGGGAAGAAATCGGAGGACCCGAAGAAAAAAAACATGCTAGGTTGTCCTGTACAAGCTGGGAATCGAATCTGGTTCAATTGACTCAATGACAGACTTTATGATCTAAAGCTCAAACATTAAGACACATTGACAATCCAACATCCCTTGCCATGATGGAAATGAGTGCCCAGGGCCCAGTTTCTCGAAATCTTAACTAAAGATAAAATCTAAATTTGCCTTGATAAGCAATTAAATCCAAATATTATCCGATAAAATTACTAAAATTTAGATGTACTTTTAACGGAGATAAATTCTAAATTTAATTTGATTTGAAAATATTAGATTGATTTTAGTGCTTAGACAATTAAAATTAAAGTATCTACTATAATTTGGATGTTATCTTTATTCAAGATTTCGTGAAATAGGTCCCCAGTATAATTCTTGTCTTGAAGAAATAAAGCAGACATGTTTATTTTTATTTAAAGACCAATAGCTTTAATTGACAAATGAAATAATACATGTACACATAGAATATGAGTGGGTTAACGTAATTCTTTATCATCAGACTAGTCGACGAATCTGATTGGTCCGTACCATTTTAAACACGACGGACAGACCTATCAGTTGCTTTTACAAAAAAAATTAAATCATATGTCATCGAATGTGTCGCTTAATTTAACACAAATTCTACGTGTGACAATGATAAATCGTAATTAAATTAACAAATTGAACAAAAGTTGTTGTCTTTGTTCGCACTAAAAACTGAAGAGACTAAATATACAGTAATAATTATCATACCAAAGGACATAAGCAATCTTTAAAACAGGTTTCTGAAGAGTTTACTTACATTGGTACACAAGCAAAGGTTGGAGAAGAAACAGTACATACAGACACTCAACACTATATCAACATTCTCGCATACATAGATTATGGTAGTATTTAAATAGTGGGAACAAGATTTCATTGGTCGACCGCCAGTTATTATCCAATCAAATGTTGATGGATTCATAACTTTAAAGTCCAAATATGGTGGTGTTATATCAAATCCAATTCATGCGCTACATTTATTTATAAGTTATTTAACTATTATAACACATTTATATCATTTAATCAACTTAGAAACATTAGAATGATTTCATTAGCGAAGACGACAGATCCTGTCTTCCAAAATGAGATGACGATAAAAACGTGACACCAGTTTCTTCAGTTTGTTTCCACGACGATACAGAATTATGAATGGCCCAAGTCAACTCCCAAGAAGAGGAAATCAAAAGTGGACCAAATCATAAACTTACACCACTGGCTTAGTATCTATGACAACATGCAGCACCTGTAGCCATAGTAACTAGTTTCTATGGAAACAAAGAGAATTATGAAATGATGAGAAAGCATTCAATAATCTCATAGCCTTGTACGTTCTAGTCTGACAACAATGCACATCCGTATTCAAAAAAAATACAGAAAAATTCATAAGTTATTATGTCGAAGATGCAGACAGATGGTAGCAAATTACAAAAGCTCGACTGACCTTTGACCTATACTAGCGAATTTATGATTTATTCTAAGCAGAACTAGAGATGAAAGGACGATCGTCGGAGATGTAAACATTTCAAACATGGTACCGTACTTTCAAAATGAATGATGTTAGAAATACCCAAGAATTTGACGAATCACGAAATTGAACCAACCTGCGGGGAGGTGGACAATAGCCATACATTTCTTGCTCATAGTAAATTCACGCTTAAAAGAAGTCGTTGATCAACGATGTTGTGCTTCAGATCGACGAGACAATCAGTCAATTAAAAATTAAGTAACGAAATATATAACAGAAACAATAATTTAATATTGGTGTAGTTTTGTGAATGAAATTTGGCAAGGGCTTTTCTCTTTTTTATAAGAGAAACGCTGTGTTGTTTTTAAGATGAGTGCACACCGATTAAGTGAGAATCTAGCCACAAACATGCACATACACTGCCGAATATCACACGAATAATTAATTAATATCTACATGTTTTAATGAAGATTATATACTTGGTCTTTCGGTATTCATGATGACGAATGATCAAAGACGCGATACGCGATGGACAACATTTCATAAAGAGTTAATTTAAGGATCAAGGGAAATAGCATTTCTCGGTCACGCGTCCTTTTTAATTTAAATATTATCCTACATTTCTAATAGTGACATAAATTAAAACAGAAAGATGATTGCAATAAATATTATGACTTTTAAAGTTGAGTGGGACGGCCATAAATTTAAGTCCAGATTTCAATGTCAAGATTTTGTGTCTCAATTTCGTAGAAAAATGAGGAATTTTTCAGATTTTGCCAACGAAAACTAGATTGGAATTCACGGCCATCGAACCCGACATGTTGACTAATGATTAAGATTTGTTGAAACTATTTTCGTCGGTATTCTTTTTAGGAAAACTGACAAAACGTATTAGCTAATGTAGGCATTAATTGTGTTATAATTTAGCACAAAATGACGTTGCTTTGGAATCTTCTCGACAACAGGACAATATTTAATTACATAAACTGATGAATATACAAAATCCCTAACCTAATTCCCTTCATGATTATTACATCAAGGTTTTTGAAACGGGTTTAGGAATTTCATAAACACACAAATATTCATAATTATATATATTTATATATATATATGGACAAAAAATAGCGGCATTCATCTGACTCAATCGTTAAATACGCAAGGACAACTAACCTAATCGACGAGGATTTGAAATGAGGTCGAAAAACTACAAGTAATACTGTCAAGATAGAAAATTTGCAAATTAATAATCGCATTATTTTGCGACTTCTGGACACAAAGGATTGAACAGTTTAACATCAGCTTAATAACGATGTTTCTTTTTTTCTTTACAGGATTTAAGACACAATTTTCAATTTGCGATTTTTTTTTTAATTTTTCGACCTCGATTTGGGGATCCTCATCGTTTGCTCAGAACCTGATGAATTTTTAAATAGAAATCATATTTACAAAGTTACGCGCTATAAAAACTTCATACAAGTACTAATCTGTTATGACCTAATTTCTTGGTTTAATCACAATAGTTTGAAACCAAATAATAATAAAAAAAAAAAATCTAGAAAAAGTCACTGTACACAATTTCATGTATTTTAAAGATTTTGTAATTAAATCTAAATTTTACAAATTGCACACGCCCAAAATTTAAGCCATATTTGTTTAATAAATTCTTTTTCCGATTCAAAATGCCCAAAAAATAAAACCTGGTCATTCTATTATACAAGCATTCAAAACGACTTCAAATTCACCACAAAATGAAATGAAACGTTTCAATCACAAGTTAATCAAGACTACTGTTTTCATGGCAACATCTAATTTTACATCACGCACATATAAAATAATTAATTGTAAATGCTTTGAGCTCGTGAATGTTTGGGTCTCCTTCCAAGTTTTCTTTTCAAACTTGTCATTTTTCTGATGTGGTAATGAGTACGGAACAAAAAAAAATTAGAGAGTTGAATATTTATTTTTAGAATGACTCGGATCGTGTCGTCAAAATAAAATTTAAAAATGATGAAAACAAAAATAATTAAGTCAAGTTTGATTTATATATTTTCACAGGAGTTTTTGGATTTTTATCACTTTTTACTGTTAAATTAAAAATGCATTACATGATCATCATATCAATATAAAAAATCTTTTATAAATAATGGTACAGATTAATTCATAAAAACAAAAATTAATAAAATTAGAGAGAATTAATTCTTACCCCTGTTTCGCGAACAGAATTAAGCGATTTCCGTCCATAAGCGGAACAAAAATATACGGCTTCCTTCAAATCGTAGTCACGAAAACTACAGAATATCAGAAAGCTAATGATAAACGACGTCAACGAGGCGATTCACAATTCAAAACAAGTGTGTGAATAGATCCAAGGTCTCCATCTCATCAATTACTGTCACAACATCGTGTTGTCATGACAACTATGAAACAAACACCTAAGATTAAAAAACATGAAGTATAGAATTCCGTCAAATTGAACAGAGAGAAGAATTATTTTTTGTCGGGTAATTTGAAGAGGCTTGTAATATTGTCGTCCTTGTTTTGAGCAGATGTACTGGATCCATTTTGACTGTAGTATTGTGGGTAATATTATAATTGGCAGCTTTGTGATGAGCTAAACTACCAATCAAATAAAAGGAAACGAAACGGTCAAGTAGAAGAGACAGTACATTTACATAAATTGTCCGCTGTACGTCTTAGTACACCAGTTACATATTTACACTCAATGATGTTTTTTCTTTTTGTTTTTTTTTAAGTTTTCATTTTATATTTCTGTTCTATCTTGTTATTTTCTTCTTCTGGCCATATTGAAATCTTCTAGCACAATGTCAACAGTCTAAATTAATAGTTCTTTTGACTTGTCAAATACAAGAATTGCCTCCCCTTTCACGATTTAAACTGCCGTTAATAGAAAAGAGAAGCTAACAAGACACAAGTTCGTGAGGACATTTAGCCTCAATTCCAGATTTTTAAGAAGCTATCCCAGGATCCGGTTGCTACGGCGGTGCCATCCTCGGTTACACCCAAACAACTAACACGATTATCATGACCAGCTAATACACCTGTAAAATATCAATAAAAATATTTTAATAAATATTGACAGCGATAATAATTGTCCTGCTTGATTGGTCAATACTAGCTGATCACAGTTCGGCAGTTTTTGCGGCGAAAGTCACTTTATTTCTCCGGAAGTCGACAAAAGTTTGGCTGTGCCGTCCGCCGAATGTGCCGCTTTGGCAGCGACGGACACCGGCTTAAGATAGTGAACTTGTCATTAATTCAATTGACAGCTTGATTTGTCAATACCGATGCATACTGGCTGACCACAGTTCAGCAGTTTTTGCGGTGAGGTCACTTGATTTCACCCGAAGTTGCCAAAAGTGTACCCCGAATGCAAAAAAAAACCCCGAACACCTGGGCAAGATGGTCAATATGTCAACAAGAAAAAATACACGTTATTTATGAATGCCATTAGTGTCCTGACACAACTCCCTAATTAGGTTAATTTTGCTCAGGCAGCATGATGTACAAACAAGTTTTTCTGAATAAGACACAAATCCCTAGAGGTACAGACTCACAAGTTGATGCCACCCCTGCATAAAACTGTAAGGTAACAAACAGCGAGTCTGACGTCGCCCGAGTAAATCCAACAATAGATGTAACTCATTAATTATTTCTATTGACTCGACACATTTATAAGTCCTCTGATTTCTTAAAAAGGCTGAAGCTAAAAATGTTGAAAGATGAATATAAATATCGTACCTGCTCGTTCTTGCTTTAGGACATCCCATACATTGCAGTTAAAATCATCATAGCCTCCCAACAGAAGGCGTCCACTCTTAGAGAAGGCCACGGATGTGATACCACAAATGATGTTATCGTGTGAATACATGCCGATCTCTTGATCAGCTCGAATATCAAACAAACGACAAGTAGCGTCATCAGATCCAGTTGCAAATGCAAATCCGTTGGGAAAGTACTAAAACACAAAGATACAATGTTGGTTTAATGTCCACTCAATTGAAAATATGTCATTTCGGGAATAACATATGGTCCTTTTATTTCAATAATTTGCTTGCACCCCCCTACTCCTCGTCACATACAAGTATGCGATAGAAACAATGCAAGTTTGGAAAATGGAAGGTCACTGACACCAGTGGTGCTACAATTATTGACTACTTAAATTCTCTGCTCATTGAATCTGGTGGAATTTGATGGAATTATTGACTACTTAAATTTTCTGCTCATTGAATCTGGTGGAATTTGATGGAATTATTGACTACTTAAATTTTCTGCTCATTGAATCAGGCGGAATTTGACAGAATTATTGACTACTTAAATTTTCTTATGCTGGCTCATTTCAAGCTTTACCTTATGAACAAACATCCAGAGTATTGAAGCAGCAAGGATAGTTTAAAATGTTTTAAGTCAGTTGAGATCTTGCCGCCCCCCCCCCCCCCGATTCGTCTAGGTTTTTTTTAATGAGTCACACAAATATTCATAAACTTACTGTGATTGCATTGATATCTGACTCATGTCCTGAGAAAGTCTGTTTGCACATGCCATCTCTAACATCCCAAAGCTGAAAATAAAACCAACAAAAATAAATAATGGTCAGCCATTAGTTGAGAGCATTCTATCATAAAATGTAAATAGACACAAGTTTCAGCAAGTCATCTGACAAAGTAGTGTAGGACTTTCAAGTATAAGCTTTGGAATGAAGTAAAATTTAATGTCCTACTGTTCTGCTTCCAAACCGGGCTAATGAAGACGACCTTGGGATTGACTCAATTACAGATCTTATGATTTAAATCATGCTTTAACATCCGATTCCACAGCTACCGTACTTTAAAGACACTCATTTATCAGTTTGAGTGCACGTAAAGGATTCCTTGGCAGTTTGAACTTGATGTAGGAGCAGGCAAAATTTCCTCATGCCCAGTCAGAGCAGAAAAGTACGACTTTAAACCCCATTTTAATTTATCAGATGGAAAGTTCTATTTTTTAGCTATCGTTGTAAAATAAGTTATTATATAGGCAATTTCCACTTGTCGTGATTTATTCAAACTTCAGTCATCATTGATGGAATAGCAAAACAAAATTTTGTACAAACCTTTGCGGAGGCGTCACAGGCCCCTGAAACAAATGTTCTAAAATCTGGTGCTAAAGATAAACTCATAACGTCGCCGGTGTGACCTGTGAACGATGTAGTTTGTTGACCGGTTTCTATATCCCACAGTGCACTATAAGATAAAATAAACGGATATAAGTTAAAATGATGACATCAATATGTTTGCTGTCAAAACTAAACAGACTGGATAACAATCACTTGACTGGATTCATTGTCAGATTACAAAACTTGTTAATTTTCTGACCCTATGTATCTTAGAAGCCCAGGGGAGCTTAAAATGGTCAATTTACAATAATAATGAGTCTTGTATTGTTCTAAAATGGATAAAGATATACATTTTGAGCAGGAAATAAAGAAAGGTTACACCATGCAATATGCCATGGAGGAATTTTTATCAGACCTTGCCATTTCTGCCTCCTCCTCTCATCAAGTACTAACGCAAAGGGTTCTTTAATGGGCAGGCCAATGAATACAGAAGTGGACCTTGGTGTTTAATCCCATCAAAAACAACTAGACTTCAGCTAGAGAGTCTTGGTTGTCCAATAATATTTTATAAGACATTCAAGACTTCTTCATGAAAACTTAACTAAAATATCTTATAGATATAAACTATTCATTGGTTCAGTGTAAAAATCCTACTACAAATTTCCACTAGTAGTCAATGAAAAGGGTCAAGCATCAAATTCTTAAAATATTTCAGATTGGTGATTTTGTGAAAAATTACATGCTAAAGTAAAAGTAGAGTAGACTATATTTACCAGGTCATATCTCCTGAACTAGTTACTATTTGGTTATCATCTATAAACCTACAACATGATAGATAGCCAGTATGGCCTGGTAGTTCTCGACTAACTCGCACATTTCCTTCTCGTGTCTTCAAACTGTATATTGAACAAATATTATCCAGACCCCCGCAAGCCACATAGCTGCCGGATGGCGCATAGGCACACGTCATAACCCAGCTGGACCTCAATGGAATAGCATGTACCTGAAATTGACAAATATATAAAACTTTAAGACCCTATCAAATAAAGATCTGCAACCCCACAAACAGATAATACTATAATTTAAAAGCTATTGGTTTTGGCGAACATAAAACCCCAAAAATATGTACAAATAATTTAGACAACGTCTTTTCAGCCCTAATGTGCAACAGAGTTCCATCATAAACTGTTGGGTATTGGGTAACTATATAACCCCAAAGGAACATTGAATTGATATCAATGTCTTCATTGTAAACACTATTAATAAAACCAGAGTTTGAGAAAGGATTTTAACAATTACATTAATGAATTTCATTAACAACAGTGGCAGATCCAGGAAGAGGGGAGGAGAGGGGGCTGGGACCATACACTCCCCCCACAATCCCCTAAACAACAGTATAAAATTTTCACGTTTTTTTCTTTTATTTCTATTTATAAATTTGTCCGAATATGCACAACAGACATAACTTTCTCGAGGCCGCTCCCACCCCTTCTCCAAACAAATATCCACCAATGAATAATAAGATAATTAACTTACCTTATTAGTTGTATATCCATCCCATACTATTAATTTACCATCTTGTGAAGCTGATACTAGATTTCTGAATACAACAAATTTACATCATTAACAATCAAAAACGGGTTTCAAAAACAAACCTCGTGCATAACCGTAACATTGTATTTTAATAAGATAATTTGCCATGATACCAAGAATATATTGCTAGGAAACGGGGAGAATAAAAGCTGCAAGGACACAAGAATGAAAGCAGATGGCGGCTGTCCACAGTTGAGCATCTTCTGGGAATATTTATTTCAGTTATCAGAACACCATTTAAAAGCACAATCAAACAAAATCAAAAAGGCAAATACAACTTGGAGAAACCGGGTAATGGTCAGGTCAGGATAAAGATATCACATATGAGTCAAGAAACTGGATCAAGATATAGAAAGTGAGACCGGAAACTAAATCAAGATGTAGCAAGTGAGACCAAGTCGATCAAGAAACTGGATCAAAATATAACAAGTGTGACCAGGTGCGACTGGAATCTGGATCAAGATACAGCAAGTGAGGCCAGATCAAGATGTAGTAAGCGAGACCGGAAGCATGATTAAGATATAGCAAGTGGGATTGAATCAAGATATATCAGGTGGGACCGGATCAAGTTATAAGTAGGGATGGATCACATACAGAACAACTGGGATGGGATCAAGTTATAACAAGTAGGGCAGAATCAAGATATAACATGTGGGAGAGAAGTTGGGTTTGATCATAATATAACAACTGGGATTACATAAAGAAGGGGACACACTGCATTCTCAAACAATGCTGACAATATAAAGGACACTAACAATGTTCAGGGTAGTAAGTTGTTAGTCAAAATTAGGCTGAAAAATTTAGGACCTGGTATAGGGGTGGGGGGATGATGAAATTTGAACCATTCTGAAATTTTTTTAAATCCTCCATTTTACAAGTGAAACAAGTGTGACGGGTAGGAAAAATCCAGATTTCGAAGACGATCGATATTCACAATGTACCAATCAATTCATTAAATAACAGAACTCTATCAACTAGGTTATTTTTTTAAATTACTTCATTCTACCCATTGCTGAGTAAGGTTACATAATATGTGGCATGCTTAAATACCATTCCTCGATTATACTCATCAATTTGACATGCATAAAAATGTAGATTATAAACTCAATCTTTTCCCAATTATTTTAAAACAATCTTTTTAAGATATAACCCTGATCTCCTTTAGATTATATTCATAACCCCTTTCATTATCCCTTTAAATTGATAGAACTCTGCTTGGATTTTGATAAAAGTAACCCCCAAATCCTGCATATTCTTCTGTTAAAAACATTTTTCTTGACAGAGCTTTTAATTGATATTAATTATCTTGCGATAAATATCATTTTATCTGAAACCCATTCATTCTCCCTTCAAAATTAATTTTTCCTGACCCCGATTCTCTATCTTTAGATGAATCTTGAAATACCCATAATAGATTTCAGTAAAGGTAAATGTTTAAGGCCAAACAATATTTCCACAAGATATTTCTTTTTTTTTATGTAAGTAATTAATTGTGGTCTATTTAGTTCTTGGTGGACGTTGACAATTTGCCAAGTTGTAGTTTATTATGCTACAAAATATCTAATTAACAATGTATAGAAATAATCTTTCATTGTTTGGCTGTTGTATTATATCATGGCTTACTATACGAAAACACAGTTCATTATCAGTCCCAAATAACAGGTAAATGGGGGGAGGGGAAAAACTTGCACATATTATTTTTCAGGTAAAGCTTCCAAGAAATCCAACCTTAATATAACGAAGTCTGGAAAATATCTTCAAATTTGTATGACGGAGTGGAGACATATTGTTAGTAGAATAATCGTGGGATAAAAGGGGAGAGAACCCTTATATACTGAAATTAACAACACTGAACTACTAAAGGCTTTCGGTATTCCTGAACCAATTTGTTGTTTTTTTATGTTTAGAGTGTTATTTTTAGTTTGTGTTTGGGAATACCAGGCATCAATTCTTTCAAGATTAGGGCTGCAACAACACTATAATCCACACAGACCAACAGATTTTGATAGAGCAGCAAACTGCAGCTGAAGTCCATGATATTTCAGGTTTTCGCCAGAGTTGTTATACTCCTGGCAAGTTCAGATAAAAACAATTGACTTTTCTTAAAAAGTTATTTAATGTCTAATAACATAATCCAATAACGGGTATCACTGCAGCCCTATTTATTCAAAAATACCACTGTACAAATAGCCCTATTTATTCAAAAATACCACTGTACAAATAGATGTCTGTTCTGCAGGAGCTGTTAGATAGACGGGTAGAACATAATATAGAGGGGGGAGGAGCGATAAACATCACAATGAAAACAAAGAAATACAAATCCATAGGAGCAACGTTTACTTTCACTTTGGAGAAAACAATATAAGTACGTTCTGTGTTGAAACTGCTCAGATAGTGAGCGGATCGCACACAGTTGAGAGATTGAGAGATGAGGAACTGGAACCACAAAAATACAAAACAGGGCATTGGCGACACAAATAAACACTAACAAAACAATAAAATAATTATATATATTTTTTTCATATGGATCGCTAAGTGCTTGCCAAGCATAGATTTTGTACCCCCTTATTTAACTGAGAACGGTTTTTAGCAAAAAATGTACCTTATAAAATAACCAGAACTCGCCATATGCTACGCGAAAATGAAGTGAAACAACCCAACTCATTTACGCAAAGCCGTAAATTGGCTTTTACTTGTTATTTTCTTAATGTAACATCCACTCTCTCTCTCACCCCAAACACAGAGGGGAATTCCATCTGAAAATGGACCTTAATTGCGGAAGCAATTCTTGATTGGTGAGGGGAGGGCTTCCATCCTATCGGCGATGGTCCAGGAGAAAGGAGTACTAGCAGCAAAAACCTGCCCCTAGCCTGCCGTGCCTGTTAATGATTGTGCAATATCCTTTGCCTCTTGGGTATCATAACAGTTTAAGCAATATTCATTTCATTATCACATGATCCCATTAAATGGTTACACAGTCTGTCTGACTGTATACGACATGCATAATTACTGCCAAATAAAAAAAATATAAACCAAAGTCCAACTATGATAATTAACGACGACAGAAACTTGAAAACTTGCCAAAATTTTTACATCATCCATAAATAGAGTAAAAATTAGCTAAAAATATTTTAATCTATGTCTCCAACAGAAAATATTTGTAGAGAGAATATCACAGCGATTCAAACACAGATGTTTTCCATCCAAATATTGCAGTTGCTCTGACTTCCCATACATCTTAGGAATGCTCAGGACTTTCCATACAACCTAGGAATATGACCTCAAGACTATTTCTTCTTAACCGAAATGGTCACACAGCATACCTTTATATCTCAGCATGTACGATCAATAATAATGCATCCATATTATCAGACGAATGCTCACTGACAATATCTGCAGAAGCCCGAAGCTCAATATCTATAAAATCGTAAAACTTGAACATGTGCTACCATGATATTAAACCCTTTCCTCAGTGTATTCTAACCCTGCCTTTTCCCTCGAAACAGAACTCCTTTATAGCAACTTATTTCCTTTATCTATCAAAACATTTTCGCAGACTAAATTCTTTTTTTCACAACTATCACCTATTATTTCTTCTTTTAAAGAACAAAACTCCTTATTTTCATCCTTAGACAGACTAAGCCCACCTTTGTTTCGATTTCTTCTAACAAAAACTTCTTGGACAAACTATGGTATCTCTTCCGACAAATAAAATCCCTTTTGAGGTCATCAATTCGCCCAAATTTAGTCAACTGCAGGATTTAGTCATGCCAAGCTTACCACTTAGACAGCATAACAATTATTGGTTAGCAAAATATTTTTCATATACATTCATTTCAGTTCAAGTTAAAACAATTCCCATAAAATATGATTTAGGATTGAAACATTTTTTAAATCTAGCAAAAATATTATTTGATTACATGTAAATTATTCAATACCAAATATGGTTTTATTTAAAATTAAATTCATCATAATTTGAAAACTTTATCTTAAAAGATCTATATTGTAATTTAAATAAAATAAAAAAAAAATATTTAAAAACAGTATTTAACGACAATAAATAGTTGAAATGAGAAGCCAACAAGGGTAGGCAAAAATTACAACATCAATTATTTTCATAAACAATAAAAAGATTTTTTTTAAATATTGAATCATGGCAAAATGTTACAACATCAACATGCAGGCATCACAAGACAGAATTGTTTAACTAAAGATGTTACTAAGTTTATTAGATATTTAAATAGGTTACAATATTTTGTTAAATTATCTGTATTTTGTTAAAAGGTTTCCAGATTGGAATCTTATCGTGAATCTCCTTCTCCAAATAGGTTGAATAGGGTTTTTTTTTTCTTTTTTGAAATGGAATGATAGAGATAAATCTCTCTACACAATAATACAGTAATTTTGAGGTTAACATATTGTTGTTATTTCTATTGGCTATGGTTACATGTGCAATTCAAGGCAGGAGAAATTTGCCAAGACAGTGCTTTTCATCCAAATTTACTTTCAATTCCAAATGTGAGGGTATTTATGACATGCATTTTCGTGAATATGTAGAAAGTCCTTTTGCGATCAGACCAAATTTAGACTTAAAATCAAATTGAAGCCAATGGAATCCACATATTTGATAGACCCTAGTATAGAGATCTCAGCCAATTCTCTTAAATCGAATTCCAGTTGCCAGGGGATATTTTACGTGCACACCAATGTGTACACAGGAGCTTTTTTAACAAAAACAACCCCTACTTGAATTAGCGCACCTATTCAATTCTCTGTAAACAAGGATTTGAAAAGAGTTGAGTCCAGTTGTTAGTAATATTAGGAGGAACAAGGAAGACGAGTATTTATAAATATATAATGAAGTTACACCAAATAACGAACATTGAAGAACTCGTTTTATATTACGGTACTAAATATATTTTGAATTCAAATTTATTTTTTGGGGTTCCACTCTGTTTCACAGCAGACTTAGTCTTGCCAGATCTGGCTCTGAGTTCACAAATCATTCTCGTACTCGATTTAAAGAATTTGTGAACTCAAGGCCAGACTTATTTGTACAATATTGAGGCAGGACGCATAGAGCACGTTTTTAATTGTTACAGTATCGCTCCATTTTAAGTGGACGGTGTCACATACATGTCTGAAACACTTTCCTCCTGAACACTTTAGGTGGAAATTTTGTACACAAAAAAAAACAATGGGACAAAACACAGCATCACCATTCTCCAGCATGTATCATACATACAGAGCTTAATAAATATAACACAGATTTTGATTAAATGAACACTAAAAACAAATAGTTCTGACAATTCATGATGGCAAATATTTATAAGGACGTTTATAACATACATTTATATATATATATATATTGAACTGTTGATTATATTGTATAACACTGTATATATACATATTGATACATAAACACTCGTTATCAATAAATAATATTGATTGATTTGTCATTTTATGACATTCATTTATTTTACTTACTTTAAAATCCTTATAAAAATAAAAATGAAAAATATTTACTGTTTTGATGTTTTCGAGATGATTTTGGTTCATGAGTGACAATGAATGTTGATGTCAAATGTTGAATTTCAGAATTTAATACTGTTGCGATTAAAACTGCCTTGAATTTGTTTTTAAAGAACAAATTTTTTTTGCTAATTATAACCGACTTCAATTTGGCCTTTAAAGATGAGCTTTTATAGATTGAAATACTTTCTTTTATTTAAATATTTTAGAAAATATTATCAATCATTTTAAAGAACGAAACAATTGGACATTATACATATGTTAATGAATTTAAAGCTTTATGTAATAAATTTAAAACTATACAGTGTATGTCCTATTTTATTTAAATATCCGCCAAGACGGCTGGCTGTCCACCTACACTAGATTGAAATATTTTAACTTGATAAATGTCTCTGTATACTTTTGAAGTATTAAGTAAAGACTTGTCAATGTAAAGACAGTGTACATGTACATTATTTTCATCATCATTTGCTTGAAAATGTTGAGAGCACACAACGAAACATCGCTTTAATTAAAATAGAAATTGTGTTCCATATTATGTTCTTGTGTTTATTGTACGTAGTTCAATTGTTAAATGCCACTCAAAGAAGGTAAAGACAGTGTGTTATAAGCACCATATGTTGTCCTTCTACACTTGAAAACTTGTTCTTAAGGCTGGAATTGGTTCAGACTATTAAGATCAAAATATAATTTTCTTTCAATATTCTCTAGCATATTTTTTAAACCAATTATGTGAAAAGTGTGTTCTTTTATTCAATCAGATTTCCTTCATTCCATATTTTGCTATTTACGACGTACACGAAGAGGCTGTGTTTTTCTACAGATCTCGTTAGAAATGTTGCATGCTGGGCTTCGTCTATAGTCGTGCGGTATAATTGCACTCATCTCCCCGGATACCTTTCTATTATCTAGTAGAATTATTGATTTCCTCAACGCTGTGAATAATTCGTGGCTATTTTCACTAGATGTTTCAAGATGACAAGTCTTCAGCGTCTCAATACTACAAGTTATTGTAAATGAAATAATATTTGGGTGGTTAAAGCCTATTGATCATTATGGTGTGTTTTAAATTCATTTATTCCCTTATTCGTGTTCTGTATTTTTTCCCTATATTACCAATACACATAAAAGCGATATCTTTTCATTTATACCATCCGGCCAGAAGTTAAATTCTCAGAAATAAGCATCTCATCCAAACAGATACACCGTACTTTTAATTAATCCGTCAAACGACAGCGTTTTTTTCAAACAGATTCGAACAGTACACATCTGGTTTATTTCTAAGGCTAGTAGTTTTTTTTGGTATCTATTGTTACTCTTACTTGTAACTTATGTAAGCGAACGATGTTGATGGTATTGAGAGAGACTATGCAGTCAATGGGGATGTGGGACGTGGATCGTAAAATTACAAAAGAGTACCGGCAACCGGACCAAAAGATCACCTCAAACCACACAATTCCAACCCCTGACTGTCTATTTTAGTCAGAAACTGCTAACATCCACTGAATAATTTTTGCACTTTTAAAACAATTTTTCTTGGCTCAATCAAATGAAGAACCGAATTCAAATTCAAAATGTTCTTTAAGCAATCCGTGAAAACTTCTTTCATTAAATACTTATTTGGTTATGATCAAGATTTTTGGGGGTTTTTTTAATAAAAGGAGAACATAGGACACATATTTTAGCTTATTAAACAGACACAGAGGTTTAAGACAGAGGTGAATGACAAGTAAAATTAGTAAAGAGATCAAAGTAAGATAGTCTGAAAAGTGGAATGGATGACATTAACATTTATGAAGATGAAAATCTAGAGAAGTGGATGAGAACACATTTAAATTAAAAATCAAAACTATTTTAAAACCTATGACACAAATCAGAACAATTTTTTTTTAAAGGCTATGATTTATCGTTTTTGACAAGTATCGAAATTAAACTTTTATTGATAAAGAATAATTCAACGGCTTGAAAGTTATTAAATGTAGAACTCTACTTGGAAATGGAATGGGGTTTGGCGTCCTACTCTTCTGCATCAAAACTGGGCTAGAATTCTACTTGGAAGTTTGTCTTTCAGTAACGCATTGAAAGTACAACTTTTACTGCCTTTAAAAGATAACGTTTTGTAGCATGAAAACGTTCTAATTTGTGTGTTAGACTTTCTTTTTTTATTAAACTAAGTGCATTCTACATGAACTCTAGGAAGTTCAATAATGTCAAAAGAAAATATTATTGGAAAAAAATGATTTTCATCTCCTGTTTTGTTGCTATAGACAACAAATAATGTTGGGATAAACTTTCATCAAACTTCCAATATCCAGGGCCCCTTCTCTCGAAATCTTAACCAAAGATAAAAATCCAAATTTTAGTAGATATTTCAATTCTAATTGGCTAAGCAATAAAATCAATCTAATATCATCCAATCAAATTACAGTAATTTGGATTTTATCTTAGTTAAAATTTCGTAAATTTCCTTGCGAATTCTTATCTAATTCAAAATTTATCCAATCAGAGGAGTTTGATGAAAGAAATCTCAGAATGAATAAATTGTAAAAAAGGGTGGAGGTTGGTGAACTAAAAAGCTATCTAAGGGTTTAAACATGCGTTAAAAAGGAGCAGAGCAAATCTAAAAATAAATTTGAGTCTTTTTAGAACTAACTAAATTTCCACGCCTCATTTTCAAAAACTTTAAAACCTTTTACAAATTGACTTCTAATCAAGATCCAAGATCCAAGATTGATTTTTAATGAAATTTCTAAAAGATTCATTTGATTTAGTCAATTTGAAGGGAATTAAATTTTTTGAATATATTGGCATTTTATGGCACAAACCTTATTTCACTTTGAAAATATTAAAATAAATAAAGTCCGCAATGAGTATATATAAATAGAATGGAGAACCAATATGAATTTATACTATCATTTTCACAACATCAAGGCGTTATGAAATACGTATACCATGTCGGCATCAGCCAACCTTGCTGTACATCAGGGTAGAAATAATCAATGTTCTGTACTTAAGGTTTAATCGTTTGTTGTAAGTTCTCAAATCCTGTGCCCAAGGATAAAATCCATACCCAGGAACCCAGGAATACACAACCCGGTCAATAAAAAGATAACATCCAGGCACCCATGTCCAAAGAACACCCAGGCACCCAGCCCAAAGAGAACACTCAGACACCCAAATCCACAGAACACCCAGGCTTAGAGAGCACCCAAGCTCACAACGAACACCTAGATACCTAAGCCCACAGAGAACACCCAGGCACCCAAAGAAAGCCCCCAAGCCCAAAGAGAGCACCCTGGCACCCAAACAAAACACCTAAGACCAAAGAGAACACCCAGGCACCTAAACAAAGATAACACTGAAGCTCAAACTAAACACCCCGGCACCCACGTCTAAAGAGAACACCCAGGCAGAGAGAAACACTTAAGCTAAAAGAGAACACCTAATATATTGAATAACAATACATGTATGTAAGTACTGTTCTTGGTCGAGTCAACAAGCTGGTTTACTAATCTTGTACAGTACAACAAAGTCAGCTGGAGCAGTCAAGGTAACGGATGTACAGCATAGAACCTTGATATCATGAAGATGTCTGATCTATATGTACTAGCAAGATCCTATAATGTAATATTTGATAAAATATCTCGGACGTCTGGATTACTATCGAAAGGTTCTCTCTCAAGTTCTTAAAACTATAAATTTGTATATCTTTAATTGTAAAAGAATTTATTATATGATTTACTTTCATCCAACAAACAAAGTTTCGTTTAAATCTAGCTTCAATTCAAGTTATCACTGTGATTTTTTGTGTATCGGTACAATTTTGGGCCAAATTTTTGATAACTTTTTTTAGTACTAGAAAATAAAGGAAAGTTTAGTAAGTTGGATGTGGAGTCAATACAACTCATAATAAATAAATCAAAATCTACATATTAGGAGAAATATCTAAATTCTAATTTGTAAATCAGCTTGTAGATACATGTAGTAGAAATCTTAATCTTATTACTTAGTAACTAAATGTAGGACTAGGAATGATCTTAAGGAGGATCGGCATAATATATAACTGTTTTGATGAAATATGTAAAGTCTAGACTCTTTCAGTGCTCGACAGTGGGCAGTATTTTTTATCCAAACATTGAAGATCCTAATACTATGCTTCTATTAAATCAATAATTTACAAATGGTTGATCTAACAAGATTTTTGGAAAATAAAGCTAGCATCAATTAATTAAATACTAAATACAATAAACGTATTAATTAAATTATTGTATTGGTTCAAATAGTAGATATCACTACATGTTCCTAGTCGATGATTGTTATTTGCCAATAAGAAACCATAATTCTTTTTCCCCAACTTTGAAATTTTTTGGGGGACAATATCAAATCGTTCACCACATTACTCAAATCAAGTAAGAGAATTTTAGTTAAGAAATTTGAATGGTTGACTATTTTTAAATTGATCTCTGTAAATACTTAACTGAAGTGAATCATATTTAGATTGATAAACCTTTTCTAAATTCAACTTTCACAATATTATAACTTGGAAGGAAATCAAAATCAACCAATACTTACGGCAATCCTTAAAGGTTGTCGAGCACTGAATTTGGTCACGCGATCAGATTTTATTTTTGAATATTTCTTTTCTCAAACTATTAAATTGTTTCTTTGATTCCCCAGTGATTTAAAATGATGGAAGAAAATTTAAATATCCTTGCCCTACCAGAAATTTATATAAATGTGTCCTATTGAACAGGGACAAATATTCAATATTTTTATCAGGGTAAACTAACCTGGAATCTGAAGCCCAATGCATGGCATAAATTTTTGCAAGATGGCCCCTAAGTGTACGTCTCGTACGCATCTGTATTCTTCCCACGGCTTCTAAATTTGCCGTGGCGTGGGCTAGGGTGGCATCTGCAGCAGCCTTTCGTGCCTCCTGAAAAGATAAAAATTTGAAATAAATTACTACAGATATTAAGTTTTCATTAAATTGTAATAGGAAATTATCCTCCAAAAATGAATGTTTGTATTGATTTATTGCAATATGAAACTGACAGAAATATGAAACCGACGGAAGTTATTCATCTGATCATGTATGCAAGAAATGTATTTATTGAACTATATAAATGTATGGCAGGGTGATGCTATGAATAATATTTGAGCAGCGTATGAATGCATTTATTAGTAGTTACAGTAGTAAAAGTAAGGTAAGAGTAGTAGGCAACTCAACATACACTTACTCAATGACTCAGACACCATTTTGTCAACAATCAACCACACAATTTGACAATGTCCAGTCAACGACCTGTCAACCACACACTTTGTCAAAAACCAGCATGTATTAACACACACTTTGAAATGGTAACAAAAATATACATGTACATATGTGTGATTCAGCTTTGGAACTTTTATCCCATCGAACACAGGAATTTTCTTCCGTTTTTATAATTAATGTAAACAACAAAATCAATACTAAGTAAGGAAACTTATTTTCTCAATTATGTACTAAACTAAATGCAACCAGACTCAATTCGCGATAATATCACACAAAAAATTCGAGCAATCGCAAAAAAACAATTTAAAGATCAATTCTAAGCCGATTAAAAGTTTTAAGTATAAATATTTGACGAGAAAGGCAGTCATTTTATCGTAAAAGGTGTCTGTGTCTCGCTTGACTAAGTTAGTGGAATAATCTCCTTTTTTTATTTATCGTAGTTGAAAGTAGCAGACTGATTTAAACTAATTGAAAGTGAATTGAATTTGGCAAGGCTGGCTGATCAAAATATACATCTAGATGTGTATCTGAAGAAGTCTTTGTGCTCCCTAAGGACTTTTATCTCATCAATAACTTTATTTACTTGTCCGATCGTCTAAACTTAGTGATAAAATTTGATGGCTACGGCAATTAAAGAGACATCATACTTTCAAAAAGAGACAAAAATTTGAACTGACACTATCACAGTTTCAACAAGAGCCGCAACGTTTAAACTGACACCATCAGAGTTTCAACAAGAGCCGCAATGTTTAAACTGATACCGCCACAGTTTCAACAAGAGCTGCAACGTTTAAAGTGACAACGTCACAGTTTCAACAAGAGCCATGACATTAAAATGACCTTACAGTTTCAACAAGAGCCAGAACATTTAAAGTGACACCGTCACAATTTCAACAAGAGCCGCAACGTTTAAACTGACACCGTCATAGTTTCAACAAGAGCAATGACTTTTCTAGGAATGGAATACTAACCATATTGTATGGTTCTCTTCATGAACGGTTTCCAAAACATAAATTTGGGATCCAAGTCATGGCAAAATTAGATGGTACATAATTAAAAATACAGCATCTAGCGAGGAATGGGGTAATAATCAAGGGATGATTCTCTCCAAGAATGGTTTCCAATCTAGGAATTTATAATCTAAGTGAACGCCTTTAAAAAGAAGGATAGTCAATCCTATTCTACTATTGATTTCATATCAAATGCTCTTATTTCCGTCTTGAATAAGAATCTAACATTATGAATGAAATTTCCTGTTCAATTTAATTGATTTTTTGGGTTGTTTTTGCTTTTGTTGGATTCGAGAAATATCAGGAATACTGGCTATATTCCAGCTAGAATTCAGATCAATACTTAAATGTCACAAGGTGAAGGAGAGGCTCAATTACTCAATACCAAAATGGCTAAAAACAACGCTTAATATCTATTTTTTTATTTCGAACATGTATCACGAGAATTGTTTTCATCAATGAATAAAACTCACTAGTCTTCTAAAATAGACCTCGTTTTTAATGAGCATCCTAAAGGGAAGATATTGTAGTGTATTAATTTTATTTATGGTATGAAATTACATGTAGATCAAATTACACATTTTACTTAATACACAAGAGTTATTTTAAAATAGTATTTACGAAGAATTCCCATTTTTTATATTGATTGATAAATGACCTAGATGTAATCAGAAGTTCATTTTCCACACTTTCTTTTCATTTTATTTTTAGATGAATTGACACCAGTTGATGTTAGGAATGGAAACAAGTACAATGTAAGATGATCATAATATGGAGTCTGACTTATCTTGTCGGATTTAATTCATATAACTAATTTACCAAAAACGATAAGACTGGTCAGAATGGATAATGAATAAAATGGAAATTGTCAGATCAGTGAAGAAATGAATAACATGGGGGTTTAAGCCCATGTATAGATGGGCGTACACCAAAGCAGTGCTACAGCCTAGTCTTATTTCGAATTCCGACTGTCAAGGGATCTTTCATGTGCACAATTTGTACTTTGAATCTTGTGTTTTGTTCTATCTGAATGACTCGACACTATTCCTTGTTGGGCACACTGACATTGGGAAACAACACAGGAAAATCTTGAGGTACTTCCTCGGACAACAGTATCAAACAAGGGACCTCCTGGCTAGTGAATTCAAACTTTACTGTCACCATATCTTCCCCTATACAGGAAAGTTCTAATCGATTCCATGTATTACATTTTCTGCATTGCATCATCAAATGAGAAACTGAAAATCTGAGATAAAGGACGCACACCAGAATGTATAAACTTTCAGGCTAAAAAAGTTAGTAAGGATTTTCCATATATACTTGGGTCAGTTTCACAAAATTCTAACTAAGATAAAATCCAAATTTAATTAATTTGATTGGATAATATTAGATTGATTTTAGCGCTTAGCCAATTAAAATATCTATTAAATTTGAATTTTATCTTTAGTTAGAATTTCGAGAAACCGTGCCCTGATCTGCAAATTCTGGAAAAAGTGGCGACACTCCGTTAATAAGATCAAGATAAACCAATCAGCAGTGTACCGGTACTTATTGTTCCATAGCTTGTTTGGCCTAAGAGTGAGTCAGTCTCATTAGTGGAAATTTATTTTTAGCTTGGAAGATTAAGACAGGGGAGGTTTAGCCAATATAGCAGACTGAGACAACTATGAATTCTAGTCGAGGTTATTTCCTCTGTGAAGCATTTCTAAGCCAGAATGTATATTGATATGTGTTAATACATACTGGAGATATAAATATACACAAGGTCTATCACAGACTAAATACTACCCTCACTTCGGCTTTATTTGGCCTAACAAATGTATGTTTAATGTTCATGGTTAAACAGAAAGCTTCACACAAACTAGGTCATTATGGGACTAACACATGATTCAATCCTACTTCAATAATTTGCTTTAGAGGTTATTTGCAGTACATGTATTTCACTCTTTACTATCAAGTTTTCCTAAAATCAAAAAGAGACAGAGACATGGGGTTTAACGTTCACTCCACACAAACTAGTTAGACAAGAGAGCGAAATAAGTGGTGGTATGAAGGGTTAGAAATTCAAATTTATGGCACAGAAAACAAATAGTCCTAAAAAATAAGATCTGTTTTATTAACTGAACGATCCCCCTGGTGGTGAACTTTGTTTTATTAACTATATCACCCTGGTGGTGACCTTTCATTTTCGATCATTCAAATATGACACATAAAATCAGGTGGTCTGTAGTTTTAACAATGTGTTTCCTGTTTTATTTTAAGTTATATTGTTGACTGATAACCATATTTAAGAACAGACCCTGAGTTACAAAACATCCTCAGACTTGCGTTATTCAACTTTGAATCAGTTAATGAGAAATTTCTTCGATCCAGAACCCCAACACTTTGCACATAGTTCCTTTTTGTTGTATTTCATACATAACAGAAATTTTATGAAGGGCTACGTATATATTTTAGTTATTAAAAGGCAGACAATTTTTAGTAAATTCTCAAGTCTGAGAATGTTTTGTGACTCAGGGAGGCAGCCCAAAGTTCACAATGCATTCTCAGACTTAAGTTGAGAATTTACTACTTTTAATCACAGTTTATGAAAAATATCTTTGATCGAAAAACACAAAACTTTGCACATAGTATCTTATTGGTGTATTTAATATATAAAAACAAAATTTTTCTTTTATAAAGGGCTATATTTTAGTTAAAATAAGGATATCTTAACTGTCACCTGTGAATTCATATCAAAATAGGCCAAAGAAGGATAATTTTCAATTCACCATGACCTGGATTATAAACATCTAGTTTACATGGGCATAAAAATTCAAGTATTCAAATTTCTGTTTCTTGAGGCAATTTGTCTTCTTCATTAAAATTTTATGTTTATGACCTAAATCGCTTTTTTTTTTATTACTTTTAGACTCGTGACATTCAACAATTCATATCAAATAAATGTTTTTTGATGATATTTCAAAAATAAATGTAATTTATGCAAGCTTAGACAGCCTACTGTTTTTTTTCTGTCTATAGTTTGTTTTGGAGAATAGTTTTCTTGTGTGGACATTGTATATGTATCAATTTAAGGCAATGGTGTAGTTTCCAAATTTCAAACAATGTTCTAATATCTCAAAATAATCTCCTGGCTTGGATTTAATTGGATAAGAAAGAAGACCATATATGGCTTGTCTTAAGTTGACTAGAGAAAGAGAGAGGGAGGAAGAGAGAGGGAGAGAGAAATGGGGTTTAACATCCACTAGAGACAAACTAGTTCATTTTGGGACTAACATATGGTTTAATTTTATTTAAATAATTCTCTAGCGCGTAGGGGTCTTTAGCACATGGAGTTAACCAGAGAGTTGACTATGTCCTACGAAATGACTATTTTTGACACATAAGCAATTCGTCATGTTTTTGTACACACCCGCCGGTACTGAATATTGGGTAAGTTTCAATTCTTGACATCTCTGTAAATTTTGAATGGAATTGAACCATTTTCAGACTGATATTTCTTTCTTATTTTCAACTTTCACAATATTGCGATTAATTTTAAGGCATTAACATTAATTATGTGTACTAAATCATCATTACAATCAATCATTTTTATTGATAACAAATTAGGATATCAAAATGGCGACACTAGGTTAAAACTTATTTTAGGAAGTTGGACAATGACATTACAGCTTCCTCTTCTTTCAAATTCCAAATATCATGGGTAATTTAACATGCATGCCAGTGCGTACACAGGATTTTGGGTTTACGTCTTGACCCTGTCCTTGCCATGTTCTTCATCCACTAAAAATTGTAACTTTTTGGATGAATATGTAGCCTTATGTGTGAGGTCCCACACATACAAACCAGTTTTGGCCTAAATCCAGCTACATGTAGATAAGGACTATCTGCTGTTAATTGTTATCTGTCATCAACAGTCATACATTATTACTGTGAACAACCCTTCACTAAGATATTTGATACCATTTCCCCCCCCCCTCACTTTTGCTCAGAAGATGTGACTATCTACGAAAATCTGATTTTGACAATATTTAATGTGTTATTATATTGTCTACAGTAGCAATTGTGTATTATGCAATGTTGTCTAAAGTAGCAAGTGTGCATTATGCATTATATTATCTACAGTAACAAGTGTGTATTATGCATTATATTGTCTACAGTAACAAGTGTGCATTATGCATTATATTGTCTACAGTAGCAAGTGTGTATTATGCATTATATTGTCTACAGTAACAAGTGTGTATTATGCATTATATTGTCTACAGTAACAAGTGTGCATTATGCATTATATTGTCTACAGTAGCAAGTGTGTATTATGCATTATATTGTCAACAGTAACAAGTTTGTATAGTGTAACAAGTTTGTATAGTGTAACAAGTTTGTATAGTGCATCATATTGTCTACAGTAGCAAATGTGTATTATGTAGATGTAAAATATTGTCTTATGTAGATGTAAAATATTGTCTATGTACATGTAATATATTGTCTATGTACATGTAATATATTGTCTTATGTACATGTAATATATTGTCTTATGTACATGTATTATTTTTGTCTACATAGCAAGAGTGTATTATGTTATATAGTGTCTACAGTAGCAAGTGTGCATGGACAGTAATCTGATTAAAGTGAACAAGACTAATTATTCGACCTTGTGAGGACTATGTGAGAAGTTGTGATCTGTGTGCAGTGCGTGAACTTTTATGTTCAAAACACCTTGCATATCACAAGAACAGAGAGAGGAATGAATGAATGAATGAAATGGGGTTTAACGTCCTACGCTTAAGCACCGTACCTGGGCTAATTGAAGACGGGCATACGCCACAGTGTGCAATGAGGGAAATTTTGCCCGGGCAGCGGCGCTACGGCCTACTCTTATATCGAATTCCTACTGCCAAGGGATCTTTTACGTGCACTCCAATTTGTACACGGGACCTCGGTTTTTCGTCCCATCCGAACGACTAGGCAGCTGTCCTTGTCAGGCCCTCCTTCTGCATCACTGACAAGGGGAAATCACGCCGGAAAATCGAGATGAAATTTCTCGGCCAATGCAGGGATCGAACACTCAACCTCCAGGCTAGCGAACCAGCGCCTTATCCACTTAGCCACCGTGATCCCCCAACAGAGAGAGGGCAACCATCGATACAGACAGCTTCTTTATTCCCCCATCACACCCAACTTCTAGCCTGTACGGTACATGTACATGTGTATTTTCAATACATGTAAGAGTAATTTATTTAGGGGTAGGGTAATCTTTATGGTTACATGTATGTATGGAATGTGGTTTAAGATCAGCTGAGGTAGTAGTAATTAATGCTATTCTGTAATGAATAATTGTTCTGGCTATGTCCCATTAAAGAAATCTTGTCTCAACTGTCGAGCATTAATGAGGGAGTGTCTGCCGTTCCTGTCGATTGACTTGTCCAATTAGTATAACATTGTCTGCTGACTAGACAGAGAGACAACCATGAGTTTTGAAATTAAAATGAAATGGGGTTTAACGTCCTACTGTACTGGGCTAATGAGGATTGGCATATATCATACAGAAAGCTATGAGGGAAATTTTGTTTAAACAGCAATGCTAAGGCCTACTATTACATCAAATTCCCACTGCCAAGGGATATTTTACGTGCAGCCAATGTGTACAGGCCTTGGTTAATAGTCGCATCAGAACGACTAGACAGCTGGGAAACCACGCCAGAAAATCCTGATGAACCTTCTCTGCGTACTCTGGCCATTTTGTTTATGGCGCTCATGGAACCGAGATAGAGAGTTTAACATCCACTCAACACAAACTAGGTCATTTCAGGACTAACATATGGTTCAATCTTATTTCACCACTATTCGCTTGTGTGTAGAGCTTTTTTAACAGTGAGAAAAATCTACAAGGACGAGGTTGGAAAGGCGACCCTTGTAGCATTTACGATTTAAGTGGGGGAAACAAAACCAGGACACTCTAATCAACGATTGACCGTGTGATTTCAGGTGTATGAGTCAAACCACTAAACCACCTAACCCAGCCTCTGGGCTAAAAGTTAACAGTATAATTTAAAATCTTGTAATATACATGTACATGTATCCACTCCTATGGTAAATCTAACAATAACACTCAATTAACATGTATATATTACATACCCTATACATATATACAGTGGTATACGAGGGATATTATACTGATTAACAAGGGTATCTATGACTACACTTGATAATTACCAATATACTATTTATAAGTACTGTATTCTATGGAATATGGTAAGTGGGCAAGACAAGCATAAAGGGAGATATTTATTTCATTCATGAATAATATAGGATCATTGAACGGATCAGTATGTCAATCGACTATGACATGTAGATTCTCTTTGAATTATATCTAAGTCAGAACCTACAAAATATTGCTTTCCCCTCTAATAGGAGGACCTGAAGTTAGGAAGGCAATGTTACTTCTCATCATTTTTTATGATTACCAAGTAAATTTAAAGTCTGTAACAGTTTAAATCTCTTCGAGACATGGGTTACCCGCCAACCACTGTCATACTTCTATTAAGATCTTGCTCTTTCAACAGTTCATAATGTATTTGTGTGAAATAGCTTTATTGAACGTCCGCTTCCATCGAAGTTCATAATGTATCACAGACAAGTTCATAATGTATGTGAAAATCTCTTTTTATTGCTGTTGAATTGTGTATCATAATCGATAATGCTGTTGAATTGCACATCATAATCTATACTGCTGTTAAATTGTGTATTATAATCCACATGTATACTGCTGCTCAATTGTGTATTACAGTCTATATGTAAATTGTTGAATTGTGTATAAATCTATATGTAAATTGTTGAATTGTGTATAAATCTATATTGCTGTTGAATTGTGTATTGTAATCTTTATTGCTGTTCAAATGTGTATTACAATCTATCTTTAGTAGAGTTCAATTGTGTATTCTATCAACAAGTTTATTTAAGAATGAAATACAAATATTATGAGCATAACACCTGTAGTAATTACCGATGGATTGTAAATTAATATTCACATGACTTGTATATTCAACTTGTTTGTTTTTATTTTTTAACACAACATTCACCGAATAACACCTACACCAAGTTTTAACATTATATAGCTATCAATTAGAAGTTAATATTTTCAAAAAGGTGTAATGGACGGACAGACGTTAGGACAAACTTATTTCAATTGCTCCCTGCATCCTTTGCAAAGCAAGGAACAAAGAAGTAAAAATGTTTTGGATGTCATTGTTAGGTCCATTTGCTATTGGTCACATCTCAATAGCATAAGACATCAATCGTTTCAATACTATTTGAACATTTGATTCTGGGGCAATAACCAGTTTTTGGATAGTTTTGTAAGTTAGGTCTTCAAATGTCCTAGTGCTGAGCAGATGTTTTAATTCCCTTTCTCTATCTTTTTGAATATTATCTGATCTCATTGAACAAGTATTATTTTTAAAAACATCACAGACATGGGATAAAAACAGACCGCATTCATTTTCTTCAACATACTTGTACATGAAGACTGAAATTAGGTTTTAATTTGCCTAAATGCTATCTGAGAATATTTGTGTGAGAATTCATTTGTTATTCATTTCTTTTTTAATCAAGTTTCATATTTAACACATAAATATTTGTGAGAGAATTAATTTGTGATTCACATTTTTTTAAATCAAGTTTCACATTTAAACTATCAAAATATTAACCGCTGACGCGGTTTCATATTTAACACATACCAATATTTGTGTGAAAATTAATTTGTGATTCTCATATTTTTCAATCAAGTTTCATATTTTAACTAACAAAATGTTAACCGCTGACGCTGTATTAAATAAAGAGCTTGCAGACATTTCTGAACTGGCCTGGGCATTTTATTTCCAACATAACCTACTGAAAAAGTTAGGGATTGTGTTCATGTTAAAAATCAATATCCATGCCAATAAAAGTAAATATATGGCGCACAGCATTGCACTCTATTGAATATTTATTACATTATTTTATTCACACACTTTTTGGTGAAGCATAATTCAGTAAGTATGGGGAGTGATACGCACTCACCTTCCCTGTGTTACAAATTTAATCACAATTTTTGTAGTGCATAATTCAGTAATATGGGGGGGGGGGGGGGTAATATGCACTCATTTCCTGTTTTACAAATTTATTCATGCTTTCTGGTAAAGCATAATTCAATACGTATGGGGAGTGATACGCCTTAGCTTCCTGTATTACAAATTTATTCACACTTTCTGGTAGTGTATAATCGAAGTGGAATTACAACATAAAAGTTTTGTATGTAAAACTGGATTGATTTATTTGTGAATACATGTAAATACACATAAATATTTGTTCTGTGGTAATTCACAATCGAATAAAATGGGGAGTGATGTTTGCTCACTTCCTGAATCACAACAGGTTATATTTAGTTCATGATAGATATACAGAAATATTCAATCTGTTGGCTAGAAATTAGATAAATCTATATATGTACATGTAGTTTTAGTCTTATTCTGAAACTTGAAATGAAATGGGGTTCATCATCCAACTGTTTTGTTCTTACTAAGGCAGCATATGCCATGCAGTAGGCTGGGAGTGAAATTTTGCTCGTGCAATTTACAGGAACTCAGTTTATCATCACATCCGAATGAATGACACTTCAAAGTTCCAGATGTTTGGGATGTAGAAATTAATTATTTTTGTTAGTATTTTGGGGGTTGGGGTTGAGGGGGAGGGGGGAAGGAATTACCAGTACATTTATCTGAAGCAGGTTGTGATCGATTTATACATGTACCGGAAGATGAGACAAACATTGGTGACAATCCAGTTTGTGAATAAACATGAAGTATGGTGAAACAGGTAAAACCTGAACTTATATACACAAAATTTATTATTCAGAGCTTGCCTCGGGGTGAAATTAGTTCTCATTCATATTCACAGTAGAAACAAGGGAGTGAGAGAAATGGGGTTTAACGTCCACTCGACACAAACTTGGTCCGTTCGGGAATAACATAGGGTTTAATTTTATTTCAATAATTCGCTTGGAGGAAACTGGAGGATCCGAGGAAAACCCACGAGACAGGACAGGCAACCCCACTCTTTGCCAGGTACAGTAGAACAAGGGTTTTGATCTGTGTTCAAACAAACAGCACAATTTTTTTTGACTCCACCCTCCGTATTTAAACTGTGTGATTATCATGTACTGAACTGCCAGGAAGAAAAGAATTGTTCATGCAATATGTGTTAAGTTTAGATATAACTTTTTCTCAAACTAGTCACAACATTATGTCATCATTTGTATACATGAATTGCCAATTTGGAAAACAATGTGCATTGTGGTAGAGAGGGGAAAAAAACTTACAAGGAGCGACCATTGCGTTTTTCGAAATTTGATCAGAGAAATCCCATGCAAAGCAATGGTCGCGCCTCGTAAGTTTCCCCCCCTCTCTCCCACAATGCACATTGTTTTCCAAATTGGCGATTTATGTTTATGGCTGAAAGTGACTAACAAGTCTGTGATCAATAGCAGCGAGTCTCTAGTCAAGAAAGCTTTGTCTTTAGTCACTAGTAATGACGCGAAATATATCTAACAACAGTGATGTATGATGACTCCCAGTGGATTTCCTATAGTGGCTGGCTCTGAACAACAGGGAAATTTTGTTTTTACTGTTACAACATTCTTACCCTGATTTGGTTTTTTAACTGTTCCGTTTCCTGGCGGAGGGCTTCTAGTTCACTACTCATGGTTATTTTCTAGAAATAAAAAAATCTGAAATAGAAAAAGATACAATTATTATTCTACATTTCATCACAACCACCATCAAAAACAATTAATTTAAATCAGTTTGAAAAAATAGACATATGATGTCTTCCTGGATACTAGTGTAGACTAGAAAGAAGGAAATTTATACATATATCTGGCTACGGTATCATTTGATAATTGTTTTTCATAACCTAACTGTATTCTAAGGCAAAAATACGAAGTACATTCTCAAGAACCCAGTTCTACAATTCGAAGAAGATACCAATCACTTCAAAAATACCCCCCCCCCCACTAAAACTGAGTCAAGGTTACGATTAAATTTTTTGCAAGATCATTGTTGGATATGCAGTGAGAACATTTCTAAGATCATTGTTGGATATGCGGTGGGAAATATTGTTGAATTTTGTACCCTAAGAGAGATAACATAATTTAGGGAGTTCTGTGCCTCATTATAGGGCTTCAATTTCTTCAATTAGACAAAGGGGCCTCAGACAATGGGCTTTGATAATGAGAATCTCACAGCTGTGATTAATTGCTCCAGTCACAAAAATTTGATTAACAAACAACAACTGGTGGTAATCTAATATCTTCATAAAGCCACACAAATAATCTCATAAAATGTGAAATCTGTTTATGAGTCAGCCCTTTCTGTAGTCTTCCAACCATTATCAGACACCATGTTCGTTGGATTAAAATCCATTTTGACGTCTAAAATCTGGGTCAAAACTGTCAAAACAATGGTGCATATCCCTCTTCACGAATTTGTTCTTTATTCAGTTCACAATAACCTAGGATAAACTGTATACAATGTTGCAGTTTCGCGTAAAAAGCCATGGATCATGCAATGTAATTTTGCAGTCTTTCAGCTTTTAAAATGGCGACCGTGTATTTCTGCATAATCGATACGACCAATGCCGGTTTCTTCGCCATCTTTGATGATTCTGAGAGAATTTGAGAATCGTGTTTCACGTTCCACCTGAGGTTTTGATTGATATCCGGGTCTAAAACGATGCATTAAATACACCTGAACACATTATTCCAATTGATATCCCAATAAACCACGAAATACACAACATTGTTGACAACGTCTGCAACATTGTAGCCAGCCATATTTCATACATCACCGTTATGGTTGTGTAGTAAAATCATTATGCGGAACGCTTCGATAAACACAAAAAGAAAAGACTTTACACTGCAAAACGGGCGGAACGCATACCTAAACGACAGCAGGGAATATTCTTCTGGTCAAAGAAGGTGTCGGCGTTATTCTCGCGATCACAGGAACTGAAGAAAAGACATATTATTTTGGCCTCACAACGACAATTTGCATAGAGCCATCCGACATGACTGCTCGTCTAGCTCGACTAACACGCCGATTTTCACGATTTATGCATCTTAAAAACGCGGAAAAATCACACACATGAAATATACTCACCCTATGAAAATTGAATATGAACAATATCCGCCAAAATAGTCATAAAGACCCAAATTTTCCCCCTTTTTCACGGCATATATCGCTACAATTTTTGGTCGACAATCTTGGGTGCGGTGCCCTTGCAAACAGTAGCGGTAACCCCCGGATAGTTGACGCATGCGCAGATTAGGAAAGCGACGCCTTGTTCATTATAATGTGAAATGCATTCTAGGACATAATAAATGAAGTATGGGTCGTAATAAGCTCAATTGTTTATCCGAGATATTAATAATATTATAAACAGACTGACATGTCGAAAATCATTCATTCATCATTTCTAGGCATAGAACTGAGACTCGGCTGTCTATTTTGGTTCCGTTAAGTTCAAGATTCCGCAAATAGCATGATTTTTCGGAAATCTTTTTTTCATGAAAATATCAAAATAGCGATCGATCGCGTTGCCATAACGACCAATTTACGGCATTATGACGACTGTTAAATTTATTTAGAATAATACAGCCTAAATAATCCCTATTAATAATTAAAAAGTTATCTTTTCGGAATAATTTCCAAAAGATTGCAACATTAAATATTTTATATTCTGAAACAAGAACTGATAATCCCATAAGAGACAAAAAAAAACAACACCATATGTCATGATACGAAATAGTTTATTCTAAAATAAGTACTAAAAAGTAAAACAAGTATAAATTCAGAAATTCAGAAATAGTATCCACACAAGTGTGGGGGGGGGGGCTTGATCACAAGTAACCTTTTCTCCGGGTTATTGCGGCCGCTGGACCCTCGCCTATAAGGACCTAAGATGGACTCCCCCTTCCCAACCAATTTTTTTATTAAGATGTTATCCTGTGCATTTGATATCCAGTAGAAATGTGCCAAAGCAACAAAGAAAAAAAAGAACATAAACATCGAGTAAAAAGAAACCTGTCATCGCGAGTAATTAATTATTAACGTTAAATATGTTCATACATGTCCAGAAAAAAACAACTACATCTATCTTTAAAATGATAAAACATGTTTGACAGAAGATTGAGAATAGAAATAAATCATTTTTCATCATAGTTACATATACATGTATAGGCTGATACATAGGGAGGGTCGGTGGGGGTAGGGTGCTTATTTAACCGAGAAATTATAGCTACGCGACTGACACCGATTATTTTGGGTGAACATATGAAAGAGAAATAAGAATGTCACAAACTGTTTTAACGGAACCTGCAATTAAACTCATTAGTCGACTTTGCTGTGAGTTTTGGGGATTTTTTGGGGTTTTTTTGAAAATCACTAAAAAAGCCCCAAAATTTGATTTGACTCCCAACGCTTGGGCAACTCTTTGTTGACACGCCACTCCACCCCCTGTATTCACCCCTGAACTCTTTGTTAATTATTCAAATAATTATGGCACCAAACACAATTAATTCAACAGAAGCATTTCACAAACGTCAACATGACGTCATATTTCAGCAGGTGCGCGTTACGTCACCCCCAGTTTGAAACGTCATGTTGTTTAGGTATTTTATTTATTTCTGATAACTAAATAAAATTTTGTGCGTGTTAATTTATCAAATGTACGATGATTAGACCACAGTGGAATTTTACTCTTACCTTACCATTAACAAGTTAGCTCGTTTTTGCGCAAATTAGTTCCTATTTAATTTTTGTGGCTAAAACCATGGACCTTATATTATAGGGTCCATGCTAAAACATCGATGATCCGAATGTCGAGCTACCACGTTAAACAGTCCCATTTAGCGTCCAATTCCACAAAAATCTAAATCGTATTGATTTTTTTAAAAAAAATAAAAAAAATAGCTTATTTACAATTCACATAATCATATATCTATATCTATGTGTGTGTGTTTGGTGTTTAAAGCATGCTTCCGCATAAGTGCCCGTCTTCAATTAGCCCCGGTTAGGTGCAGAAGCGTAGGACGTTAAACCCCATTTCATTTCATTTCCACATATAACTCTATACATTTACCCCAATACATAAGGGAATACACAGGGGACAGGAAGGTTTTTTTGTGTGTATTACCTCAATACATACAGCAATACACATCACATGATTATAATACACAGCCATTACACGTTTATATAGGTTTGGTTTTTTTTTCTAACAATATTTATTCAGTAAATATTTACATAATATAAATATAATATATATAAATCTGGGATCTGAAAACAAATGAAAAAATGAAATGGGGTCGATCTGAAAACAAGCCGGGGCTTATATAAATTCATCTCCCTATTTACAACAATTTAAATACAGTATTTGGAATTATAGTCATAAATTTTATAACGGTTTAAATTATAATCGTAAGTTGTATAATGGTTTAAATTACAAAGAAAAATGTATACAATCAATGTTGCAATATCATATCGGACGTATCGTAGTTTAAGTACAAAGGTGGTTAATATACAGAAAGTAATGTAATGTAATGTAATGTGGTGTAATATGTTGTGATTAGCGAAGCAATTATAGGTTTAAAGGGGTGTATACACGATACAGATAGGTTTAAAAGGATGGGGCGGGGGGCTGAATGGTTAGCGTGTGCGCGCTGTATCAAAAAGCTGTCATTGAGTCAACTGGCGTGGTTTCGAATCCCCGGTTGTACGTGGCAAGGAGTAGGGTCGCCTGTCCAACCTCGTTGGTTTTCTCCGGGTCCTCCTGTTTCCCCCCAATTCTAAAGACACCGAAATGACCTAGTGTGTGTCTCTCTCTCTTAAAAAGATTTAAATATTAATGAATGGTTATTTAGAAGATTGCCGACAAGCTAAAATAAAAACATGTCATAATGGAGGGTCATCCAATATCTCTTTCTACTTTTCGTTTATATTTATTCAGTTAAACATACACATTTTAAGACCCAACTTCAACACACGATTTGAAATTTAAAACAAAAAGAATGTTGATTATTTTCCTGGAATAGATTAGCTGGACTATAACAAAACGAGAAAATAAGGATAGAACAAACGATATATAAGCCCATGGTAGAGACAGTATTCACGGGGGGGGGGGGGGTGACACATGGTCAAGGGCAGATTTAGGGGGCACGGGCGAACGCGGCGCACGCCCCCTCCCCCTCATCTCGATCCATTGGCTGCACTTTAGAATTGGATTCTTGTCTCAGATCACTGAAAATGTAATTTCCGGGCTTCAAATTTTTGAAATTTTCCGCGGGAGACTACCTGGACCCTCTGTTTAGCGCTCTGGGTCCACCCTTGCATAGTATGCATCCTATTCCAGATTGTTCGTTCGTTCGTAGGGTTTAAAGGAGCTAAATCGCTAACATTTGGGATCTAGAAATTGACAAAAGTGGGTCGCAACGCATATACTGTCATATGAATGTATATAAACTGATTTACATTCAATGGTGTCCGTTTTTACTCCAATTTCAAATCAGTTATGTTCGGCGAAATAAGCCACGCAGTCTCAATCGAGTGCTAATTTCTGGCGCCAGGTTATTCCAGTCTACACTATGTCGTTTGATACAGTGCAGTGTATCTAGCCTCATCCCTCGAGTCTCTTATTACAACTTAAATATCGGATATCAGAAGCTCACCTTTTCCCGATAAGTTTACATCATCAATGTTGATTTAAATTCGTGTTTTCGATGTCGAAGATTTTGGAGGATTTTGAGTCCTTTAATGACCGCTTCCAACAAGGGTAATATTGTCGATAAGTTATTACCGAATTTGTTCTATACTTTTATATAGATGTAACCTGTGACGGCACCAGGAGCGGGTGTTGGAACGGATGGGCCTTTTGGTCGACAATAAGACCAGACTCGGATCCAGGATTTTGTCGAGGGAGGGGGGATACATTCGGGGGGGGGGGGGGGGCATACATTGTCGCATACATTAGTAGTTTGGTGTAATCTTCAGCTCTTTCAACGCATTGCTTGGGCGGAGACAATGCGAAAATCATGATTATATATATTATCTATAAGGCCCTGTATCCATAGGCTGTTCCCTTGTGGCGTTTTCCCTTGTGGCGTGTTCCCTTGTTCCCTTGTGACGCGCTACAAGGACAATGAACCTTTGTTTTTTAACGTGCCCGTTCCCATAGGATGTTCCCAGGGAACATGTGGCCTCGTGCACGGAACATGTGGCTTGTGACCGGGAACACAGACAATGAACATGTCAATTCTTTTTCAGCTGCACTAGAGGGAACACGTTATTACGAGTGCGATATTGTATGGAAACTTGTGTGAAATTAACCCAGTCCATTGCGAGTTCCAAAAAATGGCCGGACCCAGCACCGCGGGCCTTGTCTGAAGACATGTTATCTTCTGAGATGAGCACCCGGGGGGGGGGGGAATAAATGCAATCAGTACCTGATCAGGGAGGGGAGGGGGCATAGTGGGAAAAATGTCCCGGGCTCCCCACATATAAGGGTCCCCCACAGTTCTGGGCCATATTAATATTAATCTCGGATTTCACTAGCATAACGAATTCAAAACGTCAATGAAATCGTTGGCCAAAATTATTGTCTCCGATACACTGAAATTAATCCTAATTTGAAAGAAAGAAATCCTGAAGGAAAACACCCCTGACACTCAAGGGGGCGAAGTACATACTAGTACGATCCGCGATCAGTACGAATAATTTGAACAAACGACAATGGGGCTCCCGCACAGTTGGTATGTCCCCCACCCCCACAAGGTTAATCCGACACTGAATGCAATAGCGGCATTCTCCTCACCCTTCCGATATTCAGTAGTTGAGTTCATCGTCGAGCTATCAATATATCAATAAAAAAAAGACGGTTCGCATAATGATAGTTGTGTCTTGTGTTAATTTGCTCTCTCATCAACGTTCGTATGTAGACTTTTCTTTTACCTATCTTTCCATCGTACATTGTACACGCCACAAGGGAACATCCTATGGATACGGGCGGGTACAGGGTCGGGGAACAAGGTCACAACGCCACAAGGGAACACGCCACAAGGGAACAGCCTATGGATACAGGGCCTTAAAGATCAGATATGTGAACTACAACATCCGCGCCATTCTCCACGCAAGTCTCGCTATCCAGCATTCGTGTGGACTGCAAGGGAAGAAAACTCTGTTTGGGAGATTGCATCCGCGCCTGAAGACGTAGTTACTTCTTTTGATTGCCGATAATATTTGGGATGCCGATAATACTAGATTTCCTATTGTATACGAGTATTCCAAATTGAACTCTTCTTCTGTACCAGTGATAATATTTGAATATTCTGAGCCATTATTTGAATGATTTTCGATATAATTAAAATTAATCTATTTTTGGATCGGTTTTAATAACAAGGGGTATTAAATTTGAGTATGTGACGTTTCACGCACCTGTTGAAATATGACGTCACGGTGAAATATGACGTCACGGTGACAATTGTGACGTGCGAATGTTGAATGTTGGGTTAACTTTATTTTGGGGTAAATTTGTAGTCTCTATATCATTCCGACTACAAGGAGTTTCTTGGTGTACGATACAAATAAATATGAAACTATAATATGGGTTAAAAGAGATATGGGCTTTAAATTCCACTCGACACAAACTAGCTCATTCCAGGACTTAGTTGCGCGTAGGGTTCTTTAGCAATGATAGGGAAACCGGAGGACCCGGAAAAACCCGACGGGGTTAGAAAGGCGACCTTACTCTTGTCACGTATAACCGTTGAATCGAAACCACGCCAGGTAATTCAACGACATACCTTATGATACAGCGCACACGTGCTAACCATTCGGACATCCACCCCACCCCCGTTTTAAAAAAAGTGGAAAATATAAATTAAAACTCACAAAAATATTCGAACATTCACAAAACTATTTGAAATTATTTTTCGTTATTCGTTAACCGAAATATGGCATTATATTTGTTTTATTTCGGTATTTGTAAAATTACTTAATCAGAATGTCTTCTAGTTGTGAAAATATTGCATATGTTGTGCCACATGATATAACCTTTAGTTAACGTCCGGTTCTTCGAAAAATGCCTCTTCGAAGAAATGCCGGCGAAAATACCGATATCCGGGGGAAACCCCTCCATTCCAATGCACATGTGACCCTGATAAATATAAATTACCCTAAATAAGTCTTGAAATGAACGACGTATTATTTTGAAGATATTTTAACTCCATTCTTTGCGTTGTTCTCATAAAGAATCCAGAGCAATTTAACGAGTGATGCCGTGATTTTGAGAATGGCATGGAGAGCTTTAATGATGATTTGTCCGAATTAGACGGTACGTGTTTCTATAAATAAACTAAACGTGTCTATGTTTAGCGAAAAAAGTCGTATTAAAACTGGTCAAATTAATTAGATTACACTCCACAACTTGAATCAATATTCTCAAAAATAATCAATAAGATTTTTTTATACAGTGACTTTTATTCTTGCCAAATATAATGACATGGATAAATGCTTTGCTATCATTAGGGGGTTGGGATGGCCTAGTGGTATAGAGTGCCGCGCTTCGACCTCTAGCTTGCCGGCCACCTCTGGCTTGCGGCTGTCGTTTCGAGCCCTGGTGTGAGCGTATTTGATATGGAGATAGGGGCGCCTTCTCAACCTAGTGGGTTCCTCCGGGCACTCCGGTTTCCTCCCACTGTTAAAGACTCCTACACCTAGTTGTGTTGAGCGGATGTTAAACCCCATTTCTCTCTATCTCTTTTGATAGCATTACCCGTTAAAGAGACACACGGTGGGTTTACAGGACAATGGTGGTGTCAGCCATTATTACAAATGTGACAGAGCTGATCAAACACATTCCAAATATAATTTTAACACATAGATCTTTGCTAAACATACTTTAGATATGTTGAGAATTGAGAATCATATACATGTATGTTGGTGACTTTAAAAAAACCCGTGCTTCTTCTTTGTTCTTTGATCGATGCCATGCCAGAGAATTGTTATGAAATTAGAACTTGGAATGGGTTTGCTTGTACTCTTAGAAAACGATATTTTTCTATCAAATTTAATTATTTCCCATCTCGCAATACATGGCAAAGTGAAAGGGACACGGCGATATACGCTCTGCGTCATGGTTTTAGAGAGAGAAATGGGGTTTAACGTCCACTCGACACAAACTGTGTCATTTCGGGACTAACATATATGGTTTAATTTTATTTCAATAATTCGCTTGCGTTTAGGGGTCTTTAGCAGTGGAAGGAAATCGGGGGACTCGGAGAAAACCCGCGAGGTTGGACAGGCGCCCCCACTCCTCGTCACGTACAACCGGGGATTCGAAACCACACCAGTTGACCCAATGACAGGCTTCATGATATATGCTAACCATTCGGCCATCCAAACCCCCGTCGTGGTTTTCAACACTATATATTGGATTTTCACGTCAGATGTAAACGCACTTGTTTAATGCAAAGTATGATTATAATTGTGCCTTTCGAACCCTCTGGATGAGTAAAATAGGATGTAACGGATAATTTCAAAACAGATAGGACACTTATAAGCATCTAGTAGTTAGAATAAGACTATTTTTTTACCTGTCGAGTCAGCAAGAGTGGTGTTGTCCCTTTAATTAATATAACCACAGCACTGGTATATACGAGGCTTAACATCGCTTCTCCATTTTGAAATGAAATCATTAAATGACCGAACCGTTCTAATCTACTTAAAATCGGAGCCTTCCATCTGATAGTATCGAGAGTTTGTTATGTTCTTGCCATGTTAATAAATGTCTAATTAATTATTTATATAACATTTAAGGCCTAAATATAGACCTGTAATCGGCAGATTTGGCTCTTGAATAATGTATGTTTAAATTATGTTCTGTATTTACATAGATATGATGAATTGGAAATTTGAAAACTATCAGCATCCTCCTCTCCAGTCGATATAAACGGGACATGGCCAAAAGCCAGCACAACTTATAATTTTCGCTGATTGGCCCTTCTAGTGGTTTATCCATAGTTAATATTTTGATTTTAATTTCCTCAAAAAACTTAAATAATCAAATCGAGTGCATGTATAGCCGTGCACGTGCCGCGTAGAAATGTGTCAAGGGCAATGCTGTGACGACAGTAATTTGAATATTCTGAAGGGGACTTGTTATAGCCGCTAGGTATATAAAAGACAAGTAGTCCTACCACGCCACAGGTAGATAGTTGATGTTATTACTGATACATACAGACAGACAATTTCTTTATTCAACAAATATCGAGTTTATTTATAAGAGAGAGAGAGAGAGAGAGAGAGAGAGAGAGAGAGAGAGAGAGAGAGAAAGAGAGAAAGAGGGAGGGGGGTGCATTCCGCCCAATTGACGCAAACAAGGCAATTTATTTCAATAATTCGTTTCTGTGTAGAGGTCTTTAGCAAGGTGTGTGGGGGAGGGGGGCGACCCTTCTTCTGGTCATGTACAAGTCTCGTAATTAAAATACGTTTTGGATTCATATAAACAACTTATCAAATGTCTATGCAAATTATACCTGTTCGCGCACACGCATTGAAATATGTCTTTTTTTCAAAGAGAGATGGAGAGGTCGTTTCGGCACTAACATATGGTTTAATTTTATTTCAATAACTCGCTTGCGCGTAGGGATCTTTAGCAATTGGAGGAAACCGGGGGACCCGGAGAAAACCCACGAGATCGGACAGGCGACCCTACTCCTTGCCACGTACCACCTGGGATTCGCCAGTTGACTCAATGACAGGATTAATGAGACAAAGCGCACACGTGCTAACCATTCGGCCATCCAAACTATGTTTATTTCTGCATCCATATGCTCTCCCATGTATTGCAGGCTTCTATAGCAGGAAATGGTTCTACTTTAAAGGAAAAGAAACTGATCGGCGAAAATGGTAGTTATTATCTTTTGTAATTTGGTGAAAGTGGGGACATTAATGTAATTTATCAATATATCGTTATCCAAAATATTACTGTTGTTAATAGCAACACATAATAACACACACGCTTGACATAAAAAAGGTGAATGGCCAGGTATAATGTCATGTCACGTCACCATTTATTGAAATGATCAGTTTTATAATGGTGTCAAATAGTAGATTGATCATCTGACCAATCGACAAAAGCGCGTGGGTGTAGGTGTGCGTGTGCGTGAGAGAGAGAGGGGAGGAGAGAGAGAGGGGGGAGGGAGGGGGAGAGTGAGAGTCAAAGCCCAGCTAAGGCATGGACCCGATGGGCGGTTTAGGGGCCCTGCGATTCATGGCAAAAAGAGAAAATAAAAATCAAATTCCAGATGAAAGTTCCACGGTAATCGATCTAGCGGCGCGAGGGCGGAGACTAAGCTATCCCTCAATCCGGTGACTTCACTTGTTATTCCAGTCAACATACGCCGTATGGTATGGTGCAATATGTCTAGCCTCGTTCCTAAAGTCTCTTATTTAAGTTGGGACTGAAGCGCATTATGGTACACGACTCGTGTACCGATGTTAAAAAATGTTTTTATCTATAAAATATAGGATATCAGAAGCTCATCTTTTCCCGGTAAGTTTACAACATCAATGTTGATTTAAAATGGCCAATAATTCGTGTTTTCGAGATACGGACTAAGTCATCCTCCTCGCAGTGTTCCGTTTGATTAGAGCTAATCTGACTACTCCCTGCTGGACTGAGTGGGTATTATTGTCACTAATTATGACTGGCCAGTGGTCCTATTACTGACCAATCACTGAATTCGTTACAAAGGTATTACCTTTAAAACAAGACGTTTAATTAGGACAACTGTGTTTACGTAACGTTACGTCATGACTGCACGTTTTTTTTATGCTATATTAACCAGCGCATAGCAGGATATTGCAGCAAAACTAATTGCGTGACAAACGAGGCTATCGGTATTGACGTAAAGTAAACACTACGGTATGGTAACGAACAGACTTTTAACGTTTTTAATAACTTAAATCTTTGTCCAAAATATTAAGGAAGACCCAAGATTAAACGACGGAATGTCATGTTACTGTACGTAAGTAGTAGATTTGATTGAACGAGAAGAATAGACACATTTACTTAAATGTCAAGAATCCGAAGCGAATCCAGCAATGGCCAGAGAGGGATTTCTCGGGCGGTTGCTTCAGGAATATGGGACTAAGTATTCTCGTAGCCTATTATAGGCCCTGTGTGTTACGCATGCGTGTCATTCAAAGGGGTATGAAATAATGTTTCGTCGCGTTTGAAGCCCCGCGATTCTACTCAGACTCAGGGCCCCACCCTGGTTAAGCTGGGGTTTGGAGAGAGAAATATAATAATATAAGTTATTTATTTTTTTATATTTTTTTAGGGGGGGGGGGGTCATTAGCCTAATTGTTAATCTTATTTCCGGCTCCTCGAAACAATTTGACATTTGCTATTAAAATTGATAGCACATGCAGTAAGAGTCCAATACATGCGTAAAGCCCCGTTTATACAGAGCGCGAACCCGAACCCAAACGCGAACGCGGCTTTTCGTCCTGGAATGCTTTGGTTATTTTAAAGGACCCGTTCATACAGAGCGCAAACCCGAACCCGAACAAATATTTGTTCGCGCGAACGACCACCTTGATTGCCTCCAGAGCGAATTTTTCAGAAGTTCGCGCGAACTTTTTACCAATGAACCAATCAGCGGGCACTTCCCATGACATCATTGCCACGAATTGAAACCGCAAGGTCTGATCCCACTAGTGTGCAATATTCTTGTAAAAGCACAATGGACAAGAAGAAATGGTCATTGAAATTGAATTGAATGTGATTTTATATGACAAAGCAAATAAAGATTATAAAGATATCGCCAAAAAGAGAGTCATGTGGGAATTAATTGGACAAAAAATCGGATTGACAGGTGTTTGGTTGAAATTAATTGTCAAAATTGGTGTCATTTCATTATCACATATGCGATAGAACTAATTAAACACGTTCCAAATATAATTTCAACACATAGATCATTGCCAAATACAGTGCCAATATCTCGTCTGTGTCTGAATCAACCTGCGCCATGATAGAAAATGACAAAATTTATCTCTCAGTTAGAAAAAGACAAGCCATCCCGAAGGCCGTCGATGGTTTCCGCGTTCGGGTTTGCCCCCTATTTGAACGATGAAATTGCTCAAAAGTCGCGTTCGCGATGGATGCGTTCGGTTTCGCACTCTGTATAAACAGGGCTTTATACCTTTGTTTAAAGCCCGTTCTCTTCTCGGACACCTATGTCAAATTACACTCCACAACTTGTATCAATAGGATTCTATATACAGTGACTTTTATTCTTGCCAAATATAATGACATGGATAAATGGGTTTGCTATGATTAGGGGGGTTGGGGTGGCCTAGTGGTCTAGAGTGCCGCGCTTCGACCTCTAGCTGGCCGGTCACCTCTGGCTTGCGGCTGTGGTTTCGAGCCTTAGTGTGAGCGTATGTGACATGGAGATAGGGGCGCCTTCTCAACCTCGTGGGTTTCCTCCGGGTACGGGTACCCCGGTTTCCCCCACTGCTAAAGACCCCTACGCGCAAGCGAATTATTTAAATAAAAATTGAAACCCATACGTTAGTCCCAAAATGACTTAGTTCGTGTCGAGTGGCGTTAAACCCCATTTCTCTCTCTCTTTCTCCCTTCCGACTTAACTTTTACAAAAGCATAGGTAATATTTCGAAACCAAAAAATGTATTGTGGTATGGCTTAGTGATTTAGACGTTGGCTTGCAAGCCTGGAGACCTCGTGTTTGATCCCGGTGATGATTCGAGGAAGATCATCGCGATTTTCCGACGCCCCACCCCCTCCTTCTTGTAAAACAACACTTTTATGAGACACTTTATCCTTTATCATCAGATGGATGTGATGTGATTGGCATTCATAGCGCAAGATAATGATATAGACACAGTTAATGATTTACATTAATGAAATGAGTCTAAATAACAGATCAACCCAAATCTATACACGTTATCTTCACACAAATCAGGGAAGAGGGTGGTGGATGACCCAAATGGTTAGCACGCGCGCATTGTATCATAAAGCAGGGCCGTATCTAGCGGCAGTACAGGGGGTACATTGCACCCCCAGAAAAAAAGGCGCCCCGAGAAATTCACCCCCCCCCCCTCAAAAGAAATTAATTAATTGACAACCTTTCTATTTTAAAATAGGCAGTGGCTATTGTTACGACGATGTTTTCAAAGCCCTCCATTGGAGAAGTTAAAAACTGAAAAGTCGTAAAAATAGTCCTAACCCTTACCCTAATACTTAATTGCTGCCTTCAGTTCTGAAAACGTTGAAAATACGGCTTCTTTTTCAAAGCTGGTTATGGGGAGATTGGCAGCCATTTTGGAATTCGTTCTAAACTTTGCTCAATCTCGTCGTAACAATAGCCTCTAACACTTGATTATGATCATACAGTGATGCTCTTAAGGCACTGATCAGTCTCTTGGTTTTAAGGGCGCGAACACGCCAATGGGTACCTGGTTCGTTTGCCCAGGTTCTTATATATCACTTATGAGGAGATGAGGGGGCACCACCACATGCGCAAATGCCCCTCCTGCGAATTTGCCGCGCCTGAAAAAATCGACCATATATATCAAATTAAAAAATAGCCGCTGCGCGCTCAGAAACGTGGCACCCCCCTTTTAAAATCCTACATACGGCCCTATCATAAAGCCTGTCATTGAGTAACTGGCGTGGTTTCTAATCCCCCCCCCCCGATTGTACGTGACAAGGAATCTCTAAATTACCTAGTTTGTGTTGAGTGGACGCTTAACCCATCTCTCTATCTCTCCATCTTTCTCTCTCTCGCCAAAATCAAAGAGGTTTAGTATGACAAAGTGATGATAAGTGATGTCGACGTGTAACCGATGATAAGTGATGTCGACGTGTAACCTCTCGATACCTCCTGTGAAAACACGATTTTGATAAACTTCTAATTATTCAATTATTATTAATAAGCTACATATGAACACTAGATATAACTTCAAAGATAATGTGTTGTTGGATACCTTGACCCGGCAGTGACATTCAGAGAAATTAGCTGCCAGAAAAAAAAAACAGAATTCCTCCCCCATATTAATCTTGCAGTGAGAAACACCAACCACTTCACACATATAGCCCTTGTAGATCAATCTAGTTGGCATTTATATATAATTCTATATTGTGGTGATTTCCTTCACTAGTGTGGGCGTTTCTGTTCAAAGATGTTTAAATATTTAATATCGAACAATTGCTGATTCTAATCGCTCTATTTGCGTCACACAATTAACTCAAACACACTGTCTACAGAGAGAGGGCCTGACAAGGGACAACATATAGTCGTTCGGGTGAGACGGGAAACCGGGGGCCCGTGTACACATCAGCGTGCACATAAAATATCCATTGGAAGTTGGAATTCGATATAAGAGTAGGCAATAGCGATTCAATGTGCATGAAGGAAATTTAATTGCCCGGACAGCGGCGCTTCGGCCTACTCTTATTTCGAATTCCAACTGTCAACGGTTCTTTTACGTGCACCCATTCATTCTCACAGATGGAGTAAATAAATTCAATTGATGTCAAGTAATACGATAGCCAAAATAACCTTACAAATCATCAAATTATCGAAACTAGACTACTGGATTCGTTCACTTAATTTGATACGTTATTTCTTGTTTATTGTTTATAATATATGTGTACATGTATGTTGTGTGTGTTGCCCACGTGTTTGTCTCGTGTATTTGTTTAGCTGTGGTGCGATCCTCTTGCACTTACTAATACAGTAAGAGTCCTATCTCTGGACGATCAATTGAATAAACTACAAATAATGAATGAATACATTCATCAAATTGAACTTTGTCATTTCCCCCCCCCCCCCGTAACTATCTCTTGAAAAAGTATATTGCATTATCTGGAACGTTTTCTGTCCAATTTTATAATAAGATATTATTTCTGTAAAATACCACCATTGTGGCGGGGGCGTTTGACCATACAAGTGACTAATATTCGTTTAAAGGTAGGTAACTCTCCTTTCTAATTAAAGGTATTCCGACACAGACCACCAAATATCTGGCTCGAACTTTGTTCCGGAACTTTCGTTGGGATGAAAGCTTTCTACCGGAGACGGGGCAACATCTGGAACTGCCTTGCTCCAAAGCTTGTATAAAGTTGACAGAGTTATTATTAGCGGGAGCAGCACACGATGAGGACGGATATAGTGGCCCACCGCCCGTCGGATAGCCGTGCCGATAGAGGCGGCTTCTCACCAATGCCACGATGTAGCGTCGAGGGTTCAATCCAAGCTCTGAAAGGGCAAGAACTTTATCGTTGTAAGTGAGAGGGATATTAGGTCTCCCGTCCGATCAGGCAGGTTATCCCCGAGTTCTTCGGTTTCTTCCTGCAGTAATGATCGAAATCATTCGCACGATCTGTGCCAAGGGCCAAATTGAAAAAAAGCCTCAGGCTTAATTTGCTACCCTTGTAAAATGACGAGATTATTATTATTATTATTAATATTATCATATTGGCGAAGCCTACATTGCTCGACTAATTAATATTTCCTATTTCAAAGTGAACATTCCGTTACATTTCTACATTTTGATATTGACAAACCAGTTTTAGAAAATATATTCTATCATACAGCCTCTTGTCGTATTCGCGTTTTTGTCGATTTTGTCTTTAAATTTGTCTTTTGTTTTTTAAAGGGGCATTAGAGGAATTTTAATTATTTGAAATGAAAACAATGAGTGAAAAAAGAGAGAATGAGTATCGAATTGGTCTTGTGGGAAACCCCCGAAGAGGTAGATCCTTGTGCTTTAGTCTCAAAGGAAAGTCATATTCCTGAAGCAACGGCCCGAGAAATCCCTCTCTGGCCATTGCTGGATTCGCTTCGGATTCTTGACATTTAAGTAAATGTGTCTATTCTTCTCGTTCAATCAAATCTACTACTTACGTACAGTAACATGACATTCCGTCGTTTAATCTTGGGTCTTCCTTAATATTTTGGACAAAGATTTAAGTTATTAAAAACGTTAAAAGTCTGTTCGTTACCATACCGTAGTGTTTTCTTTACGTCAATACCGATAGCCTCGTTTGTCACGCAATTAGTTTTGCTGCAATATCCTGCTATGCACTGGTTAATATAGCACAAAAAAACCGTGCAGCCATGACGTAACGTTACGTAAACACAGTTGTCCTAATTAAACGTCTTGTTTTAAAGGTAATACCTTTGTAACGAATTCAGTGATTGGTCAGTAATAGGACCACTGGCCAGTCATAATTAGTGACAATAATACCCACTCAGTCCAGCAGGGAGTAGTCAGATTAGCTCTAATCAAACGGATCACTGCGAGGAGGATGAGGAAAGTAGACAATGCTACTTATCCCACAAACCGTGGCTCACCCGATATAAATATATAAAAACTAATACTTATTGTGTTATTCATGTAGTGGTGCAATAGCCAATAGTCTCAAAGGAAAGTAGACAATGCTACTTATCCCATAAGCCGTGGCTCACTGGATATAAATATATAAAAACTAATACTTATTGTGTTATTCATGTAGTGGTGCAATACCCAATACAAGGGATGTAACTCTTTTTGCGGGACAGTTATCAAAACGCATAATTGACATTGATTGATTATCGATTTAAGATAAATAACTCCCCTTATCTCGATTAAAACCCCACATATGTGTATTTATTTCAATTGAAAAAAATCATTATTATCTGATATAACAATATAAAGATTGCGTTATCGTGGATTAACCAATGCAAGGGGCATAACTCTAAAAAGATCAGGATGCAGACCACCATTAATTTCCCCCATTGACTTCAATGTTAATTTTGACCTCTTTGCCCACCTCCAACTTTTCCCCTAATTTTCGTCATTATGGTACAGTATACGACAATATATTGATTCGACAAATCTATCAACTGTATCAACTGTATCAACCCTACCAACTCGGTTCGTTCATAGTACGATCGTGCAAATCAACTCTACGGCCGCGTACTTTATTTTACTATCGATACGATCGTACATATTATATCGATCGAATCAACTCTACCGTCGTGTACTTTCGTTTACGATCAATACGATCATACACAGTCACACATTATATCGATCCAATATTTTGAACATGTTTCTTTGGTTGGGGGGCTTGGGGGATCTCCCCCATTGATAGGGGGTTTGGGGGATCTCCCCCATTAATATTTTGAACATGTTTTTGTTGTTGGGGGGCTTGGGGGATCTCCCCCATTAATATTTTGAACATGTTTTTGTGGTTGGAGGGTTTGGCATTAATGTACAGGATCCGACAATCGATTGATTCAACAACACATGTCGAATCAATCAACTCAGTGGATTCTCAATTAAAACGAGCGATCGATTCGGTCGACACGATCTACAATGATCGAACGTCATCTGTCGAATCAATCAACACAGTGGATTCTCAATTAGGGTTGGGGTTAGAGTTGGGTTAGATTAGGGTTAGGGTTAGGGGTTAAGTACAGTTGAACCCATCTGTATATCCTGAGTACGATCGTATCGAATGAACTCGACCGATACGATCGTACTCCCAGTCTAGGAGAGAAGTAGAGCTGACTGAATTGAACCCATCTGTCGATCCTGTCGATTATGATCTCTATATAACATATATAAAATTGTTACAACAATCGATTGAATTGACAAGACATACGATCGTAAACAGTAGATAGTGAATTTACATAGTAATTGAAAAAGTGTCGATTGAATCGATTGTCGGATATTGTACCTGTGTCATTTTCGTTGGGCTGAATGCTTTTCACTACAGACAGAGGAAAAATGGACATGTCTTTGCACTACAATTAGCATGAGGTTGAGCAGACTTAAAACATGTAACTATTTGCCGTACATATCACCGTAGCCAACCTGATAACCCCGTTATCCTCCCGCCTCAAAATCATAAATATGTACAAAAAATCTGGCTTAAAATGTTAATTCTAACGCTCTTTGTCCATTTTAGACCAAAAAATTAACAACAATTGGCATGCAAAAGGAGAGGACAGAGACACAGAGAGAAATGCTATAAGTAGGCGAACTTTAATGGTGGTCTAATTTAATGGTGGTTTGCACAAGATTCATACGCTACGTATAATTGATCGATTATCGATCAAAGATAAATAACTCTCCCTATTTTAATTAAAGCCCACATCTATGTGTCTGTTTCAGTTAAGACAAAATATAATTTTCTAGTATTTTAATATAAAGATTGCGTTGTATCTTGATTATATCATGAATGTTTTGTTACGAGGAATGCCTTAAATATATAACAGATTTCCTTTTTATTTTGGGGTTTATGTTTTATGTGATAAAGTGTAAGTAACGAGAGAAATAAGTATGATATGGGCAAGAGGTGCAATGCGGCGTCGGGCCTCAAGAGAATCTGCCTCATTCCCGTACAAATATAATGTAATTTATTAAAATAAATTAATTAGTAAATAATATATATTTTTTTAAATCGGATTTTATCTATTATTTTTTTAAAAAAGGAGCCAGTAGGTTACATTTCTTTTCTCATGTATTTACGTTTTAAAAACGATGCGAAAAAAAAGAGTGAGTATCGAATTGGTCTTGTGGTAAACCCCCGAAGAGGTAGATCCTTGTGCTTTAGTCTCAAAGGAAAGTAGACAATGCTACTTATCCCACAAACCGCGGCTCACCCGATATAAATATATAAAAACTAATACTTATTGTGTTATCCATGTAATGGTGCAATAGCAAATACAAGGGACGTAACTCCGACCAGAAGCAAAAGGACTAGGACTAGTAGTTATTTTCCTATTTTTCATGATGGACATGTGAGGTATATAGGACTAAGACTAGTAATTATTTGCCAAGTGCGAGTTATTAATAGACAATTTTTCCCTTAATTTTGTTCTCCCCTTTTCCTGCATATTTGGGTTTACTTTTTGGTAAGTAAATGTCATTAGATAATAGAACACAGAAAATTAGAAATAGACCGTACATTCCCTTGTTTATATTCACTCTTTACCTTATAAAACATGTTAATGCACGGACTTTTTCTGTTCCCGATGTTAGCCGAGAAAGTTCATCAGAATACGACAGAATTTCATTTCGTTATGTTTCCACCATTGTCATTGGTGCAGGACAGGGTGCCTGGTAAGGCACACATGAAATGGCTTTAACGTCCTACTGTTCTGCACCTATAGCGGGCAATATGGAGACGGCGACAAGAGACAACGTTTGCTGTTAGGACGGGACGATAAATGGAGGTCCGGTGTACTTATTGACAAGAACTCGTGGCAGTTGGAAATCGGTATGAAAAAGTGGGCTATAACGCCGACGTACATTAGCCCATTTGGAGCAAACTTTGAGGTCAGTCAATTTATGAAAGGAGGGGGGGGGGCATCCCCCAAAATGATGCCAGATGTTGGTGGTTTCTGGCATTATTGGGTGTAGCAAATGACTTTCCTATTTGATTCGATAACCAGTCTCACGTGTTCAGATGGTCATATGGAGATTGAGTGAAACCACATCAGTTGGGTCTATTTATTTTTTTGGGCGACCATATTTAATCTTTTTCGAAGCTCCGAATATGGGTAGCCGAAAGTCACAAATTTTGAGATTAATTGTCAGGCGCCTGTTTTACCATTCTCAGATTTAAGTTAAGAATCTATTCAACTTTCAATCACTATTTATGAGAGAAAAATCTTTGATCCAGAAACATATTAGACTTTGCACATATTAAAACAACAAAAGTTTTATAAAGGGTTATATTTTCGTTAAAATAAGGCCAACAATTTAGAATAAAGTCTTAACTTAAGTCTGAGAATGTTTTGAGATGGGTTGTTTAATACACAAGTCTATTTATGACAAAGAAGAGGACAACCCCCAAACAATTACAAGAAAATGTTTTTTCATGGTTTCTGGTTAAGTTGGGTCCACTGAATTCACATTCTAAAAAACAATGACCGAAATTTCACATATACGAATGGCCATAACACTGCACTTTTTGGCCATTCTCTCATTTGTAGAGAGAGAGAAATGGGGCTTAACGTCCACTCGACACAAACTAGGTCATTTCGGGACTAATATATGGTTCAATTTTATTCCAATAATTTGCTTGTGCGTAGGGGTCTTTAGCAGTGGGAGGAAACCGGGGGACCCGGAGAAAACCCACGAGGTTGGACAGGTGACCCTACTCCTTGTCACTGGGGATTCGAAACCCCTCCAATTGACTCAATGACAGACCGTATGATACAGCACGCCCCACAACCTATTATTATATTTACTCAGCTCAGAAATGTGAGAAAGGAAAATAATTAAATCGTCAAACAAATGAAATTTGGTATTTAAATTAAGTAGCGCAGGTTGTATTGAATGGACGCCCCCGCCCTGGAATTGACCCCCCCCCCCCCTTTCTTATCGAGATACCAAAAAGGAAGGTTAGTTCCAACGATTCGGTACCTAAAAGAAGAATTTGAACCTGGGCTGGACCCCTACTAGGCCGAATGTAATCTTTATTGTTTCATATAATACTTAGAGTTTTTATACAACCCAATTATACACACCTAGTAGGTTAAATTGTTTTTCTTGTCCTGGTTTATGTTCAAGAATCCCGGAGACAAAAGGGATTATTAAAATCTGTCAAAAAAACCCCGATCTTATATATAATACATGTATAGCAAAAACATTTCAGAAAGCAAACTTTCCTGAGTTTTTTTTTAAAAAAAAAACAAATTGCACAAAACAGAACAATTGTTGTAAAACTTCCAGAATAAACACCAAATAGCTTAGTTATCGATTACCATGAACATTTTACCAGATTTCAAAGTTTGACAATTTTTTTTAACTAAGTGGTCGCCATGCAAGATACACGCCCGCATTTTTCAAGAGATGGACAAAGAACAAATTTAAAAAAAAGAACCGATTTGATTTTTTTTACAATCAGAGGGCATAATACAGGAAGTTACGATCCGATATGCGTGAATCTACAGGAAACTGGATCTTCGGGATATAAACATATTTTAAAATATAAAAGTCTGGGTACGTATGATCGCTAAACAAGATCAGCGACGGTAAAATTTACCGAGATTTTTAAGAGGCCACACTCCCGTAATGAACTTTTGTTCAGCAGCAAGGTTCAGCGACAGTCAAATTTACCGAGAACTTATTAAGAGGCCACTCCCGTTAAGCGGTCAGTCGTGAAAATTCCCTTGGGTGGCTGCTTAATGCAGATTCTACTGTATATAGGAATTGTGTATTTACCATGCATGTCTCCAAATTTCAGCCCAAATTATTGATCGAGTCGTTTGAACATGAACCCCAAAACTGCTTATCAGAACACGTAACCCTTTAAAGATTTCGTGTCAGTTTTTTCGTTGGGTGACCTGATAATCTGACAGATATTTTTAAATAAGGCGAAATTAAAAACGTTTAAAATCTGACTTCATGAATCATCTTTAAAGGGGAGATACCTTTCGGATAGTACAGAGTTTTATTCAGTAGAAAATGTGAGGAAAGAAATAATAATTCGATCGAAAACAATAGTTCTAATACTACATATGTATTACATGGAATTTATCAAATTAACTTAACAATATGTTACCAACTCATGTAGCTGGATTATGTGTATGTTCACGGTGAATCGAAATAGTGGAATTTTCCATGCACAATTTCAAATATTATTTTAGAAATTGATTTTTTAAATCTCTCGCCTGTCAAACGTTTCTCCGGGACGTTAAAATCTCTCTCTCTCTCTCTCTCTCATTCCTATATAGGCGAATACACGACAAACAGTGTTCCCAATCGAAATTAATGCCGAGATATGCAGGGCATTATGTGAAGGCCTGTACGTAGTCATTGACGTTGATTTTCGCCCCCCCCCCCCTTAGAATCGGAAGGGGGGTATGTCTCTGCCCCCCCCCCCCATGATTTTGATCGCCAGGACATATGTTCAGATTTATATCCACATGAATGTCCCATTTTAAAGTCTATCTAATTCTGCCTTGGCCTTTGGGTCTCGTCACAGTACCGCAATTCATCTTCTGGGTATCTTCCTCCTTACCCCTAGTTACAGCTTTCATCGAAATAACAATGGTAAAATGTTAGTAATTATTATTTTGGTTTGGTAATGAAAGGTTCCAGGCTTCGTCTGACACACCCCCCCCCCCAACACCCCAAAATTATGACAACATTGCCTTTATCTATAGAGGTTAAAGGTTGATTAACGACAGATTATCCTCCATCAAACAAAAGAAATAAATACATAACACATAATTTAAATTCTATAAAATTGATAAGTTTATTTTTGACCCAGATCAAACGGGTCAAATCATTTTAATTATTATCGTAACACTATATTGTTTATGATGCTGGGATTGTATCGAGACTTTATATGTATTGCAATTTAATATTAAACATGCATTGTGCAAGAGCTACACCTGCCAATTGCGCAGGTCTTTCTTTAGGCCTGACATGTTATCTAAATGATTAATTAGACATTGATTAACCTATACCAGACATCGAGATGCTGTTTATCGTACTGACTTTAGTAATGATGATCGAGGCTAGGGGGAAATTTCAATCGCTTAAATCTCGGTTCATAGTGGATCAATTTGAATGAAATTTCAGCAAATTGCCTTCGCGTTATCTAGTTTTGAACTATAGTATAAATATAGTGAGAACTGTCAACTCGTTATCTATAATCTCCTATAATGTATACTAATTGTTTATTACCCTAATGGGGTGTTCACTACAATAAATATAGTGATATAAATAAATATCTATAATCTCCTATAATGTATACTAATTGTTTATTACCCTAATGGGGTATTCACTACAATAAATATAGTGATATAAATAAATATCTATAATCTCCTATAATGTATACTAATTGTTTATTACCCTAATGGGGTATTCACTACAATACATATAGTGAGAGCTTTCAAAAATATAATCTTCCATAATGTACAATGATTTCTAGTGTCTCATAAGTCAATTTTGGCCGGACACTTAAATAAAATAATCTTCTTCTTCTTTTTCGTCTTCTTCTTCTTCTTCTATAATAATTGTTTACTACCCTGGGGTGTTTACTACAATAAATATAGTGAGAACTTTCAACTCGTTATCTATAATCTCCTTAAATGGTGTGTTCACTACAATACATATCTTATCTTTTTTGGTTTGCGAATTAGTATTTTATAAACATTTGGTTGTCAATATCGGTTTTCTTTTATCAGCATAACTACATAAAACTCAGCAATAACCGTAATATTTAATGTATTTTGTGATAACTATTGCAATCATTCCTATATCAATACAATATGTTACTTTAATCGCGTATTTCAATAGAAATAAATCTTTTCATTGAAAAAGGGTCAGTAATAGAAAATGAACGGCACATATTTTGCTCTAATTTTAATATAGATTACATGTAGAGGCGGATCCAGGGGGGGGGGCTATTGTACTTGTCTAGAGGGTGCGAAAATATGTTTAAATCCAAGTTGCATTTGAAAGTGTTTTAAATTAGGTGTGTTAAGATGAAATTTGTAACATCAATTAATTGAAATATTGTAAAATAGTACGACTTGTTGATCAGAATAAAGTTTGGGACATATTATTGAGTCACAACAAGGTTGGTATCGGGGCTTTAATTTGCGTACATTTAGGAGAGTATGAGAGGGAGAACGTGAATTATTTTCTAAGCTATACAATATCACTGAGCGATCAATTAAAAAAAGTTACAAATAATGAATGAATACAATCTCTCTCTCTCTCCCCCCCCCCCTCTCTCTCTTTCTCGAGCCCTTTAATTGGTTCAAACTTCGTAGATTAAAGCTCATTACATATAATGAATACATTATTAATTACTTATAATTCCTAAGTACAAAATTCACTTTAACGGCTAACAACAAACAACGAATTCAACTGATGCCTTGCCTCAAGTGACACTGTGACAGTTAGCACGAAAATCGCTGACAAGGGGACGCCCACTTTCCGATTGGTTGCGCCTTTTACTAGAGGTATTTCCTTGCCAGAATATTTTATCGACTAGTTTTGGCGTTGAAAGGATTTCTTGTGGAAGCGTTGAGAACAGTACTACGGCTGTCAGAGAGCAGAGAGAGGTGGTGGCTTGAACTGTATACGAAATTTAGGTGTCGAATTACTACCAGACATCTTATCGGTGATGTGGCAACAATTCTACGAAGAAACAAAACCATTCGCGTAACAACAACAAACTTTAACCGATCCAAAAAGTTGAAATAATCCAATTTATTCGTGTGACCTGCGAATACAGATCAAGACATTATTTGTAATTTCTGGACTTTCAGGACAATTTGGAACCAAAATGCTTGCGTTTTTGGCTGTGTTGCTACTGGCCACTTCTGGCATTGATAAGGGGTCATCGTCCGAATTGAAACATGGTGAGTTGACCTATTTATAAACCTTTGTTTATTAGGGATTTGTATGTACCGTACAGGTACAGTGAGTGGGCTTACAGGTTTTGTACTAAGAAAGATGAAACCTGAAAGAAAGGCCCACCTCAGCTTTTTATTAATCAGGAATTTGAAATGAATAATATATTAGAAAATCTACCAAATGTCATGGTATATATGGCTCTCTATGATTTAGATGACGGGGGGGGGGGGATGGTGGGTAGAGCCAGAGGGGGTTTAATATAACCTCTGTATTTTCTTTTTACACTATGCTATACTAATAGAAATGAGATGAATGAAATAGACTGCAGTATTGTAAGTTATTCAATAGGAAAAAACCCAACAAATAGCTATCTTACCCAGCTGCTTTACAAATCAGATTTTTGCTTATATTTATATCCGAAAACATGAAAAACAGATGATGATCACCATTGATAAAAAAATGAAATGAAATGGGGTTTAACGTCTTAATGTTTTGTTCCTAAACTGGGCTAATGAAGACGGGCATGCACCATACATTGTGCTGTGAGGGAAATTTAGCCCGGGCAGCTGTGCTAGGGCCTACTCTTATATCGAATTCCAACTGCCAAGGGATCTTTTACGTGCACGCCAATGTGTACACGGGACCTCAGTTTTCTGTCCTATCTAAACGACTAGACAGCTGTCCTTGTCAGGCCATCCGTCCTGCATCACTGACAAGGAGAAACCACGCAGGAAAATCTGGATGAACTTTCTCTGCCAATGCAGGGATCGAACACCCGAGCTCCAGGCTAGCGAGCCAGCGCCTTACCCGCTTATCCACGTAATCCCCAATCCAACACAGTGAATGCATCGGTAAATAAAGTTGTTTGTGATGAATTTAGTGTCATTCTCAGGGCATATTTTTTAATAGGGGTTTTATGTGTATTTCAATGTGTATTTCAATGCGAGTTATTGGTAAAAATGGAAATTGCTTTGCGGATTATTTGTACATACATCTAGCCCCAATGCATATTATAAGATAAGTGTTATGTATATTTTTTTACTCTGTTATTGGTAAAAAACCTAGAATTGTATATATTAATTAAATTTATTGGTGTATACACAAGATATTGTATGTATGTATATTTCATGGAGAGTTATTGGTAAATACACATGATATATGAATTATAATATGGGTTATATGTGTATTTCACTGTGGGTTATTGGTGAAAACACAAGAGAGGATATAGAGTATATCATAAAGTATGGGTTATATGTATATTTCACTGAAAGTTATTAGTAAATACACATGATATATGAATTATAGTATGGGTTATATGTGTACTTAACTGAGAGTTATTGGTAAATACACAAGAGAGGATATAGAGTATGGTATATCATAAAGTATGGGTTATATGTGTATTTCACTGTGGGTTAGTGGTAAATACACAACAGAGGATATATATAATCTATAAATAGATCAGCTGCACTTGATGTCCATCAGTAAATTTTTGCCTGCATGTAATTTTTATAAAAGTGTTTTTGTTCTGTTATAAATTGATTTGACAGTTGTGTTCAAACTTTCATTTCAACTTATTCCTAAGTCCGAAGCATCACCTACCCGAGTTCAAAATGTCACCTGCCGAAACGTTAAGGCCATATTTTTTGAGGTTGTGGGACATAGTTTTTGAAACTGATGTAAAAATCCATATACTGATACACTGATATCACCTTTTGTCGACATTGAATTAATTAAAGGAGTATGAAATAAAATGAAATAAAACGTAAATTAACATTTTACTTTTTCTGCACCAACTGGGAAAATGAAATGAAATGGGGTTTAACATCCTACAGTTCTGCTTCGAACTAGGCTAATGAAGACAGGCATATGCCAAACAGTGTGCTATGAGGGAAATTTTGCCAGAACAGTGGCACTATGGCTTACTCTTATATCGAATTCAAACTGCATGCCAACGGATCCTACACACGTCGCCGCAGATTTTTGTTCCATTCTAATGACTAGACAGCTGGCATATGGCCATGTTCATTACCCCAGTCGGAACAGAACAGTATGACTTTAAACGTGGGAGAAGTTTTGCAACACAAATTTCAAACATCAAGTCTATTTGTACTTATGTTAAGCGGGGATTTTGAATTGGTTCATGGCCTACTTTAACTTATCTGTTTAATATATTCTATTGTATATATTTAATAATAACTGATTACATTCTCTTATAACCTTTAATAGAACAGATGTGATAAATATCAATATCTTTATAAACTCTAAATATATAATGAATGAATATCTGATTTATCTTTACTTATAAATAAATATATAAATAAGTTAAGTACCGGTACAGTTCAACTTGTAAATTTTAAAAAAAATACGTAATAATCCGCTTTTTAACTAAACAAATAATGGTGTTTGGTGCAATATTGGCATATATATATAGCACCTATTGGCGATGACTTCATTGAAATGCGATATGCACATCACATGGTACTTAACCCTGGGCAGCGTGGTACACAAGCATTGTAAACAATGGCAGCTTCTAAGAAAATACTGGCATTTTTCAAAGTTTGTTTTAGGTTTTGGAAAATTTAACCAAGTTACATTATTCATATAATCCCTATCAGCATATCTACTATCACTTCTACATGTTCCATAGCAACAATGTCAAGTTGCATCATGTTTAAAAGCTATTTTCTGTTCAGTTTTACGATTTTCTTTCTGCTCCGCCTTAGTTTATCAATGCTCAATACAGTTCAAGCTTGAATCTATTGTACGACCCTTGGGGTCTATTTTTAGCACAACATATTTTCTGTCTTGTCCGCAGGTTTATCTTGTTATATTTTTTTTTTTTGTTTGTTTTGCGTGTAGTGCAGTCCTCCTGCATTTACAATTAGAGTAAATTCTCTACTACTAACGGTAGGTGTTATAATGCCCAAATTCAAGGATGATCTTTATATGCAGTATACAGTCTTGATTACAGAGAGAGAGAGAAATGGCGTTTAACGTTCACTCGACACACATTTCGGGACTAACATATGGTTTAATTTTAATTCAATAATTCGCTTGCTCGTAGGGGTCTTTAAAAAGGGGAGGAAACCGGAGGACCAGGAGAAAACCCACGAGGTTGGACAGCTGACCCTACTCATTGTCATGTACAACTAGGGATTCGAAACCTTGCCAGTTGACTCAATGACACTGAGAGGCTTTATGATACAGCACGCACGTGCTAATCATTAGGTTATCCATCCCCGAGTACCCCCCCGTCTTGGTTACATGTAGATGATACTGACTGTTATTAACCGCAAGTGACACAAACTGATTAAAATACAAATCTATATTTCGTTTCGTTTCGTTTTTGTATACTTTCTATGGCCTACACTTCATGAAGATCTGACCGCCAAAAACATGACGCAACAGACTGTTTCATTAGCTCATCCCTCACATCATCCAAAACGTGGGTTATATAACAGCTCTTCCAGATCCTAGTGTAGTAAGGTCAGGTTAAATGTAATTTTGAACTATAAAAAAACGAAATGAAATAGGATCTGTGTTTTAATCGGATTACAATTACAATTGACACATACTCTTTTGTCAAGCTTGGTCTGAAATTGTAAAGATCAACAATGTTTGTGCTAACATAACAATGAACAGTTTTTCCAGTTTGGTAATATGCATGACATTTTCTCCAGTTTTGGTAAGGGGTTGAAATGGCCTAGTGGTCTAGAGTGACATGCTTCGACCTCTAGCTAACCAGCGACCTCTGGATTGCGGCTGTGGTTTCGAGCCCTGGTGTGAGCGTATGTGGCATCGAGATAGGGGTGTCTTCTCAACTTCGTGGGTTTCCTCCAGAGACTACAGTTACCTCCCACTGCAAAAGACCCCTACGCGCAAGCGAATTATTGAAATAAAATTAAACCATATGTAAGTCCCAAAATGACCTAGTTGTGTTGAGTGGACGTTAAACCCCATTTCTCCCTCTTTCTCTCCCTCCAGTTTTGGTAATATACACAATTTCGGCAATATCCATCACACCTAAGTTTTGGTAATATTCAAGCAAGTTTCTTCAGTTTAAGTAAAATATCCGCTTTAAAATTTTAAGAAACGACAATATCTACCTTATAAAGAACTGGTATGTTATGGTAAGCACTGTAATAACCAAGGACCTATGTTAAACACAACCATATGTTTAAAGTAACAAGTTTACTTCATATATATCCCACGAGCTGGTGACAACACCCAACAATTTATGTCATGATGTAACATATCATTTTCGTTTAGTTTACATATTGTTAAAGTTGAATTCTCAAAAGAATACCAGTCAAAAATATTTTTGTTCCATTTGGTATTTTCAAAGATGTCCTAATTGAAAATTTTTCAGCATTCACATAAGAAAATTATAATATAGGATATAGTCAGTCATATAGTGAAAACACCCAACAATTAATGATGTAACATAATTTTGATATAAAGGCAATAGAAACTAGAGCCAAAAGGGTTGTCAGATATATATTTTTTTGTAGGTAATTTGGGGCATTTACAAGACAATTTCAAGCAGATCAGATTATAATTTTACAAAGTGAAACAAAGGTCGCAAATTGCTGAAATCCAATAGTCTCATTTGATGCACTAATTTAAATGAATGATGCAAATAATTTTCATACAACCAAATTTCCATCTGGGTATATAAAATGGAACCAAGCTTGATAAAGACCACAGTATCATCGTCGTAACGTTTGCATGTTAATAAACCAGTAATTGATATTCCACGAATGGTTGTTAGTGCCTTTAAATATGGCCATTTTGGATTTATTTCTGTACATATTTTTGAAGTCTGTAACAAAATCAACGCTTAAAATACTTCCTGTTTTTTCCCCTGATATAACGTAGCGACACAGTTGATAATAATTAAACCATTCACAAAATATTATCACCTTTTTTTATGCCACATTTAAATTCAAAATAAAAACCGTTTTAGGACATCGTCTGGTTTCCATTATAAAACCACAAATATAATTTAAAGAGTCATGAGCACTGGAAAGAAATATTATATGTAAATATTTTACAGCATGTATGATTTAAAGGTGTTCACGAATCTGCGGGTGCATTAGTCCGCCGCTATGAGAAATACTATATATATATAGGTATCAATAAACCTAACCCTAACCCAACCCTCTCTCTAATAATAGATATTGGTGGACTAATGAACTCTAACCCTAACTCATCCCTAAAACTAATAACAATTATCGTGGACTAATGAACTCGCGGACAAGTGAACATTCTCTGTATAATTAATTTTTTATTTTCACCTGATTATTAGGTTAAAACTTTCACTTTGATTATTCTAAAATGGTTCCCTTTTATATGCCCACATGAAAATTTAGTCATATATTCCCATCGCCCCTCTCTCCGTCAAACATTATCATATTATCTGTATGAAATTTATTTGCATCATTTAAATTATTGAATCAAAGAATCCTTTTGGATTTCAGCAATTTCACTTAATTACTTTTAGAGTAAAGACCCTTGTTTTACTTTGTAGAATCTTGTCAACCCTCAAAAGATGAAAATTATAAATCTGATCTGTATGAAATTGTCTTGTAAATGCTCGGAATTATCTATAACCCTTGTCGACTGCTTGGATGATTAAACTGCTGTGGTTGTCTGTTTATTTCCCTGGCAACTTATCTTGAATCATTTCTATAATAGAGCAAACAAAAAATGTATCGAGTCAGGACCAGTGAAGGACTATATTTAAAACTAAAGATAATCTGTAAACCAAACAAGACATGTTGCACCTTTCTAGGACATGATTTTAACGGTTAATTTACCATGAAATGGACACAACCTGTTACATGTTACATATAGATAAAATAGTACCTCTGTGTTACTCACTGTTTTACTTATACAAACACAAACTGGACCCAAGTTCACAAAGCATTCTCAGACTTTAGTTGAGAATTTACTCAAACTTGTTCACCTTATTTTAACTAAAATATAGCCTTTATAATAATAATTTTGTTGTTTTAATGTATCAAATGCATCAATAAGAAACTATGTGCTGTGCACTGTTGTGTGTTTCTGGATCAAAGATATTTCTCATAAACAGTGATTGAAAGTTGAGCAAATTCTCAACGTCAGTCTGAGAATGCTTTGTCAACGCGGGGCCTGATCAGCAGTGAATGTCTGCTTAGCAACAAAAATTACTGATCGGGGTGGGGGGAAACTGATCAGCAGTAAATGGTCGCTTGGCAACAAATATCCCTGGTCGGGGGGGGGGGGGAGTATTAGCTCTCAATATCAACTTTTATTTTGGGAGGTTGGATGGCTGAAGGGTTTTTACCTGCGTGCTGTATCATAAAGCCTGTCATTGAGTCAACTGACATGGTTCGAATCCCAGGTTGTATGTGACAAGAAGTAGGGTTGCCTGTCCAACCATGTGGGTTTTCTCTGGGTCGCACGGTTTCATTGAGAGTTGATTATGGTCTGGATAAGTTAATTAATGTCTAATTAGCAATTTAGATAACATGATTAATATGGATTTATAAAAGGTTAATATGGATTTATAAAGGTTTAATATAGAGGTTAATATGGATTTATGAAGGGTTAATATAGAGGTTAATATGTATTTATAAGGGTTTAATATAGAGTTTAATATGGATTGATAAGGGTTTAATATAGAGGTTAATTAAGGGTTAATATGGATTGATAAAGGGTTAATATGGATTGATAAGGGGTTAATATGGATTGATAAAGGGTTAATATGGATTGATAAGGGGTTAATATAGAGGTTAATAAAGGGTTAATATGGATTTTTAAAGGGTTAACATAGAGGTTAATTTAGAGGTAAGTATGGATTTATAAAGGGTTAATATAGAGGTTTATATTTATTCATAAAGGGTTAATATGGATTTATAAAGGGTTAATATGGATTTATAAAGGGTTAATATAGAGGTTAATATTGAGGTTAGTATGGATTTATAAAGGGTTAGTATGGATTTATAAAGGGTTAATATGGATTTATAAAGGGTTTATATGGAGGTTAATATAGGGTATATATTTCTGACTTGAAATGATTTTTATTGTATGTGTGCCTGTTCACTAGGTTAATATACAATGTGTGTACGTGAGTTTGTGTACGTAGACCAGATGGAAATCTACTTAAAGATAAAAACAAATACATGTATGGCAGTGGTTCTCATTTTGTGCTATATCCATGTAGATATTGTCTAAATGATTTAAATATACATTCTCACGAAAGAAATTATATAGGGTAGTTATTTTCATATATTAAAAGTATTGAAAATTTGATATAGGCAGCAATTTATTTTGCATAAACATGCAGATATTAAATAAGAAGCAAAATTATGATAAATTAATTAGTTTGAATATGTTTGTGGTCCAAATATATAATCAAATAACCCAGTTTGTACGCTGGAATTTATCTTTGATTTAATGTTAAATGTGGGTGTAAAGCCATAAGGAATGATATTGATTTCTATTTAGAAAATGCTAAGTTCTTTGAAAAAAAAAGAATTTCTAATCATATAAGTTTTTTTATGTCACTCAGAAATATTTATATAACAGAGATTAAGCTGTTACAGGATTTATATAGATTTTTTTTTGCCTTTGTGAACATGAAATTCACTTTCTTTTTCTATATACATCAACATTGAAATATTGGTCGTATATTGCTGTTGTTAATATCCAATTGACTTTAAAGTTACATTATTCAAGATAAAGATAAGAACTAGCCATTCTTGCTATAATAGTTCGAATGTAGATGATGTAAAATGAATATTTTGAAAATTTCATTCAAATTACTCTATTGTAAGCGAAGATATTGGCATTTGAAGAATTGGCAGACGTGTGCAATAATTTCAACCACGGTCCTGGTTGATTGAAGCTAAGCCTCGAACCGTCTGGGTCCGCCCTATTGATTAAATCGAAGTATCACTGAAACGTTTTAATCTGTTTAATATCGGAGCAATCTGATGCCATCCAAAGTTGATTAAGGCCTGGATCAGTTAATTAATGTCTAAATACTTTAGAAAACATTTGAGACCCACAGAAAGACCTGCTATAGGCAGATTTAGGTCTTAACTTTTGTAACTTTAATCTTTTACACACTGTTTAAAGTAGCTAAGTCCATAACTTAATATCTTTCAAAACCTTCGTCATTGAAAACACAAATTATTTGTCAACTGAAATCAACTTTTGTGTTGTGATCTTACCTGGAAAAGATGGGCTTCTGGTATCCAATATTTAAGATAAAATAAACATTTTACCATTGGTACGCGAATCGTGTACCATAATGCGTTTCAGCACCATTTGTAACAAGGTGCTCAAAGAATGAGGCTAGACATATTCTACGAATCATGTCAAATGGTGATGCCATATTCCTATTTGAAAAGCATGCCCAATAAATACTATCGGTGTTGACTGGAATAACCAGACGCTAGAAACTGACTTTCGGTTGAGACTTCTGGCGTATTTCGCCGAACATAACTGATGATAATTCATAGTAAAACAGAAACGATTAAATGTAAAACAGTTTATATAAATTCCTATTACATTATTATATGTGTTGCCACCCATTTGTACCATTTCCTAGTTCCAAAATATTAGCGATTTAAGAAGTCTTTTGACTTACAACATTTTCCGATAATTACTTCAGAGTTATGACCCTTTAAAAAATCTTGTAGATGTGTTTAAGGTCATGAGACGAAGAATTCTAATCATTTTCAAACAGTTTCCAATAAGTACTGCCAGAGGTATGGCTCTTGATCACTTTGTGGATGCTCTACAGGCTAAAGTTAATCTGGGGGATCTGATGGCCGAATGGTTAGCACTAGAGCACTGTATCATCAGGTTTGTCATTGAGTCAACTGGCATGTTTTTGAATCCCCGGTTGTACGTGACAAGGAGTAGGGTTTCTCCAGGTCCAACAGTTTCCTCCTAATGCTAAAGACCCCTACTCCCAAGCGAATTATTGAGATAAAATTGAATCATGTGTTAGTTCCAAAATAACTAGTTTGGGGTATATTCAAGGTCTTGACGTATCTTTTTAAAAATAGCCAATCTGTTTATTTGTAGATTTATTGGCGTTGACTGTGGCGACTGAAGAAACAGATGGATTTAAAAGATTTATGCGTTCAGCAAAAAAATATGATCTTAATGTGAAGGTAAGCCTGATTTATTTGTAGACATGTGTGTCGTTTGTTTAGACGTAAACCAGGGCTCTTGTTTCTCGAAATTTGAACTAATAATCAAATCTAAATTTTAGTAAATACCGTATTTCCTCTAATAAGCGCCGGGTCTCCAATAAGCGCCGGGCCTCTAATAAGCGCCGGGGGGTCAAGGGGTGCTGAAAAAATAAGCGCCGGGCCTCCAATAAGCGCCGGGTCTCTAATAAGCGCCGGGTCTCTTGATCAAATGCCGTAATTCAAAAGATTATCCGGCCCAATGTCCATGGTAAATGACGGCTTTACCCTAAATTCAATTTGCTATTAAAGAAATAAGCGCCGGGCCTCCAAAGAGCGCCGGGCCCCTTATAAGCGCCGGGGGGTCAAGGGGTGCTGAAAAAATAAGCGCCCGGGCGCTTATTAGAGGAAATACGGTACTTCAATTTTGATTGGCTAAGCAGGACTAAGCACCAAAATAAATCTAATATTATCTAATCAAATAACTAAAATTTGTATTTTATCTTAGTTAAAATTTCATGAAAAACGCCCCTGGCCTGCAGGGTTGGCTTAAAATTTGTTTTAAGAAGTCGCAGCATTTTATAGTGCATGTCTTACTGTGATCTAAACACACCAATTCATTTTCCTTGGTCTGTTCAAATAAATAAACTATCTTAAGAACTAGGCTCTTCCATCTATTAAACATACTTGTCCATCTATTAAATATACTTGTCCCTCATCTTTCGAAAAAAGGAGACTATTGAATGGGTTTGACTGTCTTTTTGCAACGCAATAAGTCTCCCAGTTGCTGCTGCAGGTGTCCTCGCCCCCCCCCCTTCATTTCTTAAAAATGCATTCCCGAGTACAAACTAGTTGATTAGATGATATCTTTGGACTAATCACAATATCAGAGGAGGATACATCTATTAAATATGTGATATTTTTTTTTTTAGGTTCTAGGTTTAGGGAAGCAATGGAGAGGTGGAGATATAGCAAATTATGCTGGTGGAGGTCAAAAGGTCAATATATTACGAGAAGGTTTGGAGGAGTTTAAGGATCGCGATGATCTAATCGTAATGTTTGTTGACAGGTGAGGACGACAAGGATTAAACAAATCTTAACATTATTCATTACTGGCCGGTCACCTCTGGCTTGCTGCTGTGGTTTCAAGCCCTTGTGTGAGCGTATGTGACTTTGAGATAGGGGCGTCTTCTCAACCTCGAGGGTTTCCTCAGGGCACTCCGGTTTCCTCCCACTGCTAAAGACCCCTACGCGCAAGCGAATTATTGAAATACAAATTGAAAACCATACGTTAGTCCCAAAATGACCTAGTTTGTGTTGAGTGGACGCTAAACCCCATTTCTCTCTCTGTCTCTCTTGTGTGAAAGTTTGTGTGAAATACTCCACCCACAAAATAAATATGTCTTAGATATATATATGAACCTGAAATTGAATTTTGAATACTTTCTGCTGTTGTAAAATACACTTGATCCAGAGGTTGGGGATGGACATGGATATTTGTGGATCCATAGATAATGGTACCGCATCCTGGGATGGACATGGATATTTGTGGATCCATAGGCAATGGTACCGCATCCTAGGTTAGTGAGGACTCTGGTGAATCCACAGATTGGAGCCAACCTATCTGGATTTATGGGTTGGGATGGACATGGGTGAATACAGGCTGGAGAGCGACCTACATGGATTCATGAATTGGGATTGACATGGTATATCCACAAGTCGGAGTCCGTCTATGTGGATTCATGGCCGGGGGGGGGGGGGGGTGTGTTGATGATGGACTTGGGTAGGGATGGATGTGAGTACAAACACAAGTTGGGTATTGAATTGGGTCATCCACAGGTCGGGAATATAATTGGGTGGATCCCCTGGATAGATGTACAGGTTGGATAAAGACATGAGTTGGATATGGGAGGGATTTGGTGCAACGGTTAGAGAGTAGGATTTGTGACCTAACGGTTGCAGGTTTGAGATCCGAATTGTGTCCTTGAATAAGACACTTCATCCCTGCATTCCAGTTTACCGAGCTGTAAATGGGTACCGGTAGGATGGTGTATGTATTACACAAAAAACTGTTGCGCTCCTTGAAACTTCAAGTTGTAGCTGCATATGTTGGAGCTCTTTCTAAGAGTTGTAAAGGGAGGTAATCAGGCTTACCTGTATCCTAGAGAACGGGATATATAAATGGACATATTATTACTATTATTATTATGGGTGGATCTGCAGGTAGGAGATAGACCTGTTTATTTCCACAGGTTTGGCATGAATATTCAGATCCACAAATTGTATAGAGAAATGGACATGAGTGGATCTATGGTGGGGTGTGAGGGACACAATATAAAAATGTACTTTTTTGTATATTATAATTTATGTTTTTCAGTTATGATCTGGTATTTTCTGGAGATAAGTCAGAAATTTTAGAAAAATTTGCCAAGTTTGACGCCCGTATTGTTTTTTCTGCGGAGGGATCATGTTGGCCTGATGGATCATTGATTGTGAGTATCTATATGTATATATACATTAGAAGGCTCTAGAAAGAGCAGACAGCTAGCGTATAAATTATTTCTATCAGAGTGATATAAAGTATATAATTAAATAGGGCACTTCTTGCTCCTTGGGGGATCACGTGGCTGAGTTATTAAGGCTCTGGCTCGCTAGCCTGGAGGACGGGTGTTCGATCCCTGCATTGGCTGGGAAAGTTCATCCTGTTTTTACGGCATGATTTCCCCTGGTCAGTGGTGCAGAACGGAGGGCCTGACAAGAACAGCTGTCTAGTCGTTCGGATGGGTTGAAAAACCGAGGTCCCGTGTACACTTTGTAAAATATCCCTTGGCAGTTGGAATTCGATATATAAGAGTAGACCGTAGCGCCTCTAATGGGCAAAATTTCCCTCTTGCTCTCTCTTTATATATGTTGTTGAAATAAAAGTGAAATTTTACCACATAATTAAATGATATGAATTAAAATTAGACGATAATTATGAGTAAGTTGGGATTATTGACGATAATTTGAGTTATGAATGAACTAGGTAGGTATGAAACAGCCAGGGCCCTGTTATTCGAATTCTTAACTAAAGATAAAATCAAAATTATAGTAGATACTACAATTTTGATTGGCTAATCGCTAAAATCAATCCAATATTATCCAATCAATTTACTTAAATTTGGATTTTTATCTTAGTTAAGATTTTGTGAACAGGCCTCTGGTTATGGTTACGAAGCAGTCTGCACCCGCTATTTGGCTCCACTGAAATTTTTATGTATGGTTTAATGGTTTTGAACCAGGAATTAAGAGACATTTCATTTCGATTCTGCACGAGGATGTTAGTCTAAGAGCTGTATCAAAATATTAAAAAAGAGAAATGGGGTTTAACATCCACTCGACATAAACCAGGTCATTTTGGGACTAACATATGGTTTAATAATTCGCTTGCGTGTAGGGGTCTTTAGCAGATGAAGGAACCATAGGCCACGGAGGTTGCACAGGCGACCCAACACTTTACCACGTACAAGCTTACAATGAAGATATTATCCCACACATGCATTCCAATGACATTGTCATGCGAGTCTAATATTTCTTCTGGTATAATGATGGTTGGCACGTTGCACATAGATTATTTGAAATATAATACTGGTATGCCAATATTATATGATTGGGTCACATCTGTATTTTAAAACTTAATATTAATACTTATATTATAGATTTACATTGATTTCTTTACAAATAGGGGGATTGACGTGTCATTGAGTCAACTGGCATGATTTCGAATCCCTGGTTGCACGTGACAAGGATTAGGGTTTTCCTCAGGTCCTCTGCATCCTCTTGCTGCTAAAGAACCCTACACGCACATGAATTATTGAAATAAAATTGAACCATGTGTTAGTCCCTAAATTACCTAGTATATCGCAATCCACTCTCTCGATTCGTGTATTGAATTTCAAGATGCTGAATCGATGTATTCCGGTCCTTTTATTTTTTCTTCGACATCGACAGGACTAAAATTATCAATTACTCAAATTATTTATTTAGGCGGGGGGTTGGGATGGCCTAGTAGTCTAGAGTGCTGCGCTTCGACTTCTAGCTGGCCGGCCACCTGTGGCTTGCAACTGTGGTTTCGAGCCCGGTGTGAGCATATGTGGCGTGGAGATAGGGGCGCCTTCTCAACTCCTTTCAATTACAACCCAGGGATTCGAAACCATGGCAGTTGACTCAAAGATAAGCTTTATGATACAGCAAGTTGGTGTTAAACCCTAGATCTTTCTCTCATGAGTCTGGAGGTTAGGTGTTCAATCCCTGCATCGACTGAGAAAGTTCATCTTGTTTTTTCAGCGTGTTTTCCCCTTATCGGTGATGCAGATGGAGGGCCTGACAAGGACAGTTGCCTAGTCCTTACGATGGGATGTAAAACTGAGGTCCCGTGTACACATTGGCTTGCATGTTAAAGATTCCTTGGCAGTTGGAATTCAGTTGCTGTCCGGGCAAAATTTCAATAAGCCCAGGTTAGGCGAAACATTATTACAATCTCACGACTTTATCATTTTCTTACTTTCAGGAAAAATATCCACCAGTGAAGGCAACAGAGAAAAGATTTTTAAATTCTGGAGGTAAATTTTGTTATCTAAATAAATCCAGGGCTTTGTTTAGGGCTCATTAACAAGTACAAACATACTATGGGCCAGGAATCGAGCATGAAATCATCACTACCATCTTGGAATCATGACATAATATCTTAAATTGGAGTCCATCAATCAATGCATTATTATTTTAGGAAACGATTTCATTTTTATACCTCCTCATTTTAAGGCAGTCTTTTATATTTCTGAATGCCGTCCAGATGTCTTATGAGCACAATAGAGGGCTGCAATAATCCATATGTCTTTTTGAAATACATATTGATATTTAATATCTCGTAGAGTTGTTCTCCTTTGTTATGAAATCTTGTAAGCATTTTATAGACTGCAACTATTGATTTCTTTTTGTTAATTTCTTTTAATGGTCTGTTTCGTTGCAAGTAAGAATCCTATTGATTTTCAAAGATTTGTTATAGCTTACAGAGTTATTCCCGCTTTTTATGAAATTATTTGGGGAGGCTCGATTGTCAGTCTGAACGTCCCGAATTGACAGAATTGCAATCGAGTGACGCGGAATTCATTCCTGTCACAGTTCTGTCACAGTTCTGTCAGTCCCGAAAGCTTATCGTGACATATTTTAAGTAACAAACATGTGTCAGCTGCTATTATTGGTTGAAACTTTTTTTATGCAGTCAATGCATGCGTTTATTGTAGCTGATTTTCTCCTTTTCACTCAAATGACACTATTTTCGGAATTGAGATAATTCAATTCGGGAACTTTCAATCGAGTACGCCCATTGTTAGCAAATCGTATTCGTCTCTGTTTTGGCACATATTCCAAGTGTAGCGGGGGGGGGGGGGGGATGGCCTAGAGTGTAGCGCTTTGACCTCTAGCTGGCCGGCCATCTCTGGCTTGCGGCTGTGGTTTCGAGCCCTGGTGTCCGCGTATGTGGCATGGAGATAGGGGCGCCTTCTCAACCTCGTGGGTTTCTTCCGGGCACTCCGGTTTCCTCCCACTGCTGAATACCTCTACGCGCAAGCGAATTATTGAAATAAAATGAAATCATATGTTAGTCCCGAAGTGACCTAGTTGTGTTGAGTGGATGTTAAACCCATTTTTTTTTCTCTCTCTCCAAGTGTTGCTCATACCTTGCTTATTATCAATAATGCAACTTTATAACTATCTTAGTTTTATTGGTCATGTGAAAGATATTTAATGCAACTTTAATACGATTTTAGGTTTTATTGGTCATGTGAGAGATATTTAATGCAACGTTAATACGATTTTAGTTTTTATTGGTCATGTGAAAGATATTTAATGCAACTTTATTACGATTTTAGGTTTTATTGGTCATGTGAAAGATATTTACGAGATTGTGTCTTATAAACCAATCGAAGACAACGATGATGATCAACTGTATTATACTAAAATATACTTAGATGAATCTTTACGGGTAAGTTCCATATTCCTGAAACAATGGCCCGAGAAATTCCTCTCCACAGGCCCAGATCCAGGATTTTTTCAAGGGGGGGGGGGGCAAATACATTGTAACAGATGGTAATCATTAGAGTGCCGCATGCAATATTGGTTTGGTGTAATCCCCAGAGCCTTTGTCGCATTGCCTGGGCAGAGACAATGCAAAAATCAGTTTATATCATCAATTAAAGAGCAAATACACCAGTCTCGCTGGGGCTGAGGACGGCGCCTGCTCCATTTAAGCAGTGTTTAATGGGATTAGCTCTAATCAATGAAGCACTACTGCAACACATATAATAATGTAATATGAATGTATATAAACTGATTTATATTCAATTGTTTCTGTATTTACTGTAATTTCTAATCAGTTCTAAATTGAATGGCAATCTCTGCTGTCTGGTTATTCCAGTCTACACGAATAGTATTTGTATGCATGCCCCACCAGATATGAATATTATGTCACTATTTGACAAGACTTGTGGAAAATGTCTAGCCTCGAGTCCCTTGTTACAAATGGCACTGAAATGCATTATGATACACGATTCGTGTACTAATAGTAAAATGTTTATTTTGTCTTAAATAATAGAAGCCCAACTTCTTCAGGTAAGATCACAACATCAATGTTGATTTAAATTGATGAATAATTTGTGTTTTCAATGTCGAAGACTTTGGATGATATTGAGTTAGAGACTTATGGCCAAATTTCTCCTCAAATATATGGTAGACATCCAAAAGCCTCTGCAAATAAAAAATGTACTTTGTGCTTCGTGTTGGATTGTGTATTTGACCGTTGTAGAAGCTTTAATGTTTAGTATGTTAATATATTTATAAAGGATGTTATTGATATTTTTATAGTAGCTTTTATTGTATTATTTTAGTAGATATCTGACTTTTAAAATGTAAATTAAGAAAGGGATTTTGATAAAAGATGATTATTGAATTATGCTTTGAAAATATTTTATTTTAGCAAAAATGGAGTATTAAATTAGATACCAAGTCAGAAATATTCCAAAATTTAAATGGTGCTTTAGGTAAGATTTAAGATTTGTTGTTTTATTGAATATATGCTTTAACACTTTATAAAATTGTTAAAGGTAGACATTATACACTAGAGCCTCAGCATACACTATTGGTATCCACTGACAACATCCATGTTATAGGTAGACTCTATTGACTAGAGCGTCACTACAACACTATTGTGGGTGTTCATAGCGTCGCTATCCAGGCAAAATTTACCTCCAAGCACACTGTATGGCATATGCTTGTCTTCAGCAGAAATATGGCATTAAACAGCATTTCATTTCATAGTTTAAAGCGAGAATTTCATATTTTCTAAGAAAGTCAAAACATAATTATTTCTATGTCTTTCGCTCAATGGGTGATCAACTCACTATTATACGACCATGGGCATTATTTCCAACTCTTAAAAATCATTGACAGGGGAAATAATAACACAAGTATGTCCCTTGTTTTCCCATTCACTCCACGCATAAGCTATATTCAAACGTTGGAATTTGAAAATTATATTTTTGCCAATTTCTTAGCTGGCAATAGTGAATTATAGGATTAATAGGATTATTCTTTAACAAGGTAGGACTGTTTATAGATACCATCTAATTTAAGGCTTTAATTTAATAAATTTGAAAAATATAACTTAAAAAATATGAAATTGTAGCTTTAAGTCATCAGTAAGATTTTATTTGGTGTTTTCTGTTTTAGGTGAAACAACTTTAAAATTTAAAGGAAGTAAAAGTTACATGTATAATTTTAAAACTGGTTCTTCCCCAGTCATTATTCATGGTAACGGACCCATTAAGGTACGTCAGTCAAATTACTGGGGTAAATTCTATCATTACTTGTCTATATGTAAGTTTGTAATTTGTAGTGTGACAAAGATACAAACTTGACTTGAATAAAAATTGGACTAATTTATGAATTTGCAATCCTGTTTATCTTGTATCTGGTCCAACTAATCATTAACAGTAGTGGGCTTTTTCTGTTATCAGTATTTCTCAAGTATTACAAAACATGACCAACACAGAAAAGCATGTTACAGATATGCATATTCTATTCATCATACCCACAATTTACATAATTTAGGCCAGCTTTTGCAATTATTTGGGTGCTAATATTATAAACAGTTGTTTTTGTAATTGGACTGTTTATATAAGATTGAAATGGTTTTTTGTCTTTATATTATCTAGTCTGAATTTAATCGTTTAACTAACTATTTGGTTGATAGTTGGACTGTTAATAGTGGTTGTCAAGCTTGTGAAGAAGATACTATTAGTCTCGAGGGTGTACGGGTAAGTCATTCAATGTTGTTAGTTTCATTTTGCACTGTGAAATAGATTCTAGGAAGTGACAGACACACGGTAATGTCTAGCCAGTTCTCTCTTGTCTGGAGGGGGATTGAATGGCTGAATGGTTAGCACATGCTAAATGTTGTTTAATGTCCTACTGTTCGATTCCTGACAGGGCAAATGAAGATGGTCATACGCCATACAGTGTGCTGAGAGGGGAATATTGCTGGACAGAGGCACTATGGCCCACTCTTATATCAAATTCCAACTGCCAAAGGATCGTTTACATGCACACCAATGTTTACACAGGACCTCAGTTTTTTTGGGACACATCCAACTACTAGACAGCTGTCCTTGTCTGGTCTTCAGGCCTGCACCAGTGCAGTGATCGAAAACGCGACCTCCAGGCTAGCGTGCCAGCATCTTACCCACTTAGCCACCGTGATTCCCATTTTACACATTAAACTACAGTTATAAATATTTTTGGTTTTTTTACACATAGAACTATAATTATAAGTATATGTATTTTACAAGCAAATCTATATGTAAAGGTCGAAAGTGGGGGGGGGGGATACATTGGAGCAAAGGGTAATCATCAGAGTGCTGCATGCATTAGTGGTTTGGTGTAGTCCCCAGAGTCCTCGTCACAGCCTCATTCTGGAAGCAATTGTATAGGCTGCTAGCTGCAGGTGCTGGTCTGCAAAGTGATGGCCAGTCTCACTGGGGCTGAGGGGGGGGGGGCAGAGGGGCCTGATATATGTCAGTCTTTTACACATAAAGTTTAAAATTTAGCTGCATTTATTGTAGTTCACATGGTTACTGCTAGGCTGATGAAGGAAGTGTACCCATTGGATGAGATGTATAGAAAAAGATCCCTTAGCAGATGCAATAAAATGCCTTTGTATTGGAAGACATTTTCCATCCATCCCATCACACACATCTAAATTACGAATTTGTTTTTTTATGGATTTTGTTTTCTGTTTGCAGGAAGATGATTACCCAACAGTTTTTCTTGGTGTTTTCGTCGAAAGTCCGACAGCATTTTTAAGAGAATTTTTTGAAGATCTCACAGCATTGGATTACCCTAAATCAAAGATAGACTTATTTGTTCATAATTCCGTAAGTTTAATTGGGATACATTAAGTTTTGTTTAAAGGTTGCTAAGGAAGATATTGAGTTTATAAAGTAAGACTAGAACAGCCCTGTTGTTTCCAGAAAGCTGTGGTCATGAATGGCTTATTGTGATCACAAGCTAACCATCAACAACAAATAATACAAGATATTGGTTATTATATTATTTGTAATGCTTGCTTTAAATGATTTTGAAACTTATGTTATGTAATTTTTAGGGTCTTCTCCGGTTCCTCTGGTTTCCTCACACTACTTAAGACCCTTAAGCACAAGCGAATTATGAAAAAAAAAATTGAACCGTATGTTAGTCCCGCAATGACCTAGTTTGTGTCGAGTGGACATTTAACCCCATTTCTCTCTATCATGTAATTTTTATTAATGTTTATGATATGTCACAAGGAAATAAAAGAAAACAATAAAAGGGGAAAGAGAAGAGGGTAAATGTTTATATTTGTCTCCCAAAAAAATAAATTGAGATACCAGTATTTTTGAAAGTGAAAAACTTGTTTTATATTTTCTTTAATAATTGTTCAATGTGACTTTTCTCAAATAAATTTGCAGCCATGTTTTTTTTTTCTAATTATAGGAATCACATCACAGAAAAGTAGTAAATAAATTTTTGGATACTTATAAAGGTAGATACAGATCGTTAAGTTTTATAACACCATTTGAAGATGTAGAAGAATCCATGGCTAGAAACAGAGCTATGTAAGTTGTGATATGAAGGTTCCTTGTCATGTTTTGTTAGCATCCAAGTTTACCTGTCAGAAAAGCAGGCTGTAAGACGTAACTGCTTTGTTGGGTGTATTTTAATGCTTAACATGGCTGTCTTAAATCGTAGTTTTATGAGGGAGCCATGGTGGCTAGGTGCGTAAGACGTTGGCTCTGGAACATAACAGAGGGTGGGACATAAGTGTGTACGTATAAGATATCTTAGCCGTTGGAATTTGATATAACAGTATGCCATAGTGCCGCTGTCCTTGCGAAATTTTCCTCATAGCGCACTGTATGGGGTATGCCCATCTTAAAGGGACAATAACACTCTTGCTGGCTTGACGGGTCCAGAAATTTTTTTTAGCCTCATTCTATCTACAATTAGATCTTTAAGTGTCTTACTTGTTGTGTAAATTATCCATTACAACCTATCTTACTTGTCCAGAGGGTTCGAAAAAATGTTTAAATCCAAGTTACATTTGAAAGTATTTACGTAAAGCTTTTCAAACCATTTTATGGCATGTAGTTGAATTTTTCCAATTTTTAAAATTAGGTGTGTTAAGATGAAATTTGTATCATTTTTTAATTGAAATATTGTAGAATAGTACAAATTGTTGACCAGAATATAGATTGGGACATTTTATTCAGTTACAACAAAAGTGGTATTGGGGCTTTAATTAGCCTGGTCAGGAGTAGAACAGTAGGACGTTATACACAATTTCATGTGGGATCAGTGTTTCGGATGTCTGAAACTTGACGAATTTAGATGATCTCGTATGCCATATTGGATATTCATTAACTTATTGTCCAGGTTTCCATTCTTTGAAGTTTCCGATTTATCACACATTTTTATAAAGTATCTTGATATGATGTAGTTTAATATTTACGTTATGTTTCAGTGATGAATGCATTAAGAAGAATTGTCAGTATTTTTTCTCGGTTGACTCATCAGCTCATTTTTCGAATCCTAGAACACTGATTGACCTTATACAACAAAACAGGTACAGTGGCTTTAAATACTCACTCATCAAACTGACAAACTTGTACATTTTGGGACTAACTTATGGTACTATTTTATTTCAATAGTTCGCTTGCACATTGTCTTTAAGAGATGGGGAAACCAGACACATGGAACTTCTTTGAAGTTGAAAGGGGGGGGTGGGTTAAATTGTACACAATCAGATTATTGAAATAGAATAGTACCCTATGTTAGTCAGAGAGAAGAGAGAGACAGAAGAAAATATTTATATTGTTAAAGTTCCCTTCCTCCTTACAAACTGGGTAATTTGATGATGTATTTGGACTAAAAATATATCCAAACTAATTAATCTATCAAAAATTTGCTTCAAATCTCTCTCATATCATTGTATTCACGAAGAAATACCCAAAGATATAAAAAAAAAAATCTATTTTTAGAAGCCCAGTATTTTTCTAGTAAGATTGGGCATCTCTACTTTCAATTTATGCCAAATTCGCTATACTTTTATTGGAAATAACTACCCTAAAAATTCTTTTGGTAGAATGTATCTTTAAACCTCAATTTCTTTCTGTATATTAAACCCTATTGCCTTAACCTGTATGAATGAAATTCTATTGCCATAACCTGTATGAATGGGTTCATTAACATATTTCTCTTGTTGTTTTAGATCAGTTATTTCTCCTATGATGACTCGAGATGGTAGGCTGTGGTCAATAACATATTTCTCTTTTTGTTTTAGATCAGTTATTTCTCCTATGATGACTCGAGATAGTAGGCTGTGGTCAATAACATATTTCTCTTTTTGTTTTAGATCAGTTATTTCTCCTATGATGACTCGAGATGGTAGGTTGTGGTCAAATTTCTGGGGTGCGTTGAACAAAGATGGCTTCTATGCTAGATCTGAAGATTATATTGATATTGCTGAGAGACGGAAAATGTAAGTATAAGCAGATTTATCATTTTAAATAAAAATTTTATCAGACCATGATAGTTCTTCTGGTTTCCTCCAACCCAGTGGGGTTTTCCAGATCCAGTTTACACATTGAAAGTACTGCTGTCTGGACAAAATTTTCCTCATAGCACACTGAAGGTGTGTGCCTGTCTTCATTAGCCCAGTCAGTGCAGAACAGTAGGGGAGAGATATAGAAATGGGGTTAAACATCCACCCAACACAACTAGGTCATTTCGGGACTAACATATGGTTTAATTTTATTTCAATAATTTGCTTGCACGTTAGGGGCCTTTAGCAGTGGGAGGAAACCAGAGTGCCTTGGAGGAAACCCAAGAGGTTGAGAAGGCAACCCTATACCAATGCCACATACGCTCACACTAGGGCTCGAAACCACAGCCACAAGCCAGAGGTGACCGGCCAGCAAACATATTGTATTGTTTGAATTTCCTAGTGGTCCATGAGTTGTACCATTTACTCGATAATATTGTTTGTAATTTCTAGTGGTCTATGAGTTATACCATTTATTCGATAATATTGTTTGTATTCTCTAGTGGAGTGTGGGTTGTACCATTTATTAGCACCGTTTACCTGGTCCATGGTTATAGACTTCCAGCCTTACGTAATTCTAATACTTCTCCAGAGATGGATGCTGATATGGCCTTCGCTCAATACATCAGAAATAAGGTATGTCACTTTTGGAATAATGGCTAAATCGTTTAATGTGTGCATTGAGGCTGGGGGTCACAGGGCCTAAGTGGGTAAGACGCTGGCTGGCTAGCTTGGATGTCAAGTGTTCAATACCTGTATTCGCTGAGAAATTTGCTGAGAAAGTTCATCCAGATTTTCCAGCGTGGTCCCCCCTTGTCAGTTGTGCAGGAACGGGAGGGCCTAACACGGATTGCTGTCTAGTCGTGCAGATGGCACGAAAACCGGGGTCCTGTGTATACATCAGTGTGCACAAACAGTTCCCTTGGCAGTCGGAAATTGATATAAGAGTAGGCAATAATGCAGCTGCCTGGGCAAAATTCCCTCATAGCAGACTGTTTGTCGTATGCCGATTTTATTATCCCAATAGGATGAGAAGAGTGGGTCATTAAACTCCATTACATTACATTCCTACTGATTTGTAAACTAATTCATAGATCTGCCTGATTGTGACTGCTTTATGCATTCCTGAATCTTAATGGAAAATAACCTCTTCTCTGTCTTGGGGTAATATTTACACAGACATTATGTCTGAGATTTGTTCCTATCACTACTGGAAAATAACCGAATACATCTTGGTTTTAAATACTTTATTATTGTTTTATTATACGCCCACATTTTCATGTGGACGTATTATGTCGTCGCCCCTGTCCGTCCATCCGTCCGTCCGGATGTCCGTCCACAATTGTTTGTGGACTCTCTACAGGTCACAATTCTTGTCGGATTTCGACGAAACTTGAAATATAGGTTTATCTCCAAAAGATCTCGGCTGCTTTCGATATTGGCATGTTTCGGATCAAAACTTCATGGATTATGGCCCCTGATTGTATGAAAAATCACGTTTTTAGCTTGTGGACCCTATAGAGGTCACAATTTTGAACCGATTTTGATGAAACTTGACATGCATGTTTATCAACCAAAGATCTTGGTTCCTTTCGATATTTGCGCCTATCGGGACGAAATTTTCTGAATTATGGCCCCTGATAGTCCGAAAAATCACCTATTTTAGCTCGTGGTACATCTGGAGGTCACAATTATTATCCGATTTGAAAAACCGTTCGATTATATCACCGTTACACCCTTAGGAAGGTTGAGTTCAAATTTCGGAAAAATCGGACCAAAATTACCATACAAAATGGCCGCCTTTCGTAAGCATATACTGTTAAAAAATGGTATATCAAGGTTTTGGACCCTGTAGAGATCACAATTTTAATTCGATTTTGATGAAACTTGAAATGCATGGTTATAACCCAAAGATCTTGGTTCCTTTCGATATTTGCGCATATCGGATCGTATCTTCCTGAATTATGGCCCCTGATTATACGCAAAATCGCCTTGGTTTAGCTTGTGGTCCCGCTGGAGGTTACAATAATTATCCAATTTAAAAAATCGTTTGTCACAATTTTGATTCGATTTTGATGAAACTTGAAATGCATGGTTATAACCAAAAGATCTTGGTTCCTTTCGATATTTGCGCACATCAGATCGTAACTTCCTGGATTATTGCCCCTGATTATACGCAAAATCGTCTTTGTTTAGCTTGTGGTCCCTCTGGAGGTTACAATAATTATCCAATTTGAAAAATCGTTTGATTATATCACTGTTACACCCTAAGGAAGGCTGAGTTCAAATTTCGGAAAAATTGGACCAAAATTGCCATACAAAATGGCCGCCATTCGTATGCGAATACTGTTCAAAAATGGTATATCAAGGTTGTGGACCCTGTAGAGGTCACAATTTTGATTCGATTTTGATGAAACTTGAAATGCATGGTTATAACCAAAAGTTCTTGGTTCCTTTCGATATTTGCGCATATCAGATCGTAACTTCCTGAATTATTGCCCCTGATTATACGCAAAATCGTCTTTGTTTAGCTTGTGGTCCCTCTGGAGGTTACAATAATTATCCAATTTAAAAAATCGTTTGATTATATCACCGTTACACCCTAAGGAAGGCTGAGTTCGAATTTCGGAAAAATTGGACCAAAATTGCCATACAAAATGGCCGCCATTCGTATGCGAATACTGTTCAAAAATGGTATATCAAGGTTGTGGACCCTGTAGAGGTCACAATTTTGATTCGATTTTGATGAAACTTGAAATGCATGGTTATAACCAAAAGATCTTGGTTCCTTTCGATATTTGCGCATATCAGATCATAACTTCCTGAATTATTGCCCCTGATTATACGCAAAATCGTCTTTGTTTAGCTTGTGGTCCCTCTGGAGGTCACAATTATTATCCAATTTAAAAAATCGTTTGATTATATCACCGTTACACCCTATGGAAATTTTGAGTTCGAATTTCGGAACAAAATTGCCATACAAAATGGCCGCCGTGTGTATGCGAATACTCTTAAAAAAATGGTATAACAAGGTTGTGGACCCAGTATAGGTCACAATTTTGATTCAATTTTGATGAAACTTGAAATGCATGGTTATAACCCAAAGATCTTGGTTCCTTGCACATATCAAATTGTAATTTAATGAATTATAGCCTTTGATTGTAGGAAAAATCACTATCGGTTTTGCTTGTTCTCTATCCATCTCTCGAAAATGTGGGCGTATCCTGCCTGGCAGTGCCAGCTTACTATCTTTATTTTTTTAATTCCTTTTTTTTCAGGGTATATTTATGCATATTACAAATCGTCAGATGTTTGGCCATCTTGTAAATAGTGATAATTACGATATAGAACATGTTACAGATGAATTATTTCAAATCTTCGACAATCCTACGGTAAAAAACACCCCATTCATAGTAAAAAGTATACAGCATGAGTTACATGTCGGGGGGGGGGGGGGCACATTGGCTAAGTGGGTTAGAGGCTGGTTTGCTGGTCTGGGGGTTGGGTGTTAGATCCTGGCATCGGCAGAGAAAGTTCATCCAGATTATCTGCCGTGGAATATCTTGTCAGTGATGTAGGACGTTGGGCCTGAAAAGCACAGCTGTCGTTCGGATGGGAGAAAAAAACAAGGTCCTCTGTACATTTTGTAGTGCACGTAAAGGATCCCTTGACAGTTGGAAATTTATCTAAGAGTACGCTGTAGTGCCCCAGTGTGGACAAAATTTCCCTCATCTCACACTGTATGGTGTATGCCCATCTTCATTAGCTAAGTTCCGAGCAGAACAGTGGGACATTACACACCATTTCATTACATGTCGGCAGCATTTGCCAATCAAGTTCAAGGGCTATGGAAACGACCAAAACTAGATCTAACCCATCGGTCATTTTGCATGTCAATGAGGTGAATGAAACTCTGCGTGTGTCGTTATGTCAATTGTTGGCTAAAATGATATTCATATTTAAAAGTATTACATGATGTATTTATTCTATTATTAACTTGACTTTTTTCTCTCCTTGAGTTTTCCAAGGCCCTGTTTCTTGAAATCTTAACTAAAGATAAAATCCAAATTTTAGTAAATACCTCAATTTTGATTGGCTAAGAACTAAAATCAATCTAACATTAACCAAACAAATTATAAAAAAATGGAATTTTATCTCAGTTAAAATTTCGTGAAACAGTTCCCTGATTCTTATAGCTAAAGTTTTATGCTGGCAAGGGAGTTAATGAAGTAACAAATATATTAAATAGTATTAAATTCCATTGATTTCTTTATTTGGAATAATAATATTTTGTTTATTTTTAGGATTGGGAGAAGAGGTATATACATGAGGATTATCACAAATCATTGTTACCAGACGCCGAGGCAGCACAGGTACAGAACATTAGATATTTTGGTGGGCGGGGGGGTGCTTCAGGGTGGGCCTAACCTGAGGTCATTCCTTCCGGTCCTTTGCTTTTCTTTATCTCGGTCCTTTGCTTTTCTCTATCTCCTCAAACTAATTATTGAAATAAAAGTTTATCGTATGTTAGACCCGAAATGATCTAGTTTGGGACAAGTGGACAATAAACCCTCCCCTTTCAGTGAAGATTTACTGTAAACGAACAATTAGACATCACCGATTATGACAAGTGTTTGTAATATTCGTGGTTAAGTCAAGTAATATGGTATCGATCCCAAATTTAAAGTGTTTGCCTGTCCAACCTAGTGGCTCCTGATGTAATGTATGCCGTTGGGTCAAGTAGTGTGGTATCGTTCCCAAATTTAAAGTTACAAGGAGTATGTTTGCCTGTCCAACCTAGTGGCTCTAGATCATAATGTATGCCATTGAGTCAAGTAGTAACGATTATTATGGTCGCCCGTCCAACCTAATGGCTATAAATCATAATGTTTGCTGTTAAGTGGGTATGGTTTCTATCTCAAGCTTAAAGTGGTAATCATTAGATTGTAATACTTGCCATGGCATGGTATCGATCCAGTTTCCGCCTACTGCTAAAAGTCCTGTGTGTAAGTGATTAAATTCTTAACTCAAGTCTGAGAATGCATTGTAAACCCAGGGTCTGGACTTATGAACAGAATCCCAACCCACCTCCCCCCCCATTCCTATCCCGCCTACAACCTCGTGGGTTTTCTCCGGGGACTCCGGTTTCCTCCCACTGCTAAGACCCCTAGACGCAAGCGAATTATTGAAATCAAATTAAAAAAAACATATGTTAGTCCCGAAATGACCTAGTTGTTTTGAGTGGGCGTTAAACCCCATTTCTCTCTCTCTCTCCCTATCCCGCCTACATTTGGTAATATATTTCATGTCATTGATATTTACAGCCATGTCCAGATGTATACTGGTTTCATGTAGTAACTCCCGAATTCTGTCAAAACTTTATTGACGAGATGGAAAACTTTGGACAATGGTCCAATGGTAAAAATGCTGTAAGTACCTTCTACATCTTTGTTTATCGGGGGTTGGATGGCCGAATGGTAAACACATGAATGCTATATCATAAAACTTGTCATTGAGTCAACTGTCGTGGTTTTGAATGCCCGGTTGTCGAATGGTTAATGCGTGTGTTAGATCAAAAGGTCTGTCATTGAGTCAAGTTTTAATTCCCTGCTTGAACGTGACAAGGAGTAGGATCGCCTGTCCAACCTCGTGAATTTGCTATGGGTCCTTTAGTTACGTTCCACTTCTACAGACCCTTATGCGCAAGCAAATTATTGAAATAAAATTAAACCATATATTATTAGTCCCGAAATGACCTAGTGTGTATTGACCTCTAGCTGGCCGGCCACCTCTGGCTTACGGCTGTGGTTTCGAGCCCTGGTGTAATTGATGTGGCATGGAGATAGGGGCACCTTCTCAACCTCGTGGGTTACCTTCGGGCACTCCGGTTTCCTCTCACTGCTCAAGATCCCTACGTGCAAGCGAATTATTGAAATAAACCATTTGTTAGTCCCGAAATGACCTAGTGTGTATCAAGTGGACATTAAACCCCCTCTCTCTTTCTCTCTCTTATTTTAAAATGTACATATATATATTTTAAAGGATCCTCGTATCGCTGGTGGATATGAGAACGTACCAACAGTAGACATACATATGAAACAAGTAGGCTATGAAAGACATTGGTTGTGGTTCTTAAAGAAATATATTTCACCTTTACAAGAAAAAGTATTTTTAGGATATATACATGATGTAAGTATATTTTGAGTATATATACATGATATACCTGTGGTAACCAGGGCCGGCGGAAGCAATTCTTGATTGGGGGGGTGCTTCCATTATAGGTCCTTATAGGCGAGGGTTCAGGGGCCGCAATAACCTGAACTTGTAGCCAAATTATTGGGGGGTGGGGTGAAGTGCTGCTAAAGCCCCTCCTAGCCCCTCTACTCTGCCGGGCCTGGTAACATATATTTTCCGGTGATTATGTTATATTTATAGACCTGCTTTTCTTGAATTAAAAACTTGAACCATTGAGTGTGTAAAATCAGGCTAAAAATATGTGCGCTGTATCATAAAGCCTGTCATTGAGTCAACTGGCATGGTTACAAGTCCCCATAGTTGTACCTGACAAGGAGTATAGTCGCCTGTCCAACCTCGTGGGATTTCTCCGGGTTCTCCAGTTTCCTCCCACTGCTAAAGATCCCTACGCGCAAGCAAATTATTGAAATAAAATTAAACCATATGTTAGTCCCGAAATAACCTAGTTTGTGTCGAGTGGTCCTTAAACCTCATTTCTCTCTCTCTCTCTCTCTCTCTCTCTCTCTCTTGCCAGCTAATATATTTTGATGTGAATGTTTTAATATGTATTTTTCAGTGATTATAGTTGATGTAAATGTTATAATATATATTTATCCAGCTATTATATTTGTTATTTATGTTATAATGTGTATTTTTTAGCCACCACACGCCATAATGAATTTTATAGTAAGATATAAACCAGATGAACAGCCATTGTTACGACCACATCACGATTCGTCCACATACACGATAAACCTGGCTTTAAATAATCCTGGAGATGACTTCGAGGTTCGTTTTATTCTTTTATACACCCACATATTATATAGGAGTAGGGGGGTTAGATGGCTGAATGGTCGCCTGTCCAACCCTAGCTGTGGGTTTACTCCGGGTCCTCCAGTTTCCTTCCACGTGCAGGCGAAGTATGGAAACAAAATTGAACCATTTGATAGTCCAGAAATGACCTAGTTTGTGTCGAGTGGACGTTAAACCACATTTCTCTCTCTCTTTATATAGGAGTATATTGTTGTCACCTTTGTCCATCAATTGATCATTGGTCGAGAAAGTTCATTGGGAATTTCTGTCGATTCCCCTTGTCAGCGGGGCAGGGTGGAGATCCTGGAGAGGACAGCTGTTTAGTCATTCGGATGGCATGAAAAACTGAGGTCCTGTGTATACATTGACATGCACATTCAAGGTGCCTTAGCCCTCAGAATTTGTTCAATGAATAGGCCATATTACCTGGTTAAAGCACACTGTATGGCGTATGCCCGTCTTCATAAACCCTGTCGGAGCAGAACAGTAGGATGATGAACCACATTTCATTTCCGTCTTGATTAGCCCAGTTGGAGCAGATAAGGAGTTTGCTGGCTTTTGCTTCAAACTTCCAGTGATTGTTCAACTTGTCTTTAAGATGAGGGGGGGGGGGCTAATGGTTATTAATATGGTGCATGAGTGCACGGATGTATGTTGGGTGAGAAGATCTGTCATTGAGTCAAGTGGAGTAATTTCGATTTCCCACATGAGAAGGGTTAAACTGCCCTATCTAATGAGCTTGATCATCTATGTAACAAATTTATGCAGAAAAATAAAAATTATTGTAATTTATCTTTTCAGGGTGGTGGCTGTAGGTTTGTACGCTATAATTGTAGTGTAACCTCATCACAGAAAGGATGGTTGCTGATGCATCCTGGGAGATTAACACATTATCATGAAGGTTTACGAACAACGAAAGGAACACGATATATTATGATCTCTTTTGTTGATCCGTAAACATTTCATAATCAGAATCGAAATCTGTGGGAGAGGAAAAAAAAAATCATTTTGGATAAGGTGAACATCGGACATATTCTCATCGATCATTTGAGTCCTGTAAAATAGTTTACGAGTTATTTTTATATTACAATGAAATCTATGTTTAATGGTCTTCTATATTAGGACATTTCCGCAAAGCGAATTTCATCTCTACAAAGAGTTCGAAGCAGTATGCGTCGTAATATCTGTCATGCTGTGACCGACGTAAGATATTACCAAAGGAGAAAGATTATTTTATACTGTTAACTAAACCTAATACAACGATCTAGAAATCCGATTTATAATGTCTGCTTCTGTTGCTATGTCTGTTGCTGGCAGCATAGCTGTCGCTGGTGCAAATTGACGAACCCTAACCACAAAAACTTGAAAAGCCTTCTTGTAAACATATTCTACCTGTCTAAAAGTCTTTCGTGTGCTCTGTATTTCAGTTTTAAAGTTTATAGCAGGGGTGAAATTGTTTTTGTATGAATTCTATGTAAAATGTTATTGTAATATGGTTAAAGGGCATCATGACATTTCATGAGGGACTTAAATATTTCTATCTAAAAAGCTGCGGATCATCTAATTAATCACGATTTGAAATGTGCTGAAATTTATGTTGTGACAGTTTATATTCATCACATCTTCGAAGATATGGAATTAAATTTAACTATTTTTGGACTGATTTAACATTCGCTTGTTATATTATCTGCAAAGGATGCCAGATTTTGTGAGTTTCAATTCATCCTATCTTTGTAGTAGTGTTGCTATTTCAAAAATGTTTCATGTCAGAAGTTAATGTAAGTTGCTTTTGTATATCGTAAATGAATTAATGTAAACCATATGGGATCCTGATATTGTTACCCGAGAAAATACATATTCTTTAGCTTAAAAGTTGGTATATTGAATCTCCATTTTATTTTATTTTATTTTATTTTACACATTGAGATTATTTTTATCTTTTATTAAAATGTCACAAATATCATTTGTAAATGTCTTTAAGATACAGATGTGACTTCATCCTCTGATGTTGGCTGCCGTTTTTTCAAATAATAGTACCGGCAAATAGTGGACTTGTGGGATGATCTCATAGAAAGGCATATTCAAGCTAGTATATCTGTATTTTGAGTTGTTCAAAAGTCTCAAGTAAAACATTAAGTAATGTGTTGATACAGCACTCGAGTTGACGCCATCGTGCAGTATCAATATAAATAAAAACAAGACCAAGTACGAACAATCCAAACCATTAGACAAAATACAAAGTCCTAAAAAACGGTATAGGCAAAATAGTGTAATCAGCAAATGGACTGTTCGTCGTGAACGAAATACATGACAAATAGTGGTAACAGGTGTCCGGAAGAGTAAGCTTACCCTGCCTGGCACCACACAATACTTAATGTTTCGCTGTCAACCTTTGAACCACACTGTAAATAATTGTATGTAAATGTAAAGATGATCATGTGTAAAGTTGTGGATGAGATCTCAGAATTCCAACTCATAAAAAATATTAACATGTTTTATGGATGGGATGTCAAAATTCCAATTCACCAACTCTGATTTCCGAATGGCCAAAAATACTTTCTCAGCAATACAAAATTTATATAAATAATAAGTGTGTTTATCCACTATGGTCAAATCGAGAACATTTTCTTGTACATTTACATGCAAGGTTAGATGGTTAGTCGAATAAAAATAGTAAGTGTGTGCTTTTCACATGGGTACAATTAAGAACATTTAGAAATTGGAATATCTCTCTCTTTTACTTCTTCATAAACATACATATTTTGTTCATTTTTATAACGACTTTTTGAGCGACTACTTAAATGTATAGAACAAAAGCCATATTCAAGTCTCTTAGCATATGTTCGTTATTTCACTACTATCAGTATTATAAGAAATTAAATAGATATCTGGTTCAATTTTCTTTAGAACTTAACAGGTAAACCAGTTTAATTGAGTTAAAAATAAAGCGTTGAATTTTGTTACGGCATTCTTCAGTGTATTAAACACATTTTTTTAACAATTATTTTCTTTTCTAGAAGGCATGCCCCTTATACATAACGTTAAGCAAATCTGATATGTTATTATGTTGAATGTATCTTATATATGTATAACTCAATATTGAATATCTATAACATTATGTGAAAAAATCCACCTCACAAAAAGATATGTATTTATCTTCTTGATGTTGTCTTCGTTAAAAGGAGAATCATCCAGTAACAGAATAATATTTTGTAACTAAAGGAAATACCAATTGTACATATATAAATCTCTGCCTAGCTGCTTTAAAGTGGATGGCTCCAATTAAATGAGAAAATATTTGTTTTTTTAAATTGCACTGTAACTAGTAAAGATAATGCTCTGAAATTTTCAGGACTTTATCAGTATCACACAAGTTTTTGAAAAAATTGCATTTCGAAACCTGGACCACTCCCATTTCACATAATCTAGGATGGCCACTCCATGCCGTTGAGGAAAAGTGTAAAAAAAGACTGCTTGATAAAATATAGATTGTTATATATCCTACAAAAGCTAAAACACCAAGGAACATAATTATCTACAGTGTAATTTAAAAAACAAATATTTTCTCATTTAATTGGAGCCACCCCCCTTAAATGAATATTTACTCATAAAGAGATAAATATACTGATAATTATACCGTCCACATCCTGTGATTGTGAATAATTGAGGATTTTTCTTTTTCACTAATTGAATATACATGTACATGTATACTTGCACTAATTAGAGATTTTATTTTTTTTTTAATTTAGTCAGTAATGTCTGAAATAGGTTCAATTGGCAAATTATGAACTTCTTTCCTCTATTGAGCTTTAATTCAATTTAAATGTTAAAAAAAGGACAAAAATTTGTTATATTTCAAGATGATTTTCTAGAATTTAGAGATTTTATAATCCACTTTGTCCTCACAGTTAAAACTACTGTAAGTTTCTGTCAATGTTTGCATTCAGGATTTTTTTTATGCATCCGCCAAAATTTTTTTTTTTAAAAATAAATACTGGCCATTATGTTGGGGAGGATACAGTATCCCATTTAAACATTTGGTATCTTGTTTACATATTCCCCAGTTAATTTCTAGTCATATGAACTGTGCAAATTTATGTCATTATTAAATATAACTGTAGATTAAGACATTACAAATCATTGTAAATAGATTGTCAACCTTTATTTGGACTTTTGGTCACTCCTCTTAATTGTAATCTTGGTCAATCCTCTTAATTTGACTCAGGGTCAGTCCTCCTATTTGGACTCGCTCAGTCCTCTTATCTTAACTCTCGGTCTATCCTCTTAATTGTAATTATGGCCAGTCCTGTTATTTGGACATTCAGTCAGTCCTATTAATTTGACTCAGGGCCAGTCTTCCTATTTGGACTCTCCCAGTCCTCTTATTTTGACTCCCAGTCAATCCTCTTTAGTAGAATCTTGGCCAGTCCTGTTATTTAGACCCGCAGTCAGTCCACTAATTTGGATTCTGGTTCAGTCCTATTAATTTGACTCGGGCCAGTCCTCTAATTTAGACTCTGATTCAGTTCTATTAATTTGACTCAGGGCCAGTCCTATTAATTTGACTCAGGCCAGTCCTCTTCTTATGAAACCTAGATGTCTTTATTGGTCAACTTAACGGGATACAATTTAAGTTGGTTAGAAAATCATATTAAGCCATGGAAAAAAATTGAAGTGGCCATTGAATGTTAAATATTATATAATAATTAAAAATACATTATGGGAGATTAGATAAAGAGCTGGCAATTCTCACTATAATAGTTAAAATCTAGATAATGTAAAGGAAATTTGCTGAAAATTTCAATCAAATTATGCCACTCTGTACCAAGGTTTTAGTGATTGAATTTTTGGCCTAGCCTTGATCATCAGTAATAAAGTTTATGTGGTAAAAATCAAAGTCTTGATTATTCATTTCTTGATTAAATCATGAATGAAAGTTGAGCAGCAAATCAGGTCCTAATCCAGTAAATATCTCAGTCTACTATTGACATCGAGAGTTGATTATGGTCTGGATAATATGTTTATTAAAGTCTCATTAATAATTTCGATAACATATTTCAGACCTAAAGAAAGACCTGCAATAGGAAGATTTAGCTCTTGCATGATGTATGTTTAAAAAACTCATTTAAATAAACTTTTAAAAATATTTAGCAAAATGAGAGTCCATTTTCGTTGAAAATACCCAATTTGAAGTGATTTATTTATTTTTTTATTTGTAAAATGAATTTGGGGATATTAAAAGCAATAAGGAAAGATTTCAAATGGTGCATTTTACAAAGATTTCTTTAATTGCAAATGTTTTGTATTTAGGAGTGTACGAGAAGTTATTTTTGTAAATAATTTATAAGTAACACTCTCTACTTGGTTAATATAGGGTTTTAGATTGCTTGTACTTCCAAATATTAATAGACTCTAACAGAACTGTGCTTGTCTTGTTTTATTGCCAAATATGTCTTCCATACTGGTATCATGTATAGTATTATTATAACAAATAAATAAAACATTATATTCATTTAAAACGATTTGTCTTTATTTTTAATTTCCGTCTTCATTAGCCCTGTCAGAGCAGAACAGTAGAACGTTAAAACCCTATTTCATTTTATTTTACATATTTAGGTTTTTTACCACAATTGTCATTTCTCAAAGTGATTGGTGCAGATTTGGCACTGTTTCTCTTTAAAGAGGAAGTTTTTATACGCCCACATGTGTAAACGTGGTTGTATATTGTCTTCGCCCCTGTCTGTCGTCCACAGTTCCTTGTGAACGCTCTAGAGGCTATACAGAGGATTGTTATACCTTTTGACATGGAGTGCTTGGCACCAATTGTCTCTGAAAAGAGGTCAGGGGTTGGTTTTCAATGATAGAAAAGGGCAGAGGTTTATTTCTCTTCCATATAGCAGATTTGGGGAGGATTCCGGTTTCACCAAAAGGATTTGATTTGGAATATTGACACAGATAGCAATAGTTGACTACATGCGACACATAGGGGAATCAGGCGGGAGTTGGGGGAGCGCTACTGTTTTTGCGTACCGGCGGTCATGTCTGATGGATTAAGCATTTTAAAATGGTCTAGAGTGAGATATTAAGGGGGCATCAGGTAAGATTTGGAAATCGCTGACAGTTCTTGCTATAATGTTCCAAAAATAGATAATGAAAACAGAATATGCTGAATATTTCAGTCAAATTGCTTCACTCAGAACCAAGATATTAGAGATTAAAGTTTAGGCTAGCCTTGATCATCATTACTACCGTTGGTATGATAATAAACAAAGTCTTGATTATCCATTTTAGTGTTATGTTTTGATTACTCATTTTAGCGTAAACATCACCCAACACGAATCATATTCAAATGCACTAAATATCACCGGCTAACTGTGGCATTGTGAGTTGATTATGGTCTTGATAAGTAATATAAGTTAAATAATGACTAATTAGATAACATTTAAGGCCTAAAGACAAGCCAGCAATAGGAAAATTTAGTTCTTCATAATGCATGTTTAAGTAAAATATTATTGCTGTTTATATATATTACACAATGTCTTGATCACCACCATTAAATATAGATTCACTGTTCCACACCTGCATTTTAATGAAATCATAAAGTGAGTCCAATATTTCATCTAGTATAAAATAATGTAGGATTGGCACTTGAGTACCATTATTCGAAATATTTCTACATCATAGAATGAGGTAATATCTATAAAGCTTTCCTCCTATCTCAATAATTAAGCACTTGCTAGAAGATGTCCACTCAACACAACTAGGTCATTTATTTCAATAATTCTTTTGCGCGTAGGGGTCTTTAGCAGTGGAAGGAAACAGGAGTGCCCGGATGAATCCCACGAGGTTGAGAAGGCGCCCCTATCTCCATGCCACATATGCTCACACCAGGGCTCAAAACCAACACTAGGTTTGACATTTGTTGTATATTTCTTGCAATGTCTGAGTAGTTTGTCGTGGTCGCACATTTGTCTTCTCAGTTTTGTTTTGGATGTAGTGGTTCACCTGCACTTGCCATATAGAAAGAGAGAGAAATGGGGTTTAATGTCCACTCAACACAAACCAGGTCATTTTGGGACTAACATATGGTTTTCAATTTTTATTTCAACCGCCCGGAGGAAACCCACGAGGTTAAGAAGGCGTCCCTATCTCCATGTCACATACGATCACACTAGGGCTCGAAAACACAGCCGCAAGCCAGAGGTCAAAGCCAGTTACTCTAGACCACTAGGCCATCCCAACCCCCGCAATATATAAAAGTATGTTTTTCAAGTAAATAATTCCTAAATTATGACTGGAGCCTCCATAGCCGCGAAATTTCCATGGGATATACCTGCATGGCTTACCCATGTCAGTGGTGCAGTACATGGAGCTCAAGGACCAGTGTCTATCTGTTCGGATGAAACGATAAAACTTTCATGTATTTAAAATGTCTAGGCCATGACAATAAAACAAAAACACCAATCATATTTTATGGACATTTTATGACAAAATAAAAAGACAAAAATTAATATTTACAAAATCAAAAAACAGACAACAGATAGAAAGGTTTATAGAGTGAGAGAAGGAGAAATAAAGACAATAAGGAGATATACATGTTGATATCTTAACAAGTGTATTTAATAATATATCAAAATTCATCAGTTAAAAAAAACGTAAGGCTTAGGTGTCAGATTGCTAAAAACTTAAACCTGTGAAGTGGATGATTGCCATGCCCATATGAGGAATTTTTATTCCTTTATACATTGTGAAAGTGGAATCTCTAAAAGAATTATCAATCAAAAAATGGTTCCATTCTTTAAGTATTTACAAAGATATGATGAATGAAAACTTCTCATTTCTCATCTCCTGCATACAATGCAAACAGGTACAGAGCAAATCGTCGCAGGACTATTTGTACCCCATCAATTTGTCCCTGGACAATTCATCCCTTTGGACTATTAGACATATTATTGTTGTGTTGTGACAAATTGTTCTTGGAGACGAATTTCTGGGAACGAATTGTCCTTGGGAGCGACTTTTCCCAGAGCCAGTACAAATAAGCTGTTGTCCGAAAAATCTGAATTACAATTAGAATCTATAAATGGTGAAATTAAACATTTTTGGACAAACAATTTTAAAAGACTAATGTCCAGTTTACATTGTTTATGTTTTATTAGAGATTTGGTAATCCGATTTTCTTGATTTTGTTCTGGGTAGACATTAGTGAAAGTTTTATAAAGGGCTATATATTAGTAGGGGTGGGCAAATAGAGGTCAAATTTTGGGAACGAGTGTTTTCTAAGGCGATTTTAGCTGCTGAATCCGAATCTGGTGAAATTTTTGTTCTGTGATGTCATTTTGAGCTGGTTCCGTGGCCATTTTCAAAATGACTTTTTTTCAGTTAGTACCCTCATATCGACATAGGATGTTATCAAATCATAAATGGGAGTGCAACTTTAGAATCCACGGTCTTGAAAACATATATTTTAACATATTAGACAACTAGTTCCAATATTGTCGCGCTTTTATGAGAAAAAAGCCATTTTTGGGCCGCCATTTTAAAAACCACGGAACCAGCTCAAAATGACGTCAGAGAACAAAAATTTCACCAGATTCGGATTCAGCAGCCAAAATCGCCTTAGAAAACACTCGTTCCCAAAATTCGACCTCCATTTGCCCACCCCTAATATTAGTTAGAATAAGGAACTTGGGGCTGGAATAGGCAAATTTAACTCTTGCATAATGCATCTTTATGTGTATTTATTGTGTTTCACAGTTAAATTAGATGGAATATTAACAATGTAAGTCTGGCATGAGATGAACACAACCAGTCAGTTTTAATATAGACAATGATATTAATAATACCAAACGTTCGTTAGTAATTACTAATACTTATATTTAACAAAACAAAAATATCCCTTAATATACACATTTATTATTAAAGCTTTGTACAAAACATTTCCATGCACAAATATATTCATCAATTTTTTCTAGGTTTTCTTCCTTTATACATATACTTCTTTGATTGGCATTTAGTAATTGAACATATTAACACAAGGTACAATTTTATGGATACACAACTCAGTAATTGTATATCCATACAATTGGCTTAGTATCAAACTCAGTAATTGTGTATCCATAAAATTGCTTAGTATCGAACTCAGTAATTGTGTATCCATAAAATTGCTTAGTATTAAACTCAGTGATTGTGTATGCATAAAATTGTACCTTGTGTTAATAATATATACTTTTCTTAATAAATCCCTTCCCACTTGACCTATCCCAACCAGTTGATACAAGCACAGGTTTAATTTGCAGTGTTTTATTCATCCTAATATGTGAGCTGTTTCCACCAGCCAGGCTCTTTATAAAAATAGAGCTGGAAGCATATTTGAATAGTTCACAGCCTAAGCTTTCCAAAAATGCAACTCTTTTTAAATTTGTTGTATAATCTCGAGTTGAGTTCGGCTCATTACTAGCAACAAGAAGGCATACAGTTTATGCTTTTGTGCAAAATAAAGCTGTGCGACAAGCGCCTGGTTTGGTGGGAGCGGGTCACAAATGTTGTTGTCCTTCATATATATATATTTATATATAATAAGACATAATTTTTAAATGTGACGAACAGGGATATATTCCCAAATTCCAAATAAACACTTCCCCACAGGATGTTACATCATTAATTTGACAGGTAGCCCCACCCCAACCCATTCATGCATGCATTCATAACAAATCAGTGGTAATGATCTTGGTTGTCAAATATGAGGACCAATTTTAGAAGATAAAATATATAAATAAAAAATGGCTGGTCATAAATTCTAAGTTTCTAACAAAAAAACTATTAATATCAACAGATTGTGATTAAAGAAGAACAATGATCTTTAAATGTCAAAGTTTAAAATCCATTCATTAAAAAATTCTAATAATTCAATCTTGCGGTAATTCTCTTAAATGAATTCCAGATATACTTTCATATTTTAAATATCAAACTTTAAAATCCGTTCATTAAAAAATTCTAATTATTCAATCATGCGGTAATTCTTTTAAATTAATCCCAGATATACTTTCGATAACAAAATACAACAACAAAAATACAACCTTATACCATATACATGTATATTACATACTGTCAATCATAAAACAGGATTGTTGTAAATACACATGGATAAGAGAGGAAATACCAAGATGTATATGTAAAACAACCATTGACTCTTAGAAATGCTGATGCCTTGGCAAAATTCTCTTTCCTCAGTTTACACATAACCATAGAAATAACCATGTGTTAGTCTCAAGATGGGAGGAGTCTTGTGTTGATATTAAACTCCCTCATCAGAGAGAAAGAGAGAGAAAGAGAGGGTTGCACTCCTTTATCGAAGCTGGCAAGAGAGAGAGATAGAGAGAGAATTTGATTTAAGGTCACCACTTTCAAATTCTACCCGCCAATAGAACTTTACATGCACTGGTAATAATTTCTATATTGTTTTTTTTAACCAATCAAAATATAAACATGAAGGACTGAAGGACTGTGACTGCTTTGTAAGATGATTCAGACACAATAAATACAAAATGAACAATGATTTAATGAAGCTTTGGTTTATAGCTATTACTATCTAACAACTAAATTAGCAATAATTATCTTTTAACCCAATCTGATTAAAACACAGATCCTATTTCATTTCGTTATTTAATAGTTCAAAATTTCGTTTTACTTGTCCTTACTACACTACATGTAGGATCTGGAAGTGAGGGATGAGAGGTTGAAGTGAGGGATTAGCCAATGAAACAGTTTTGTTACGGCGAGTTCTTGGCGTTTGATGCCAGGAATTGCGGGTAAACCACCAGAAAAATCAATGCTGATTGATTAATCAATGTCCACTTTAAAAACGACCAGGTTGACGATCGCAGAAACAGCATCAGAAATATTGTGTCACACCTTGATTCTGTGAAGATGACCTTTATCTGGTGGCCCCAACCTCATTATAATAACACCTTAACTCTGTAAAGATGAGCTTTATCTTGTGATCACTTCCATGGGGAAAACTTAAAAACACCTTGACTTTGTGAGGATGACCTTTATCTTGTGATCACAACCCATTATAACTTGAAAACCATTCTAACACCTTGACTCTGTAAAGAAGACCATTATCTGGTGATCACCATCCCGTTATAACTTGAAAACCATTCTAACACCTTAACTCTGTACAGATGAGCTTTATCTGGTGATCACTACCGTGGGGGAAAACTTGAAAACCTTTCTAACACCTTGACTTTGTAAAGATGAGCTTTATCTGGTGATCACTGCCCTGTTATAATTCATATCTGGTGATCACTACCCCATTTTAACTAGAAAACCCTTCTAACACCTTGACTCTGTGAAGATGACTTTTATCTGGTGAAACCTTTCTAACACCTTGACTCTGTGAAGATGGTGATTACCACAACATTGTAACTTAAAAACCTTTCTCTCAGCTCGTATCCTTTTACATGTATTGAATAAATACATGGATAATTACAAAAACATCAAATATAAAACTAGTTTACACATTTCAAATTTTGTTTTTACAACTCTTCAAGTTCATTCGAACCCTTTTAAAGAGTTTATTTTAGCACATATTTTAAGGGCCGGTCCCAATTTAATGTTCATGGCTGTCATTAGATGATCCTCGTTTAACAAAAGTAGAGCTTGCCCGTCAATCTCCTGTGAACGGAACTCTTCAGCTATTGAAGCACATCCTTGTAAGTTGTTGATAAAATCGCACACCTCCAATACCTGGAAATAGTCCAAAATAAATTTGATATTTTTAAAAAAATTTCAAGCAATATTTTGATTCAGATTTGATTCGAACACGTGTCTTTCCGTGGCTCTCTTTCTGACATGGAAAACCAATATGAACTATTTTTATCCCAATCCTAACAATTCCTCAAAGTTGATTTAGATTTAAATCTGTAGAATTAGCAATTTCTCAAAATCTATATGGACTATGTTTATCCCAATGCTAACTATTCCTCCAAATCTATATGGAGTATTTTTGTCCCATTGCTAACAATTTCTCAAAATCGATATGGACTTTTTAATCACAAAGCTATTCAAATGAGTATCGAGTCATTGAAAGTAAGAGAAATGAAATGGGGTTAAACGTCCTACTGTTGATCCAAACTGGGCTAATGAAGGCAGACATAGTGTACAATGTGAAAAATTATGCCCTGACAGCGGCACTACAGCGTATTCTTATATCGAACTCCAGCTGTCAAGGGATCTTTGACATGCATACCAATGTGTACACGGGAGCTCGGTTTTTCGTTTCATCCAAACGACAAGACAGCTGTCCTGAAAGAGAAAGAATTAATGATTCAGCGATGTTTAACGGCCCAATATAAAATATAACTGACCGTCCATCTTGCTGGATTAGTTGTTGTAGCTGGTTCAACCGGTTCTTCCATCTCTATATCTATATCTTGTGGATTAACTGGTGATGCTGGGGATGAACTACTGTCCTGATTACTGTTAGAACTACTAAATTCATCTATCGGTACCTATATACATACAATAACACATCTTATTACAGTTAAACCCCTGTTTTAAGACCATCTGTAGGACTGTATATACATAAAATAACACATCTTATTACAGTTAAACCCCTCTTTTAAGGCCATCTGTAGGACTGTCTATATACATAAAATAATACATCTTATTACAGTGAAATCTCTCTATTAAGACCATCTGTAGGACTGTCTATATACACAAAATATAATTCTTTAGTGGCATTTAGCGATTGGAGACATAAAGAACTAACACAATTATATGGGAAAACAATCACTGGTTAATTATAAACTAGCTTGACGTTTTGATAAGTTATCGCTATCAAGCACAATGACATTTAGTAAACTAGGTGGTCTATATATATATAAATGTACAATATGAAGCCATGCAACACATCTTATTACAGTGAAATCCCTCTATTAAGGCCATCTTTGAGACTGTTTAGATGTGGTCTTTATAGTGAGTGAGCATGCTTGAGAGAGAGAAATGGGGTTTAATGTCCACTTGACACAAACAAGGTCATTTTAGGACTTACTTATGTTTCACTTTTATTTCAATAATTCTCTTGCACCTAGGAGTCAGTCTAAAGCAGTGGGAGGAAACTGGAAGACCTGGAGAAAACTCATGAGGTTGGACAGGCGACCCTACCCCTTGTCACTTACAAGCGGGGATTCAAAACCAAGCCACTTGACCCAATGATAGGCTAACCATTCTACACCATCTGGTTAGTGAGAGCCAACAAGAACTGTAGTATGTAGATAGTGCACAAGGAGTTTGGATTGATAGACGGACAACAATAAAAAGTTACTAGTACCTGTGTAGGAGTATTATTGTTTTTATTCTCCTCATCATTAGGTAACATCTGAAATATAAATAAATAAAATAATTCTTAATCTCATTGAATGTAAAGCGGCTGATTTTCATTTCAGGAATTACGAATCCATTGTTGTAATCTACAATATTTTAAAAGTTGAATCTCTCAGAGGAATATCAGCCAAAAAATGGTTCAATTCTCTTCATTATTTATAAAGATATGGTGAATGGATTATTTCGCAACATATGGCACTCACTGCAGACAATATAAAGAAGGGGGTTGGGTGGCCGAACGGTCTGTTTTTGAGTCAATTGGTGTGGTATCGATTCACTTCTTGTATTTGACAAGGATAAGGGTCTCCGGTTTCTTCCCCCCTGCTAAAAACTCCTATGCACAAGTGTATTATCTAAATAAAATTGAACCACATTATTCTTTAGCAGTCGGAGGAAACCAGAAGCAAGGTTGGACAGATGACCCTTCTCCTTGTCACATACAAGCAGGGAGACGAATCTACGCCACTTGATTCAATGACAGACCTTCTGATCCAAGGAACATGTGGTAACCATTCAGAGAGATAGAGAGAGAAATGGGGTTAAACGTCCACTCAACACAACTAGGTCATTTCTGGACTAACATATGGTTTCAATTTTTTTATTTCAATAATTCGCTTGCGCGTAGGGGTCTTTAGCAGTGGGAGGAAACCGGATTCCCTGGAGGAAACCCACGAGGTTGAGAAGGCGCCCTATCTCCATGCCACATATGCTCACACCAGGGCTCGAAACCACCGCCGCAAGCCAGAGGTGGCCGGCCAGCTAGAGGTCGAAGCGCGGCACTCTAGACCACTAGGCCGTCCCAACCCCCTCTTAACCATTCAGCTACCCAACCCCCGGTCAATAGTTAACTAGTGTCAGTTCTGCGTTTTAGAGCTAAAAATGTAGATGGTAACTTACCCTCATAATATTATACGTCAGCCTTCCACCACGACCTGGTCTCCAACCTTTTTTAACAAGTACATGTTTCCTCTTTCTGATATATCGTCCTCCCACTGAAATAATATAACATCATAAATATTTTACTTTATCATCCCTTCAATAAAATATACATGCATCATGTTTTTCACATTTCATGTGTAGAGAGAGAGAAATGGGGTTTAACGTCCACTCAACACAACTGGGTCATTTTAGGACTAACATATGGTTTTTAATTCTATTTCAATAATTCGCTTGCGTTTAGGGGTCTTTAGCAGTGGGAGGAAACCCGAGTGCCAGGAGGAAACCCACGAGGTTGAGAAGGCGCCCCTACCTCCATGCCACAGCCGCAAGCCAGAGGTGACCGGACAGCTAGAGGTCGAAGCGCGGCACTATAGACCACTAGGCCATCCCCCTCCCCAATCATGTGTAGAATGCGGCTGTAACATATGTTATTGTTATAAGTAAGGTCATGAGTACAATGCCAAGGAGTAGAATTTTGCCAAGACAGTGGTATTTACCCCTACTCTTAGTGGAATTCTCTGCAAAGATAGATATAGGTATCTCATCCTATCAAGTGAGCACATTACTGACATTACCCTTTACATGTGAAAAATACACATGAACTGTTGTACCTAAAGATCAAATATGTTCTAAAGATCAAGACCCCCTGCAGTACCTGGAGATTTATACACTACTTTAAGATCAACATCTACTACAGTTCCTAAAGACCTATATGCTTTTTAAAGATCAACACCTACTGTGGCCCCTAAAGACCTATTAACAAAACATACTGTGGCCCCTAATATTTCTTAAAGATCAAAACATACAGTAGCCCCTAAAGACCCATTATAAAGATAGATAAACATCTTCTTTAAAATCAACACCTACTCGGACCCCTAAAAACCCATATGCTTCTTAAAGATCAACACCTACTGTGGCCCCTAAATACCCATTAAAGATCAAAACATACCATGGCCCCTAAGACTTCTTAAAGATTAAAACATACTGTGGCCCCTAAAGATCAACATCTACTGATGCCCTAAAGACCTTTACGCCTCTTTAAAATCAACACCTACTACATGTATGGCCCCTAAAAACCCATATATGCTTCTTAAAGATCGACACCAACTGTGGGTTCTAATGGAAACCCATAATCAACACCTTTTGTGGCCACTAAAGATCTCTATGCCTCTAAATATAAAGATCAACATGTCCAATATGCTTCTTAAAGATCAAAACCTGTGGATGACCACAAAGAACGACACACATCTTAAAAACCAATATCTGCTGAAGTCCATAAAGCCTACACACTTCTTAAAGACCCCAAATGTTGATGACCATAATTATAAAGACTCATATTCTTCCTAAAGATCAACACCTGCTGATGACCATAAAGATCAACACCTGTTGATGCCCAAAAAAGAATTATATACGGTCATTTAAAGATAAACACCTACTGTGCCTTAAGGGGGGCTTATGTCGACCTTGCAACTGAATGCAACTGGCTTTTCTGCAACTGGGAGCAACTGAATGCAACTGAATACAACTGAAAAAAAGTCGACCTGAGTGCCTCTTACAACTAGTTGCAGTCAGTTGCACATGTTAAACTTTCTGCAACTGGTTGCAGCTAGCCGCAACTAGTTGCAGTCAACGTAAGCGTTTTTTGCAACTGGAGTCAACTTGTTTCCATGGAAATAACATCATGTGATTAGAGAAATGTGACTGCAAATAATTTACAAAGAGATAAGGGCAATTTAAAAAAATTATGAACCTTATGTCTTTAAATAGAATCTTAAAGATCACCACATATTGGGGCCCACTAAATACCTAATACTTTTTTGAGATTGTATATGAAAATAGTGCATATTATACAAAAAATATCTTGCGTGAAAAAAAGTTAAATAAATCAATTTTGCATGCAATTATTAAACCTTTTTTGCTGATTCATCAGATGGGTTTGTCAAAAAATAATAAATGAATTGGCTCAACTCCAAGTAATCCCTGTACTGTAAGACCTACTAAAAATAATAGTTTGGTTTTGATTTCTTCTCCATAGGCAGGATCAGTCCTGACTTTTGACATTCACCTGAAAAGCGATAAAAACTTTTCCGCTTTTCAGAAATATCAATCGGAAATCAAAAACAAACCTATTATTTCTATTCTCACCAACTTGATTAGGATATGACCATGAACACCTGAGGGTTGGGGAAACATTCCATCTGATTAAAACACAGATCCTATATTGTTTCGTTTTTTATAGTTCAAAATTTTGTTCTACTTGTCTTTACCACACTAGGATCTGGAAGAGTTCTTATCATTGACATCTTCTGGATGATGTGAGGTATTAGCTAATGAAACAGTCTGCTACGGAGCGATTTAGGCGTGTTTTGCACGGATCTGTGGGTAATCCACTAGAAACATCAAAACTGATTGGGTAATCAATTGTCTGATATCATAGGGTCAAAAGCTGCTCGTATGACCTCTGACGCGACCTATAGCTACAACTTGTCAGATCTTCATGTAGTGTAGGCCATCGAAAGTATAACAAAAACAAAACGAAATCTGTATAGATCTGTGTTTTAATCAGATTGGGGAAACATTCCATGTATGTGTTAAATTTTAAAAAGCATGATTCTACCCCAAGAGAACAGAGATCTAACTAATTTGTTGTCTTTTTTTTATTTTAACAGGATAAAAGTATTAAAGCCTATCTCTTGAGAACATGTGTTAATTATTTCACATATTAGAAATTAAAAAATAATGGCAATCTTCCAAATTTTTTTTTACAAATAGTAAATAATATTTACATAAAGATAGAAAGGATAAATAATTTTTTTTTTTTTATTTAAAGAAATTTTGGATATTTGATTTAGATCAGATCAGATCGATGTTCAATATTAACGGAAAGTAGAAATCCTAACACGAGAGAGGTAATCGAAGAGTAAATTTGATTAAAATAGAAATATGTGAAGACATACTGTTAGTTGGGTAAATACCCATTCTCTTGGAGCAGCCAACATTATAGCGTTTAGCACAGGATCGGGAACAGAATCGTTTGGAGCAGCGAAACTTGAAAGCTAAATCGGTTTTACCGCAAAACTCACATTTCAAGGTTGGAGGTTCTCGATTTCCTACCAGCGCTGAAAAACAATGTGATTTTATTCTATAAACTTGAAAGGGAGAATGAAATACAAACACCAATATAATTCAAAGAGCAGTCTCAGATATACCTCAGTGAATAAAACTGGTCAATTTTAAGGTCAAAATTCAGACTTTTAAGAAACATATAGCCTCTATGATACTTTTCCAAAGAAATATAAAATTTAAGTTCCGGAGTGGTGGTAAACCAACAAATTCCAATATATAAAGTGCTGATTTAGCAATATCTCTAAACTTGCTAAGAGTTTGATTTCAAATGTGTGACATGCTTATCGAGTTAACAACACATATCATTGAATCAATCTAGCAATCTCAGTAGTTTAATTTCAATCAAATCTGGGAATGCTCCTTGAAAGAATAATGCCAATCAAAATGATTACCATAGTTCCAAAATAAGAAAAGCATACCTAGCCTCATACACCTCAGATAAAGAAAATTATAAAATAAGAAGATTTAAAAAAAAAGAAATCCTGTAAAACTTTATAACGAGGCAGAATAAAATCAGATAATTATTCAGATGGGTGAAAAACAGAGGTACCATGTAGGCGACAAGTTGGAAGTCACATAAAAGAAACCATGATGAAAGTTGGAATTTGAAATAAGAGTAGAGAGTTGTTGAGCCGCTGTCCAGACAGAATTCCCTCATTACGCATTGCATGGTGCGTACATGAATGTCTGTTTTCATTAGCACAATTGGTGCACCAAAGCAGGATGTTACAACCCATTTCATTTTAATCTATATTTTCTATGGTTACATATATGTAGGGTAGATAATTTTACATTGACAGATGTTTTTCCTGTCTACTGTACATTAAACAGCACTACAAACAATCTGTTACGTTCGCTACCACATTTTTACAAACAATTCTAGTTGTCTTCCTGATCAGTTTCCAGCATACAAATTACCGTTTCTTATTTACACAGCAATATATTGTTGCATGATATAAAACGGGGCAGAAATCGGGATAAAATAATTGGTAGCTTAAGTCAGTGAAATCAAGGTTATAATGGCAATTTTTAAACTTTTGAGTACGCTGCTTTTGGGTGGGGGGGGGGACCTCCTGTCAACCCAGTAGTTGTTGGGAAATGGTCTTGGAGTGGGGGGTAAACTGACCACTTAACACAAACTAGGTTATTTTGGGACTAACAATGATTTAACTTTATTTCAATATTTTGCTTGCATGTATGGGTCTTTTATTAGTGGGAGGAAACCTGAGGACCCAAAGAAAACCCATGAGGTTGAAAAAGTGTCCTTACTCCTTAAGTAAAACCACTCCACTTGACTCAATGACAGACCTTATGATGCAGTGCGTAAATTTAACCATTTGGCCACCTAACCTCCTTGCGACGATAAACCAAGGTCTTGCTTACATATTGGTGTGCATGTAAAAGAACCTTGACAGATGGAATTCGATGAAGAGAAGAAAAAGAATCCACTGTCCAGACAAAATTCCCCTCAATGCCTATCTCCATTAGCCCAATTGATTTGGTGCAGAAAAGTTTGACAATAATTAAACCCCAATTCATTTCATTTCTTTAAATGTAATACAAACATATATACCATCATGAGCATCCAGTAATGGCGGTGGATTTTCATCAAATGATTCAGACATATCATCTTCAGATTCTTTATCAGTTCTACATGGCTTAGGTGGAATAAATTCGGACATCTGAGTTGACCTCTGAACCTAAATAATGACACAAAAACAAAATAATATACTCAAAAAAAATTGAGAGGGATGTGGCCAAAGACTTTAGTCCCCCGATGACCCCTGATGAGTTGGATTAAATATCGTAGACACATCTTCAATCAGCAAGAGTCAATTTCAGGCTTACTACCTTCCTAATGACATTGACTGCACAAAGGGGTTCTGGTATCTGTTTGAATCAATTTCTATTTTAATCCGTTTCTGAAACAGAATAGATCTATTAATAAAGCCCTCTAATGGTGGCCCTCTAAGGTTGATGAATTGTATTCATAAAGGTGGTAACGTCAGGTTTTATAAACAGTCTAGTTAACATCATCTTCAATAGAAGGCTTGATCTCGCCTTAACTACATACAGCTTATCAAGCCCTTCACTCAACACTCTACATTTTTCGGCCCCAACCGTGATCGAATCAGATTCCTTCGTTAAATGAGTTGCTAAAAATAAGACTACTTTCAATTTTTTTTATTTATCCTTCCTTAAAAAAATCGTCATGATTATCAAGTCTCGCGCTTCTAAATAAAATGTCTATGTGACAATCGAGATGCAAAGGTCAAGGTTCGATTAATGTCAAGGTCCTTAAACTGCTTCAATTGCCTTTTTTGGTTTTCTGTGAGTTTCTCAATTGAAAAAAAAAACTTTCAACGGCTGTAAACCTGTCTCGTTCCTTTACTGTGGAGGCTGCCATATTTGTTTACTACAGTCACATGCTACAATTTGAGTGTGTTATGTGTCACGACCTCTGATTGGACAATGATTTGAATGCTAATTAGTCACGTGTAAACACAACCAGCGTAAAATGTTAGGAATAGCCAAGTGTTGAAGCAAGGGTTAGATGTTGTTAAACTCGCGGCCGTTGCTTCAGGAAGATGAGTTAACATTCAAGGAGAAGAGGATGGCAAAGAGAGGCTGTTGGATAAGATCAATTAAAAAGTAAAAATAATAAAGAGATGGTAATTTTGAGTTGAGATTTAGAGAAATCCATCTACAGTTCTTCAAGTAAGAGACGACGAAAATGAATCATGGGTAAGAATGTCTAAGCTAAACTCAGTGAACTTTCACGAAAAGCTCAAAATGTTAGTTTACTTGGCAAAATGTTACCTTACTTACATTTGTATAAGGGTCCATATGTCAGCTTACTGGGAAAGGTTCAAATGTAATTTTACTTGGAACGGTTCAAATGTTATCTTACATCTTTTTATTAATCATAATTTAGCTAAAATTATAAAACCTACCGGGAATGGTTCATATCCTTCCTGGATAACAAAGCCTTCTATAACGTGCGTTAATATATGAGGCTTTACGATAGCTCGCTGTTTTTCTACAACCGGCTTCTCTAGTGGTGGAGGTAATTTCTCATCACACGTCTCCACCAGATCTTTCTCCTTCTCGTTAAATAAAACATCGGCAGATTTCTCGTCTTTCTCGATATCTTCTGTTTTGTTGTCGCTCGGCTTCTCCAGATCTTTTACCGTGGCTGCGACAGGTTGCTGTTTTTTACCCATTTCGACTTCCGAATCCGACTGACTCTTAGATGATGGTTTACCGTTAGTTTGTAAAGGATTGGATGTTGGTTTTGTGATGGCCGTCACTGGAGCCGTTTTGAGATTTGGGGAGGAGGGAACAGACGGCTTCGCAGATGATGATTTTGACCGATGTTTAGTTTTGGGAACGGAAGGGATGTTGAGTTGAGCTGAAGTTTGACCTATGACCTGTGTGGGTTGGATCTTAGCAGTTTTTGACACGGAGGGTAACAGTGCCTTTCCAGGTGGCGCTATTGTTGTATTCTTTAATACCGTATTTGGTTTGACTTGCGCGGCTTGTTGAACTTCAATGACCTTGTTTGTTTTCACGACACCAAAATTCTGCATGTTGGTTGTCATCAGGTTTTGTGGGGTTTGAAATGGTCCGGCGGCACGGATATATAACGACTGTCCAGCTAAAATAGCTTGTGATTGGCCATGACTGGTCAATAATTGTTGGTGTGCACCCAATGGGATGCCTTGTTGCTGCAGATTAGCCATTGCTTGTAGAACTGCCTGATTGGTTAACATGGGTTGCGACGTGATTATTTGACCAGCGTTGACTAGCTGTGGTTGTGTGTTTAGGCGGAGGGGTGCCTGGGAATTTAATAGCTGCTGCTGTCCAGGGTGCGCTACCGTTACAGTTTGACCTTTAGACTAAAATATAGAAATTGACATCATTTCAATAAATACACAAAACAGAAAACCATGTAATAATTGGTCATTTCTGGGCTCAAATATGATACAAACTTATTTCAATAAAAATGCATAGAGGTTATTATTGCTGGGAGAAAACACACAAGGTTGGGCAAACAACCCTACTTGAAATAAAGCATACCACTCGCATCAAAAAGAGATCTTACACCTCCCAACAAGATTACAAGAACAAAGTTTGGACAAACTGAATATAATATCTCCACAATCATCACTGTAGAAGGATAATATGGTGTGATGAACTGCAGAAATAAAAATTCAGCAATCCCTATATTTTTTCACCCACATTCACTGCCCAATTGCACCCCTATACCATTTTTCAAAATTCCTTTTTAAGTGTGGTTTAATGGCTGAGGGAGAGACATTAAGTAGTATGTTGATGATGTATCAATATAAACAACAAAGAATACACTATATCGCAGGTGCATTTCAATGAAATTATCCCTTGAGTCCAATATGTCATCTTGTATAAATAATGTATGATAGACACATTGCCTGTACTCTATTTGAGATAATGGTACGCCAACATCCCGTGTATTTTGAGATAAAATAATGTATACCTGTCCAACATAAGCTTGACCTGTTGAAACTGGACCTTGTAAAACACCTGAAACATAATAAATACATTTAACCCATATATTAAATTTTTCCGTTTGTATTTCATCTACATGTATTTAAAGATATTGTTAAAATGGCTGATCATCATTTCAGAGATTTTGAATCCCTTACAAACCCTAATATTGTGAAATTTGAATCTCTAAAAGAAATATCAGCCCAAAAATGATTTAATTCAACTATGCAAGAGCTAAATCTGCCTAATGCGGGTCTTTTTGATTCCCTAGTTGTAAGTTGCGAGGTTTAAGGTTTCCTGTCCAACCTTGTTGGTTTTCTCCAGGTCCTAGTTTGTGTCAAGTGGATGTTACCCCCCCCCCCACTCTCTATCCAAACTGGGATATAACTAGTTGTGAACTATGCAAAAGACCATCAGTGACTTTAATGAGTGACAGATCATTGTCATTTTGGAAATAGCGTAATGACATGATACTAAATAAATATATTATATTCTAGGAGGTAATGCATGAAATAGGGTTTAACCTCCTACTATTCTGCACCTAACCTGGGCTAATTGAAGACAGAATTCACCTGCCAAGGGATCTTTTATGTGCACACCAATGTGTACACAAGACCTAAGTTTTTGTCTCATCCGAACGACTAGGCAGCTGTCCTTGTCAGGCCTTCCATTGTGCATCACTGACATGGGGAAACCACGTCGGAAAATCGAGATGAACTTTCTCTGCCAATACAGGGATCGAACACTCGACCTCCAGCCTAGCAAGGTAGCACCTTACCCATTTAGCCACATGGTCCCCAAACATTCTAGGAGGTGATGCATGACAGATTTTAATATTTTATGGAATAGGGCAATTTTTAGGTACAAACAAATAATACTTATATTCCTTATAAATCAACTCACCAAAATTGCCAAAGACTAGAGGACTGACAGCTTGAGCAGGCATCATGGTGGGTTTACTGGCAACCATAGTCTGCTGCGGTGTCTGTGTTTTACCGTTAGTAGATGTTTTTGGTAGGGCCATCGTCTGGTTTGATCCAGCACTTGATACAACTACATTACATCCTCCCTGTCCATCAAATAATAAAATTCACTTTATAAATATTGTTCTTGATAACAAAATTCTCCATTCGAAAGACATTGGGATAACAGAAAACATTGCTTAAACATGCATTATTCAAGAGCTAAATCTGCTTAGTGCAGGTCTTTATTTGGGCATGAAATGGTTTCTTAAGTATTAATTAGACATTAATTAACTGATCCAGGCCTTAATCAACTTTAGATGGCATCAGATTGCTCCGATACTAAACAGAATTAAACGTTTCAGCGGTAAATTAAATATGGCGCACCTTAACACTTCGAGTCGTAGCTTTGATCAACCAGGTCCGTGGTTGAAATTATTGCACAGGTCGGTCAAATCTTTAAATGCCTATATCTTCGCTTGCAATAGAGTAATTTGAATGAAATTTTCAAATTATTCATTTTACATCATCTACTTTCGAACTAGTATAGCAAGAATGGCTAGTTCTTATCTATATCTTGAATAATGTAACTTTAATAAAAGGCTGAAACTGGTTAGTTTTTATGTGAAAGTCTCTTAGAATCTGAGCAAATAGCTGAAGCTTTTTGATATTTCTTAAATTTCATCAAAAACATAAGAGACTATCAGTGTCTTAATGCAGTCCTTGTGAACAATAAACAACAGTATTTTAGGTATTATCAGTCCTTCACCTTTTTAAAATTGTGCAGGAGCCATAAAAAGCTCCTTATACCTCCAATGTGTGCAGTGAAAGTAGTTTATTAATCTCAATATTTAGGAGAGCTACTTAGTTTATTTGCAGGAGTCTTTAACAACTTCCGCAAAGGAAAGCCAATGTGCTTCGAAAGGAGCAGGAGCAAAAGCTCGCCTTAAAAGTGAAGGACTACATTATACAACTGTATTATCAAATATTACCTGTGCCATTGAGACTGATGGTGACATAATGGTGTGAGATGTTGGACTGACTGAGGGTGGTCTCCCCTGCATTGCTGCTGCCATGTTTAACTGCTGGTTCATAGCCATTGCTACTGAAACATAGTTGGCATTATTTTATCATCAGATACATACATTAGTTAGTATACGTTTATCATTAACACATCTAGAAATAATGATTCTAGAGAGAGATACAGAGAGAAATCGGGTTAAGCATTCACTCGACACAAACTAGGTTCTTTTAGGACTAACATATGGTTCAATTATATTTCAATAATTCTGTTGCGCGTAGGGGTCTTTAGCAGTGGGAGGAAACCGAAGAACCTTTAGAAAACTCACGTGGTTGAACAGGTGACCCTACCTCTTGTCATGTACAACTGGGGATTTGACACGACTCCAGTTGACTCAATGACAGACCGTTTGATAGAGCATGCACATGTTAATTATAACCATTCGGACATCCACCCACCAAAACATAATTCTACTAAATGTCATCCACCCACCAAATAATGATTCTACAAATGTCAGGCACTAATGAACTACATGTATCGTATTTGACACTGCACATTTCTAATTTTGATCAGGACAACAGGACATGTATTAAAATATCAATAAAACTGCTGAATAAAATCAAATCTGTGCAAGACAAATATCTGTAATGACAGACAACAGTGAGCTTTTGCATGCCAGTGATGACTACTTTCACTCATTTATCAACATTCTGTACTTTTGCATTCTATATTTAGTAAATCCATTTGTTCCCAAGGCAATGCATTAATTATTAAATGCAAGAAATTCCTAAGAAGAAAAGGCACAATAACATACCATAATAGATTCATGTGTGTACATGAGATATGATCCAAAGTAAAAATGGCAAACTAAAAATCGTTCGAATATGTTACCAGGTAAGATATGACCACATTTTGAAAGAGATGGATAGAGAACAAGTTAAAAAAAAACAACAAGGGGCAATAATCTGAGACTTTATGGTCTGAAATGCGCAAACTTAATTAGCCCCAAAGTCTTGATCGATCAAATTGCTTAAACTGCACTGCTTACCCTAAGCAGAGAATGCTCATTATCAAACTTACTTGAGGTATGTAATGAAAAAAAAAATATCACAGATTCTCATGACTCTCACTTAATTATAATTAGTCCTAAAGTTCTTCGAAAGGTGCAGGGCAAAAAATATATGTGGTTAGTATTAATTATAAAGATATATATATATCTCACCTTGTACTGCAGCGTTCTGCAACATTAATTGTTGATTGTAAGGGAAGTTGGGTAGACCGTATGGAGGACTATGCATCTGTTGAGGGATGACCTGCACCTGGGGTATGGGTCCTGGAGATCGGATATTATTAGCTGTGGCAACTATTGGGGACGGTGTGGAAACCATACCCTGTGGGGTTGATGTTGCCACTGGTCTCTGGTCCGTCATCTTGAAGAAATTTATACACTACCTTCTGAAAGATACAGTGACCAAAAGAACTAATACAGATAAGAATTGAACCCAGTGTCATCAACAACCACATCTGGAAAAATGGAGATAAACATAAAATCTGCTATTTTTGGGTCAATTTTGAATTTATATTTCGGAATTCATCTACGCCGCAGTTGAACTTTCGCAGACGTCCGGTTTTATCAAGTGGCCTTGACGCTAATATTGCCGAACTACTGCTTTCGGTATGCTCCGGTATGGACAAATCAAGCAGGGCTATTGGTTACGAGATATCGTTCTCTGAAACTTCTAGAAGACCGCCATATTGACTTCACTTATGTTAATTACGTCTTTTCGCCTTGGCCGAATTTGAGTATGATGTTGTCTGACATATGTACATGTATGTATCATAGTACCAAACTGCATTGGTTTCTTTTGCAATTTGTTTTGGGTAAATTGTTATCCCTTCCCGAATAATACGGAAACTTGCTAATTAATGCTAATACATAATTAATCTCCTTTGAAACACTAATGTTTGTAGGACTTCGAAGTTGAAATTTAAAATTTTATGTCTATGATATCTCATAATTTGCATTTTTTTTTATTGGTAATGGTATCCCTCTTTTTTTATTTTTATCTTACTGGAACGTACCTAAATCTAACTGCACCAGTGGTGGAAACATTAACAATGAAATGTGTTTTTTGTGCAAGAACTGCCAAGTAGTGCAGATCCACTAAGAGCTTGTGTCTCTTGAACCTAACCCCTAGACTTTCTCCAACATTTTTTCCTGAAGGACTAGTACTGGAGACGTGGAGTCGCAATCCCAAAGTGGGCATAAGGCAAAGCTTCAAGATAATCAATTCCAACTTTTAAATTCACTTAAAGTTCAGTTCCGGTTTTAGAATCCTGATATTTCGGTCTAACAGATAGAATAACATTTATAGCTGGTATAATCTAGGATTTAATAATGCTTTCTTAATTATTTGCAGATCTACTACAGACGTTTTTTTTTAGCATGTTACGTCGGTAGGTCACCCAATTGTGTTCATTATTGGACTGATCGTTTCAGTCTATAAATAGAAATCGTGAGGAAGAGATGATGGGTTGCTGGTTTTGTCACGCTCTAAATCACTTGAAATACTCAACAGAATGCTTGCATATTGCTGCACTTAATTCACAAAAAGGCATATTTATATTGACATTGAATAAATATGATATAAATTAAGGTATACTTATGTAATACTTACAAATATTTTGCTGTCTACAATATTTTTACCGTTTGTCTGCCATTTTGACCTCTTTTGTGACGTCACATTTCGGCTACGTCACGGGCACCTGCTAACTCTGATTGGTTGAAAAGGAAAGAGGACAACAAAGAAAATTCACAGCATGTAAAGAGAGACGTCCCTAGTGTAAATTTATCCGTTTCTGTCACTGGTTTTATCATCAACTGTCAACAAATAATTAATAGGCACATAGCTAGAGATAGATCTTTTAGTTTTATTTCATGCGATACACGTTTAGCTTTAGCAGGAACTGTTGCGAGATTCTAGAAATTTTACAAGCCCCCTGAGTCAGTTCTAATTAATTCTCAATCAATGCAATGTGAATCAAACAATTTTTTAAACTTATTTAAATTTAAAGGGAAAATAAAGGATCTGGTATATTTTTGGGGTTTTCGTCTAATCAGATCATAAAAAAACGATCTGAGCTGCAAACATAATAATAACAGACTAAGCTTTGTATAGCATACTCATATTAAGATAAAGATTTCGATTTGAGCTCCAAACAGAATATAATTTTGACAGTCTAAGATCACAGGCGTTTCAACTTGTAAAGCATATGCCAACTCCATATTTAGATAATATTTCAAACTGGAGTGGAACGTAAATATTAACAATTAAAGGGAAACAACTCCATTTAAATATTATGGACTCAGACTAGTAATTATTTGCCCATTGACTTCAATGTTAAATGGCCTTAAAATACAGATGTGACGTCATCCTTTGATGTTGGCGTACCATTATGTCAAATAATGTACGGGCAACTTGCCAATAGTACATTTTTTCAATATTACTACTGGCATGATGTTTTTCACTGTAAACGCACGTGCGGAGTCTGTATTTTAAGTAGTTTAATTGTCTCTGGCTTAGACATTGCGTAATATATTGTAAAAACACTCGGACCTGACGGTCCTCTTGTTTTTACAATATATTACTTAATGTCTCGCCCTCGACCATTAAACCGCACTTAACATTACAGGCTGTAGTTTTTTGCTCAACATTCTGTTGGTTCCAATCTTTTTAGGCACAATGGGGACCACATTTGGCAATCTCCCCATCATAAACTTGTAGGGTTAAATTGGTTTAGATTTTTTGCTACAGGGATTTGAAGTTGACTGGGGTGAAAATCTCACTTCCGATACATTTCACTGCTCCGCAGAAAGACATTTTACTCCCCCATCCCTCCTCTGTAATATCACCAGTATTACCCAAAACTGCTATAAAATTGCAAATTTGATCCATTTTCTCCTATTCTAAACCAAAAAGTAAAACTAGGCAAATAATTACTAGTCTTAGTCCTAATGGATGTAGACAACTTATTTTCCATTCTGTACAGAGCCTACGGCTCTGATTGTGTACATGCTGTAAAAGGCCTTGCGACTATAGATTCAGATGGTATGTTATACCAAGGTTGTGGACCCTCTAGAGGTCACAATATTGACCTGACTTTCACAATAACTTAAAATATAGGTTTTGTATTCCGCAGATCTGTTGAGTTTGATATTGGCGTATTCAGAGGGTAACTTCCTGGGTTATTGCCCCTGTTTATAAGTGAGTTCTCTGTTCATTTCTTGTAAAATGTGGGTGTATCTTGCATAGCAACTGCTTGTTTATCATATATTGTAAATCTTTACTTAAACCCCCCCATAAAACAACAAAATCTTTAAATGCTGTAGAAATATTTTATTGAATTCTTCCACAAAGCAGGGTATATAAAATCAGGAAAAAATGGATAAAATATTTTTTACTAGCACGCCAAATCACTGAACAAGTTGCCTGTTCCAAGGATTATTTTAACAATGCTACATCCGTCTATTACTGATGGTATTTAATTATAATTACCACCGTAAACCATGGTATCATCATGCCATGCATGTGTCTATTACTGATGGAAAGTATATTATAATTTCAACAGTAAACCATGGTATCATGTGTTTAATACTGATAGAAAGTATATTATGATTACCAGTACCCCCAAAAAACCAACATGAATATCATTTGTGATGACTTTTAAGATTAGATAAAAAGCTGACAGTTCTCACTGTACTAGTTAAAAAGTAGATAATGAGACTGGGAAAATTTGAAAATTTAAGTCAAATTACTTGACTTACAGCCGAGTTATCACTGATAAAAGAACAGTGTAGCCTTGATTGTCATTGCTACCTTTGTTAAGATACTAAACAAAGTCTCAATTATCCATTTTAACGTTAAATCATCAAATCTATTAAAAATCTAGAGTATCTGATGGCACTTAAAGAGTTGATTATAGTCTTGTCATGTTAATTAATGTCTTATTAATTTATGTAACATTTAAGTCCTAAAGAAGTACCTGCAATAAGCGGATTTGGCTCTTGCATAATGGATGTTTTAGTCTCAGATGTTCTAGCAATTGTACAAGACTGCGGGGTATTTCACTTTATGATCATTTGATAAAATATTAAAATACAAATATTTCAGTTATAGTCTGCACTTCAACACATGATTTAAGATAATTTCATTTCAATACTTCACAAAGTGAGGGTGATTACCGCATGTCTATTTAAAACATCTCAAAATATCAATGCATTAAAATAAAACTTTAATTGATAACATAAAATAAATTCAATGAAATTAAACCATTTATAATATACTGGTAACTGGATTTTTACATCAATTTATAATTGCGCTAACTTCACATATAGTCGGGCTGGAAATGATATACGGTACATGTAATGAATTTACAAACTAAGCATATATTATAAATATATGCTATTTTATATAGGAACCATAGTGGCTGCTTAAAGCCGGTTTTCCACTAGGCGAATTTTTTCGAGTACAGGCATGCAGAGTATAATTACAGGCGGCCTGAAATTATACTGCACATGCCTGTACTCGAAAAAAAATTCGCCTAGTGGAAAACCGGCTTAAGAGCCAGGCTTGCACACGAACCAGGTCCAATCATCGATATCCCCAGTGTCTCATTCCATACCACTCCACAAACCCCTGGATTCATCCAAGGGGCATGAGAAATGTGTGAGTCTGGCCTGCTTAGATTTAAACAATATTTAAAAAAAAACAGATTCTCACCAGTAGCTCAACAAGGTACATTTTCCAGAATCATGATGGACTTATTACTCTGTAAACAATTTGAGGCCTTCATAACAAAACATTTAATAACTTTTGGAATAACCAAATTAATACAAATGCATTTTAATGAGTAGGCTACAGGATCAATGTAGATATAATATAATAATATGTATTGTTTGAATATTTGAATTATTGTTTAAATATTATAATTATTGTTTGAATATTTGAATTATTGTTTGAATATCTGAAGTATTGTTTGAATATCTGAAGTATTGTTTGAATATCTGAAGTATTGTTTGAATATCTGAAGTATTCTTTGAATATCTGAAGTATTCTTTGAATATCTGAAGTATTCTTTGAATATCTGAAGTATTCTTTGAATATCTGAAGTATTCTTTGAATATCTGAAGTAGGCCTATTCTTTGAATATTTTTTAGTATTCTTTGAATTTTTTTAAAGTATTGTTTAAACAAATTATTCTTAACTAAGCTTATTCTTTGAATAAATTCATCTTAACTAAGCTTATACTTTGAAGATTTGAAATTAACAAATTGATGAACAATTATAAAATCAGTGAATAATAAGATGAGTGTTAAAATGATCTTCCTCCTGTCCGTTAATCCATAACGCGGACCCGTCTCCATGTTCAGGATGTTGTATTTTGTGCATTTTCTGTGGAAAAAAACATAACATTCATTTGAGGTTCATACAAACAAAATTAAATTTAATAGTAACAACATTTAATTTGTTATGAATTTACAATGTGATCATAAACACTTGTATCCTGTCCAGTGAGGGTTAATATGTGTGAAAACTGATCACAGATTCGAGAAAAATGGCTTCCCTCCCAAAATATTTTACCACAGGTTGAACATACATAAAACCAATCGACTTTTGTTATCATCGCTTTCGGAATAAGTTCAATTTTAATAAAAGCTTGACTTTTCATAAAAGTCAAATTGGAAAATTCAATTCCGTATTCCTCTTCAAATCGTTTTGACAAACTCTGGTTGTCATAGGGATGAGATGTTAGGCCTAGCACTGTGTCACCCGAGCCAATTAAGAAGTCTTTCCGATCTGATAAGATTGTCATGTCTGATGAAGTCATTTTAACATACTCGTCACCATTGCAGACCTGGCATCGACTAAATATATCTTGTGGTGTAACCTTAACATTGAAGTGACGAAGAACTTCGGTAGCTTGGTCTTGTGCTCCTTGAGAAATGACATCGTAGCATGCATCTTGACCAACATGCGATAATATTTTTTTGTACGGATTACCACTTGACAGAATAATTCGATCCTCTTTCAGGCCGATTTCTATCGCTACGTCATGGTCCTCGTGGTTCTCCATTATTTTAACGTCTACACCACAACTACGTAAATAACGACCAGTCCCCTGTAACATCGTGTCACACACCACGCGTAACTTACCGGGAGATTGGTATTCATCCTTATGCACTATTTTCTTCTCCAAGGCAGACAGCCTTTTCATCTCGTTTTCTTCTTTGCGTTTTTTCCGCTCTCTAGATGTCAGACCTGCCGCTCGTGCTTTCTTTTTATCTTGTTTAGATTTTTTGTTAAAGTTTATTTTCCTGGCAGCAGGTTCCATGTCAATATCTAAGTTATTCTCTACACAGTAACTTTTAAGATAATCATAAATTTCTAATAACACAAAAGCGTCTAAACTTGCGTAAACTATTTGTTCTTGACGTAAGGGACGTCGTTCCCAGTTTGACATTTGTTCATTCTTACACAATGGTTTGCCGAAACATTGCCTAACTAACTCACTCAGACCCTTTTCTTCCGATTTTGAAAACGATGTTACCACCTTGGCGACAGGTTCTTGGGCAGCCTCTGACCCATCTCCATCTTCGTCTTCTAATTTTGATTCATCCAGCATCACATTATCTGAATTGCGTTTGAGAACGAGAGTTGACACTCCCTCAATATCCACAAATCTTTTCATACAAAGTAAAATATCTTTCAAATATGGGAGACTTTTAACCACCATATGGAGGTCTGCATCGAAACCGTAACCAAGTTTTACTGTTTCCTCATTACAAAACACCAGCTGTATAAAATACGATATTTCTTCACGAGACAATGTTTGGATCAAGGTCATCATATCCAGTAGAAATATATGATCATGGACTGCCAATTGCATGATTGATATTCCAGAAGTTTCCGTACCCATTGTTGGCTTCCATTCTGAATCGATTCCAATCACAGATCCTGGAACTGAAAGTCTCTTAGCACAGATTTTTAGAGAATCTCTTGTGTCAACCATCGTGATTTGATCTAAAGGGATGATAAGCTGATGATAAAAGACCGACATGTCTTTGTCCGACAATGTTTGACTGTCCCAATTTTCTTCTTCATCGCCGGTCGTAGAACACCCTGCTTCGTCAGTCAACTGCTGCAAAAACTTTTCTCTGGCTTCTAAAACGGAGGGAGGAATTTTTGAATCCGGAAGGTTGAAATTTCTGGTCCATTTGACGGCTTCCTGAAGATCATTGTAACACATCAGTTGTTCGACTAGCTGTTCCTTTAAATAATCACTATCTCCGACTGCTGTTAGCACCATCTCTTCCCAACTTCCTGAACCCATCGACATCTCAATATAACGTTTATAAAGCAGGTATTTTATGGCCCCAAATCCACGGGCATTGGTTATATTTGGACACAGACTGGCTGGAATTTCATAAAGTTTCATTAATCGAACAGCCAGTTTGCTCAAAGTTTTACGATTTAACTGCCCTCTTTTAATGCTAGTCAATTCAACGCCTGAGTTATTAATAAAATCTTCGATACTGGTGCTACGATCACACAGGTTATCCAACATCTGTACTACTTCTCTCTGCTGATCTGGTTGACCAATGACATAGTTTTCAAGCAAGTTCACTTTATCCTGTAGCAACAGTGGGATGATGACGTCGTTAATTTTAAAATGTCTCTGTAATCGTAACTTAGTGATCGCAACAGATGCTTCTTTAAATTTTTGATTCTCGATATTATAACGAACTAATGGCACAAAATAATCATTTCCTATGTGATTCATTTCATACACTTTCACAGCCATGTCGAAGTAGGTGAAGTTTTTTCCCGCAGTCACCTTGTAAACATGTGTTCGTAGTTCTTCTGTTAACAAGCTTGTCTTATCAATCCTATTTCTGTTCTGTGGTAAATTGAGCCATTTGTCTAATTCTTTGAGCATGAAAAAGGATAAAGAGGTTGTTTTGAATGTTGAGAAATCTTTTGATTTTTCTAACAAGAAAATTGTCAAAGAATAAGGATTTGGAGCATTTAGTAAATGACTACATAATATATTAGAAACGGTTTTGTTCACGAGAAATCGATCTGGTGTATTACCGTCAAACCACACACTTTCCAACTGAGCAAGGATTTCATACATTTCATATGTGGTCAGTTCCGCTACTTTCGATTTGTTCTGATTTTTGCTAATCCATGCATCAAGTTGAGGGCTGTTACTTGAAGAAGCCATATTCTACTAAGTCACCGTGTATTCAGCGCTTTATAAATTATTTATTATTTGTCCATAACTTTAAATACTTCCAAATAATTTCGTGAAAATTTAGGTGAATATTTCCATTGGAAGTTTTTATCAGTATTGTCACAGCACATGGAACTGTTTTGCAATAAATCTTGTCATGCGCACACAGATGGACGACTCAACTTACTAACTGGAGTTGTCTCCCATAGACGGTGGCTATTTGATTCAGTCGGCAATTTTATCGCAGACTCTAATTAATAGTCTAATGGGCCTGTCACACTAGAACGTTTTAGACAACTTATTCCGACGTATGAAAAAATAGTTCCAACACGCTGGCATAAGCTAAAGTTGACTTTAAAAATCAAGAGGGCGCTCTTTTTGGACGCATATATAACGTACTTATAACGCGTTGAACGAATATATAACCTATGTTTAACGTATAATAATAATAATAATAATAATAACTTTATTTCAAAAGGGTTGAAAATTAGGCCAATGGCCTTTCTTACATTTTGCCCTTTAAACAATGGGAACATATGTACATTAATAGATAGAAAAGAAATATAAATTTATACATTAATAAAAAAAAATATATATATGCATATTATAAATATAAGATATATATACATTATATATATAAACAGACCCCCCCCCCCCCAGAAAACAACAAGTTGAACATATATTTACAGATGTTCATTTTTTGGGAACATAAAAGATGCAATATGGCGTTAAAGAAGATTGATAATGACTGTGACAAGTTCATAAGGAATACATGCAACAATGTAGATTGTATGATATCAGGTTAATCAAATCGATGAAAAACAGTAATTAATTTTTATTTAGATATTTAATTATGTTGTATTATCAAGTACCGTTGGTATCACGTGATGTGATGGGTTCTGACATAGACACCCTCGTTTTAGGGGTTAGGACGTGGCACCCATTGGCATGAGTTGCAATGTAAGATGTCTTCTGGAATAAATATATTAAGTTAAACAGTTGTGTTATTTAACGGAACCCACAAACTAAACATGGTGTCAGAAGCTGGTTCTGAATTTGGACATTAGTTTAACTAGTCGCACTTATTCAAATTCAAATGTCGAGATCAAACAGCGGCGTGGTGACCACTCCGTTAGTACAGCCGCCAGATGGATTTGATTTTACGCAGACACAGACATGGCCGAAATGGGTAAAACGATTCGAAAGGTATCGTTCTGCATCAGGACTTTGTATGGAAGTATCCGCAAAACAAGTGAATATGCTTATTTACGTAATGGGACCGGAGGCCGAAGATATTTTTCTCAGCTTTTCCTTCACCGGTGACGAAGATGCCACGAATTATGATGACGTCATAGTGAAATTTAATCAACATTTTATTGTTAGAAAAAATACCATCTACGAAAGAGCAAAGTTCAACCGCCGCATACAAGTAGAAGGTGAAAAGGCAGAAAGTTTTATTACGTCCTTGTACCCACTTTCGGAATTTTGTGAATATGGAACTCTCCGAGAAGAATTGATACGAGACAGAATTGTTGTTGGAATTCGCGATGAAAAACTCTCGCAGAGACTACAACTAAATCCGGATCTTACTCTCAAGAAAGCAACAGATATCGTCAGACAACATGAATTAGTCATCTCTCAGAATAGATTACTTCGAGAAGAAACGACGACTCAAAGTGACGATATAAATGCAGTAAAATTCCACAAAAAGAAAAATTACGTGCCTAAACGAGCGCAGGACTCTAAAAAGTTTGATAGAACACCGTCTTCACATTCACAGCCGCGCCAGAATTATAATACTACTAATAGAAAGTCGAAAACCTCCTGTCACAGATGTGGAAAAGAACCGCACAGGAGAGAACTTTGCCCAGCAATTAAAAGTCAATGTGCTAAGTGTCGTAAATTTGGTCATTGGGAACAATGTTGCCAGAGTCAGCGAGTATACAGAGTTACATCTGACGATAAAGAACTAGCATTTATTGGTAGTGTGAGTTGTGACATAAACTCCTGCTATTCCAATGATATTTTTGAAATAGAAGTGTACATTGGAAATTATAATCTTAAGTGTAAAATTGACAGTGGGGCAGAGGTTAGTTTAATTTCAGACCGAGATTACGATAAAATTAAATCGTTGAATCAAAAGATAAAATTAGTAACACCTAATAAGTTATTGTATGGTCCTAGTAGGAATAAATTGCATGTATTAGGTATGTTTACAGCCGAATGTAGTATACAAGGTACACATGTTAGTAAGCCCATAAAGCAAGATATTTATGTAGTAAAATATCTTAGCACACCATTGTTAGGTAAGCCTGCCATTCTTGCATTAGATTTATTGAAACGTACAGATCATAAAGTTAACAATGTTGATTTAGATGATAATGTTGAAAATGTTGATAATGTTAATGTTAAACCTAAATCACCATTTATTGATAAATACCCTAAGCTTTTCGACGGATTGGGGATATTGGACGGAGAATACAGTATTAGATTACGTCCCGATTCCAAACCTTATTCAGTTGTAACTTCTAGAGCTGTTAAATTGCCACAGTATGATAAATTAAAAAAAGAGATTGCACATCTTAAAGATTTAGGTGTTATTTCACAGGTTGAGGACCCCACGGAATGGTGTTTTCCGATAGTGCCTATTGATAAGACTGACGGTAAAATTCGCGTATGTGTAGATTACACTATGTTGAATAAAAATGTACTCGTAGAAAATTATATGTTACCCACGGTGGAACAAACTCTAGCTCAATTGTCAGGAGCGAAAGTATTTACAAAACTGGACGCCAACTCCGGATTTTATCAAATCCCGATTAGTAGTGAATCCAGATTGTTAACTACATTTATGACCCCGTTTGGTCGTTATTGTTTCAATAGATTGCCGTTTGGTATTAATTCTGCTCCCGAATATTTTCAAAAAAGAATGTGTCAACTTTTAGATGGGTTACCAGGCGTACTGTGTCACATGGATGATATCCTTATTTACGGTGAATCGGAATTACAGCATGATACACGACTTCATAGCGTAATGCAAAAATTATTGAAGTCCGGTATGACTTTAAATTTGTCGAAATGCGTTTTTTCAGAATCCAGTTTAAAATTTCTAGGAAATATCGTAAGTAAACACGGTATAGAACCGGATCCCGATAAACTCAAAGCCATTTCTAACATGGACGCACCAACGGATATTCACGGTGTACGTAGAGTATTAGGCATCATACATCAGTTAGGTAAATTTACTCCAAATTTAGCGGATTTAACTAAGCCATTACGAGAATTAACTTCCGTCAAATGCGAATTTATCTGGAACGATTTGAGACAAAAAGCTTTTGAAGATATTAAGAAAAATATTTGCTCTAATTCTATTTTAAAGCATTATAATCCAAATCACGACACCAAAGTCACCGCAGATGCGTCGCAGTATGGACTTGGGGCTGCGCTTCTTCAACGTGCTAATGATAGTAAATGGAGGCCAGTTATATTTGCATCTCGTACTTTGAGACCCGAAGAAACGCGATATCCTCAAATAGATAAAGAGGCACTGGCAGTCACTTGGGCGTGCGATAAATTTTCAGATTACCTTGTCGGAATCAAATTTCACATAGAAACCGACCATAAACCACTGATATCTTTACTCGGTAGTAAATGTGTTAATGAATTACCCGCCAGAATACAGAGATTTAGACTTCGCTTATTTAGATATAAGTACACTATCTCTCATGTTCCCGGAAAACTATTAATTTTAGCAGACGCGCTTTCCAGATCACCCTTACCGGGTACTGGTGAAAAAACGGATAGACAGCTAACATCAGAATGTGAAGCTATGATATCGGCTGTTGTCAACACATTATCGATAAAGGAAATGAGGCTCATGGAAATTAAGCGTGAGCAGGAGAATGACCCTGCCTGTAGTAAAATACACGAATATGTAATAACCGGGTGGCCGGATAAAAATCATCTTCCTAGTATTTTAAAAACATATTGGCCAGTTCGTCATGATTTCACTGTGTATGATAATATCCTTTTACGAGGATCTCGTATTGTTATTCCTGTTTCAATGAGACTTAAAGTCTTGGACAGAATCCATGAAGGACACATGGGAATCGCCAAATGTCGCCAACGAGCCATACAAAGCGTATGGTGGCCAAATTTGAGCTCTCAAATCGCTGATTTAGTTTATAAATGCACACAGTGTGCAGAACATCGCGATAAACAATTTGAACCATTGATTCCTAGTAAATTCCCGGACCGTCCATGGCAGATTGTAGGAAGCGATTTATATTACCTTCGCGGAAAAACATATTTATTGGTAGTAGACTATTTTTCCAGATATGTTGAAATCGCCAATCTCAAATTTACTTCAACTAGTGAAGTTATTACACACTTGAAATCATTTTTTGCGAGACACGGCATTCCGCAAATATTTAGATCTGATAATGGCCCACAGTATTCATCTTTCGAATTTTCTAAATTTGCACGTGAATACGAATTTGAACATATTACAAGTAGTCCCTTGTACCCACAAAGTAATGGGGCAGCGGAAAAAGCGGTTAAAACAGTTAAAAACTTAATTACAAAGTCTCCCGATCCTTATAAGGCATTATTGGCTTATCGATCGAGTCCACTGCAAAACAGTTTTAGTCCTGCTGAACTCCTATTTGGTAGAAAAATTAGATGTCAAATTCCCTCTTCTCCCGAGAAGTTAAATCCACAGTGGCCTTTTTTGCCATTAGTTAGGGAAAGGGAAGAGATATATAGGTCTAAAACTAAGGTAAACTTCGATAAACGTCATAAGACAACCTCACTCAAAGAGTTGAAACCACAAACCAATGTCTTTATACGTGACAGAAATAAGCATGGTACTGTCATAAAGAAAACCTCTAATCCCAGGTCTTATATTGTAGAGACTACTAACGGTCCTTTAAGACGTAATCGTACTAGTTTGAACCCTTGTAATCAGCCCAAAATCATTGACAATGATTTTGGAGATATTGATAAATTGAATGACTATTATAATGATCCCCCTGATCAAAGAGCATTGCCCAAAGGTACATATGCGCCTCGAAGATCTCATAGACGCATAAGACCTATAAAAAGACTTATCACAGAAATGTAATGTATTGATATGTTGTAACATTTAAATGAAGTTAGATCATCATAGTGTCCATCTATCATTCTTATTTCTGTAAAATTATGTTTGTTCATGAAGTATTATTATAAGTATTATACATTGTAAAGAATAGTCAGAACCTCTAAGAAAAAGGGATGTTGTATTATCAAGTACCGTTGGTATCACGTGATGTGATGGGTTCTGACATAGACACCCTCGTTTTAGGGGTTAGGACGTGGCACCCATTGGCATGAGTTGCAATGTAAGATGTCTTCTGGAATAAATATATTAAGTTAAACAGTTGTGTTATTTAACGGAACCCACAAACTAAACAAATTAGTTGGGCGCGGAAGGCATTGCCGGATTTAAAATGTTTGAGATAACATGGTAATGTATTCCATAGGCATGTTCCACAGAATTTAATACTATTTTTGACTACACTAAGATTTGGTCTTAGTACAATCAGTCGTTTATTAATGTTAGAGTAAGGGGTATATAAGTAACTTATTCATAATAATCATAACTTATCCCCAACGTGCAGGGTCCGCGGAGCGGGCCCGATTTCGGGGGGGCTACTGACCATAACCACCCCCCCCCCTAACCTTTTTTCGCTTTTTAGAGCTTTTGTTGACATTTTATTTTCACAATTAAAATTTATTTAGTATCCCATGGTGTCTTGTTTAGGAATCGGCCGATTGAACCTGGGTCACCCTTGAGTGTTTTGAAAAAATTCGAGATGGCGACCAAGACGGCCGTCATTTCAGATAATCCCCTATACCCCCCCCCCCATGCTATTTTGACAAGGATGATAATTTTGGTGGCTAACCGTATGTTTTGGGGGCCAAGGAATACACTGAAGTCATTCATTAGGTTGTGGGGTAATTATCGTGCTAGAATGAATACTATGGGGGTTATGGGGGATTATTTGAAACGGCCACCATCTTGAATTTCTGAAAACGCTCAAGGATGACCGAAGTTAACCCGGCGGATTCCGAAAGAGGCACCACAGCAAACGTAACTAACGTGGCGAAATTTATGACGTAGCTGGCTTTTTTTTCGCACGTACACAGTGAGTGGCCATTTTGCGCAGTAATCCAAGTCAGAATTTGGCTATTTTGTTAAAATTGCTATAAAGATTTAAATTTTTGTTTAGAACTTAAAAAAATTAACTATTAGTCAATCCCCGCGCTAAAAACATTAAAATAATTGATTGTGTATTTCTGAAATAGACCCCACCGAAGCACAAAAAAATTCCAAGATGTCAGCGCCCATTTTCAAAGTCGAAGTTAGGAGTTAAAAATTAAATTTGAAGGAAAACAAGTGGAGGGATTACATGCTTGTTATGAAGGTCACGACTGTGAAGCTGTGTTACCGACATGTTATGGAAAGAGCCTGATTTTTCAAATTCTCTCATGGATATTACAAAAGAAATACAAGGAAGAGTGAAGCCATGATTGTTATTATTAGTGCGTTGACCTCATAGAGGATCTTATAACCAGGGTCTTTGCATTGACTGCCGGTGGTGATAGGGTGGTGGACACGGGTTAGGGTTAGGCTCTGGGTTACATATTTATAGTGTTTTCTGGTATATAGGGTGTTTTCCGGTATTTAGTGTTTTCCGGTATTCAGTATAAAATGGTATTTTCCGGTTGTTTTCCGGTATATAGTATGGCCCCTATTTAACTTGTCCAGAGGGTTCGAAAATATGTTTAAATCCAAGTTGCATTTGAAAGTGTTTACGTAAAGCTTTTCAAATCATCAGAGATCTAATTTATATCAAGGGAGATAATTAGGTCCCGATTTGATTGACTGGTTTGACCAGTCTCTCATAGCAAAATTGATTAGAACACAATCCACCCAACGGAATTTTTCCTTTTTTAAAAAAATACCGTTGATAAGATCATGTATATACCATTGATGAATGGGGATATTGTATAATGAATGAATGAATGAAATGGGGTTTAACGTCCTACTGGGGATATTGTATAATAGTACAATTTGTTGACAAGAATGAAGATTTGGACAAATTACTCATTTACAGTCAGAGTGGTATTTCTTGCTGGGTTGACAGCCCCAGAAAATAAATAATAGCCTTAGGTGTCCTCCTACCTGTTGTGTAAATTATCCATTACAACCTATTTTACTTGTCCAGAGGATTCGAAAATATTTTAAAATCCAAGTCACATTTATAAGTCTTTACTAAAGGATTTTAAAATATTTGAGACTGGGAGCAATTTCTATCAAGGGAGATAATTATAATTCGGTGTGAATGACTTTGAACGTATGGAGGCAGACCACCATTAATTTCCCCATTGACTTCAATGTTAATTCTAGCCTCTTTGCCTACCTCCAACTTTTTCCCAAATTTTCGTTGGGCTGAATGCTTTTCACTATAGACAGAGGAACAAATGACCATGTCTTTGCACTAAAATTTGTATGACGTTGACCACCAAAATCTTGAGATACACCAAGTTGAAGAAGTATACCCAAAACATGTACCTAGTTGCCGTACATATCACCGTAGCCAACCTGATAACTCAGTTATCCTTCCGCCTCAAAATCCGGAATATTTACCAAAACCTGGCAGAAAATATTAATTCAAACCCTCTTCTTCCATTCTAGACCACAAAATCAACAAAAATGTCCATGCAAAGGGGGAGAAAAGAGAAGGAGAGAGAATTGCTATAAATAGACGAACTACAATTTGTGGGTACCGAGAGTGTGAAATTTAATGGTGGTCTGCCTCCGTATAATAGTGAGTTGAGTAAAAGACATAGAAATAACTACGTTTTGAATTTTTTAAAATATATTCCAAATATAATTCTAATACAGATCCTTGCTAAGGGAGTTGTGTAACTAGCACATGCAATGCAATCGTATGTCTGTTATCAATCTAGAAACCAAAAAAATTTTGGAGAAAGAAATTTCTCTGGTGACACTGGGTAGCCATTTTCCCATAAGGGACGAATCACACGACTGTCACGTGACATGTAATTATTTTATTTGTCTGGATGACCGAATCACTTAAAAATATACACACGCGTAGAAAAATAGATCTTTACATTAAGGATCCAATTGTGTTATGTCAGCGAGTTGACTTTGACTCAAGAATCATTTTACAACAAACGAAACGACGATCCGACCTCTAGTTTTCGAGAAATCGACCAAAAAAAGATTGACCAATCAGAGGTCAGAATGGGCGGGGCTTAGGTCTGAACAAATGCGAAGAAAATGGATTGTCTTTGGCCCCAGTGGCTGACTCTGGGAACGAGATTGGTCTGTTATCGCTCATTAATTCAGTCAGTTGCATAGAAGTATAACTCGTGTTTGTCATGTTTAACTTTACTTCCCGTTTATTCACATGCTTGTTACACATCTCCGGTAGCAATTATTTCTGTGTTAAAATTATATTTGGAATGTATTCAACCAGTTATATCACATATTTATAATGACTGACATCAATATTGTCCTTTAAGTGTCTCTTTTTTTTTGGTTGGTCTGGGGCAGCAGACATCTTTTACATTATCATCACATAACTCCCTTATTCTTTCATACAGATAATTCTGTCCAGCTGCATCAAGCCCGGGATGATTCGGGATGGTTGGACACTAGCGTGATGGAAGGTTGTTGACATCCCGTAAAAGCTGGTATGTTTTACTGTCTTTGAGTCACAAAATTGTCGGGCAATAACTACACCAGGGTTTTCAGAACTGAAGCTGCAAGAAGAGAGAGATTATGTCAGATACCTGTTACAAGTAAAGAAAATGGCTTCCTTTGAATCTGAGGCAAAAGGTTAAAAAATAGGCAAATGGAGAAGTTAGAAACTGGTTATGAAAACAAGTGGATGCCATACAAGATACGTCCACATTTTCTAAGCGATAGACAGAATTTGCATACAAAGAGCGGATCAAATTGGAACCTCAACAGGGTCCACAACCTTGATATACGAAGAGCTGGCATTTTGTCCGACAGTTATGGTTCAGTTTTCACAAAATTGTAACTCAGCCATCATTACATGGTGTGCCTTTTATTTTCGAAACAATATTTCGGTTGCAAATAATAGGGGTTTACAGATAATAATAATAATAATAATTTAATACATTTGTAAAGCGCACACGTTCCAGCTAGTATAGCTGCTCAGTGGCGCTGGTTGTACATCAAGATTAATATTCTAAAAATACATTTTAAATTTAAATATATTAAATTTATAATTATTTCTAAAAAACATATACGATTTAAACAATTATTTAAAAAAACAAAACACACAAGGCTTAAAATTACTCAAATATTTAAATATATTATATAAATTTAAAAAATAATCAGCAAATAAAATCATAACATGAATAAAGCAATTTCAACATGATTTACACATTATTTAAAAGCTTGATTAAAAAGTTCAGTTTTAAGGTTTTTCTTAAATACTGCATAGTTTGAGCTGGATTTGGTTTGTTGAGAAAGTTTGTTCCACAGCATCGGGGCAAAAAATGAGAAGGCTCTTTGTCCAAATTGGGTAGTGGCTTTTGGAATTTCCAAAAGATTTTGATCACTTGATCTTTAAGATATTTTGGAGCGTTGTCACAGTTTAAATAAAGGTATGTCGATGATAATATTTTAAAATCAATACGGAATTTGAGCACTGGTGTTATATGTATACTCCTGTTAGTCCAGGACACTATTCGGGCAGCTTTATTTTGAATTAGTTGTAACGGTTGGATATATGAAGAAGTAAGGCCACAAAGCAACGAATTACAAGCTAAGTTTGAAGTGATAAAGGATTTTACAAGTAGTTTAGTTGTGTCATAATCAATTCTTTCATACCTCTATCTATTTGTGCATTTGTTTTGTTTTAACTTTTATTTCCTTCGTGTTTATATTTGTGTTTATAATGAAATGTATTAGGTGAACTATGTACTATGTCGTTACTTATTATTTTGAAATAAAGATTTATAAAAAAAACAAGCCAAAAAAACCCTTCCCAGACATTCTGATTATAAAAAGGATATGAGTAGGATTTGGCGGTTTTAATATCCGGTCTCGATTAAACAGAGACCAGATTAACCAGACATTCTGATTATAATAATGATATCAGTTGAGGGTTTTAATATCCTGTCTCGATTAAAGGATTTTGTCTATTGAATATAGATGGAGCTATGGTAGACCAGGTTCACGTCTGATTTTAATCGAGAAAGGTCCTCGGGATTTATTAGCTATGTTATCCTTTGTAATTGACGAAAGACGGTGTTTAGTCGTCCCAATGCAACACAAGAACAATGCCATTCACGTTGATTAACGCTTGAAGGTTGAAATTCCAACTAAAGAGTAGGACGTATGTAATGCCGCCCAGAAGTTAAGAAAGAGAGAGACGCAATGACGCGCTTTGCGTCATCGTTTTGAGTTTTTGCACTCCTTGAGTTTTTCCTCCCCCTCTCAAATGGCAAAAATCAAACGGTTTCAATAATATTTTCAACATTATAATTATAATCATAATGCTTAACCAGTGTCAAACATATACCGTGGGTCAGATATGCTACAAATCTACTCTAGCATGTTCCACACAGCCCAATGTTACGAGGCGGCACTGGGAAAGACCCTACCCCCTTCCTCGCACACATATAATATTGTGTTTGGGGGACCCCGACGGGATATTGTTTCTCATGTAAAATCATGGGTCACCACTCCCCTTATGCCACTGCCCGGGCAATATTTGTTTCATAGCACACTGTATGGCGTATGTCCGTCTTCAATAGCCCAGCAGAAAAGTAGGACGTTAAACCCAAATTGATATATACACAATATACTTCTTATAGACCAATAAACGAATATAAAATATATTAACAAAAGGAAAATGAAATAAAAATCGGGTTAAATTATATTATGTATATCATTTAATACCAACAGATGCATATAAAATTAAACAATTAAAAAGATAAGCAAAAGAAAAACAAATATAAATCGAGTTAAATTTATATTATGCATATCATTTAATACCAATAGATGCATATAAAATTAAACAATTAAAAGGATAAGCAAGAGAAAAACAAAATATAAATCGGGGTAAAAGATACATATGGATCAAGTTAAATTGCTTAGTTATATAAATATATTCATGTATCAAGATGATTAACCATATTGTACTCCTGTATCTACGATAGCCTATTGTTGGATTATCATGGTCCTGTATCTACGATAGCCTACTGTTGGATTATCATGATATTGTATCTACGATAGTCTACTGTAGGATTATCATGATATTGTATCTACGATAGCCTACTGTAGGATTATCATGATATTGTATCTACGATAGCCTACTGTAGGATTATCATGTATTTTACAAAGCACTGGTTCGATTGTCTATTTCCAAAGCACTGGTTCGATCGTCTAATTTCGTTTCTTCTCATGAACGTTTTCGGAGGCTTCTTTTAAATTTGATTTGGTCTTCATTTTCTGGGAGGTGGTTGACTTTACACACTTCCAATGAATACATTCACTGCGCTCGATATCCTTTCTATTATAATATTGGGATCAGTAAATGCTCTGCCTTTGAGGATGGTGTTGGATTCGATAAGATAATAACAAGACCTGTTCTTACTTCACCATCTTGTAATCACCGAACACAATTTGGCGAGCTATTCGGCTAGCGAGCTATTCGATCAATCCAGCTGGCAACCTATTCGTTGGCAACCTATTCAGAATAAATTCAAAAAACGCCCAAACTCATCTATTTTTATCAACCAATAAAATCCATCGTAACGTCTATCAAACGAAAGTAGAATATATTGTTATTTTAAAAGGAAAGAACGTTAATATTCCGAGTCAAAATTCGGGTCATCGTACAAAATTCATAGCATCCAGCTATATATATTCTGAAAGGTAATTGAATCAGCTTTCTGCATAGTATTAGTAAAAGTTGGCACAATCATATTAAAGGGGTGCGCTCTCATCCTAAACTACGCCGACTTTTCAATATTTTAAATATAAAGATAGGCCGGTAATGTTTTCGAAGTCTAAATTCGGACCATCGTACAAAATTCAGAGCACCCAGCTATATATATTTGGAAAGGTAATTGAAAAAGCTTTCCAAATATTATTAGTAAAAGTTGGCAAAATCATATTAAAGGGGTGCGCACTCTTCCTAAACATAGCCAATTTGTTCATTTTTCTAATTGTAACTAGCGACAGGCCGGTAATTTTTCCAAAGTCCAAATAAGGACCATCGTACAAAATTCTGAGCATCTAGCTATAAATATTCTGAAAGGTAATTGAATAAGCTTTCCAAATTTTATAAGTAAAAGTTAGCACAATCATATTAACGGGGTGCGCGCTTATCCGAAACATGGCCAATTTTTTTAATATTCGAAATGTAAAGAATGGTAATGTCCGGGGTCAAAATTCGGACCATCGTACAAAATTCAGAGCATCCGGCTATATATATTCTAAAAGGTGATAAGATAAGCTTTCTAAATATTATTAGTAAAAGTTGGCACAATCATATTAAAGGGGTGCGCACCTATCCTAAACATAGCCAATTTTTCAATATTCTAAATGTCAAGAACGGTAATGTTCCGAATCAACATTCGGACCATCGTAAAAAATTCAGAGCACCTGGCTGTATATATTCGAAAAGGTGATTCAATAAGCTTTCCAAATATTATTAGTCAAAGTTGGCACAATCATATTAAAGGGGTGCGCTCTCATCCTAAACATAGCCAATTTTTCAATATTCTAAAGGTAAAGAACGGTAATGTCCGGAGTCAAAATTCGGACCATCGTACAAACTTCAGAGCATCCGGCTATATATATTCTAAAAGGTAATAAGATAAGCTTTCTAAATATTATTAGTAAAAGTTGGCACATTCATATCAAAGGGGTGCGCGCTCTTCCTAAACATAGCCAATTTTTCAATATTCTAAATATAAAGATAATCCGGTACTTTTTTCAAAGTCAAAACTCGGACCATCGTACAAAATTTAGAGCATCCGGCTTTATATATTCTAAAAGGTGGTAAGATAAGCTTTCCAAATATTATTAGTAAAAGTTGGCACAATCATATTAAAGGGGTGCGCTCTCATCCTAAACATAGCCAATTTTTCAATATTCTAAAGGTTAAGAACGGTAATGTCCGGAGTCAAAATTCGGACCATCGTACAAAATTCAGAGCATCCGGCTATATATATTCTAAAAGGTGATAAGATAAGCTTTCCAAAAATTATAAGTAAAAGTTGGCACAATCATATTAAAGGGGTCCGCTCTCATCCTAAACATTGCTAATTTTTCAATATTCTAAATGTAAAGAAAAACCCTGCACTTTTTTCAAAGTCAGAATTCGGACCATCGTACAAAATTCAGAGCACCCGGCTATATATATTCGGAAAGGTAATTGAATAAGCTATCTAAATATTATTAGTAAAAGTTGGCACAATCATATTAAAGGGGAGCGCGCTCATCCTAAAGATAGCCAATTTTTCAATATTCTAAAGGTAAAGAACGGTAATGTCCGGAGTCAAAATTCGGACCATCGTACAAAATTCAGAGCATCCGGCTATAAATATTCTAAAAGGTGATAAGATAAGCTTTCCAAATATTATTAGTAAAAGTTGGCACAATCATATTAAAGGGGTGCGCTCTCATCCTAAACATTGCCAATTTTTCAATATTCTAAATATAAAGATAAACCTGTATTTTTTTTAAAGTCAGAATTCGGACCATCGTACAAAATTCAGAACACCGAGCTATATATATGATGAAAGGTAATTGAATAAGCTTTCCAAATATTATTAGTAAAAGTTGGCACAATCATATTAAAGGGGTGCGTTCTCATCCTAAATATAGCCAATTTTTCAATATTCTAAAGGTAAAGAACGGTAATGTCCGGAGTCAAAATTCGGACTATCGTTCAAAATTCAGAGCATCCGGCTATATATATTCTAAAAGGTGATAAGATAAGCTTTCCAAATATTATAAGTAAACGTTGGTACAATCATATTAAAGGGGTGCGCTCCCATCCTACACATTGCCAATTTTTCAATATTCTAAATGTAAAGAAAAACCCTGCACTTTTTCAAAGTCAGAATTCGGACCATCGTACAAAATTCAAAGCACCCAGCTATATATATTCGGAAAGGTAATTGAATAAGCTTTCTAAATATTATTAGTAAAAGTTGGCACAATCATAATAAAGGGTTGCGCTCTCATCCTAAACATTGCCAACTTTTCAATATTCGAAATGTAAAGAACGGTAATGTCCGGAGTCAAAATTCGGACCATCGTACAAAATTCAGAGCATCCGGCTATATATATTCTGAAAGGTGATAAGATAAGCTTTCTAAATATTATAAGTAAAAGTTGGCACAATCATATTAAAGGGGTGCGCTCTCAATCTAAACATTGCCAATTTTTCAATATTCTAAATGAAAAGAAAAACCCTGCACTTTTTTCAAAGTCAGAATTCGGACCATCGTACAAAATTCAGAGCACCCAGCTATATATATTCGGAACGGTAATTAAATAAGCTTTCTAAATATTATTAGTAAAAGTTGGCACAATCATATTAAAGGGGTGCGCTCTCATCCTAAACATTGCCAATTTTTCAATATTCTAAAGGTAAAGAACGGTAATGTCCGGAGTCAAAATTCGGACCATCATACAAAATTAAGAGCATCCTGCTATATATATTCTAAAAGGTAATAATATAAGCTTTAGAAATATTATTAGTAAAAGTTGGCACAATCATATCAAAGGGTTGCGCTCTCATCCTAAACATAGCCAATTTTTCAATATTCTAAAGGTAAAGAACGGTAATGTCCGGAGTCAAAATTAGGACCATCGTACAAAATTCAGAGCATCCGGCTATATATATTCTAAAAGGTGGTTAGATAAGCGTTACAAATATTATTAGTAAAAGTTGGCACAATCATATTAAAGGGGTGCGCTCTCATCCTAAACATAGCCAATTTTTCAATATTCTAAAGGTAAAGAACGGTAATGTCCGGAGTCAAAATTCGGACCATCGTACAAAATTCAGAGCATCCGGCTATATATATTCTAAAAGGTGATTAGATAAGCGTTACAATATTATTAGTAAAAGTTGGCACAATCATATTAAAGGGGTGCCCTCTCATACTAAACATAGCCAATTTTTCAATATTCTAAATGTAAAGAAAAACCCTTCACTTTTTTTAAAGTCAGAATTCGGACCGTCGTGCAAAATTCAGAGCACCGAGCTATATATATGATAAAAGGTAATTGAATAAGCTTTCCAAATATTATTAGTAACAGTTGGCACAATCATATTAAAGGGGTGCGCTCTCATCCTAAACATAGCCAATTTTTCAATATTCTAAAGGTAAACAACGGTAATGTCCGGAGTCAAAATTCGGACCATCGTTCAAAATTCAGAGCATCCGGCTATATATATTCTAAAAGGTGATAAAATAAGCTTTCTAAATATTATAAGTAAACGTTGGCACAATAATATTAAAGGGGTGCGCTCTCATCCTAAACATTGCCAATTTTTCAATATTCTAAATGTAAAGAAAAACCCTGCACTTTTTCAAAGTCAGAATTCGGACCATCGTACAAAATTCAGAGCACCCAGCTATATATAGTCGGAAAGGTAATTGAATAAGCTTTCTAAATATTATTAGTAAAAGTTGGCACAATCACATTAAAGGGTTGCGCTCTCATCCTAAACATTGAAAATTTTTCAATATTCGAAATGTAAAGAACGGTAATGTCCGGAGTCAAAATTCGGACCATCGTACAAAATTCAGAGCATCCGGCGATGATATATATTCTAAAAGGTGATAAGATAAGCTTATATTCGAAATGTAAAGAACGGTAATGTCCGGAGTCAAAATTCGGACCATCGTACAAAATTCAGAGCATCCGGCGATGATATATATTCTAAAAGGTGATAAGATAAGCTTTCCAAATATTATTAGTAAAAGTTGGCACAATCATATTAAAGGGGTGCGCTCTCATCCTAAACATTGCCAATTTTTCAATATTCTAAATATAAAGAAAAGCCCTTCACTTTTTTCAAAGTCAACATTCGGACCATCGTACAAAATTCAAAGCACCTAGCTATATATATTATGAAAGGTAATTGAATAAGCTTTCCAAATATTATTAGTAAAAGTTGGCACAATCATATTAAAGGGGTGCGCTCTCATCCTAAACATAGCCAATTTTTCAATATTCTAAAGGTAAAGAACGGTAATGTCCGGAGTCAAAATTCGGACCATCGTACAAAATTCAGAGCATCCGGCTATATATATTCTAAAAGGTGATAAGATAAGCTGTCTAAATATTATAAGTAAAAGTTGGCACAATCATATTAAAGGGGTGCGCTCTCATTCTAAACATTGCCAATTTTTCAATATTCTAAATGTAAAGAAAAACCCTGCACTTTTTTCAAAGTCAGAATTCGGACCATCGTACAAAATTCAGAGCACCCAGCTATATATATTTGGAAAGGTACTTGAATAAGCTTTCTAAATATTATTAGTAAAAGTTGGCACAATCATATTAAAGGGGTGCGCTTTCATCCTAAACATTGCAAATTTTTCAATATTCGAAATGTAAAGAACGGTAATGTCCGGAGTCAAAATTAGGACCATCGTACAAAATTCAGAGCATCCGGCGATATATATTATAAAAGGTGGTAAGATAAGCTTTCCAAATAGTATTAGTAAAAGTTGGCACAATCATATTAAAGGGGTGCGCTATCATCCTAAACATAGCCAATTTTTTCAATATTCCAAATGTAAAGAAAAACCCTGCACTTTTTTCAAAGTCAGAATCCGGACCATCGTACATAATTCAGAGCACCCAGCTATATATATTCGGAACGGTAATTAAATAAGCTTTCTAAATATTATTAGTAAAAGTTGGCACAATCATATTAAAGGGGTGCGCTCGCATCCTAAACATTGCCAATTTTTCAATATTCGAAATGTAAAGAACGGTAATGTCCGGAGTCAAAATTCGGACCATCGTACAAAATTCAGAGCATCCGGCTATATATATTCTAAAAGGTGATAAGATAAGCTTTCTAAATATTATTAGTAAAAGATGGCACAATCATATTAAAGGGGTGCGCTCTCATCCTAAACATTGCCAATTTTTCAATATTCGAAATGTAAAGAACGGTAATGTCCGGAGTCAAAATTAGGACCATCGTACAAAATTCAGAGCATCCGGCGATATATATTCTAAAAGGTGATAAGATAAGCTTTCCAAATATTATTAGTAAAAGTTGGCACAATCATATTAAAGGGTTGCGCTTTCATCCTAAACATTGCAAATTTTTCAATATTCGAAATGTAAAGAACGGTAATGTCCGGAGTCAAAATTCGGACCATCGTACAAAATTCAGAGCATCCGGCGATATATATTCTAAAAGGTGATAAGATAAGCTTTCCAAATATTATTAGTAAAAGTTGGCACAATCATATTAAAGGGGTGCGCTCTCATCCTAAACATTGCCAATTTTTCAATATTCTAAATATAAAGATAAACCTGTACTTTTTTCAAAGTCAAAATTCGGACCATCGTACAAAATTCAAAGCATCCGGCTATATATATTATAAAAGGTGGTAAGAAAAGCTTTCCAAATAATATTAGTAAAAGTTGGCACAATCATATTAAAGGGGTGCGCTCTCAACCTAAACATAGCCAATTTTTTCAATATTCGAAATGTAAAGAAAAACCCTGCACTTTTTTCAAAGTCAGAATCCGGACCATATATAGCTGGGTGCTCTGAATTTTGTACGATGGTCCGGATTCTGACTTTGAAAAAAGTGCAGGGTTTTTCTTTACATTTCGAATATTGAAAAAATTGGCTATGTTTAGGTTGAGAGCGCACCCCTTTAATATGATTGTGCCAACTTTTACTAATAATATTTGGAAAGCTTATCTTACCACCTTTTAGAATATATATAGCCGGATGCTCTGAATTTTGTACGATGGTCCGAATTTTGACTTTGAAAAAAGTACAGGTTTATCTTTATATTTAGAATATTGAAAAAATTGGCTATGTTTAGGTTGAGAGCGCACCCCTTTAATATGATTGTGCCAACTTTTACTAATAATAGTTGGATAGCTTATCTTATCACCTTTTAGAATATATATAGCCGGATGCTCTGAATTTTGTACGATGGTCCGAATTTTGACTCCGGACATTACCGTTCTTTACATTTAGAATATTGAAAAATTGGCTATGTTTGGGATGAGAGCGCACCCCTTTAATATGATTGTGCCAACTTTTACTAATAATATTTGGAAAGCTTATCTCACCACCTTTTAGAATATATATAGCCAGATGCTCTGAATTTTGTACGATGGTCCGAATTTTGACTTTGAAAAAAGTACAGGTGTATCTTTATATTTAGAATATTGAAAAATTGGCAATGTTTAGGATGAGAGCGCACCCCTTTAATATGATTGTGCCAACATTTACTAATAATATTTGGAAAGCTTATCTTATCACCTTTTAGAATATATATAGCCGGATGCTCTGAATTTTGTACGATGGTTCGAATTTTGACTTTGAAAAAAGTACAGGTTTATCTTTATATTTAGAATATTGAAAAATTGGCAATGTTTAGGATGAGAGCGCACCCCTTTAATATGATTGTGCCAACATTTACTAATAATATTTGGAAAGCTTATATTATCACCTTTTAGAACATATATAGCCGGAATCTCTGAATTTTGTACGATGGTCCGAATTTTGACTCCGGACATTACCGTTCTTTACCTTTAGAATATTGAAAAATTGGCTATGTTTAGGATGAGAGCGCATCCTTTTAATATGATTGTGCCAACATTTACTAATACTATTTGGAAAGCTTATCTTACCACCTTTTAGAATATATATAGCCGGATGCTCTGAATTTTGTACGATGGTCCGAGTTTTGACTTTGAAAAAAGTACAGGTTTATCTTTATATTTAGAATATTGAAAAATTGGCAATGTTTGGGATGAGAGCGCACCCCTTTAATATGATTGTGCCAACTTTTACTAATAATATTTGTAAAGCTTATCTTATCACCTTTTAGAATATATATAGTCGGATGCTCTGAATTTTGTACGATGGTCCGAATTTTGACTCCGGACATTACCGTTCTTTACATTTCGAATATTGAAAAAATTGGCTATGTTTAGGATGAGAGCGCACCCCTTTAATATGATTGTGCCAACTTTTACTAATAATATTTGGAAAGCTTGTCGTTCCACCTTTTAGAATATATATAGCCAGATGCTCTGAATTTTGTACGATGGTCCGAATTTTGACTTTGAAAAAAGTACAGGTTTATCTTTATATTTAGAATATTGAAAAATTGGCTATGTTTAGGATGAGCGCGCACCCCTTTAATATGATTGTGCCAACTTTTACTAATAATAGTTGGAAAGCTTATCTTATCACCTTTTAGAATATATATAGCCGGATGCTCTGAATTTTGTACGATGGTCCGAATTTTGACTCCGGACATTACCGTTCTTTACATTTAGAATATTGAAAATTGGCTATGTTTGGGATGAGAGCGCACCCCTTTAATATGATTGTGCCAACTTTTACTAATAATATTTAGAAAGCTTATCTCACCACCTTTTAGAATATATATAGCCGGATTCTCTGAATTTTGTACGATGGTCCGAATTTTGACTTTGAAAAAAGTACAGGTTTATCTTTATATTTAGAATATTGAAAAATTGGCTATGTTTAGCACCACTTTAATATGATTGTGCCAACTTTTACTAATAATATTTGGAAAGCTTATCTTATCACCTTTTAGAATATATATAGCCGGATGCTCTGAATTTTGTACGATGGTCCGAATTTTGACTCCGGACATTACCGTTCTTTACATTTCGAATATTGAAAAATTGGCCATGTTTCGGATAAGCGCGAACCCCTTTAATATGATTGTGCAAACTTTTACTTATAAGATTTGGAAAGCTTATTCAATTACCTTTCAGAATATTTATAGCTAGATGCTCAGAATTTTGTACGATGGTCCTTATTTGGACTTTGGAAAAATGACCAGCCTGTCGCAAGTTACAATTAGAAAAATGAACAAATTGGCTATGTTTAGGAAGAGTGCGCATCCCTTTAATATGATTTTGCCAACTTTTACTAATAATATTTGGAAAGCTTTTTCAATTACCTTTCAGAATATATATAACTGGGTTCTCTGAATTTTGTACGATGGTCCGAATTTCGACTTCGAAAACATTACCGGCCTATCTTTATATTTAAAATATTGAAAAGTCGGCGTAGTTTAGGATGAGAGCGCACCCCTTTAATATGATTGTGCCAACTTTTACTAATACTATGCAGAAAGCTGATTCAATTACCTTTCAGAATATATATAGCTGGATGCTATGAATTTTGTACGATGACCCGAATTTCGACTCGGAATATTAACGTTCTTTCCTTTTAAAATAACAATATATTCTACTTTCGTTTGATAGACGTTACGATGGATTTTATTGGTTGATAAAAATAGATGAGTTTGGGCGTTTTTTGAATTTATTCTGAATAGGTTGCCAACGAATAGGTTGCCAGCTGGATTGATCGAATAGCTCGCTAGCCGAATAGCTCGCCAAATTGTGTTCGGTCTTGTAATCCACAAGTAGTCTTTTATTTCAAGGCACACATAACTATGTCTAAAGGGAAGTAATTCCATTTACAATAATGGACTCAGACAACTAACTACATGTAACATAACATCTCAATATGACATCCCCCTTGTTAAAAAAAGGTTCCCCCGGATTGGAGACAAAGGAAAGGATAATGAAATTGACAAACAATAAAATAAATCTAGCAAAGTACCAATACAAACGCTCACACATTCATACTGCCTTTGAGGATGGTGTTGGATTCGATAAGATAATAACAAGACCTGTTCTTACTTCACCATCTTGTAATCCACAAGTAGTCTTTTTTTTCAAGGCACACATAACTATGTCTAAAGGGAAGTAATTCCATTTACAATAATGGACTCAGACAACTAACTACATGTAACATAACATCTCAATATGACATCCCCCTTGTTAAAAAAAGGTTCCCCCGGATTGGAGACAAAGGAAAGGATAATGAAATTGACAAACAATAAAATAAATCTAGCAAAGTACCAATACAAACGCTCACACATTCATACGAATACACAATAAGTAGAAAAAAATACACAATCAAAATTATTGAAAAAAAATGAAGTAAGTAATAAGCTATTATGTAAAAGCTTTGTTTAAATCTGATACAATACAAATATAGCATTGTAACTATATATATGAGAAGTATGCAAGTTCAAATAGTAGACAATATAATATAATATGACCTTTCGAACAAATCAGAATTACTTTTAAACATAAAAAGCAAAGAAATATTAATATCATATATTTCAAAATAATAAATGCAAATATGCAAAGTATTTCAAGCTATTATATTCCATGTAATACATGTTTCAAAGCAAATAAGATATATAATTATAATCTTAAGAAATCACAAAGTGTTCAAAGCTATTATATTTCATGTTATACATGTTTCAAAGCAAATAAGATATATAATCTTAAGAATCACTAAGTGTTCCAAGCTATTATATTCCATGTTATACAGGTTTCAAAGCGAATAAGATATATAATCTTAAAAATACAAAGTAAAGCATACAAAATGCATAATTATAAGGAATAATGAGCGACCTTTCCAGGACTTCCAACAACATCAATAATTCTACTCTCAATAAGAGATTGGGCAATTTTACACAAACTGGCATCATGACTTATATCAAACCATTCTGATATTTTAGGTTTATTGACATCATATCTAACTAACAATTGTAAATTTCCACATTTGAATCTACCTTTAACAACATACAAATCTTTAGTTAAGCTTACATCTTGCATATAATGTAACTGATTACCTAACTGATTATTTGTCAAAATATTTAAACAAGCAAGATTATGATTACTTTCAATATTCTTATAAGACGTTGTCACAGGTATAGGAGTAGTATAATTTATAGACATAACATTGGAATCATCAAATTTAGGCAAACTAACACCATTAGCATCAGTAAATTCATAATTAGGGTGACTATTAGATATTACAGAGTCACTTTTACCTAAATAAGTTTTCAAACTTTGAATATTTGATAATTTCTGTGTAGGATGACTAGTTCGGATAAAACATGGTTTCAATCGATTGATTGAATAAACATCTGGAAGGATTTTACCTTGAATGCTAGCTAATAAGTAATGCGTTCGATCTAAAACTTCATGAATAACCAATGGTCCACACCAATTGGCAACAAATTTCTTACTATTTGATTGTAAACTAGATGACGAAGGTTTTAATACATACACAAACTGACCAACACCATATATTGGATTTTTACTTAAACATTGAGATAAACTCTGATTCTGACTTAACTGTTGTTGCTTTTGTAAGTCTAATATAATAGATGAAATATTAGAAAACTTTTTCTGTAAATGGTCAAAATAATGAGCATATGATTTGGAAATTGAAGTATCAAAAGTCCAAACAAGACTTGTAATATTACGTGGAGATTTACCAAAAGCTAGCTCATAAGGGCTAAAATTACCTAATTGTGGCGAAGCAAAACTATTGTATGCATAGGTACTGGTAGACACAAAACGTACCCAATCAGTTCCAAATTGATTGAGGTTATATTTTAACAAATCGGCTATGGATTTAATATGACGTTCAACTAATAAGCTTCCGTGGTTTGCAACACTAATTAGTTTATGACTAATTTGAAGAGCTGAACATAATAGTTTAACTAAACTACTGGTTAAAGATGATTGAGCATCAGTGATAAGTACACTAGGTGGTCCAAATATACATATAATTTTCTGTATTATAGCTTCACAAATTGTTTCAGAATCCAATGTCTTTAGTGGTATACAAATCATGAAACGAGTTATTTCGTCACATGCCACTAATAAATGTTTAAAACCGGAAATAGAAGTAGGCATAGTTTTGAAATCAAGGCAAATTCTATCAAAAGTATGATATTCTTTAGGAATTCGTGGATGGAAAAGGCGTAAAGAATCAGTCTTTGGCTTTATTTGTTGACATTTATGACATGATAATATATAGGTAGCAATTGTTTGGTACATGTTAGGTATGTAAAATAGTTTTCTCATTGTCAAGTATGTCTTTGTAATTCCTTGATGACTGGACAAAACACCATCATGATATAAGCTAATTAAATTGTGTGCAAGACTTTCTGGAATGGCTAATTGCAATGTAAAGTCTTTATCGTTATTATTATGTAGGAGTAATCTAAACAATAAATTGTCACATAATATGTAATCATCACTTCTGTTTTTAACTGTTTTAGCAGCACGTTTTGATGAAGGTAATATATTATGTACAAGATAGTCAAATATAGGTTTAAAATACACTGATGTCTCTTGTTCAAGTCTTAATTTGTTCTTGTCTATAGGCAAATTGTAATCTCTAAGAATTTTTCTCTTTATAACATGAACTAATTTGTCTAAATCCTTTTGTTTAGGAAAGTGTCCATGTACTAAACTATCTGTATTATGCACTAAAGGTTTAGGTGGTATACATAAGTCCAACGGAATTTCCACTGTATTGTCTCTACAAGTATCATTAATTGTGACTGTGTCAACTAATGTAGGTTCAATACATGTAGGTAGTTTAGGTGGAATATGAATGTGTTTAGTGGGTAACATAGGTGTAGGATTACTTATAGTAGGTGTGGGCGTACTTATAGTAGGTGTAGGATTACTTATAGTACATGTAGGTGTAGGATTACGTATAGTAGGTGTAGGCGTATTTATAGTAGGGAGAGGTGTAATAGAAGCGGGTTTCGCTTTATGAGTACGTATTGGTGGATGTGAAGTAAACGTAGGTACTCTAGCTTGAGTATCGGTAGTGGAACAAGTAGGTTTAGTAGGAATCGGTTGATTAGTTGACTGTTTAGTTGTAGGATATAGTGTTTTGATGGGAATATTCTTAGCTTTGGCATAACTACGAGTAACAGGGCGTTCATTAGATTGAAGAACAAATGAACTCGGCACAATTGTATCAATTTCAGAATCGTCTGAAAGTGGGTTACGTGAGAGATAGTCCGCCATAATAATATCTTGGCCTTTAATATATGTTACGCGAAACGAATAATATGATAACTTCATTAATAATCTTTGAAGTCTTGAGGTACATGGTTGCTTCTTTGACTGAAATAGTTGAACTATTGCACTGTGATCTGTAAAAACATCAAAATGTACTCCTCTTAATAAATACTGGAATTGAGAAACATTTATGTAAATTCCAAATAACTCTAATTCAGTTACAGAATAGTTAAGACATGCCTTAGGAAGGCGTTTTGAGTAATAACCAAGAATCCGATCTTGACCTTGTATACACTGTGTAATATACGAGCCTGTAGCTATTCTACTAGTATCACTGTACAACTTTATAGAACCTGTTCCTGAAGGAGTATATAACACAGGTGGTTCAAGCAACATTTCCTTGACTCTGTCAAAAGCTGATTGTTGAGATTCTGTCCACTGAAATTTAGATTGTTTTCTGGCTATCATATGTAAGGGTTTTAGAATACACTGAATATAAGGTAAAAAATTAGCTATATATGTGACAGCACCGATGAAATGCTTTACATCTTTACTAGTTTTAGGTATTGACAAATTTCTGATATATTTACATCGGTTGGAGAAAGGATGTATAGTCAATAAATTCTCTTTATTAATAGAAAGATTATGTCCCATGTACGTTACAGAGCGGCGAAAAAATAGACATTTTCTTGGACAAATTCGAAGACCATATTTCTCTAAAGCAGAAAATAAAGAAGTTAAATGATGTAGATGAGATTCAATATCTGGACTAAAACAAATAATATCATCGTGATGAGCAATTGAGAAATCATAACTATTGGTAACTGTAGAAAGAACATCATCAACTGTAGACTGAAATACTGCCGGTGATATACTTAAACCTTGCGTTAATCTCTTGAAATAGTAATGCTTACCTCCTGCATATGATGATATACCTGTAAATTGCTGAGCATGGGGAGCTAATGGAAGGCTAAAGAAAGCTGATTTTAAATCAATACATGAGAGTACTTGAGGTGAGGCGTTACCAATACGCTTTAATGATTCACTAAGGAGTGGAAAAGGATGATTGTACCGTTTAATTCTAGAATTCAAATGACGGAAATCCACGACTACCCTTTTCTCAGAAGTACCCTTTTTCGGCAATATTAAAATTGGTGACGTGTACGGCTGGTGACCTATAGCAAGAATCCCAAGATTGACTAATTTATGTAATTCACTATCAATTATCTTTTTCTCAGGCTCTGTTTTTGGATATGGACGTATATAGAATGGATCTGCATTGTTAACTTCAATGTCAACCTGAATATGAGGACAATAACCAACTTCTCCATTTAAACTAAATGTATTTCTATGTTTGAACAATGTGTTATAAAACTGTTCTTGTTGTGTATCACTTAGTATACTCTGTGATAAATCTATACATGAAGTAAATGCATGTTTATCTGTTTCTGAACATGTAAAATTATTTGTTATTGAATCAACTGTTATATTAATACTATCACATGACTGTACATCATGTAAATAAGTGTAAAATAAACTTTGATCTTTTGTAATATGAATGGGTTTATGACTAGTATTACATATTGGAATAATTGACTTATTGCGATTTAATGATGTAATAAATGTTGAAGGACAGGATTTCTCTAAGTATGAACCTGTGTACATTAAAATTTGTTGACCACGAAATACTGATGGTATTTTCCCTTGTACTGTAATGTACTTAAGTTCTCCTGGTTTAACACACATATTAGAGGTAGGGTGAAATGAAACTTTAGTTTGATAAGTGGATTTACAATGTAATGTGTTTGTATTAAAATTTAGTGTACTATCTAAATTGGACAATACATCTTGGCCTATTATTATATCGACACCAAGTAAATTCTGAGCTATATAAGCATTAAAGGAAAACTGATGACCTTGAATAACAATTTCAACTTGTGTAGATTGGTAACATTGAATAAGTTGACCATTTCCTAATTTTAAACTAACTGGTTGTGACAACTGCACAAAAGTTGTACTATCTTTAAGAAACGAACATGATTCTAAAATCAATGACGAAAGTAAGGTTTTAGTAGAACCACTGTCAATAAGTATAGATGCTGAATGACCATCAGAAAGTTTACCGTTACAAAAGTTACGTGAATCTAATTTAATTGTTGTCCCATATGTTTTATTATACGCTAAATCAGGGAATCTATTGGGACTGTGATAAATTCCCTCTACCAAAAATCCTGTTGACGTTTTCTGTCTAAATCTTTCTGTCTATCAAAACATTGCTGCCATGTATGGTTAGGTTTCAAACAATATTTGCAAAATATCCATTGACTAGTTGAACTGCGATTAGGACTGAATGACCTTCTTTCAGCACTTGAATAATTATTCCGTCTATGACTAGGTGACTGGCTAAAATCGCGTCTTGAGTATCGGTCACGAGAATCACGTCTACTTGGTCGAGAGTATCGGTCTTGAGAATCACGTCTACTTGGTCTAGAGTATCGATCTTGAGAATCACGTCTACTTGGTCTAGAGTATCGATCTTGAGAATCACGTCTACTAGGTCGAGAGTATCGGTCTTGAGAATTTGGTCTGCGATAATGTCTGCTACGGTCACTCGAACCATGTCGATTGCAACTATCAGGAGTGGAGTCACGTGAACGATCACTATTATTTTTGTAATAGGTGTCATGGTTTGTGCTATCGACCTGCAGAGCAGCAAAGTCATGCTTTAATTCCTGAACTCCGTTATTTATGGAAAATGTAACTTCCTTAGTGTTTGACTGCGGTTTATGAAAGTCAAAATAATTTTGTACTTTCTTGGCAATGTCATCGACGCTTGCATGATCATCGACAGACATGACAACTGATGATTGACATGCAGTGGGCAACGTTGAAATATATTGATGCTTAATTTGCGGTTCTGTTATATTTAACTTTTTAGATAATTTTTGTAGTTTTGCTAAGTTTTCTTGTGGTGTGTTGGCTGTGTTGTATTTAAAATTGGTAAATTTGTTGTGTAGTACAAAATCTGTCTCATGTTCTGAAAATTTTGCCAAAAACTGATCTTTAATATCTTGTAGATTTTGAAAAGTTTTGCCCTCAATCCACAATCTAGCATCACCTTTAAGTGTGCTCTTAAAAAGTGTTATTAATCGGTTCCGATCAACCTCTGTTTGTGGATCAGTGTTTTCATCATTTAGTTTTAAACAATCTGTGAAGGACAGATAATGGGCTAAAGTTAAATCCCTATCTTTTGTTTCACCATAAAATTTCTCACCAAAATCAATAATCTTATTACCATTACCGTTGTTCATCATTAATTAACACAAATTAATATATATATGAAAAATAATGTAACTAGTAAACATGAATGAAATGCCAAAAATCTGTATCTAATTAAAATTGTGATTAATTAAACTACTTAACTAAACTACTATATCTGATATCATTATCAAATTATTATTATGATGATACTGTAACAGTATAAACTCCACACTAACTTCTTTGAAATTGTCTATAATAAAGCTTTAGGCCTACTAATAAAACTTAATTTGACTCTATAGTATATCCTGAATAATAGAAGCAATTTTTTTTTTTATTTATTGGCACAAAATGGAAATAAATAACACACATTCATCCAATCACACACATGCACATGGTACTATACTAACCAGACATAATAATACTGGACTGTAAAAAAATGTAATACACTGTTGACTGCAACGTTGTTCACAAAAAATGTCAATGAAAAGTTCTGTCACTGTGACGTCACTGTATGAAATTAAATTAGCCTCTTTTTTAGTTTACTGTTGAAATTTATCAGCACATGTCTTTCCACAAAAAAATATCGTTTCAAATTTAGTTCTGGATTCGGGTCTTCTTAGGAAACTGGCAATTTACATGTAGAATCCTCATCATATCATACTGCTACTGGGCCACTGGCACATGTTCTTGATAATTAAAATACTGCAACACCATAAATCTTCTGAATTTAAACTTACTTGGTGGCAAAATGTTTACCAAGTTACTTCAAGTATCAAATTTAATATCTGGTTTCTCTGGAACATGTGGCTTTGATTTTCGAAATTTAAAATTAAATCTGTCTCTTTCTGGTCTCAAAATTTCTTGATTTGTTGAATTATTTTTCTAAATATTACTTCTTGGCAGAGTAGGGAAACCTGGCATCTTCCACCATATAATATTGGGATCAGTAAATGCTCTGCCTTTGAGGATGGTGTTGGATTCGATAAGATAATAACAAGACCTGTTCTTACTTCACCATCTTGTAATCCACAAGTAGTCTTTTATTTCAAGGCACACATAACTATGTCTAAAGGGAAGTAATTCCATTTACAATAATGGACTCAGACAACTAACTACATGTAACATAACATCTCAATATGACACTATACACTTACCCATCTGAGAAATTACAAATTCGTCCGTTATTACAGGGCCAAGTATTGAGTGGACAATCATAAAAATCGTCTATTATTACAGGGCCAAGTATTGTGTGGACCATCATAAAAATCGTACCCGTTGTCTCAAAAAGAATTCCGCGTTTCATATTCATGTTTTCTTTTACTGTCGCGGACGATTTTAGCCAAGTTTTTTTCATTTTTTACTTTGAATTGATCGTTTGACTTTATTATCATGTTTAGGGGCAAGAGCACGAGAACTATGAATTTGATAATTAAACTGACAATAACTCGATGGCGCATGGCGATTACGCTGATAAAAAGACCACATACCTCTTTGTCTTCTGTTATCTGGAGCTCCATTTGATGACGTCGGCTTAAATATTCTAACGTCCTGACTGGACGAATTCCACCATGGCCTTGATATCTTGGACTACATGACTGGAACATTTTCGCTTCCGTCCCGCTTTTGCGTGTGCGCTGTATTATAAGGTATGTCATTGAGTAAACTAGCGTCGTTTTGATTCCTCGTGGTCGTACTCCAACTACTAAAGACCTACACACACAAGCGAATTATTGAAATACAATTGAACCATATGTTAGTTCCGAAATGACCTACTTTGTGTCAAGTGGACGTTACCCCCCATTTCTCCTTCTCTTTTCTTTTTGTTACACCACATGACTTTAGTTGGGAAGTAGGCGTACTATATCAACCATACTACTGCATCACATGGCTTTGGTTGGGAAGTAGGCGTACTATATCAACCATTCTACTGCACCACATGGCTTTGATTGGGAAGTGGGCGTTATAAAGCAACCATTCTACTGCATCACATGACTTTGGTTGGGAAGTATGTGTTATATAGCAACCATACTACTGCATCACATGGCTTTGGTTGGGAAGTAGGCGTTATATAGCAACCATTCTACTGCACCACATGGCTTTGGTTGGGAAGTAGGCGTTATATAGCAACCATTCTACTGCACCACATTGCTTTGATTGGGAAGTATGTGTTATATATCAACCATTATACTGCATCACATTGCTTTGGTTGGGAAGTAGGCGTTATATATAAACCATTCTACTGCATCACATGGCTTTGGTTGGGAAGTAGGCGTACTATAGCAACCATTATATTGCACAACGTGGCTTTGATTGGGATGTGAGCGTTATAAAGCAACCATTCTACTGCACCACATGGCTTTGATTGGGAAGTAGGCGTTATATATCAACCATTCTACTGCATCACATTGCTTTGATTGGGAAGTAATCGTACTATATCAACCATACACAATGCATCTGACTGACAACTAGAGTAGACGGAGGAGAAAGTAAGTTTATTATTCAAAGTAACATATTTTATTACATACACAAAAATAAATAAACGTAAACGTGTTAAGTATAGCAGTAAAACAAGCACACAAGTTAGGAAAACATTCACAGTTCTAGTTTCAATAATAGTGCTTCATAATATAGGCTTAATTAATTAAAAAAAACATAATATGCAATAAATGGGTACGTTTCCTATGAATTGAAAAATAGCTATCATAGCGATTTAGTAATAAAAAACCATAATATGCAATAAATGGGTACGTTTCCTATGAATTTAAAAAAAAGCTATCATAGCGATTTAGTAATAAAAAAACATAATATGCAATTAAAGGGGTACGTTTCATATGAATTTAAAAAAACTATCATAGCGATTTAGTAATAAAAAACAATAATATGTAATAAATGGGAACGTTTCCTATGAATTTAAAAAAAGCTATCATAGCGATTAAGTAATAAAAACAGCATAATATGTATTAAATGGGTACGTTTCCTATAAAATTAAAAAAGCTATCATAGCGATTTAGTAATAAAAAACTTACATCGTTCTCTTCCGTCCGGATTAAAAATAACGCATACGTTACAAAATAAAAAGATATTCTAAACCAAATATAAACACAGTTTACAATGTAGGGTCGGTTCAGCATGATTTCATGAAAATACAATCAGAATATATACATTTGACCTTTATGAAACAAAGAAAGGACTCGGCGTCTTGCCGCCCCACTGTACCCCTGATAGCGAGCGAAAGGAAATATCTAACAAGGTGCCTAGTTGATAATTGATAAAAGACATCCTTGCCGATATAAATATTAATAATATAATACTGGGTAATGCATGGCTACACGATAAGACTCAATTTAGTTTAAACTTTAAGATCACAAAGATACAAAAATATAAACAATCATCTTTTTTTATTTCGCAGTTAGAAATATATCTGTGATTGTTTAATTTTTGACTCCTGATAGATTTTGATAAGGACTGAGTTGTTGATAGGTACTTGGTTGTTGATCCATTGTTTGTGTATCCAGTTCCTCATATGGTGATGCTGTTATGGATGTGTTGATATAGTCTATATTAACAACATCTCTAGTATTTGTTGCATCATGATGAACTCTGTCATACACTACAGGCGTATCAGACAAGGGGATGTTGTCTAACCCTGTACCGTGACAGGTTGTATCTTCAGGGCAGGTTTGATCAGTCACTGAAAAAGATACAAAGTTATAATGGGGGTACTAAGAAATGCGTTTTGGAACAATGAAGGTGGTAAGGGGTGACTTTCAATATTGAATAAATTATTCCGTGCTCGGCATTGAAATACAAAACTAAATCATTTTTAAAACATTGCCCAATGACCGCTACTTATTAACCCATATAGCCTATCATTAAGTCAACTGGCGTGATTTGGAATCCCCGGTTGTATGTGTGACACGGGTCGCCTGCCCAATCTCGTGAGTTTTCTCTGGGTCCTCCGGTTTACCTAACTACTAAAGACCCATACTTGCAAGCGAATTATTGAAAAAAAAAATAACCATATAATAGTCCCGAAATGAACTAGTTTGTGTCAAGTGGACGTTACCCCCCCCCCCCCCCCCCCCTCTCTCTCTCTCTCTCTCTCGCCCTATCTCCCTCGATCTCCACCGCACCAGCTTGGAGATCTTGGTATATAAAAGGTACATGTATAAAGCTTCAGAATTTACCTTCTCTTGCTCCTAATCTAAGAAATGATGGAACCAGCTAATTACCTGTTACGTTTTTCAAAGAAATTTTCTTTCCACATTTCTTCAAGATGAACCAGAGTAAAACGGCAGTGATAATCAAACAGAGAAAACAGATACCCAATCCAATAGCTATCCCAATACCTAGCATGCTATTATACCCATTTAAATCAGTATCTTGTGACCTCACGACCAGGTTAAATACAGTCGATCTGGTACCAGCACTATTATTAACATAAACTATATATTTGCCACCATCATCTTCTGTAACCTCTTTCATAGTTAATTTTGATGATAGACCAGCATCATCTTGTCTAATTCTAAAATCTGTAATCCGTTTTTCACTGCCATCCTGTTGTTGATGATACCATGTATACACGGGTAGTGGGTAAGCTAAAACATGGATTGATAAGACACCAGTCTCTCCACGTCCTACAGATATTGTAGTTTTAGTTTCTTGGTTAGGATCAAGGACAGCCACACCTGGAATATAGCAAAAGGATATAAATATCCGTTTGTCGGATTTCTTCCATCAGGATTTAACACGGGGCCAGCGAAGCAAGCAAAGTGTAAATAAAACAAGACATACTTTTAAAACAACTCTCAGAGCAGTCCGATCAACCAACTACCTCAAGCTAGATGCTGAGCGACAATCTTTCCCAGAGATACACCCCAGGATACACCCAACATGTCCGCCATTCCCCTTTGACACATCTCTGGATGTATTTCCAATATAGATTTAATATCCGGCATTGGTCTAAAGTGCTAAAAGGGCAGACTTTTGTTTACCTTTAGATATTTAAGACAGTGGATAAATAACCAGCAAGAATCTGGATCACTGGGTTATAGTACTTACATAAAACATAGAGTGGGATAGTTTTAGATACAGGTTGACCAATATTATTACTAGCTGTACAGGTATAGTTATCTGTATGTTGACAACTAGCTTTAGGTATGGTATATCGACTACCAGAATAGAGCAAGTATCTTGATCATAGATTAATATCAGGGCATTGGTCAAAAGTGCTCACCAAGGCAGATTTTTTTACCTTTAGATATATATTTTACACATTGGATAAAAAATCAGCAAGAATCTGGATCACTGGGCTAAAGTACTTACATCTAACATAGAGTGGGATAGATCTAGATACAGGTTGACCAATATTATTACTAGCTGTACAGGTATAGTTATCTGTATGTTGACAACTAGCTGTAGGTATGGTATATTGACTACCAGAAGAGAGTTGTTCCCCTTGTGGTGATCTAGACCAGGATATTACTGAAGATGGAAGACTGTCAACAGAACAGGTGAAGGTTACAGTAGAATCTTCTTCTATCATGTTGTTGGGAGCATCTGATATTAGACTTGTTATGGTCGGTTGATCTGTTTTACAAACATAAAATTCAATTATTTGGTTTGTGTTATTGTGTATGGGAATCGAGAAAGAATGAGAGAGAGAAATGTGATTTAACATCCACTCGACACAAACTATGTCTTTTCGGGACTAACACATGGTTTTAATTTTATTTCAATAATTCGCTTGCGCATATGGGTCCGTAGCAGTAAGGGGAAACTGGGGGACCGGAGAAAACCTACCAGGTTGGAAAGGCCTACTCCTTGCCACTTACAATCGGGGATTTGAAACCACGCCAGTTGACTCAATGAAAGGCTTTATGATACAGCGCGCACAAGCTAACCATTCAGCCACCCAACCCTCCCGCATGAGAATCGAGATGGCCACAATCAAATGTTGAGCATGCCAATAGACCGTGGTCGTTTTCGGTGTGAATTAGACAAGTATTGCGTACAGACATTCTAAGCACTAATATAAAAATCAGGAAATGTTATTTCATGATGGATTGATTTAATAAATGGATTGATTGACACGGTTTTCCTAAAATCACCAATACCATCAGTGTGTAGTATTACTATGATTTGATTTTTAATAAATGGAAAAAGATCGTTTTGTTTAGATCTGATAAATCAGTGTGTTGGTGGAATCATTAGTAGCAGTTCCACCTCCTTTATACCAGTTGATATTACACGGTGGGTTACAGTCAGCTGAACAGGTTACAGTTCTACTTTCATTTTCAATCACTGTTATACTAGAACTTGTTGGTGTAAATCTGATATTCTCTGGTCCATCTGTTGAAATACTCAAAATAAATTTAAACTGAACACTACAATTTTTATACATTTCGATGTAGACGCATCCCTATCCAGACACTTAAGACGTCACAGTTGTTTACATATTTTGATAAAAATAACTTACCCCCCCACCCCCTTCATTTCCGCAAAGAACAGCAAAGCTTGTAGTTCATTCATCAATTGAAAACTCTCTAGAAACTTATAATGTATCAATAAATCTAAGATAAATTTGATTGTTGGCTGTAACTTCCTGGGTTATGACGGATATGATCTCTATCTTTGACGCCAAGTGTGTAATAAAGTCTGTCTAGTGTGAAAACGACAGCATGGAATACATCGATTTCCATAGTACTGTATTATCCGGTCTGCTCGTCATAGATAATCATGAGGGTTGCAATAGGTTCATGATCTAATAATCATTAGCTTTTCTTTACGTTCTTTACTGAGACGAACCCTTTTTCATATAACTTATAAAGACAAGAAGAATCAATCTGACCTGAGCATGAGCTAAACCTCTTTCATCCCAATTTTTTTTCAGAATCAAATTGTGAGGAAGTGAGAATTCGTCTCAAGTTTGAAGGTTGTTGACCACATGTGTTTTGGTCATATAATATATTTAAGTTTTTCACTTGAGAATAACTGTGGTAAGTGTGATCTAACTATGTCCACGCCCCGATACTTGAGAAGGATTATATGTTGTGTAACTAAAGTCAAAATGTCATGTTGTTTACCCAAAACTTTAGGTTTTTTTAAAGTTCCTGGTCTATTTTAAGGATTAATTAATGTCATTTCTACTAAACCACTAGGCTAGTTTTGATTTCATAGGTTTCTATTCTTGCAATCTTATCACATGATACGATTGTGCAATATCTCCTAGCAAGATTCAACAGAAAAGGTGACATAAATTGAAATCTAAATATTGGTGCGTGTCAGTAGTTTTATATTATAGATCCCTTGTAATGTCAGCATTTCAGATAACTGAGTTCAGTTGTTCTATTATAAAATTTAAACTTTCATTTATCCTTAACAAATTTAAATAAAACATTATCCTTAACAAATATGATAAAACAATCATCTAAACTTAAGGCAGATACAATAATACACAGAAAACACAATCTGTCAAAAGTTCAAAGGCCCTTTATCAACTATGTAATGTTTTTGAAAATGTACACCTTAATGTTAAACAACAATGTTTTTTATTTGATACCTATGTTGGTTCTATTTTATCTTACACATGTCCTGTATGGGGCTTCCAGATTTTGAACGATTACATCTAAAATTTTGCAAAAGTACTCTATGTGTAAAAGGATAAACCCCAACCATTTCGAATAACATGTCTTTAAATTATAAATAGATATCGGATACACATTATTGTGTCTAAAACAAGTCTGGTATATCATGTGTACAATGCTATTCTTCACGACGTATCCATGACGAATAAAAAAAGGGCTTTAAATATAAAATGTTTATTGGAATCGATTGGATTGATGATCAATATTATGTTTTACCTGTATATGATGGAATTAAACTTAGAATAAACGATCAGTATTAACGGCAATGGAATGAAGATCGGTAGAATTACTCAAAACTAAATTATCACAACCTTTTTCCCATTGCCTTATTACAAAAATAGTATTTATTAATTACAGAAATCGGTTCTATTTCAGTATCGTACCTCTACCAGTTTCCGGGGTCGTAGAGACTTGAAATTTTCAGGGGGTGTTCATGTCGGCTAACAATGACCTCACACCAAATTTCAGCGAATTCGGTCAATAACTTTTCATTTTACCGAATTAAACTTCCCACGAAAGATACTATTATTGCCTTCGCCGCCATTAGTATTTGGTGACTCTAGACTCGATTAACAAGACACTCAACGAACTCCCAACACTCGGTTCCCCGTGCCCAACGTTGCAATTCATAATAATTATAATGAGTTTCGTATATTTTAATTATACGCCCACATGGAAATGTGGTCGCATATTGCCGTCGCCCCCGACCGGCCATCCGTCGGTCCGTCCGTTCGTCGTCCACAATTTCTTGTGAACGCTCTGGAGGCTAAAGTTAATACCCGATTGACTTTAAATTTATGCACAGTGTTTAAGATTAAGGTCATGAGACGAAGAAGCATATGGAAATGTGGTCGCATATTGCCGTCGCCCCCGACCGACCGGCCGTCGGTCCGTCCGTTCGTCGTCCACAATTTCTTGTGAACGCTCTAGAGGCTAAAGTTAATACCCGATTGACTTTAAATTTATGCACAGTGTTTACGTTTAAGGTCATGAGACGAAGAAGCATATGGAAATGTGGTCGTATATTGCCGTCGCCCCCGACCGGCCGTCCGTCGGTCCGTCCGTTCGTCGTCCACTGCGAAATCGAGTCTCAGCGGCTAAATTTTTATTCGATTCATCTGAAAATTAATACAACCTGCGCGAGGGTCGTGCGCAGGTTGTATTCATTTTTCGGACGGATCTTTAAAAAAATGAGGCCCTGAGAGAAGTTGCGGTTTTTAAATACAAACTTAGGCCTACAAAATGAACACAAAAATTAGATTGATCACTCAAGCCAGGGGATGTTAGCAAGGGTCATGACCTTTACCCATCGGGACGTCCCGAAAGAAGTCCTTGTGTGTCGTGACCTTGACCTTGACCTCTCTGCAAAATCTGTGGACGGTACCTAAAGTTTTGGGTATTTTTCGACCTCAAGGTCAAATGTCAGGTCAAAGGTCAAGGTCTCACAGGAAAGGTCATTGATATTTCCATCCAGGGTCATGACCCTTTTCATGCCACTTGACCCTTGGAGGTCAAGCTAGGGCCAAACGTTACTTCATGGTCCCGTTTCGCCCACTTCCGGTTGCCGGGCGGCCATTTTGAAGTCACCCAGAGACTGGCCGGGGTGGATATACCAAGCCTCGAACCCCGCCCGGGCACCCTTCGGGGCGTTTACAGGAGGAGGTTCGCGAAGCTCGGTGAAATTTGCGTGATTTATGGCGATTTATTTTCTATGTCCGCTAGGGGGCACGCTATGTCAGCGAGGGTCATGACCTTGATCCACATAGACGTCCCGAACGCAGTTCTTGTGGGTAGTGACCTTGACCTTGGCCTTGACCTCTCTGCAGAATCTGTGGACGGTACCTAAAGTTTTGAGGATTTTTCGACCCCAAGGCAAAATGTCAGGTGATAGGTCAAGAACTGCCATGAAAGGTCATTGATGTGTCCATCCAGGGTCATGACCCTTTCCATGCCACGTGACATTTGAAGGTCAAGCTAGGGTCAAACGTCACTTCATGGACCCGGGCGGGGTTCAAGCCTTGGTATTCGATAGGTATATCCACCCCGGCCGGTCTCTGGGTGACTTCAAAATGGCCGCCCGGCGACCGGAAGTGAGCGAAACGGGCCCATGAAGTGACGTTTGACCCTAGCTTGACCTCCAAAGGTCACGTGGCATATCGAAGGTCATGACCTCGGATGGACACATCACTGTCCTTTCATGTGAAACCTTGACCTTTCACCTGACCTTTGACCTTGGGGTCGAAAAATTCCCAAAACATTAGGTACCGTCCACAGATTTTGCAGAGAGGTTAAGGTCAAGGTCAAGGTCACGACACACAAGGACTTCTTTAGGGACGTCCCGATGGGTCAAGGTCATGACCCTGGCTAACATCCCCTGGCTTGAGTGATCAATCTAATTTTTGTGTTCATTTTGTAGGCCTAAGTTTGTATTTAAAAACCGCAACTTCTCTCAGGGCCTCATTTTTTTAAAGATCCGTCCGAAAAATGAATACAACCTGCGCACGACCCTCGCGCAGGTTGTATTCATTTTTCAGATGAATCGAATAAAAATTTAGCCGCTGAGACTCGATTTCGTAGTGGACGACGAACGGACGGACCGACGGACGGCCGGTCGGGGGCGACGGCAATATACGACCACATTTCCATATGCTTCTTCGTCTCATGACCTTAAACTTAAACACTGTGCATAAATTTAAAGTCAATCGGGTATTAACTTTAGCCTCTAGAGCGTTCACAAGAAATTGTGGACGACGAACGGACGGACCGACGGCCGGTCGGTCGGGGGCGACGGCAATATGCGACCACATTTCCATATGCTTCTTCGTCTCATGACCTTAAACTTAAACACTGTGCATAAATTTAAAGTCAATCGGGTATTAACTTTAGCCTCTAGAGCGTTCACAAGAAATTGTGCACGACGAACGGATGGCCGGTCGGGGGCGACGGCAATATGCGACCACATTTCCATATGCTTCTTCGTCTCATGACCTTAAACTTAAACACTGTGCATAAATTTAAAGTCAATCGGGTATTAACTTTAGCCTCTAGAGCGTTCACAAGAAATTGTGCACGACGAACGGATGGCCGGTCGGGGGCGACGGCAATATTCGCCCACATTTCCATGTGGGCGTATAATTAAAATATACGAAACTCATTATAATTATTATGAATTGCAACGTTGGGCACGGGGAGCCGAGTGTTGGGAGTTCGTTGAGCGTCTTGTTAATCGAGTCTAGAGTCACCAAATACTAATGGCGGCGAAAGGCAATATAATTGTATCTCTCGTGGGAAGTTTAATTCGGTAAAATGAAAAGTTATTGACCGAATTCGCTGAAATTTGGTGTGAGGTCATTGTTAGCCGTCATGAACACCCCCTGAAAATTTCAAGTCTCTACGACCCCGGGAACTGGTAGAGGTACGATACTGAAATAGAACCCAGAAATCACCCTTCACGCTTCATGTATAGATATTATAATAATATATTTATTCGTACTCAGGTACAATTAAATTATAAATACATACATTATTACACAATATATAAAACAATATTATACAATGCAATAATGTAAAGATTCAGTCAGTACATAGATGGTAAATTATTTCACGTATATGTTCACGGTTTATAACTTTGTGGTTCGATTCTAATAAATATATCATATCTCTCACAGTTGCTGACTTTTGGAGATTCGCAATATTACTTTCAATATTCGAACAAATTGTGTTTTTACACTTTAAAAAGTAAAATCTCGAAATACTGTATTTAAAAGAAATATAATTGATATTATTGCAAATATTAGATCCACTTCCATAAAAAGCATGTTTACTACAAGTCCTGGTGCACAAATCTTGAGTGCAGCTGATTTTCAACAGGGCGATCTTGACATACATGAGATAGTAGTTTATTATGAGTGCGATATGGCAGATTAAGTAGTCGACGAATACATTTACGCCAGGTACAGTAAAGTTATTAATAGACTTGCGCTCTAAGTCCCACAATACACTACCATATAAAGGCATACAATAAGTTTTGAAAAGCTGAAACTTCGTGTCTGATAATGCAAACTTAAATTTATTAAAAGAAACATTGAATTAAGCAAGAAAACTATCTATTCCCTTCTGGATTGTACTATCAAAGAGTAGAGACTTGTATAGATGCGGTTTAGAATGTACAACATTAATACATTTACCGTTAAAATAAATATCTTTTGAATTGCTATCGTTCTGCTCCTCATGACTTAGCAAGATTTCTCAGGGTTAAAGTGAACATCGTATTCCTCTAAGAACCTTGCACATATATCTAATAGTGACACAAGAGATTGTCTTGATGGAATGACGAGGGTGATGTCGTCAGCGTGAGCAAGGGCATCCACATAGACATGTCCAATATGGCAACCCTGTTTACTGTCACACAATTTTCTTAATAATTTGTCTAAGTATACAGTGAACAATACAGGGGAGTGAACTCCATCTTGTTTAACTCCATTTCACACATTAAACGACTCTGATGTGCAATTCGACCATTTTACTCTAACTTTTTGCGAGACATAATTATTGAGTAAGAATTTTGGGACTTGAATTTTGTCAAAGGGTTTGGATTATTCGAACTTCGTTTTATTTTATTATGTAACTTTCGGCAATAAAAAATACTTACTTACTTAGTAAACGATGACATGGTGTGTTTAGTTCTACGTAATCGATCATGGCCTGAAGATGTTCAGTACGAATAGAAAGCGCTAGTTTGATGGCTTTCTTTAATTTAGTTTACATAAATATATAGTTTTATATACATCAACTTACAGTAAACAGGAAGAGTTACAAGTGGACTGGTGTCCCTGTTATAGATATATCCACAGGTCCAGGTTCCAGCATCAGTTGATTGTACATTAGTTATATTAAGATACAGTTGTCTGTTATTACCATTGATACAACCACAGGTATATCTGGTATCAGCTGGTGAACTAGGACTACAATTGAATGGTTGTCTACAGAGTGGGTAATTGTCCTTGTTAAACACGAAAGTATCATAGGGTAGAAAATTACCCCCAGATATCTGACATGTAAATCTATAATCTCCACCTCTAATACCATATAATGCTGATCCTGATAAACTGTATGTTTGACCTGTAACAGACGAAAGAGACATGTAAATCCTTGCATCCTTTCTATTTCCGAGCTACTAACGATGTATAGACGTCATCTTTCCTACCTCTTTCTGTTTTCAGCTGGAGCGGATGTGAGTTGCAAGTATGCAGAGAGGATACAGAGAGGATACAGAGAGGATACAGTGGACGTTTAACGTATGATAACGGATATGGAACTTTTTACGCGGATGAAATCAAATGAACGGATGCTTGATGGATAGAGTATATTGAACACGTATGTAATGAGAGAGAAAGAGAGAGAGGGAGAGGGGGGGAGCGAAATGGGCTTTAACGTCCACTCAACACATTTAGGCCATTTCGTGACTAATATATGGTTTAATTTTAATTCAATAATTCGCTTGCGCGTAGGGGTCTTTAGCAGTGGGAGGAAACCGGGGTGCCCGAATGAAACCCACGAGGTTGGAAAGGCTCCCCTATCTCCATGCCACATACGCAAGCCAGTTATGGCTGGCCAGCTAGAGGTCGAAGCGCGGCACTCTAGACCACTTGGCCAGCCCCCCCCCTCCACGTATGCAATGAGTACACAAATGATGCATGGTGTTTTCAAACGGAGGGCCCGTTTTTCCCCGTTTTACATCCTCTTTGCATCTGTAAGTGCAGTGGAGCCGGGCCTTTAGACTCATAACTTCATTTTTATGATCAGGATTCAACCCACTGGTTGTGGTATAATTCAAAAATGATTTCTATCTCCCCCATTGTCTCTGTTTTTCTCTGTTTTTGAATTTTGATGTTGGTCTGGGATTTGATTTTTTACTTTATCGTCAGATTTTAGTAAATATTGATGTATCTTCGGCGGAATAATTGTGTTGAATCCTTGTCAAGATTCTCTTACTTTCTTACACTTCACCGTGCGTTCATATAATATTGATCAAGGAGTACAACCCGATTATATTAATAAACATTTGTAGAATTTGCCTGAAATGTTGTATTCATATTCGTTTACATGATAACATGTAAAAATATCGTTTGAGATCAAATCAAGATTTATTTGTTAATACTCATGTTAATTAATATAAAATAAATATAAAACAGTTGCTACGTTACCTGGTATATATCCAATATGTACAGCCAGTAAAATAGCTATAATATTATAATACGTGAATCTATCCATGGCCGACATCTTATTGTTCTACAACATGTACATATAGACCAGGAAGGTTTTATATGGGGTGGATGACTGACATCCGTTTGTGTACACGTGAAATTAGTAACATAAATATAATCATATTACTGTAATACATATAGATGAGGCCCCTGGTGTGTCCGCTTCGCCGAAGCATTCGGCCGAATGTAGAATTCATTAGCCAATCACCACTCATCATCCACTCATATTGAGAAGTCACGTGGTTGAAATCATTGCACAGGTCGGTCAAATCTTTAAATGCCTATATCTTCGCTTGCAATAGAGTAATTTGAATGAAATTTTCAAATTATTCATTTTACATCATCTACTTTCGAACTAGTATAGCAAGAATGGCTAGTTCTTATCTATATCTTAAATAATGTAACTTTAAACTTATGTATTCGTGTTGGAGCGTACTTCGACGACCACGTGAGGTCAGATATAAAAACTGAGGCTCGCTAAAACCACAAGCAATTATGGGTCTGTCACACATTGACGTATAGCATCAGCGTATATGCCGACGTATGAGAAATTTAGCGAATACGCTGGTGTACGTTGAATATGTTATGGGTACATTTTTAACAAGTTACGGGCACGCTGAAATACGTTGGTATAAGATGTTGTACGCCTAACGCGGCCCACAATTTGTGCATGCATAAAATTTTCGGCGTATGCGGTCGTACTGCTTACACGTTAGGTTTAAGTTAGAAGTACGCGACAGGTAAGTTATGCATGTGTTATGCACGTTACATGTTAGACTGGCCCAGTCTCTTCTATTTATTTTACATTTCGATTTATATAAAAGTATTAATTTTTAGTTAACCAACACTTTCGTTTCATTTGTATAAAAAATTTTTTTTGAGTAAACCTGTAACCAGCACCAGAGACTGGACAATTTGCGAGCTTCACAATAAAATGGGCGTTCCTGTCAGGTTTTACGTTGTTCCTTATTTGGAATGATTGACAGTTATCAAGCAAGCCCGAGTCACGTGACATGAATCATGCGTCTCGACTGGAATGCAAAGCAGTCATGCTTAGACCGTCTGAGGGTTGACGTCACGTTGTTGTTAGATATGTCGTGATCACGTGCACGACGTCACACGACCTACATAATGCAGGTTGACCTACTAGATGAGAATGAAGCTCTATTTGCCCAGTCTCTAGAGATTACGTTTTTTTCGGGAGAGGACTGGCCAATTTTGGGTGTGTGGAGGAGACTGGCCACCAGTCTAGTTACATGTAAGTTACCCATAAATTGACATATACGTCGGCTACCAGCTGGGTAATTGAGCAGCGTACGCGTAACCTATTTCTAACTTATAGGCAACGTACTTCTGACGTCCTTAAAACTTACTGAACGTGTTTGAAGCGTGTGTAGAGATGAGCATGTGCAGAAGTCTACAATCATGGCGGACCCTGAGAATTATTGGTTGTTTGGAATTCGGGTCATCCAGATAGGCTATATTGGATCAAATTGAAGTTGCTGTAGGCCTATTCACAGGCTGGAAAAGCAGGAAAACGCGCTTGTGGCAGTTAAGTTTTCAAAATGTTCTCCCAACGGCAACACCTTCGCGGACTGTAATTTACTCTGTAAACGATTGATTGGAATTCGAGTCGACCACCTTAATTAGACTATATAAGACCACTTAGAATTTGTTTTGTTCACTGGCTGAAATAGCAGGAAAACGTGTTTGCAGCCGTCATATATTCCAAAATTGTCTTGGGGGGGGGGGGACTTCATACAAGAAAGACCGGCGCCGGTGTCTGTAAACCCCGAACTTTTTTCGGGTCATCGAGCCAGCATGCCTATGAGTGTTTACCTCCTAAATACCGGGAGTTACTAATATAAACTGTTACTATAATTGTATTTTGTATTTATACAGCAATACAAACCTAAATTGCATCCAGATAACAGAAGTTAAAACATAGATATGACGTCGTCCTTTGATGTTTTTAACCAATATATAGGAGAATGTACGCTTTTCTTTAACAATCGTCTATTATTTATAAAACTGTCCATTATTTTCAGTAAATAATGGTCAGTTTTATAAATAATAGACGATTGTTTAAGAAAATACCAATAATAGACACTTATCTTAAAAATGGAAATGTATTTTGGGACATTTTATTCTCTGAACAAATTAAATTACAGAACATAAAATTACTTTAAAACAGCAGAGTTACCGAAATGTCACATGACCGAATGTTGATTTCACGTGTTTGTCTACATAAAGAATTCCACTTAAATCCGTCCGTTATATAATCATGTCACTTGTACGTTTAATAGTACGTTCGGAACTAGATCGATGATACGTTTTTATACGCCCACATTTTCACGCACCTTCTATGTGGACACTCTACAGCTCAAAACTTGAAATATAGGCATATATCCCAAATATCTCGCTTCCTTTCGATATCGGCTTGTGTGCGACCGTAACTTCGTGGATTATGGCCCCCGACAGTACACACTAGAGGTCACAATTATTAGCTCATTTTGGTGGAACTAAACATGTGCGTTTATAACCCACAGATCTCGATTCCTTCCAATATTGGTGCATATCGGACCGTCACTTCCTGGATTATGGCCCCTGATTGAACAAAAAAAGTGTTTTGAGCCTGTGGAACCGATACAGGGAACAATTTTTATCCGATTTTAAAAAAGAAAGGTTCAAATATCACCGTTACACCATAATGACAGTTAAGTTTGGATTTCGTGAAATGGTTTGTGCCTTTGATACTGTGTCATGTCACTTATATCACAATCTGATTAAAACAAATATCCTTTTTCTTTTCGTTTTTATAGTTCCAAGTTTCGTTTTACTTGCCTTTATTACACTTGGATCTGGAAGAGTTGTTTAAACTCGAGCTCTGCTTCAAATGAGGGGTCAGCCAATAACAAGGTCTGTCTAATCGAGTGCTTGACCTTTTTGCGCGGAACAGTGGGTAGACATTGGCAGCGATAGAAATCAAAACAAAGCAACTATAGCCACCCGCAACATCGATTCAGATTGGTTAATCAAATGACTGACGTTATAGGGTCACAATTTGGACGGCTAGTACCCTCCATATTAACCACACCACTAAGAATGTTATTAATATCTAAATCATTCTCGTGAGCAGCCTTTCCATCACAACTTTGACGGCTATTATTCACCATCTTAAGAACATCACAATTTGTATAACTATCATCTTTCATATCGAGTACATTACGTAATCAGTATCCACATGCTTATCATATTATATTCTCACTATTAACATTTGTTTTGGACTGTGTTATAAACATGTCATCTCTAATGCTGTGTTCACACTAGCCTTTTAATGCGCATCGAATGCGCATTAAAGCCTTAAGTCGCTAAAACGCGTCACACTCAATGCACGTTAAACCAAAACTAAGCCGCTTTAGCGAAACCGCATTTCTAATGCGCATTGGCTGAAGCGATATAACTGACGCGCATTACAGCGTTGAGATCGAACAGCGCTTGCGCAGTGCAGTACTTCCGTTTTATCGCATGGAGAAAGCTGTTAATGCGCATTGAGTGTGACGTGTTTTAATGCGAATCGAAAGCGGTTTAATTTGTAGTGTGACGCCACCCGTGGTAACGAAAGCGCCTTCCGTAGGGCGTTTTACGGAAAGCGCTTTGAAAGCGCATTAGGTGTGAACATAGCAAATGTCTAGCATTTTGGACTGTCCGTGTATGCTTGCATTGTATGACTGGAGTGTTTTGTGACATACATTCATGGGCATGTGCATGTTGTTTTAGAAAACTATCCATTATTTGTATCTCTATATGCTGTGTTCACACTAATGCGCATTAAAGCCTGAAGTCGCTAAAACGCGTCACACTCAATGCGCACTAAACCAAAACTAAGCCGCTTTAGCGAAACCGCATTTCTAATGCGCATTGGCTGAAGCGATATAAATGACGCGCATCACAATTACCCCATCTGATAGTTCCATTGATATAGATGTCGCACGCTGTTAATGCGCGTTGAGTGTAACGTGTTTTAATGCGAATCGAAAGCGGTTTAATTTAGTGTTCGGATATTCGAACACTAATACTATTCGAATATTCGACGGGTCTTGAAATTGGTATTCGAATACTATTCGAATAATTTCAATATATTGAAAGTGGTTTATTCTCAATTTATTATAATTCCTAATCAGTTATTAAATACGTGAAATCTCTGTTGATTCGCGAACAACGTACAAAAAAAATATTTTTCCAATTGCCAGTTGATCTTTTACGTAAACTGCCAATTTGTACACAAGAACTCGGCCTTCCACGTCATCAAAACAAGATTTTCTATCACCAATGTATAGGAATTCTTCCGCGCTGCATCCGAAATAAAGGGCATCTCGTTTCTTCGTGGGTCTAGTACTGCAGCATTTCACGAAAATCATTGTCGTCTAGTCGCTTTTCTATATAAGCAGAAAACAGTCTCTTCATGTTGGTGATGAATGTGGCCCAGTGGGTTCACCCAGCTTTTTTTTCGTGACGAATCCAAGCAAATTCATCACAATGGCATACAGATGACGTCGTATAGTTTTTCAAGGATGTCACACACTAATAATTAGCTTTCACCCAGAATCACAATTGAGCATCGGGGTCCCTGGCTAGTTACAGAATAACAGTCTCTGAAGGGGTAGCACCCTTACAAGCAGAGAGAGGGAGAGAGAGAGGGGGTTTAACGTCCACTCGACACAAACCAGGTCATTTCGGGACTAACATATGGTTCAATTTTATTTCAATAATTGGCTTGCGCGTAGGGGTCTATAGCAGTGAGATTAAACCAGATGACCAGGAGAAAACACACGAGGTTGGACAGGCGATCCTACTCCTTGTCACGTGCAACCGGCGAATCGAAACAACGACAGTTGAACCAATGACAAATCTTATGATACATCGCGCACACGCCAACCTTCCCACCCCCCCTTACATACAATCTGCAGTTAGGTAATCCATAGAAATATATACTGTGGGTAATCGAAATAAGCTTTGAATGTAAATGTGGCAAGGAAAGTCGCCTTTAATAATATTTGAACGCAAATAGAAGAAATAATGTAGATATTCGAAATTATTCGAAGTGTGACGCCACCCGTGGTAACGAAAGCGCCTTCCGTAGGGCGTTTTACGGAAAGCGGTTTGAAAGCGCATTAGGTGTGAACATAGCATAAAAGACCTTTAGAACAACGTATTAAAGAACACCAAGCTAAGTCATCCAACAATACATCTGCTGTGGCTCAACACCTCAAAAGACACCAGCTTAAATTAAACCTTGATGATGGACTTTATATTCATAGAGCCTATGACATTTTAATTCATTAACTGTGCCTAAGTGAACCTATAACATTGCTGTCGTGAAATGATGGCATTTCTAGAGGAGGTGGCTGAACGCAATTGAGATTTTATTTTTTGTGGGGGGTCCTGGGGCCTGTGCCCCATGGTGAATCCGGCCCTGCATTGGGTCTATGGTTGTACTGTACAATGTCACCTGATATTCTCGCAGGTTATATTCGTTGTTCTTTAATATTTGTTTGACTCATAATATGGGGTTTGCGCGACGGTCCGTTTGACTATACAATATTATGACGACACCTGATATTCTCGCGGGTTATACTCGTTGTTCTTTAGTATTTGTTGGACTCATTGGAGTAAAAGCGACGGGATTGAAATCCCCCACACCAATTTTATACAATCTTGTCAAAATTTTAGTTTTGTAATGCATCATCTTTACAGGTTACCATCATATTACACAGACGGAGCTAATTCGTCATTTATTAGTTGGTTAAAATTGATAGTAATCAGACTGTAATTAATCAGTAAGTGCCATGCCACTTAGGAATGAATGAATGAAATGGGGTTTAACGTCCTACTGTTACGCATTTATCCTACTGCCTACTCTTTTATCGAATTCCAACTGCCAAGGGATCTTTTACGTGCACTCCAATGTGTACACGGGACCTCGGTTTTTCGTCCCATCCGAACGACTAGGCAGCTGTCCTTGTCAGGCCCTCCTTCTGTATCACTGACAAGGGGAAATCACGTCGGAAAATCGAGATGAACTTTCTCGGTCAATGCAGGGATCGAACACTCGACCTCCAGGCTAGCGAACCAGCGCCTTATCCACTTAGCCACCGTGATCCCCCATGCCACTTAGGTGATAAAATGGTATCTATTGAATGATATATATAACCACTATTAGTATTAGCCAAGTTTGTACATTCAATGACGTGATGAGTATTATAAATACAGTAGTTACGCTTCTACACAAGTAGTAACATATTTTACAGCTAGGTGCACACGCGGTCCTGCTAATTATTGACTACTGTATAATTTCTACCTTCTATACATGTACTAAACATTAAAGGGACAATAACACTCTTGCTGGCTTGACAGGTCCAGAAAAAAAATTAGCCTTATTCTAACTACAAGATGTTTAAGCGTCCTACTTGTTGTGTAAATTATCCATTACAACCTATCTTACTTGTCCAGAGGGTTCGAAAATATGTTTAAATCCAAGTTGCATTTAAAACTGCTTACGTAAGGCTTTTTAAACCATGTTACGGCATGTAGTTGAATTTTTCCAATTTTTAAAATTAGGTGTGTTAAGATGAAATTTGTATCATTTTTTAATTGAAATATTGTAAAATAGTACAAATTGTTGACCAGAATAAAGATTGGAACATATTATTCAGTTACAACAAAAGTGGTATTGGGGCTTTAATAAACAATTATAATGACCACTTTTAAGATTTGAAGAGTAGGTTCCTTAGTCGATGGTATCCGGTTAGCAGTGATACTTGTAACGCCATGTTGAAGATTATGAAAACCACTAGATTTTACATGGCCACTATCAGCCACCATAGTTTTTACTGACGCGCGACATACATTTTAAATCAATCTGTTTACAGCGACAATTCACTGCGGACCAAGGTGACCTTAAATCAGAGGCGGATCCAGGGGGGGGGGGGGGCTAGGTGTCCGCCCCCCCCCTAAATTCCTAAATAACAGTATAAAAAAAAAATAGATATGCGCCACAAATCACCACTGACACCCCGATTTTTTCAAAAATTTCCTCAGGGGCCCCCCACGGGACCTCCCTAACTGGATTTCTTGGATCCGCCTCTGCCTTAAATATAAGGTCTCAGTGCTTTTCAATTCACTCTGCATTCAGTTTCGGTTTATCGAGAATTAATGCAACGGTTAACCAGCCATTCATTCAACATTATGTGAATATGGCGCTTGTCAAGTAAGACATGGTTGAACATGTTCTTTATGACAGGAAATGAGGCCCCTCCTGCAAAATAGGGCCTACTGTGTGTGAAAACATTTATTGTTGGACCCTTGACTACGCTTTTTACAGTTATGAGTGTCACAAACCTTTCCGTCTCGGATGTAGATGCAGATGCAGATGTAGAGAATGTTGGAGATGAAAAAGAGGTTATTGAAACACAGCGCGAGGCACCAGAAACATTACAGCAGGATGTTAGAAAAATTATTGAAGAAATACGAAAGAACGAAACTGACCCAGTGAAGAGTTTATTTACCCTGCATAAGCTACGTCAAATGTACTATCAGAAAAAGACATGGCATTACCGCAGAGCAATTGGAAATGTGCTAGCCGATTGCGGATATTCTGTCTGTACAGTAAACATGATGAAGAGTCTTTCGGATCGAGGATATTTCCCCGAGGGATTAAGAAATATAACAAGCCCAACCCTAGCAAAGACAAGTCGACATGTAATGGATAACGCTTGGAATTATTCTGACGCCAGTGACGATTTCGCTCATGAATTAGCCAAAGCTGATATGATACACGTGCTCCTTGAGAATCTGAAAAAGTTTCCGAATAAGGATCCTGAAAAAAATACCAATCAATACTTTCTCATAAGAGCAACGCTGTCTATTATGTGCAACATTGCTCGAAGACCCAAGAACAAGGAAGCTTTTAAAAAATACGATGCCACGAAAATTGTTTTTGAGTTTAAGTTTTCCAAGGACAATTACCTCAAAGTTCTTGCTCTGTGTACCCTGGCTTCCATCGTTGACGCGAAAGAAGCACAGAAAGTAACCGAAGATCCTGACGCGATTCGTACCATTATCCACTGGATGAACATTGCTATAATGAATGACGAATTTCATCGGCTTAAGGAAGGGTTCACTGCTGCAGAACTTGCTTATGCTTTGGACAAACTGGCTGTAGATGGAAACGCCGAAAGAATAATCGAAGGGAACGCACTGAAAGCGTTTTTAAGGATGCTGCAGAACAGTTTAGAAATAAAACAACAGATTAATGCTGCGAAATGCGTGTGGACTTTAGCCTTTAAAAAGGAGGCGAGAAAAAAATTTAAAGAATACAAAGAACTCGTTTCGACGTTACAAAGACTTGAAAAAGAAGAGACAAATAGAGAGCTACTGCAAAATGTTAAAGGGGCACTGTGGGTATTGTTTGACAAGGGCGGCGAAGAGCACCCCAATGCTATAGATCCGTCAAAACCTAGACATCTCTTTATAAGTTACTGCTGGGATGATCAAGAAACCGTGAGGAGAATTTGGCAGAAATTAACGGAGACGGGTTACAATGTTTGGATAGATATCGATAGAATGTCTGGGGATATTTTGGAGGCAATGTCTTCAGCTGTAGAAGATTCAGCCGTAGTCATCATCTGTGTCTCGGAAGGTTATAAACAAAGTCAGAATTGTCACACGGAAGCAGGTTATGCCTACACACGAAAGAAGGGATTTATACCTTTATACATGCAAAATCCCTACCACGCAGACGGATGGCTGGGAGCGGTCATTGGCACCAAATTATACTTTGATTTTAGTGGTGAGAGTGCAGTGGAATTTGAAGACAGTTGTTCAAAACTTCTTAAAGAATTAAGTAAACAAGGAATCCTCCAGGGCACCGCTAATACTCCTGAGACTCCAGAAATACCAAAAGAACATAATAGTGAAAATCATGCACTACTGTGGCCGTCACATCGATCCAATTCTACGATCGGATTGCATCAAGAATCTACTCCTTCTTCACCAACCGATTCGTTAGATAGGCAAATAATCACCAGGACCCGTGGTATCTCACTGACACCGAAATTAGACATCACCAACAATAGCATACCCGTTCAAGCATCCCTATCACCTCCAGTATCCCAAGCTATTGTTGCATCTCCGTCAAGCACGGCGACCATTGTTTCAAGAACCTCAAATTCAATCATGGTTATTCCCCCTGCTGGACCACCAGAATCCTTCATGGACATGAAGAAAACAAACGTTCGTGACTGGCTAAACCAAAATGGGTTGGAAAAAGATATCCCAAACTTTAAGGGCATAGACGGTAAACTGTTATGGCAACTTAAATGCATCAAAGTAGAAGCTCCGGCATTCTTTTACAAACTGCTACAAGATAAATTCGAATTAGACCCTGTAGCAATTTTAAAATTTAGATATGCCATAGATATGCTAGAGTAACATAAGTGCATCAAAATAGAAGCTCCAACATTCTTTTACAAAGTGCCATAAGACAAATTTGAATTAGACCCTGCAGCAATTTTAAAATTTAGGCATGCTTTAGAAAATATAGAGGAAGAGAATAATGTAAATATTAGAGAGAGAGAGAAATGTAGTTTAACGTTCACTCAACACTAACTATGTCATTAACATATGGTTCAATTTTATGATAATAATTTGCTTGTGTGCAGGGGTCTTTAGCAGTGTGGGGAAACCGGAGAAAACCCAAGAGGCGACCCTAATCTTTGTCATGTACAACCCGGGAATCGACACCACGCCAGTTGACTCAATGAACCATTGCACCCCCCCCCCCCCCTGGGCAATAATTAATGTACGAAATAAAATAAAACTTTGAACCAATCACCAACATAAAAGCATGTTTGAGGACTCAGTATTTCGTTTTTAGTAAATCGGGTGTAGCAGATCGTGTTTTTGTACTTACAGTGCCGGTAGTGATAACAACGGTGCATTTTCTTTAAGCTTTGATTCTGACATGTTTATTTCTCATTTGTAAAAACAAGTATTGAATCCAATAAAATTAAATCGAAGAGATCTAGTCGTGTTAAATTATATTTTTCATAAAACTCATTAATACACATTTAATATATATATACAAAACGCTGATACTGGTGATTTCAACATTAAATTAATGATACATGTATTTTAAAACTTGTATGGATAATTGATACGGACTATAATATCCCCAAGCAGGTAGTGAGTGAATCGCTTTTATTCATTGGATCAAAGCACTAAGCAACGGCACAACAAGCCAAGGCATTCACGAACATACGGAAGCAAAATAGGACCATGTCATTCCTATTAAAATAGATTCGTCTGTCTGTCTGTCTGTCTGTCTGTCTGTCTGTCCGTCCACAATTGTTTGTGGACTCTCTACAGGTCACAATTCTTACCCGATTTTAACGAAACTTGAAATATGGGTTTATCCCCGAAAGATCTCGACTGCTTTCGATATTGGCATGTATCGGATCAAAACTTCGTGGATTGTGGCCCCTGATTGTACGAAAAATCATGTTTTTAGCTCGTGGACCCTATAGAGGTCACAATTTTGAACCGATTTTGATGAAACTTTACATTCATGTTTATAACCCTAAGATCTTGGTTCCTTTCGATATTTGCGCCTATCGGAACGTAATTTCCTGAATTATTGCCCCTGATTGTCCGAAAAATCACCCATTTTAGCTTGTGGTACCTCTGGAGGTCACAATTATTATCCGATTTGACAAACCGTTCGGATATATCACCGTTACTTCCTAAGGAAGGTCGAGTTCAAATTTCGGAAAAATCGGGCCAAAATTACCATACAAAATGGCCGCCGTTCGTACGCGAATACTGTTAAAAAATGGTATATCAAGGTTGTGGACCCTTTTTTATGAAACTTGAAATGCATGGTTATAACCCATAGACTTTGGTTCCTTTCGATATTTGCGCATATCGGATCGTAACTTCCTGAATTATGGCCCCTGATTATACGCAAAATCGCCTTTGTTTAGCTTGTTTTCCCTCTGGAGGTCACAATTATTATCCGATTTAAAAAAATGTTTGATTATATCACCGTTACACCCTAAGGAAGGTTGAGTTTCAATTTCGGAAAGATCGGACCAAAATTGCCATACAAAATGGCCGCCGATCGTACGCGAATACTGTTTAAAATGGTATATCAATGTTGTGGACCCTGTAGAGGTCACAATTTTAATTTGATTTTGATGAAACTTGAAATGCATGGATATAACCCAAAGATCTTGGTTCCTTCCGATATTTGCGCATATCGGATTGTAACTTCCTGAATTATGGCCCCTGAATATACGCAAAATCGCCTTTGTTTAGCTTGTGGTTCCTCTAGAGGTCACAATTATTATCCGATTTGAAAAATCGTTTGATTATATCACCGCTACACCCTAAGGAAGGGTGAGTTCAAATTTCGGGAAAACAGGACCAAAATTACAATACAAAATGGCTGCTCTTTGTACGCGAATACTGTTTAAAAAATGGTATTTCAAGGTTGTGGACCCTGTAGAGGTCAAAATTGTAATTTCGATTTTGATGAAACTTAAATTGCGTGTTTATAACCTAAATATCTTGATACTTTTTGATATTTGCGCATATCAAAATGTAACTTAATGAATTATTGCCTTTGATTGTAGGAAAAATCACTTTCGGTTTAGCTTGTTCTCTATCCTTTCTCTCAAAAATGTGGGCGTATCCTGCCTTGCAGCCGCTGGTTTTTACGAGAAAAGAAATCTGTTTCGATTACCTATTCCGGTTTGTGCATGCCGTAGGTCTCCAGTTGGATATTCAAATCGTTTCCCGTAGACGCGAAGATTTGCCTCGCAAGATGGCCCAAGAATTAAGAAAAACATTTTTTTTATATATTCTGTTCTAGAAGACACCACCTAAAAGTCGTCGTCAGCCACAACAGTCGTCTTTAAATGAAAACTTAAAATACCGAAAACAAATAGAGGTCCCCGGAGTAAAAACCTACTGCTCGGTGACTGTATCGAGTTACGGACCAAATGAAAGAAAGATTACATTGCCCATTGATAAATCTACATATACTATGCCTCTACTACTTATCAGTTTTATTCGAGATGCAGACCTTTTCGGAGTATGTGAAGCTACTCTTTTCAACGTTGTCGGTAAGCACATAAACCTTGCTAGAATTTTTGGCGACAACGGTGGCCATTGAGTTTACTATCACCCACCCCGACAACACATAAATGAAACATAATTTTTATATAAAACAGTATACAAAATGAGGATTGCAGACCTAAACTAAAATAGTGTACCACCGGGACAGACCCCAAACTCCGACTACGCGTATCGTAAAGTTTAACGTGGATTGCGTTTTGTTCTACAAAATTTTCTTTTTCAATTCTTTAAATTCCAATTTTTTAATTTTAAGATAAAAAATGTAAAATAGACATAAAAAGAATAAATTCACCCATATTTCACAAGGAGAGACCACGTAGGTACGACACGGTGCACTTTCTGGACCAACTACGGGATCGAACCCGGGTCCTCCACTCTAGCGACCACGTGCCCTTATACACTCAGCCATTACGACCCCCAATTTGGTTTTAAAGAATTTAATGTTTTCGAGTAAAAATATATTTTCAATCAGTTGAGATAAGAGGTTGTATGGTGCAATCTGTTTATATTTCCAGGCTTTCTGGCCGTTATTCGTGAGCCATATCTGATGGAGAAACTGATTAAATGACCACTTGGTCATCACATCAAAGAAATAATCGATGTTTTTTCACTATAAGTAGATCCTCTGCTGTATACTTTCCCAAGAATAATTAACCAAGTTATGTAAAAAAAGGTTTAATGTGAGGACAACACATGAAGTTTTTCATATAATCAACATGGAATTGATATTATTAACAGGTCAACAGCTAGCTATGGCTTTTTAAAAAAAAAGGAAAAAAATGTATGCTCCCCCTCTATAAAAATGGCCGCCTCATTTCTGAATAGCAGACAGCCCTTTTTACAGATGACAAAACAGCTCTTATGTCGACATAAAGGTATGTATTTCTTATTTAATGTGGATATATGTAATTTATAACAACCATTAGGTCCAATAATAACAATACTAAAATTAAAGGGAAATCCAGGCCCAATTGTTCTCGATTTAAAGGGAGTCTACTCTCTCGACCAAGGTACCAGTAGTTGTCGTTTCAATACTTATATTATTTTTAAAAAAGGTAAAACTGATAGGGGTGTGGACTACTGAAGACAAAAAGAAGATTTTTTTTCCGTACTTGGTTTTATTTTATAATCAAAGTGGCAGAGGGGAGGGGATTTTGAATTATTGAGAAGTATTTCTGGGGTTGATCTTTTCTCCTGTGATGCAAAATGTTACCAATCTGTCAAGAGGCCCTATACCGTCAAAATTCATGAGACTGGCGATCAAAGTCGGACAACAATGTAAAATCCCAAGAAGAATTCGAGCAAGCACACAGAGAGAGAGCTTTGGAAAAGTGGTGGAATTTGTCCATAAAACTGTTATTATTTCAAATCAGCAAGTTTTACGCCTTCGCGACCTCCAAAAGTTATATGTTGCACATCTTTCATCTTTCAAACAGCCCCTTCTCAAATCAAAAATACAGTCCACAGAGCTTGAGAATTAGAGCAAGCACACACACAGAGAGAGAGATTGGGAAAAGTGGTGGAATTTGTCCATAAAACTGTTATTTCCAATCAGCAAGTTTTACGCCTGCGTGACCTTCAAAAGTTATATGTTGCACATCTTTCATCTTTCAAACAGCCCCTTCTCAAATCAAAAATACAGATCACAGAGCTTGAGACGGAAACTTGGGAAATACAAAGACTTGCAAGGTCTAATAGGTTTTTGTACTGTTGATAGTTAGGGGAAATCTCAACCAATGATTGTCTATAGCTTGAAAATGGACATAAAAGATGCCAAAACATCTGCATATGAGCTTGGAAATACAAACAAAGTGAAATCCTCAAGACATCTAAAGAAACGAATGAAATGCCCTGGCCAATTACAGTTAATGTCCTCAATCTTACATCTTCTCTTCTTCCTAAAGTCCTTGACGATTTACTGACTCATGTTCTAAATGGCGGTAGAGAATTTTTTAGGAAAATAAGCCGCTTAGTCTCATCGCCTGGCCAGGATATATGCAGAACAGTTACCAATGGGAAATGGAAGTTACCAAAGCATGTGATATTAGAAATGACCTTGAAACATATGTTACGCAGTGCTGATCTAATTTTCCTTATCAACCGCATGGGTCATTGTGAAAACTATTCCTTCTTACTTGAATTTGAAACTGCGATCGTTGTCGCTCTCGACAACTAATCGAGTATATTGCCCCTTAGAATCCGCAATCCATCCCCTCCATTTGTTTTCTATTCAAACTTTTAACAATTTTTATGCGTATGTGTCCATAGGTCACATGTCGTCATGCTCCAAGAGATTGATACGGGATATGAAGTAGACAATCACCAGCTGCTGGATTTGGTGGGCTCAACACAAAGAACAGGGCAACGATCCCAACAGTACATACCAAAAGTTGATCTTCCGGTCTGTTATGTTGGAAAAAGGAAGGGTCCAAAACTTAACATGGCCAAACACTTTGTGGATGGTGGTTGGCAGGCCCACGAAGAGTTTATGATGGAGAACATGTTGTTGATATTGGTTCGTCTTCACGGCGCTAGGACAAGTCAGAATGTGACCGGTTGGGGAGGGTATGTATCCAAACACCATCTTGACTGACAACTGTAGAATACTATCCAATCATCCCTCGTGCTAATACAGACAACAAGGCTGTAAACTAGCTCGTATGAAGGCATACCCTCACCCTTTAGTCGGACACTAAACGATACGAGAACCACATCATTATGATAGGAACATTCCGTCTTATACGTGGATACTTGAAGATGTTGGGCAAACAGGTGGAAGGCACAGGATTCTCGGATGTCCTTATTGAGGCCGGATTGATATCCTCAGGTTCGTTGGGCGGGGTGATGTCAGGAGAAAATTACTCAAGATCACTACATTGTCACAAGGTGGTGATAGAGTCAATGGAGTGACTGTTGATTTCTAAGTTCATAGAGGAGAATTTAGAAGTGGTACCTTTTGCGAAATGTGCAAATTCTGTAAAAGATCTAATCAGTAAACATGTCATGGAACCATCAAAAGAAACATAATCCTCTCTTGTAAATGATGCAGGACTTCGAAGGTATCTGGCCGATTACCAAAGATTTCGTCTAAGATGTACGATCAGGACAACATGACAAAAACAGCAGCCCTATGAATGTCATATATTGTACTTTCTCTAAATCAAGCTGTGAAAACAAATAACTTCATGGTTTATGCAGAATGTCTCAGCCTAAGGCCAGGTATATTCTTTAGTTTTGGTGGACAGAACTATACACACTACCTGACCTTCTTTTCGATGTACATGGCAAACATTGAAAGTTCACATCCAGATTCGCTTGAATTACTCAAGAGAGGAGCAATACGTGTTGTCAGGTCCTGTGTGCCTGGTAGCCGCTGTGATGTGGACAAGGCAGTAGAAGAAACTTTCATGAAGCATGTCAAATCACGTGTAGGTAGCGGCTCGTTATTTGCTGGACTTCCTGGCCTGCAAACCTATAACAGTGCCTATCAACGATGGATAAGATCAGCAAAAGAGCGAGTAAGATTTCAACAAGCTACCCAGGGCCTACAGCTTTGCTGACATGTTAGATGAACATACAGGCGTTGATCAACATCGAGACAGTCGTCCAAATGAAAAATAACGAGGGGAGAAGCAAGAACGGTTGCAGCTATTAAGAGCTTCATCAACCCATTCACAATCTCGCACATAACGAAACTGTATTGTTTACCACCAGGTGCCCCAGCATCGCTACAGGTGGTTTTGCTTGGTGACCCTGCCTATCCGTTGAAACCACGGTTGATGAACCCAAAACACCACTAAACATCATAATATTTAGCGATGATGCAACTGATAATGAGATATACACACATATGCAAATATTGCTAAGCATTTATATGACATAATCTGCAAAAATATTTACCCTAAATATACGTTTGAATCTGGTAAGGACTAGGTGCAAATTTGCACCTTCATTATTTTTACACATGTATGCGAATGCGTTTACATGACGAAATTTGCATACATCAGTAATGTTTTCATATATGCATAAGATTTGCACGTGTACAAATTTCATCATGTAAACGGTGCTTTAGTAACTTAATCTAAAACTTCAGTGGACAATCTTGGCCACCATACACTTTGCATAGCACGTTCTTACATGTGAAATTACCAAAAATCTCAGTGGAAAATCCTGGCCACCATACACTTTGCATAGCACGTTCTCTACATTTAGCTATACCCATATGACCACTAATTTCGCTAAAATATCAGTACGCATACTTCGTTCATGGCCTAGGAGGGGTAACTGTGTATCCCCCCCCTCCATGAATAAACATATTTGGTAATTTCACATTGCTTATGATCTGGCGTTTCAGACAAAATAATGTTAACAGCAAAAATACTGGGACCGTGGCAACCGTTTTCTGACCACACCTACTTTTTCCAGCAGTTGTTTTGGGCCCAGATACTATCAGTTTTACGCCAGTCGTTCAACACCTTTCACAGAATCAACCATATACATATCAGCGCTGACGACCACAACTGAGGATGAGTGACAAGGAGCGGATAAAGGTATTTTCTGGGAAATATCTCCAAAATTCCCAGGCACTTCTGTCAGACAGTGAACTATGGCATTTCCATCGTCTATGATGAGAGATTCGCCGGGGTCTGATGGTAAAGATTAATTTTTCGAATCTTTGATCAGGTAATCCCTCCCCTTTGACTTGTCAGTTTTTGCCAAAACTCCATCTGCTGTTCCTAGGCTGTAAGATACTGGTGTTCAAATGTCATTAACTTCTCAAGATCAAGCTTCGTACCCTCGGGTAGTTGTTGGGATATGACAATAAGCTGATGGCGATGTCACTCTGTTGTTTATATTCATTTGTCTTGTTTTGAGTTGTTGTCAATTTTACGGATTTATTTCATCGATGCCATTGTCTTCAAATTTAGTCGATTGATAGGGTCAAAGAACTTCTCACTTGTCTCAAGGCTTTTCCGAATGAAGGCCTAGCCTGCTTTGCTTTCAGTCCAACATCATCAGCTTTACGAACGCCGGTGGTTCATCTAACATTGACGATTTACCGTCTTGATCCAACGTTTTTGTCCACTTTGGAAACAGTCTTTCATTTTCCCCTTGAAGGAAAATCTCCGAATTTGCAAACACGCGTGCATCATGCACTCGTCCAGGCCTACCTATGTTGATATCTCTAAAGACATATTTATAATCACACACAGCCTGTAAAATCAGAGAATAATACCCTTTTTCGTTAAGGTAATCTCCGTGAGAGTCTTTCGGGGCAATTATAGGTACATGACTGCTATCTGTCGATCCACAGCAATTTGGAAATCGCCAACATGACTTTCTTTAATTCATCATTGACTGGAAAAGTAACGTATTCTTTAAGTAACGTTTCAACAATGGCTCCATTCACAGACGTTTCAACTTTATGAACACATTAACAGACGGCTGATTTTGAAATACCAAAATAGGTTACCGATGGTTCTGTATTCGGCTATTGATGCGAGCCACTACTAACTGACGGCGACTTGCTTTCGGGCGTCTATGGCATCTCGAACAGTGCGAGTGGCTGACGAAGTGTATCCTGCAATTTTCCACATAGAATATCAAATGTTTCTTTTCGCATTCTAAAATATTCCAACCAGGATTAGTCGTCAAATGTTTCTAAAACATTCCTACTATACCAGTCATTTGATCTTGGCTTTATCCACGTGTCTCTCACACGAGACATTCCTATGATAATTGCAGCACTAAGTTTACACGAAAAGGATCTTTGACGACGAATCCTCGCTATCCGCTCCATGACTAAATGGCATCTAAACACTTTATTACATATTTACTGTGAATGCATATATAACATGCGAACGCTTAGCAAATATAGCCCTGATGTGAGCGTATGTGGCATGGAGATAGGGGCGCCTTCTCAACCTCGTGGGTTTCCTCCGGGCACTCCGGTTCCTCCCACTGCTAAAGAACCCTCCGCGCAAGCGAATAATTGAAATAATATTAAACCATATGTTAGTCCCGAAATGACCTAGTTGTGTTGAGTGGACGTTAAACCCCATTTCTTTCTCTCTCGCTTAGCAAATATACTTTTGCATACGTGAGTAATTAATACATATATGCAAATATGCACATATGTGTATTATTTGGTCATGTAAACGGGATTTAAGTGTACATCTTGTGCAGAATTCAAGGATAAATGTTATCAATCGCTAATTCCCACAATATTTCCAAATAGACCATGGTAAATAGTAGGGACAGATCTATTTTATCTTAAAGGTCATACTAATTATAATTGTTGTTGACTATTTTTCTCGATTTGTTGAAGCTGCTAAATTGTCAAGCTATACTTCTACTGATGTTATTACTGTTTTTAAATGTTTATTTCCTCGCCATGGTATACCTGAAATTGGACGCTCAGAAAACGACCCACCTTTTAATAGCTATTGTATTAAAGGAATTTGCAAAGGATTGGCAATTTCAGTTAATCACTAGTAGCCATATTTATCCTCAGAGTAACGGTGCTGCTGAAAGAGCGATCAATAATTTATTACGTAAATCTTCTGATAGTAATAAGGCTTAATCAGCTTATATAACTACGGCTCTATTTAATGGTTTTCCCCTTCTGAACTTTAATTTGGCAGAACACTTCGTAATTCCCTCCCAGTTCAACCTGATAGGTTAATTCCTCACAGGTCCTGTTTTGAAACAGTAAAGGAGAGAGAGGAACAGCATAGAGCAAGATATAAATTTAATTTTGATAATCATCATAAAACTTCTTTCTTAAAAGAACGACAACCTAATTGTAATGTCTTTATAAAGGATAAAAAGATTCATTCTAATGTAATTAGGGAATGTGAAAATTCTCCAAGATCTTATATCATTAAAACTACTGATGGGAAAATTAGGAGAAATCGGACTTATTTAATTCCATGTAATCCACCTATTGTTGAACCATATAATTCAAATGTATATAATGATGATTATTTTAAATCTGATTCTGATAACCAAATGTTTGATCATAATTTGTCATCACCTCAGTCCATCCCTAAACCTAAGAAATATAACAAACCAATGTACATCGGTTAAACGCATAACTGAAATTTAATATGTACATCATTATTTCTGTTATTCAAAATTAGTAAGCTTTTATTTAAAACAAAAAGGGATGTTGTGGGAACCAGTATTCTGTTGGAAATTAGGCAGACGCTTTATCCCCCAGACTGGAAGACTAATAAAATATTATCATGATATCAAACTCTTACTTCTACCAACACAACCCCCCCCCCCCTTGATCAGCTACATAAATCATTGTTTTAAACAACACTTTTTATGAGAAAAATGTCATGGTCGTGTGCTTTATCTAATCGTTAAGTGGTGGGATGGGATGGGCATTTAAAGCGCGATACAATGATATAGGTCCTGGATTCAATCTAGGATTTTTTGACGTGGTTTCTCCATTTTCAGTCATACAGGTCGGGGGCTTGGCAAGATACAGTGTTTAGTAGGAAGCTCAACCCCATTTCTTTTTAATTCTGAGATAATAGAAAATATATTTGTTGCCATTGTTACTAAGTAATATACGGTGGATCTATTTTTCAATCATCGGCCATAAAAGATTTTAATCTTTAATCTAAACAATGTTTAAAAACATTTGATTAGATGATGGATATTGAACCAACACTGTTTGAGCTATTGCGGCTTAAAAGCTATAGGGCAGACATAAATAACCGTTCCGTTCAATTATGTTCATGAAGAAACAAAGAAAAACATTCCTATGATCTATAGTGATTACTTAATGTATCTAAATCTGGATTCTCATCAATCTATAAGAGTAAGGTGCCACTTCATTTCAGCACACTACAAAATTGTTGATACCGTTTGCGGGACTGTAAATTGTGTTCTGTCCGTAAGTTGGTCTTGTGTATGGTGCGGTCCCCCTGCATTTCCTATTAGCGGTTTACTAATAATGACCCATCGACAAGAAACTACGACTTTCGGGGATCTTACTCCTCTGATATCGACCGAAGAATCTAGCGCGCCATGTGTTATTTGTCCGACAGGAAGCAAGACATCTTTAATTGTCAGCATTATTCAAGGATGTGTAGGATTGTTTGTTTTGGCTGAAAATATAACGACCGGTATAGCACTTTTAAAAACCAATAATGTGAAGAAGGGTTTGAAGATGTGTTTGTTAAATTTAGCATTGACTGATGCTCTTTTTGGATTGCTGTTTATGTACCATACCTGCACCGTGAATCTGATACTTGATGTTTATTTGGAATGTTACATCCGTTACAGTATCGTAGCTGCTATCGCGATCCTTACGTTACATACCATATGTACCATGACACTTGAGAGGATTGTTGCGCTGTATGCACCGCTTCGATATGATGCCTTTATAACCAACCGCATTCTTGGGATATATTTCGTACTCTCTTGGAGTTCCGGAATAATGGTTTCATTTGTGGTTATGGATACAAGTAATCGTCACTTAACTCAATGTGGCTGGTTGGAATTAGCCACAGCAAAGACCAGTAAAATAATAGGTATATATTATCTGATGATGATATCTCTGGCATGTCTGGGGAATTTAGTTATTTTTTGCCTGGCAAAGAAACATATAAATGCAATATTACCATCAATTGTTGGGGGATCCAAGATGGCTGCTGCATGGAGAATGAATCTTAAAGCTACAATTACAACTGCATCCGTTGTCATACCGACGATAGTTTGCTATTTACCATTTTCATTTTTCTGTTTTTATCTAACCAACAATCCTCTCGTGGTAACCAATGTGGTGACGTATTATGCTTTAAGAGTGACTTTCAGTTTAACTCTAGTCAATTCCATCATCAATCCATTAATTTATTCATGGCGGCTACCAGAACTAAGAGCAACTTTCAAACGGATGTTCAGAAGAGGACAATAGAATGCCACCAACAAACGTGGGCGATATATTGGAGTGTATAGGGTTAGGACTACCTGAAAAAGTCTTACAATTTCCCAACAATGGAAGTCTGACCTTGCTTGAATTGAAGATATACTATCGTAGTGTGATTGTACCCAAATGATATACTTGTTTCAAACTTTTAGAATTATACGCTTATCGTAGCATGAAACTGATACCAATCATTTTATTGTCTTATATCATTGTACAGATATCCTTTAATCGTATATTATATACTTCTCATGTAATATTTTATTGTTAAAACATAGATATGACGTCACCCTTTGATGTTTTTAACCAGTAGACATGGTACAAGGGTTAATCAGC